>CM034151.1:380795649-381995649 GCA_019776745.2 Taxus chinensis
CAAGAAAATAGCGATAATAGTAAAAAACTAGAACAACTAGTAGGAATAACACAAGTAGAAGAAAACAAGAACAACAACACATACCGAGATAACAACACTCGCCAGTACATGTGATTATTATCCGAAAGGTTTGGAGCTTATAAACATGGCACACCCATGGTGTCACTAGATAATCAAGGCCCTTAGGATAAAAAGTAAGAGCAATTAAAGGCATAAAAAATAGGCATCAAGCCATAAACATGGGACACCAACAATGTCATAAGACAATCAAGGCACTTATGATAGAAAATAATGAAGCAAACAACCAGTAACACACACAAATATCAAACAAGTATAATAACCATGAGTTTGAGAATGTGATAAAAATAATATAAATAGAAAATAAGAGATGTTAATGTTACACAAGACACGTGATAAACCTATTAGTATGAAAAATAATGAGTACACGATGTATATAATTAAGCATAAATGAGGAAGTGAAAAGTAACTATAATAGAATAATAGCACCTATAGAATGTGGAGGCATTGCCCCCCAAGATGAGAATGTAAGGAAATATGAATTCTCCTATAAGTGTGTATTGATCTACATGTCTTACATCCAACTTAATATACCCAATGAATGATGTGTGTAAGAAAATAAAACATGTTATTAACCCACAATAATAAAAAACATGTATAATGTAAAGTGACAATGACTCAAGTATAGTGTATAGGTCCTGATCTTGTATTTTTGCCAATATTTGAATTTTTTTGTATTATCTTAATGCATATCTATGTACAAAATATTTCTAGCAAGATATCTATCTTATGAGAACCTCCTAACGAGATAGAGAAATTGACACAGAAGATGGAGATTTAGGCCTCAGTGGTTATGCAAATGCTAATGGGTCTATTATAGTAGCATATTCTAAAGAAGGTTTAGTATATGTAGAACTAACATGCAGAAAATGTTTTCAATGTAATGGACTACAGGAACAAGTGTGTCAACCAGTAAGAGGGTATCAAGAATCTATGGGGGAGTATGTGTACTAGAGGATTGACATGAGATCCTAGGGGACTGAAAATGGTGAAAAATAGTGCATGGAATTGAGATCCTAGGGGACTGAAAATGGTGAAAAATAGTGCATGGAATTGTAAACCTATGAGGAGGCCTAGATCCATGAGATGTAGAGTGTACAACTGAAGGCCTATTGGGAGACCTTATAGGATCAACACCATGAGAGGAATTCTATGCAACAAAGGGTCTAGAAGAATCCATATAATTATAAATAGAGTGCAAGAGCATTGGCATAGGTAATAACATAGAAGTGCTAGGGTCATTTGAAACATTGTGCAAAACCAAAAACCTATCCGAAGATGAACTAGTAGTAGGAGATGTAGAAGGGTGACTAAGAACACTAGGAGGGGTAGCCTCAAAGGGAATACCTCTACTATTTATGACTTGGTGATTGTGAACAAACTTGACACACTAATGGATAATAGAGGGAATGGTCTTACAAATATGTTGTAGTGACCACTCCCCTCAGAAACTATTTAGTTAGATTTCTTTTTATATTATAGTTTCCATTATATTACTCATTGTATATATTGTATCGACACGGGTTGTCTAGAATATCATATTTCTTTGCATTATGGCTACTTGTGATTTTTGGATTGGCATGGATTGCCAACCTTATGGATAACTCACATGGACATGGTATAATTTGATGGTTTTTAGCATGCATTTTGGATGGATATATCTTATAGATGTTGTAGGTGTTATTATTACTAGATATCCTATTTTCAATTATTTCAATTGATATATTATGATCGTGATTTAAATTACTAATGAAAAATGAAATACATGGATAATTGGTGTGTTTGTTTCCTAATTTAGTAGTGGTGATATTAGTTAATCATGTTGAGAAGATATTATTTGTAGATTGAGTGTGAAAATTGTGACCAAGTACCTAAATTGTACACATGAAGAAATTAAACAAAACATACCAAAGAGGGTGGAGGGGGACTAATCCCACAAATCTCCTTAGCCAAAATGAGTCACCCAGACTTTGAATTAGGTTGTTTGGGGCTATGTGTATGTGGAAAGTGCTCAATTTATTCATTTTTACATTGTCTTGTTGATTACCATCTTCATGAGATTATTTTCTTTTAATTAATTCATTTTAAGTTAAATTTTGTATTTGGGTTGATGGGGTAATATACTTACTTGTTTGGGTGTACTTTTACTTAAAGGTGTTGTTGAAAACTTTCCATTTTTAGTAAATTTTGATTCCTCTTTTGATCCCACTTTTGAGTAGTGTGTGGGATGAGTAAACCTTGTCTCACACTCCAAAAACCATTACATATGCCTACCCATGGGGTAGGTGTAATTTTTAAAGACTTTTAGGCCATATGGGTGCTCAAAAAGACCCCATATGAGGCTTGGGAACCTTTTAATAACCTTGTATTTATTTTGATGTAAGTTGATTCTTGTGGATTACTTATAATATGACCGATATTTATTTTAGGGTTGTTTGATTTTTGACTCCTTGTATTTTCCATGTCTTTTCCTTGTAAGAGAAATTACTTGGGTGATTGATTTTGGTAATATCTTATATTTGGTCCATATGGTTATGTTCTTAGAATTGATGCTTTATGGGGGTTTGGTTTACCTTAGAAACTTGGGATTTTTCCACTATGTATAATCCTAAATGTGGTACTCTTTGAACTATTTCCTATTTAAGGAGGCATGTTTTTCTCATTTGGATGGGAAGCATTGGTCTTAAGTAACTGTTTTTGAATTGATTTGGGGATTTCTTGAAGTTTTTTTATATTAGATTAGGAGGAAAAGATGAGCAAGAGGTTGGTACCTTTCATTTGCTATTTTCTTACAATTTTTTACTTATCTTGTCATCCTTTAGTGGAATGTATGTGATTTTTATGTTCATTTGATTAGTATGGATTTTTCCTTTATGTTGTGTACTTGTTATACACCCATTGTGGGGCTAACATGTGTACTTTTTCTTATGGGGGAAGGTAGGGTCGTTAAGGAGGTATAAGTAGATGTTAAATTGAAGTAAACTCTATGTATTCTTATGGAGGAACCAAATGGACTTGGGCTTTGTTCTAGTGGAGGGATAAGTGGGTTTTGAATAAACTAGGTGGAGGGATAAGTGTGAAGCATTTATATTATTATTTAATTAGAGGAACCAAGAAATTGCACTAAATATTTTAGTGAAGTGATAAGTGGTTTAAAATTCCTCTAATTCCCCTTTGCAACCCATTAGAATCCTGGTAGTGTGTACTTATGTTTGAAATGTATCTCATTTTTCTCTCATGAGTCTTTTTTTCCACATGCTTGTCTGATTTTCTTGAAATGTATGTGTGTTTGTAGATTTGGGAAAAAAAATTGATCCAAGTTTTGGTTTTAGCTAAGGATGCTCTTCAATAGTTGGGGGATTCATGCAGTAATGGTATACCCTTTTTTCCCATTTTACCAAATTAACATAGTACTCTAGTGAATGCAAAATGAAGAAAGGGAAGCTAGTGGGGCATTTTCTTCGAAAGTGGTTTAAAAATACCAAGTGGAAATTGGGCATTACCTTGAATCTTCCTTCAAGATTGATGAATTTCATAATAAGAAAAACAAAATGTTAAAGGAGAAGGTAGCGAGTCTCTAAAAAATCCCCTTTAGTGTGCACAATAGTCTTTTTGTTGTCCAAGAAATTTTTCTCCTTTGTCGCTTTGTCAAATTTATTTTTGAATAATTTCATACCCTTCTTATGTAGGCTTGTAACCCAGGCAATAATAGCCTCTTTTATTTGAAACTATCCACCTTTGTAGGAGACTTTCCTCTCATTCCAATTCTTGGTTAATTCTTAGGAAATATGTAGGTCATGATGCCCTTTAACCCTATCGATGAAAGTGTTGAAACCACCTTTAACCAGAATATCCCAAAGCTATGCATTTTGTTTCCATTCATCAATACTAACTAGTTCCACCCTGTAGATATCACCTCTCATTTTGACAATGAGCTTTCAGGGAAGGATGTGATTTTTCCATAGCACTAGTTTAATAGCATGGAAATTTAGTGATTTCGGCTAAGAAAGGGCTAGACCTTATATTAAGAGTCCCAATATCTAAAGAAATTGAAATCCTTATCATTAGAGAAAAATAAATTAGTTTTCTCATTATTGATTATGCTTATAGTATTTAGTGGAGGGGTATCATCAGAATGCCACACTTGAAAATCATTCAAATTCATGCAAATATTCAATTTTATATCAGAAAGTTTGTTACCTTTGTTATATGTATGTTGAATTTGGATTACCAATAGGGGGAGGATGTAATGTACTATAGTCCTTGTTAATGATATCCTTCTACTGAATGTGACAGAGAAAAGGTTGGGTTTCCACTTCTCATTAATTGTATTGTCTTCCTGGCTTTGGTGGATCTTCTTGGGGATCAAAAGCTAAGAATTTTTTTTCCTAATTTCCTCTATTAATTGACTAGGAATTGTGAGAAGAGAAGGCTTCTTCTCCTGAAAATTTGCATATTTTTGAGCTTTCCAAATTATCCAAAGAATATGGGGGAAAGAGAGACTCCACCGTTTGTTAATAACAAATTGTTTTAATGGATAATTCCATTACTCCCAATCTGGAAAGATATAATCTGGAAAGTTCCATTTGATGTCCATGAAATTGAAGAATAATCTCTAGACATAAGTAGAAAAAAATAGTAGAGGAAGAGATAATTAATTGATTCCTCTCTACATTTTCATAAAATGCATCTATTCAGAAAATGTTGGTCTCTCTTAACCTAGTTGTTGATTGTCATGACTTTATTGTGGATCAATAACCATAAAAATAGGTTGATTTTTGGGGTTAGCTCCTTGATCCAATTTGTTTTTTCTAGTCAAATTGAGTGGGTTGCACCTCAAAACAAATCAAGTAACCAGACTTGACCAAGTAAGACTCTTCAAATAATCTTTCCCAAATGATTTCATCCTAGTTCTCCACATGAGAGAGGTAGTGGTTGTTAATATTATTTTGAATCTTCTTAATATGTTCAAGATTTAACTGCATGGTCCCAACCTGCTAAAGTTGAATCCAATTGTTATTTAAAATTTAGTTCCTCACTTTATCTCCAATGTGATTATTAAAGTGTTCATATAAATGGGATCCTTCTTCTATATTTTGGAGAGGTAGAGAAGAAATCCATTTTTTTTTCTAGAAGGAAATTTTAATTCCATTCCCAAGTTTCCATCTGCTACCTTTAAGAATAATGCTCTTGTATTTAGAGAGAGAGAGTTCCACAATGAAGAGTCAAAGGGGATCTCTTCCTTGGAGATCCAATCAACATATTTTTCTGACCCAATGTATTTATTTCTTACAATAGAGTTCCATGAGAGGTTTTCTTTAATTAATCTCCAACCCATTTTGGTAATCATGGCTTTATTCATCCACCTAATATTTTTAGTTCTAAGACCTCCACACTTTTTAGGGAGGAAAACATGCTCCCAAGACACCAGAGGAATTCTATTATTTTCTTCAACCCCTGACCAAAGAAACCTCTTTTGAATCCTTTCAAAATTTTCAATAAACACACTAGGAATAATGAAAAGAGACATTAGATAAATAAGAAAATTCTAGAGAGTACTCTTTATGAGGAGGCACTTACCAACTTGTGAGAGGATGATTCTCCTTTCCAACCTATAAATTTTATTTTAAATTGTTCCAATAATGAGCTCCATACTTCCATAAGAACCTTCCCAGTGAATAGGGGCATCCCAAGATAGGAGGAGGGGAGATTATTTGTGTTGCAACCCATATTTTTTGAGATCTTGATATGTCTTTAGCCTTGGAGTTTTGACAAATATGACCGAGATTTTTTCAAATTTTATAAGTTGACCCTTGAGTTCTTCATAATCTTCCAGAATATATTTAAGCCTCCTAGCTTCCACTATGAATGCCCTTAAAATTAATATAGTATCATCAACAAAAATTTTTTTGGAGACTTTAGGATCATTGGAGGATAGATTAAAACCTTTGAGGTGTCTAGATAGGACAACACCACCAGTCCTCCCACTAATAGTTTCAACCATTAGAGTAAACAAGAGAGGAGAGAGGGGGCCTCCTTGATGAATACCTTTTCTATTGATTAAAAATCATGTAGGTGCCCCCATTAATAAGAATCGAAAACATTGGGGAAGAGATATAAGTCCTCAATATTTTCCTGAAGTGATCATCAAATCCAAAAAATTTGAGAGCTTTATCTAAATACCTCCATAAGACTCTATCCAATGCTTTGTTCATGTCAAGCTTAAAAATCAAACCTTCATGCTTGATTTTATCCATAGAATGCATAACATCATGCACTAAAATAATTCCATCTAGATTTATCCTCCCTTTGAAAAAACATCCTTGTTGATTAGAAATGAGAATAGAAAAAAGGGTTTGAATTCTAAAATCTAGAGTTTTAGTGAGGATCTTGTAAAAAACGTTAGAAATACTGATAGGCCTAAAGTCTTTAAAATCACTACCCCCTTTCTTTTTAGGGATCAAAACAAAAAAATTATTCTTAATCTCCTTAAGTAGTTTACCCATTCAAATTAATTCATTAATATCATGAAGAATATCCTTCTTAAAAATTTCCTACTCTAGGTGCGGAGATTTGTCCCCTTCCACTAAAAAGACTATTCTTTGGAGTTCTTCCATAGTTTTTTTTACATCAACTTCTTGAAGCTATTTTGATTAAACAATTCTAAAGGGATGCCACATGGATTAACCTATCAATTTTTTACCTCATTTTGTATAGAGTATCCATTCAGTGGATATCTTTGTAGAAAGGTATAGCCTCCTTTTTTATGATGTTTTATGTCCTTACTTACATTTCCCATCTTTAGTAGTAATTTCTAAAATTTTGTTATTTCTTTTGTGATGAATATTTTTCTTGTGGAAGTATTTGGTGTTCTTATCACCTTCCTTAATCCACAGAGCTTGATATTTCTACCTCCAGTAATATCTGTTCGTGGGATTTTATTGTTGTGGAGCTTGGAAAGAAGATATTTTTCAAGATAATAATCTCCCACATCCATCCCTTTATCAAAAATTCTTTTCTCTAAGATAACAAGATCTCTCTTTGATCTTATTTTTATTTTCAAAGATATTCCCAAAGACTTCCTTGTTCCATTTTATAATATTTATTTAAAACATTTTTCAATGTTTGGATGATAATAAACATGGTAACATCCTCTTATGTTTATGTTCCACCATTCCTTTGATTCTGTCATAGAGGTCAGGGTGAGACATCCACATTTTTTTAAATTTGAAAGGAGTATGAGCTTTTACCTCTTCGTCCAAGCATGTTGAGCACTATCAGATTATGATCAGATTCCACTCTAGGAAGATAAGTCAAGCTTGAAATCTTGTGAGAGAGTCTAATCAGTAGAGACAATATCAATATCAAGATCAAACTTAGTATAAAACTCTTCTCCCATTTCTTCTATTGCTCAAATGTGTATTTGAGACCTCCAGTCTCAATGTCTATAAGATTGCTATTTGTTATCATATCTATCCAAATTCTCTATACTAAGAGTAAATTCCTGCTTTCCCCATATTTTTTCTCCAGGATTAAAAGGGGTGTTGAATTCTCCTCATGATTAACCAATTTTTGTTTTTACAATTCTTTGTAGAAAGCTGCAAGATCAGCCCATAATCTTTTCCTACCAAGTAGATTATTCGAGGACATAAATGTTAGAGAGAATTCCAACTATCCTTGTTGCTTCTAACTGAAATAGGTGAAAATAATGACCAAATGATGAGGATATTTAAAGATCACCAAAAATCTAACCAAGTTGCTATCCCAAAAAGTATAAATCCCATCCTAAAGCATCTGTTGAATCAATGCTACTAACCTATGTAAATTATTCCAAAAATATTTTTTAATCTTCCTAAAAGTGATGTCTTGTGTCTTGGTTTCTTGAAGCGCCAAAATTTGAGGTATGTTTCTTTCTCTAAGGTCTTTCAAAATCCTTTGCTTGTTGTTTTAAAACCTCAAATTTTTCCATAATATCAACTTCATTTGAAAGATTTAGAGAAGGGGTTTCTTGTAACTTTGGGGTCCAAAGTTAGTTGAGTATCATCTGTAATTTCCCTTTTCTATAGTTTTTCTCCTATGATCACCCAAAGTTTGTCTTTATTTCTTCTTGTTTCCTCCCACATTTGATGATTTCCTAGTATGTGTAGGATTCCTGAAGCTTGAAGCTCTGGGATCTACCAAACTCTTTATTTTTTCATTTTTGGGGGGTGGAGAGAACTGGGGTCTTCCCTTCCTTAGGGGACAATTGACACGTTGTTATTACTATATTATGAATATCATGCTTATTTAATGATGTGTCCAGTTCTCCTTCTTCTAAAATTCCATCCTTTAGGTACTCAAGCAGATTAAAATATATTTCAACAGGGGAGAGCAAAGGAGTTTTATTTTGAAACTTAGATAGACTTTTACGAGGTTCCTCATGTAGACTTTCATTATTGTTGGATTCTTACATAATAGTATTTGATTTCATATGTTCTTCAGTGATTTCAGTCACTTTTTTTAGAGAATATTGAATTAGGGTACCTTCACCCAACCTGGGAGAGTAAGATTCCTTCTACTGTGCATCTTTGATAGGATTTTTAGGCTTCCAAATCAATTTCTTTCTAGCCTCATAGATTTTATTTTCCATGTGCATCCATTTCTTATTGGCCTTGACCTTGCTCATTTTATTGTCTTTAATCATTCCCAAAGTGCAGACTTTATGGCCCATTTTAGATAAATTTTTGCACCTCAGTCTATAATGTTCATATTCTAGAGCTTGTCTACATACCCAGGGAGGAATACAAAAGAACATTTTCAAGTATTTTCTTTTCCTCCTTCACACTAATGCGGAATCAAGCAACAGAAATCCTTGTTCAATATTTTGTAGCATTATCAAAACTAATGAGCATCCCTGAATATTTAGAAAATCCTGAGATAATGGATTCTTCCCATAAATTGAGAGGGATCTCTAGCATTTTCACCCATATTAACATGTATGTCATTGTCTATTTGTCTGATTTAAACCCAGGTTCCCATTTTTTCAAGCAAAGGTCCTTGTTTCCAAGAAACCATGGACCCCCTAATAATCCCTTCGTCTATTCCTCTTGCAAAGATAAGTTGAGCAAGAAAAATCCTTTTTTCATGATTAAAATTTCCACATTCCCTTTTGGAGACCATTTCATATGTGTTCATCATCTAATAGTGTCTATATTAGGTCTGGAGCTAAGAAACTTACCAATGAGTGTGAGAGAATTATTTTGTATTTTCTCACTAATAATTTCTTAAAGGATGGGTTCCCCACTCTCATTCATCTAGTAAGAGATGATAGCTTTAGGGGACCCTATCACCTGTCTACTTAGGGACCCACCTAACTTTGGACTATTCCCTTTCACAACCTTATCCTGCATGATGTCACTACAAATCTTGCTAATCATATTAGATTCCACCAAGATCAGAGCAGGGTTATGTGTTTCTCACCTAGGTGTAATGTTTAAAATTTGAAATGGATTCATAGCTAGTAGTCTATCTTCCATCTTCCATCTTATGTCTTCCATCTTCCTTGTTATAATGATAGTTAGACCCAGTTTGATAAAAGCTAACTTTCAAACAAAAATAATTTTTTCATAACTATCTAACACTCAACTACCACTATCTATAGGTGGAGATTTTTTTTCACTGCTAGTGGTGACATGTTTGCCATCAGTGATTAGACATTAAATAGTGATGAATTCACATTTATTGACAGTGGTTATGACTCTATCATGGTGGTTGTTTATTTAACCTTATTGATAATATAACTACCAATCGGTTGGACTAATGGTTTCACGATGCCAAACCCCAAAAATACAAAAACAAGTAAAACTTCCCAAAAATTGCATAAAACTCATTTTTTATATTTTTATAATATACTCATCCTACCCATCATTTCTCCACTAACAACATGCAAAATAAAACCCTTAAACTACATATATGAACAACACTAACTTTCTCCCCCAAAATAGAAAATGGATGTAACTTATCTGTCCTCCCATCCCACATGCTTTCATTGGTAACCTTGTCATCATGTTGTTTTCATAAACCCATAGCTTTTCTTCATTATTAAAGTCATGATTTTTTCTCTAAAGATCAAAAATCACTACTCGTGTTTACACAATGAATTCCAAATTTGGTTTAAAAATGAATATATAGTTGTTGTTTGAGGAATTTTTTGAAATTTTACTATTTTTTGTGTGATATGTTATTTTAATCCATATATAGATCCCTTGAAGTCAGCATAAATGTTTGACATTCTTTCTTGTTTTCCTTTCATGTTTATTTTTTATATATTTGTGATTTATCAAGTTTTACAAATAAGGAGCATATGAGTGAAATCTCAAACCCCAGTCAAATGGTAGGTCCTCTTTTATAAATTTGATTACATACTCATTTATTTACTTTTCTTATTTATATTACACTTGATTTTCCCTTATTTTATTTTGTAGGTGGGAGGGGCCATGATTGGATTCACTTCATTACAAGGTAAGAAAGACAGGTTCTATCTTTGTTTTATTTTAGTGTTTACTTCTCAGGAATCACACCCTAGCCAATGGTAGGACTAATTTCTTGATGGGGAAATTTGTACACACCTCATTTTTGCATGTGCAATATTTAAAAATACTCAATGATGATTAAGAGAATATCTAAAAACATGACAAGATGTTTCAAAATAATCAAACCACTTGCATAATCCAACCTTGACCATTTTACTCCCTTTTCTCCTCTGTAGCCCCTTCTGGAGCATTATCAAAGGCCTTGCATTACTTTTATCTTATTTTTCCACCCCTTTACACACTCATGATACTACAACCACAATTATTTCATTTCCATATGTAGTGGTTTTGATTATACCCATGGTTTTTTTACTTTCCGTACTGATAGTTTTGTCCCTTGTCTTGGTGGTTGCATCATTACCTCTTGTTAGAACCAAGAATTCCATTCAATCCCCCTTCCTAATTTCACTTGAGTTCGTATTCACCATCTTTTGATATAATCTCAATTGTAGATAATTTTTTTTTATCTTGAGTTAGGATTTGAATCTCCTAAAATATTTTCTATTAAGGAAAATTAAGTGCTCATTTTTTTGGACCCTAGAATTATTAAGTTTTTTCTAGAAAACATTGTTACCACTACTATTTTTTATTCGGAGAGAAAGGCGAAGCCCAGGGGATATTTTTTCCCCATAAAAAAACACCACCAATAATATTATTTGTTGATGTTATCCATGAAAATAATACAGGGCTTCCAAACCAGTCTTCTGGCTCCATTGAACCTGCCAAAAATATATTCTTTATTCTTCTTTCACAGTATATACATATTTTGATCTCTTCCTACCACATCACTTCTATCAAACAGATCACAACGAGCATCAACTAGAGTATTTTACTAAGGATATAGACAAATAATTTCCAAATTCAACTCCCTTCTTCTTATAAAAAGAGGTTACCTTTATATTGAATTGTTAATTTATATATATTGTCTTAAATTACATTATTTCATTTAGATATAATAAAAAAAACATTGAAAATAGAAAGGAAAAAGATTATATATTAGATTACATTCTTAAATTCATGTTAGTATCTTAGAATTTTGAAATCTCCCATGTTCTTGGATTTTCCCATCTCTAGTATTAGAACCTAGATTTACTGCTAAATTTTAATCCGTCTTATTTAGGTTTTATATTAAATTGATTAAAGGAATTGCATTTATAAACTAAAAAAATACCAAAAAATAGGCTCAACCATTCGATTTGTTTTGAAATTGTTATTAGATTAGGAAAAGCACTCTTGGATCTTAGCTTGCATTAGGTATTTCACCATATATCTAATCTTAGGCTAGATCCAACACATTTTAGATTGTATATCTCATCTTGGTCATTATTTATTTATTAAAATGAGCATTTAGAGTAGGAAATTTGTGTCTCATGAGACATAATGGTTAGATCCGAAAATAAAAATTACA
Organism: Taxus chinensis; assembly: GCA_019776745.2. Lineage (NCBI taxonomy): Eukaryota > Viridiplantae > Streptophyta > Pinopsida > Cupressales > Taxaceae > Taxus > Taxus chinensis. The sequence goes on from CM034151.1 coordinate 380,807,707, forward strand.
TATGGATGATTGTTGTTTCTATTTAATTTTATTTGTCTCTTTAAATCATTAGAAAATGTATCATTTACTATTTTATATTTATTTTTACACCTACTATCACATAAACCTCACAAAAACAATAAAAACATAACCCCACTTGCATATCACCAGCACAGACACCAAAATTTGGTAATTTTCACTTTAGAAACTCTTGATTTGACTATTTACACTTGTAATGATAAGTATAACTTCTCTACTCCTGCTTAGCACCTTTTGAGGTCCACTGTTTAGCTTGTTTATCCTTGCACACTGACAGGTCATCTTATTTTGAGAATATACTGCACAAACTCAATAGAAAAACATTAGTTTATAAACTCCAAACTTCATTTCACATATTTTATACTCCCAATCAAGTTTTTATAATTTGTTTAGGAATTTATATCTAGTCATAACCAATTTGTAAAATCTTGGATCGACATGTCTTCTAATTGCACTTTCAAATTAATATCTTTCATTGGGTATTATACTTCTTCTAGGTTGGCCTTTCTTATATAAATCATCTATGGAACCCTATATAAGCAAGTAAATGATACCTCATTTTATAAACAAATAATCCTAAGGAAATGCTCTAGAGCACTCACTTCATACACTTGCAAAAGGCATCCAAAGCTCCTTAAATTTCACATTGTGACGTATGAAGTCATTAGGGTAGCACCCACATTGAGTGTGAAGCTAAAAACTAGATCAAGGAAGCCATATATCTCATCCATAATCCCTCAAACATCCTATCTCCAAGTATTTTAGCAAGATTCAAGTGAAAACAATCAAAATCAAGATAAATTACCAAATCTAGCTAGTTTATCTAGATATCACATGCTAGGTAGAGAACAACATGTGGTTTGATTCCTATTAAGATTATTTTCAATGTTAAAAGTACATAGGAGTACCCACAACAATTATAATGTTTTTGACACAAATATGCATCCATGGATAGGGTTTGAGGTGAATTCCAATCCATTCAAATAGCCTCGTTACATGTGTGATAATTAGGGTTTGATAGTAATAGACAATTCTAGGAAGACGAACAACTAGGAAAGTTACAAGAGCAGAAGTGGAGTAGGTCTAAGACCATATAACATGGGATAAACCATTATGGTGGTATGGTCTTGACCTATGATAGTTTGCAGTTACAATCTCAGTTTCGAGGTACTTACAATTTCATATCTCCATATTCCAGTAGTGTAAAGTCTCATATCTCTCTAGAAGTCATATGTAATAAGATAAGTGCCTTTATATATTTATTTCATACTTTTAATTACATGTTAAGTTTATTGCTATGATATATTGTTTCTATCTTATTTGAGTTGAAAATTGGAGGTAATATTTTTGCTATAAATTTTTTGTAAGATGTAATCAAGTTTAATCTAATATAAAACCTAATTAAATTAACCTAAAATTTAATTAAGGGTTAAACATTTTGGTGAACCCACTTTTAATCAAATCCTTAACCTAATATAGGATCTATACCTTGTGTATAAGGCCTAGAGATATGGCAACCTTAGATACCCTAGGGGAAATGTTGTTGTGCCTTCTTCATTGGCTTCTATTATTTCAAATTACATATGCTTTACTCATATGCCCTTCTTGCATAGTGTTCGAATTTTTAATCACCCCATTGAACATCTTGATATTTTTCCTCCTATTTTAAAGTGTCATAATTTCATGGCTTCATCTCCACTACCTATTTTTAATAATCCTTCCATCCTTAACCAAAATAATGAGGTCTTATTGCATGATATTTAAACTCATAGTGAGAAAATATTCAAATGACTTTTCCCATGATGATAATAACGTTATGGAATCTTTACCAAGTATAAATTTTGTCTAATTTTTGTGAACAACTTCATCAGAATCCTCACCACATTGAACTCATCATTAATAATCTGCTAAGTTGGCTCATGATCAAAACTCTAGTGAAGAGTCCCATGTTGGGAAACTCCAACCTTTTTCCGCTTTACCAACATATGTTGTTCCCACATCTGTGGTGCCTACCCCTTGGGGTGTACCTCACTTAGTAGTGCCAAATGTATTTATGTCTATTCATGCCACCATGATAATTACTACTCATCCCACATCCACTCCTCATGGTTTGCATCCTCTTCTAGCATGCAATATTTTGAAACCATTGTTCATACTTTATAAGAATAAATTTTACAATTACAATGAGGTGCATCTACTTCTTATCATATTATGGATTCCACAAAGTTACTTCACAATCCACTTGAACCCAAAGTGGTTTCTTATTTGTTACCTATTGGTTTTTTTTCTCCTAAATTCCCTATCTATGATGGAAAAAGGGATCCCACTAAGCATCCTTTCTCATTCCATGTTTCTTTATTTGATTATGATTCTAATGACATCTTTCTTACCAGTATTTTCCCCTGAATTCTTAAGGGCTTCACATTACAGTGGTTTTATGCTCTTCCCACCCACTCTTTGCATACATTTATTTATTTATCCAATATAATTTTGGCATAATTATCTATTAATAATGAGGACAACGTTTCTTATGCACAATTGGCTCAAATACGACAAGGGCCTATTGAACCTCTTAATGCCTATGTATTATGTCATAAGACCCTGCTCACTAAGATGAACAATATCTTAGTTGATAATGAATTAGAATACCTATTCATACAAATCCTATTATATCCTTTGTAAGGTTTGGTCATGTTTGACAAGTTTAGATCCTTCAACCATATTTGTCACACCTTAAAAGAGTGCGATGACAAATTGTTACATATGAATAAAATCAAGTACATTACTATCTCTCCTCCCACATCTACTACTAATTTTTCAAGTAAAACCACAATCAAAGCAAGCCTAATGATGTCAAATATTATTTCAAATACATCATTAATGCCATCTCACAAATTTTTAATCTATAATCAAAGTTTATTTGTCATCAATTTACTTATTAGCCAAGCCCTCCTCATATTGTCTTGAAACAATTGCTTGAGTGCAATCTCATATATCTCCCTCCATTGTTTAAGGTGAATATGAGTAGACATCAAAGTAAGAGGTTTGATTCCAATTCCCATTTTTATTATCATTGGTGTGTCAGGAACTCTACAAGTAGCTACTTAAATATTTGTCACATTATTCAAGATCTTATTGATTCTAATGATATTAAATGGGATGAGCCTATTGAATAGTGAAATCCAATCAATGTAAATGCTAAGCTAAAAATATTCAATGATCCACTTCCTAAGAATGAAAATACAAAATCTTCCTTGGATATACATAATGTTTATCATGTGGTGCATCCAGTTCCCTCTTATGAACACCCTTTAGATGCATGATTTGTATTATTAATCATACACTATATTTTCCCTGCTCATCACTTTTTATGAATTTGACATCAATATTATGATTATTTCAGTTACCTTGTCTATTCCTATTTATATTTGTCATAAACCCATACAGGGTGTTTTTTTCTATCCACACAATAAGGAAAATATGTGTTCCCTAGTAGTACTTAAGTTTTTAGGAATTGTTACGCATAATCTTGCATTTGATATGAATCATCACTACTAGTACATCACTCTACCTATCATTATTAATTTTATTACTACATTGGTTTCAATTTTGGTTACTTCTACTCTTAGTTCTAATGCCTTGCAGTTAGATCTTCCTTGGTTGTGTATGTGATGCCCCAAAAAATAGAATCAAATAACTTGTATTAATAGAAAAATTATGGGAAAAAATGTTTTAGAAATAATTAATGATATCCAGCTTAAGTTTGTGTTATCAAATAGTTATCATACCATCATGTGGAACTGATGGCTTGTTCCATTATGATTTATTACATGGTGCACTTATTGGTTAAATTTTCATAGCCAATAACCATGTGGATGAATAAGATTTAAAAGAGGTTATAATTTTAATTGGTTTCAAGAGTTGCTTAAAATTCACAATTGCATTATTTAATATGGGATAATCATTAGATTGATATTTCTTAAGTGCACTTATTTATCTGTAGTTTTAAACCATATGCTTTACAAATAAATAAATACTTGTAATTAACTCACAAAATTAATCTAATTAATATATATAGGTATACATCAAATTTCTTATTAACCACTACTCATAATAGAACCTATTACAATTTTAGTTTGTTTTCCTTGCTTAAACTTTATACGTGTTGGCATATCTCTTAGATAGATTCGAGAACTCACCCGAAGCATGCAAAGCTACTAGGTCCCTCTTTTTATACCAGCTTTTTCAAGATGTTAGCATGTTGACACAAGTATTCCATATCCAGAACAAGTAATTATAGGTAAAGCATAATAAGAATTAGATCACAACCATAGTGCATAATGAATCAAACAAGGATCATGATCATATTTACCATACAATAAAAAGTAACAGAGACATCAACAATCAATACCCATCCACAAAGGTCCATTATATTAAGTCATAACAAAACCCATAACTAAATACATAATAGTTATCATAACAAAGCCATGCATGCAAAATCATACCAGCAGCATATTTCTGTAACAATCTCATCTCATCATGATCCTCTAAGCCATGTAAATAAATACATATATATATGTAGTGGGGACTTTCCCTACACATCCCATGCACTCTCAAAATAGGTTGCATGCTCAAAATAGCCATGTGTCACTTACAAAGTTAATCAAGAAGCATGCAAGCTTTTCCTAATAATAGATCATTTGTAATTAACTTTAGTTATAATCCTATTATTAGCTTGAACTCTACATGAATCTTCATCTTCCTTGTGTTCCCAAAATAGCTTTGCATAGCCCCCAACTCTTCTATCTCTATCTAATGTGTTCTCATCATTCATTCCATTCTTAGCTCGAGCATGGAAAATGGATTAAGTCCCGAACTCTTTCTTCCTGGGGAAAACCTATAGGGAACAAATCTGTCAAACTTCCATGCCATCCTCCTTTGAGCCACTATCAAATGTGCTCTTGACACTTAGGTACAAATTTGTCTAGTCAAAATTACCCCACACGAGCTTCATTTTTGCCCCTGACAATGGGTAATATAACTTCCATCTTAAAGAACAAATAATGAATTATAGCAACAATTTTACAGAAAGAATGAATGAATAATAACCTAACTCAACCAAAAGACATGCTAGTATTCAGTAGGTATCAATAACTCGGGGTAATTATTCTTGATGTCTACTTCCAACTCCTCCCAATCCCTAAGTCCCTTCTTGGCTTTAGCAGGGATATCACCAAGAACAATATCCATTTCATCAAAATTCATGTCTTCTCCCTTATTCTTCAACACCCTGAATACATTCACCAATCTTGATACCATGCCATCCATGCCATCCATACATCATGCCATTAATTTTCCCAATTCTTTAATTTTATTGCCATGAGGATCCCAGGTTGCTTTGATTGCATCATGCTTTTCTTCAAGTAATTTAATCCTCTCCCCATGTCCCATGAATTCATTATTCTTGACTTCAAGCACTTCATTCTCCTCTATAAATTTCCTTGTCTTGATAATCAATTCCAGCTCCACACACATTTAAAATGCCAAATTTACTAGTTTCAATTTATCCCTTAAAGTATCAATTATGGTGTCATACTCAAATATCTGACATGCAATATATTTCTTGACCCTTTCTATCTATACAACAAAATCCTTTTGCTTCCTGACAGCTAATTCCTCCTCACTCGGTGCCTACATAGTATCCTCATCCAATATCAAATAAACCAATCTGTGTAAGTAATTCAATGAGGATGGGAATCTCTCATACACCTTTTCTTCATATTGTGGCCTCTCCTGTAAAATTTCATCACTAATTTCCTCTTCCATATCCAAAACTGCACATGCCTTCACCTCAACTCTCCATGTCTCCTTTGTCAAGTGTTGAAGTTCCTCCTCTTTATCTCTCTTATCCTCTAATAGGGTCTGAATAGTATCTACTTTATCTATATTCATGTGTGTGACCTCTATAGATATATTTGTTAAAACATTACTTTCTTTCTCATCTGAGAATTGAGTCAGCTTGATAGTTACATGTCTAGAATGGGAAGGATTCTTCATCCTTCTTGATGCACATGAATCCTCACACATGTCAAACACAGGCTCATCCATGTGATTCTACATACTCCATGATAATTGCTTTCTGGTGCACATGTTTTCCATTTCTGGATCCATCAAATCCCATCCATACAATTTCTCCTTTGTAATGGTGCTCTAAAACCTGGTATGAATAATATGTGTTGGTTCATTCATGTACCCAAGGTTTTGCATCTACGCCATATCTTCTTAAATTTTCTCACTGGTGCACTCACTTATATTTCCCTATGTTTTAGCACCCTCCTCTTCTTCTCCAAGTTCAACCTCATGTCCTCCAGTCTAGTGTGCAACATTGTCTTCAATCTTCATATCTCCACCTATACAGATTTCCTCTTCACACCCATGCACACTTACATTAGGGACATCCACATCTAACAAAGTTTTCTTTCCACCTATATGTTCATCTTCTTGTACCTATAGGCTAGGTGTGGCAACATCATCATGTGCACTTCCATGTGAGTCCATGTGAGGACTTCTCCTCATCATTGTCCTTCATACAAACATACTTTCACATTTTCTTCCTCTCCTCTTCATCCTTCTTTACAGGTGTTACATGTGGTGACCGTATCAATGGCTATGAAGGGCCAATGCCAACATTTGTGCCTATATGTCTTCTACGTAGTTATATCCTCATATGATCAAGTGTAGTGCTATCTTATTTCTCTTCCTCCTCATGCTCAAGGACATTCTCCAAGTCCTGTTTCTCCTACCTAAGGGGTGTTTTCTCTAACGACCTCTTTGTTTCTACAGTTTGTTTTCCCTTAGGAGGCCTAGTAGAAAAAATTCCTCACCTACAATAATTTTTCCTTCCTTGAACCTAAACCTAAGACATACATGCATCCACATAGGATCAATCTTCCCTATAGCCATAACCTCTATAGTGATATCAATATTATCTAACTACATTGTTTCTACATATGTCTCTTTATTGGGGTAGACATATGTCTTATGCAGAATATGAATTTATGTGTCTACCTTATCAGCGTCAAATTGTAACTTTCATGCATTATGTAACTTATTCACTAAATCCTTAAAATAAAGGTCATAAAGGTGAAAGAAAACTTACACCAATGACATTTCATTCCAATCTTCATGAAAAATGGCCCAAGTAGAATTTTTGGTATGCCAAAAACTCATCCTATCCTTCTACAACACCAGGAAACTCTCATGGTATGCATCACTCTCCTTCAAACACATTGCGCATCCTCCTAAACCACCTCTCTTGGTGATATTTTAACATTTTAGAGATTGAAACCTAACATGTGAACTTTACGAATTTCTTTTCTGGTGACTTGTCTTCCAGTGGGTAAACCCACATCTTATATTTTGGCCCATCAGGTACACCAATCTCACAAAACAAAATCAACAGTAAGATGGTGCCCAAGTAATTTTCTCACCCTTATCATCTTGTGCATGTGCCTCGTTAAATATTCTTCCAAAACATAGTTTTTGATGTTAGAATATGTCTTACTCACCATTTTTTGTGTTATGTATAGCCATCGCTTGTTCACCTCCTTCCACCTCTCTAAGGTGCATGTTATCCATATTTTCCCCCCGAAAAAATTGATCATCCATGACCCCGCATAGAAGAAACTAGAAAAATCACTTTCAAATCTGACAATCAGGAAACAGAGGGACTCTGCAATGGAGTGGAAGAGCCTGTGAAATATCAAATGACCCTGTGCAAGAAGAAATTTAAGGAACAAATCTATCGAGCAAACCTATGCTTTAAACCCAGTAAACAGATTACAGGTGGGCTCAGAAATGGAATAGTAGGGTCAAGGAAGGAGAAGATAGTGTTAAAGAAGCCATAGGCTCAAAGGAGACATAATGGAAAAAATTTGAAGTCTTCGGGATTTGAAACAGTTCAAAAAAAGCCCGAAAACAACTAAGTATGGAGGAGACAGCGAATGGTTCCAAGTGTCCAAACAGTGCACCTGCAAAGATTAAATCCAAAAGTGGAGACTCAAACAAGTGCCAAGCCCCCAAGTGTCCTAAGCCCAAAGAGGGACAAAGTTAACAGCTAAAAGTTAAACAGGCAGACGGGGTGGGCCTCAAAAAAGACTAAGTATAGAAGTGCTAGTGGAAGCTGCCACGTGTCAACTCAGCGCATCTCCAAAGGTGAATCCAAAAGTGGAGGCTCAAATGAGCATGGGCTTGCCACGTAGTCCAAGTTGAAAAATGGGACAAGCGGGCCCAAAATTGACTAAGTATGGAGAACGAGCACCATCTCACCATGTGTTCAGGGCCTGAAAAGGTAAGAGCGGCCATTGAAAAGTCCAAGAGCCTGCAAAGGCTTCCACGTGTCAACCCAACACTAATTCAAAGGTAAAATATTGATCAAGTTTTTAACTGAGCGTGGAGCCTCCACGCATCCGGTTTTATAAAAGGATAGGGTCATGGTTATATAGGCAAAGCATTAAGATTAGACAGTGGAGGGTGCCAAGTGTCAACACAGTGCTAATTCAAGAGAAAAATTGGGGGAAGGTTTCCAAATAAGTGTCAGGCCTACGCATGTCTCCGATCAAATATATGCCCCTACCGAGTAAATGAATTCACCAAAAACATGAAGAAACTGAGCAAGCCATGGTAGAAGCCACGTGTTATCCCAGTATAACTCCAAAATCAAAATAAAAAGGCTACCCTATGACATGCACCAATCCTCCACGTGTCCAGTTTCAAAAGGGGGCCCGTTTTGGTAGCTGGTTCCTGCCATTTTGTACAGACCCGATCCAAATTTCAAATGAGCATATCTTTTTACTCATTGCTCAAAATCCAACAAATCTGACACTGTTAGAAATATATTGGCCTCATCTACACCATGGAGATATGAAACTTTAATTTTGGAGAGGTTAGGTGGGGAAAATGAAGAAATGTCTTCAGGCCATTAATACAGGATCTATTTGCCCCCAACAACCAAATCAGATTTTATCGCATCCGTTGTTCCTCATCCTTCGAGGTGTCAAACAAGTAATTGATGTAGGCATGAAAAATTTGGGGCAGATTTTGTAGGAGGCATTGATGATAATGGTTGAGCTTCAAATTAGTTTTCTCGCTTCTCTCTCCTTCTTCCCTCTATGTTGAATCTATAAATGAAGGGTTGAGGCTCATTATAAAGGGTTGGATGTTTCTGTTTTACACCCTCCCTTCTTCTTTTGTTCACAGAATGACTTGTGGATCTTTTCTAACCTCTCCTTCAAGTTGTAAAGAAAGTTTTGCCTTTTGGCTAATGTAGTATACTGTATCGACTCCTAAGTAATAATATATATTTCTATGGATGTTTATCAACCCTCTCATGTATTCATTATTGTCTCTTTGATCTCTTATTTTTATTTTGTCATATGTGCATAGTGTTTGTATTGCATTTCATGGTTTGTGTTAAACTATAAAACGAGTGTCTAACATTCCTTTGGTGCATCACCTCATTAGCCTTGGTTTATTTTCTTGCATCTGTCTAACCCTGTCTTCTTGGTAGATAGAATAGACTTAGAATATATCCTATGTAATTTATTTGTATGCACCTGAATAGAGGAATATGAACCTACCTCAATCCGGAGAACTCTCTCAACTCGCAAGGTCCCACACTTTGAGAGATTCTCCATATTGTGCAATCACACTAAAAGTCTCAACCAATCTGGTTGCAGACATTCAAGGGTGCTGTGATTCTACACTAATAGTTTTGGTACGCTTATTTGGACCAAAGAAGTCTCCATATTTATTGTAGTAAGATTGATGTGAACTTACTGTGATTCTAGCTTTTAAGAAGCTTTAAAACTACACATCTGGTGACTACAAAAGGGATAGAATCCACTGGTTTCAGCTTTCCAAGCTTGCCAAGTTCATGAGAAGAATAAAAACAAGGTCAAGAACCAGAGAAGAGGGACAGTTCATCCACCTGCACTTGTCTCCAGATAGAAGGAGAAGGGGGAGAAGATCCCAGAGGTCTTCATCTCCACCAAATAGAGCCATATCAACACCTCCTCCTATTAGGTAATTATTTCAATCAAGAAGGGTGCTCAGGACGATTAAGATGGCACAACCAAATCCTTATGTTAATTTCACTGGCACCATCACACTCTCTCTTAATGCACAAAATCTAATCCCAATGGCAGCATTAAAGAGCATCCCATATTTCACTGGAGAGAACCAGACTTCTCCTAGTGACCACATTCAAGACATTGTAAATGTCTGTGCAATCCATGAGATCACTAAGATGGACATTATAGTTAAGTTGCTAACCTCTTCACTCAAGGGTAAAGCTTCACAATGGTTCAGGATCCTAACAGAAAGCTCTATTCAAAATTAGGACCATCTGTGCAAAGCTCTTCATGACCAGTTTGGAGAAAAAGGAGCCAACATGTCCTTGTTGGAGCAGCTAAAAACAATCAAAAGAGATCCTAATGAGCAATTGACATATTTCAACCTTAAATTTCAAAGGACCTGGGACAGGATTCCATTGGTTGTAAGGCCCACTGATACAGGTGCTTTTTTATACTTTCTTAGAGCTCTAAATTCTCATATTGCTTTAATGATTCACTCAATGGGAGGCACAACCTTACCTACAGCTTATAGCATCTCCATATGAGCTGAAAATTGTTTAATTTAGGCTAGGAAACTTGCTCCTAGGCCACCCATGCCCCTATACCCAGAATAAGGAAACCCAAGCACTAGCCAAACACCCACATGAGCTCCTATACCTACTCCTAGGAATCAAAGTTCTGTTGAAGCCTCCACCTCATCATCTAACACCTCAAAAGAGATTTAATAAGTGATGAAATAACTATAAAACCTAGGGAATGAGTTAGTAACTATCAAGAGGAAAAAGGCTCAAAATTCTAGGCCATATTAGCCTTAGACTTAGTATTAGGATAGAGCCCCATATTAGTAAAATAGACCACCAACTCAGGCTGTAAATCAGAATCAAAACTAAGGACAACCTCAAGTTGCTAGACCTTTCAGGTCATATGATCCAAACACAGCTTCAACATCAAGGGCATTAGTTCCAGCACAAAACAACATGGCATAAGAATATGATTGTTGTTTCCCATACAATCAGCCACATAATCAATCAATGTGCTTCAATGGTGCACTAAACCAAGCCTTGATGGTACAAACCACTGGTGTGTCACAAGAGTCTAGCCAAGAATAAAATCAGCAATAAGGAGCTCAGTAAGAGGTACCTCCAAGTGAAACTATGCTTATCAATTGGCAGGCTAAGGATTTATGTTGGATGAGTCAAACACCTTCTCAAAATGTAGCTTCCAATACACGGTCCAAGAAGATAAATATTGGGGAAGGAAAATCACCAAACTTAGGTAATCCTTAATCCTCCATTACTCCACAAGGTATTAGCACTCAAAATGCAACTCCCAATATTTAGATTCAGTCCAAACCACCTTCTAAATCCACTCAGGCACCAGTTATAACAACCCATGTACAAGAGAAAAGTGTGCCAGGAAAGGGGCAGTAGAAGGATAGCTCATTTAATATCATTGAGCAAATGAAGAAGAAAAATGTGAACATTTCACCGTGGGAGTCACTTGCCATTCCAGGATAGAGGGATCTGTTGCAGACTACCATGGCCAATTGGTCAAGCTCAAATAGCCCCCATAGCCAACAAGAGAAAGTGTTTTCCAATGCAACTCAACTTGAGGGGAAATTTGGAGGGAAACAAGGTAATAATATGAAGCCTCCTCCATTCTATGTTTCATTGGTCATTAGGGACAAATTGGTACATAATTACATGATTGATTTGAGGGAAATTAGTTTTGTAATGCCTAAACAAATATCTAATCAACTAGGTCTTCAATACGAATTCATCTCTAAATGGGTAGTGCAATTAGATGGGACAATAGTGACAACTGTTGGAGTCATCAAAGATTTGAGTCTCACACTACATGCATGCCCCAATGTGACTGTATTGAAAAATGTATCATTCATAGATTTTCCACCACATTTTGTGTTGTGTTTTTCTAGGGACTTCACTACCAAAATTGGAGGCTATTTTTCTGTTGATTCATTGCATATGCTTTTTACAACAAGGTATGGAGCTAAGGCCACAATCAGATCTGAGCCCATACTAGATTACCATATTGATTCTTATGTACCTAGCCTGATCAATGCCAATTGTTCAGCCTTTAATCAAGTGGACCTCCTAGGCACTTGTGAAGAAGATAACAAGGTGGGGTGTATCCCAAACTTGACTCTTGACGAATTGGAAAAAAAAAACATGCTTTTGACCCCTATAAGGAGATGGAAGAATGTGAGCTAGGATTCTATTGTCTGCATGAGGATAATCATCCTCTTCCTAACATCATTAAACCATAACACAAAGATGATAATGAATTATGGCAATTTTTCTTTGGTGGCTCAAGAAGTAGGCAAGGATTTGGAGGAGGAGCTATGCTTGTTTTCCCCAAAGGTATGAAATACTACTCAGCTTTTTGTTTCCAATTTTCCTATTCAAACAATATAGTAGAATACAAAGCTTGTGTTCATGGATTGTATTGGGAAAGGAAACGAGGGATCAATAACTTGCAAGTGTTTGGCAATAGTGAACTAGTTGCTAATCAGGTCCAAGGACAAAATATTGTTAAGAACGACCTATTAAAGAGTTACAAAAAATTGGGTATGGGACCTAATTGAGGATTTTGAGGCATTCAACATCAATTCCATCCCCAGGAAGAAAAATGAAGCAGCAGGCATACTGGAAGCAGTTGGGGTAGAATTTGACGTTGTGAAGAGTATTAAGAATGATAAGCATCAGCCCCATATCAAGTTTGTTGTAAGTCCAACTGTCCCAGAAAAAAACACAAGTTGGCAAATCTTTGAAAATGATCAACAAATTGTCAAATTTCTGTAGGAAGAAGTTGAGTTCTCCTCCAGGAATCAAGATAGATTAGAGCAGCAGTATGGTGATCAAATGGTGAAACTGAGAACCAAAAAACTACCAAAGGGTCTTATCACTTTAGAATCAATCTTCAACCCAAATGACCAATTCCAAAAAGAAAAGGCAAATATTCAGGTAAAGGGTGAAGATTTAGAACCTATTTTTATAGAAGAAGGAAAAATATTGCAAATTGGCAGAGTAAGAACTCAAGAAAAAACTGATTTTTTTCAAATATGTCAAGAATTCCCAAATGTCTTTTCCTGGACTTATAAATATTTAAGAGGTTTCAACCCAAAGTTGGAACAACACACCATCGAGTTGAATCCAAGAGCCAAGCCTTTTAGATAGAAGAAAAGGCCGATAAATCCCCACATTGAGCCTCTCATGAGAAAAGAACTGAATAAGATAATTGAGGCAAGTATCATCTTTCCTATCAAGAATTTGAGTTGGGTTTCTATCCTGGTACCTGTGAGAAAGAAAAATGGATAAATCAAGCTGTGTGTGGACTTTCATGATCTAAACAGAGCATCACTTAAGGATCACTACCCACTCCCATCAATGGAACAAATATTATAAGTTGTAGCTGGTTCTGAGAGGTTTTCATTATTGGATGGATAATCAAGTTATAACCAGTTAATGGTGAAGGAGGAAGATCAATTCAAGACATCATTCACCACCAAATGGGGAACTTATTCTTACAAGAAGATGCCACTTAGACTATCAAATGTTGGACCAACATTTCAGAGAGCTATGGACATGGCATTCAAAGGCTTAATAAGCAACATAGTCCTGATATATCTTGATGATATCATTGTTTTCTCTAAAAATGTTGTAGATCATCTCTTTAACCTTAGACAGATATTCTAGAGATGTAGGAGGTTTGGGGTGTCATTAAACCCAAAAAAGTGTGTGTTCCTGGCTCATGAAGGGAAATTGTTAGGCCACATTTTCTCAAGGAAGGGATTGACAATTGATTCTGAAAGGGTTGAATCCATCCAGACACTTCCTTTACCACGTTAGGCCATCATTCTTGACTCCATTCCCAATGGATATAACAAGGAAACTGGTCCTTTCATCTAGCAAGCAGATACCCCTGCGAGTCTCCAAATTGTTATCCATATTTTTCCCCTGAAAAAATTGATCAGCCACAACCCCGCACAGAAGAAACTAGAGAAATCACGTTAAAATCTGAAAATCAAGCAACATAGGGACTCCATAATGGAGTGGCAGAGCTTGTGAAAGATCAAATGACCCCGTGCAATAAAAAATTCAAGAAACAAATCTGTCGAGTGAACCCGTGCTTCAAATCCAACAAATAGATTATAGGCAGGATTGAAAATGGAATAACATGGTTGAGGAAGGACAAGAAATTGTCAAAAAATCCATAGGCTCAAAGGAGAAGGAATGGTAAAAGTTTTAAGTCTTTAGGCTCTAAAACAGGTCAGAATGAGCCCAAAAACAACTAAGTATGGAGGAGATAGCAGGCGCTACCAAATGTCCAAATGGCACACCTCCAAAGATTGAATCCAAAAGGGGAGACTCGAACAAGCACCAAGCCCCCACATGTCCTAGGCCCAAAGAGGGACAGAGTCAATAGCTAAAAGTCAAAAAGGTGGATGGGGCAGGCCTCAAAAAATACTAAGTATAGAAGTGCTAGTGGAAGCTACCATGCATCATTGTGGTGCATCTCCAAAGGTGAATCCAAAAGTGGAGGCCCAAATGAGCGTGGGCTTGCCACATAGTCCAAGTTGAAAAATGGGACAAGTGGTCCCAAAATCAACTAATTATGGAGAATGAGCTTCAGCTCGCCATGTGTTCAGATCTCGAAAAGGTAAGAGTAGTCTTTGAAAAGTACAAGAGCCTATAGAGGATTCCATATGTCAACCCGATGCTCCTTCAAAGGAAAAATCCTGAGTAGGTTTTTAAGTGAGCACAGAGCCTCCACACATCTAGTTTCATAAAGGGATAGGGTTGGGGTTGAATAGTCAAAGCATTGAGACAAGCCAGCGGAGGGTGCCAAGTGTCAATACGGTGCTAATTCAAGAGAAAAATTGGGGGAAGGTTTCCAAATAAGTGTCAGGCCTTTGTATGTCCCCAGTCAGATATATGACCCCACCAAGAAAAATACTTAGCCAAAGCCATGATGAAACTGAGCAAGCCACGGAAGAAACCACATGTAGCCCGGCACAACTCCAAAATCAAAATACAAAGGTTGCCTTCAGACATGCGCCAACCCTGCACATGTCTGGTTTCATAGTTGGTTCCCACCATTTTGTACGGACCCAATCCAAATTTAAAATGAGCATATCTTTTAACAAAGTGCTTGAAATCCAACAAATATAGCACAGTTGGAAAGATCTCAGCTTCGTCTATGCCATGGATATCTAAAAAATTAAGTTTATGTAGGTTAGGTGGGGAAAAAATGAAGAAATTTCTATAGGCCATTAATATAGGATCTATTTACCCCCAAATACCAGATCGGATTTGATCTGATCCACCATTCCTCCTCCTTTGAGGTGCTAAAAAAGTAATTTATGCAATCATGATAGATTTGGAGTGGATTTTGTAGGAGGTATTGATGATAGTGGTTAAGTTTTGAACTGGTTTTCCCACTTCTCTCTCCTTCTTCCCTCTGTGCTAAATCTATAAAGGAAGGGTCGAGGCTCATTGTAAAGGGTTGGACGTTTTTGTTTTGCACCCTCCCTTCTTCTTTTGTTCACAGAAGGACTTGTGGAGATTTTCTAACCTCTCCTTTGGGTTGTAATGCAAGTTTTTCCTCTTGGCTAATGCAGTATATTGTATCGAATTCTGAGCAATAATATATATATATATATATATTTGTGGATGTTTCTCGAGCCTCTCATGTATTTATTATTGTCTCTCTGATCTCTTATTGTGATTTGGTCATCTATGCATGGTGTTTGTATTAGATTTTTTGGTCTATGTTAAACTTTAAAATGAGCATCTAACATTCCTTTGGTGCATCACCTCATTAGCCTAGTTTTATTTTCTTGCATATCTCTAACCCTGTCTCCTTGGTAGATAGAATAGACTTAGAATAGATCCTCTACAATTTATTTGTATGCACCTAAATAGAGAAATAGGAACCGGTATCAATCTGGAGATCTCTCTCAACTCACAAGGTCTCACACTTTTAGAGATGCTCTATGTTGTGTAATCACACTGAAAGTCTCAACCCATCTAGTTGCGGACATTCAGGGGTGTTGTGATTATACACTAACAGTGCCCAATTTACAGCTAACCAACCGCATCGCTAACCTGGTGGCTAGGTCTTCTATATTTTCAACATTAAAATCTTGGGCCCCTTTATGATACTTAAAGGTGGTAGTCACTACTTCTATTGAATTATCATCTGTCAAATCACATGTAATTTCTAGACCATATTCATGTAAACCTGTAACTTTTCCAATCAATTTCATTGTAATTCTCATTCTTCACCTAACAAAGTAAAATAAGTCTTCATGCACTCGCGATATGAACCACTGGTATAGGCATTTGGGATTGTAAAATTATGGTAGTTCAAATAGCTGCATGATCCCAACACCCTCAAGCAGCCTATGGATCAAATTGTCCATGACTCTCTATCCATCTACAGTCCTCCTATTTTTTCTTAGAATGGTCTATGCCTTTACATCCTTCATGGTCTACTTAGTTTGGTGGTTGAAGTCTCCGATATTGCATTTCACCAATTAGGAAGTCCACGGTCATCCTTTTATCACTTCTTTTGGGTACTACATTTCTAAAAACCACTCTTTTGGTTCCTCTTCTGCCATGGTCTCCTTCATCATAGCTCACTTTGGTGCCATTTCTATGTTACGTGCTTTAAAAACTACAACTTTCCACTACCTTACCCTTACACTCCTTGATCTATTATGGTTCTTCAAATTCCCCCATGTCCTAGCATTCCCTAACCACAACTTTACCTTCTTGAAACCATAACCGCGTGAACCTTCCTTCTTCACATGCCTTCCAAGCTCAAACACACCTTCACATAGAGCTCTTTCAATGTTGTGTCATGAATTAACATGGTTTTCCATGTAACTAATTGCTCTTAGCTCTACACACTTTGTCACTCTTCGTGACTTGAAAACTCAAGGGATGCAAGGTAAGAATAGCTTCACATTGTACTATTTTTATAACTCTTACTTTTAAAATTTGTTTGTTTTCTCACATTAATTACTCCTCAACTACCACTGTACGTGGCATTAATTATACCCTTTTTCTCTTCCATGCATTGCACTGTATTCTTCTGCACCCCAGTCATAACCTTCTGGCGCGCCCACTACTTCTTAGCCATAAACCTCCTTTTCTATGTTTCCCTGCACTGAAACACCTATCCAATGTGCAACATACCAAGTAGTTTCCAATGTTTCTACCTACCTCATGTTACATTATGCGTCCATTCATCTACGCATGGTATTCAATACGATCAAATGTCTTGGAATTATCTCCATAACCATCTTTACTCCAAACACCTGTAATTTTGAAATTCACAGCAATCTGCATCAAGGCACCAATCACTTTCTGATCTACCCCACACTAAAAGTATGTGTGGTCCTCTTTGTATGAATTCAATAGATAGTAATCAGCTATGGGCGTGCAAGCATGTTTATTGGAATAAAACATTGAACTAAATTGATAAAGCATAGCAACAATGAGAGGAAAAACATATAAATAAAATGGATTAAAGGAAAATACAATCTAACTAACACCACTACCTTATTACAAACACCAAGAAGACTTATTTATAGTATGGTTTTAGCCTACTTATGTTGAAATAACTAGGAAATCATGTGTCATCTAGTGCCTATAACTAACAATGATCTAAATCAAGTATATGTCACCACATATGGTCCCAACCAATGCACTTTCAATTTCCCAAGGTGACACGTAAACTTGGAGTCATAAAGAAAAACCATCTGGCCAACTTCAAACTACTTATTCCTAATATACCTATCATGTCATGCCTTTTTCCTGGCCTTTTCTATCTTTTGGCTCTAATGTGTGATGGCACGTTTCTCATTCAATTGCATTAGTTTATCTATGTACACTTCAAGTTCTTATTCATCATCTAGTCCTCCTCCACATGTAATACACATGAAGCATAACATAAATTCCACTGAAAAAAATCCTCCACGTCGAACACAAACTGAAAGGGTGTGGCTTTGTTCAATATTGTATAAGTTATCTTGTATGCCCAAAGTACAACAGAGACTTTATCATCCTAGTCTTTCCTTCCAACATCACATATTTTTGTCAATGTATGCCCCAATATCTTTTTGAAAGCTTCAGCAGTCCCATTAGCCTATGGGTGATAGGGATTTATCTTATGATGCACCACCATTAACTCAACAAATAATACTCTGATAGTCTCATTCAAAAAGTATGTGCCCCTATCACATGTCAATCTCAACATACATCCATACCTGCTGATATTGTTCTCCCATAAGAACCTTGTTACAATAGTTGTCGTGTAATCCTTTGTAGGCACTACTTCTTCCCACCTAGTTAGATAATTTGTACAATTTATATTGTAGCGTGATCCATTCTTGCGTTTCGGTGGGAAAATAGGGCCCACAAAGTCAATTTCCCATTTCTCAAAAGGTTTTCTCACTTGCAATAGGCCTCAAAGGCATCTCATCTCTATGCCAAAGTTTCCCAAGACACTTACAATGATCTCATGCCCTGACATACTATTTACAATCCTTATATAGTGTCTCCCACCAAAGGCCATCTAGTAAAATCTTGCACGTTGTAGCATTTCCTACATAATGTCCTCTTGTAATTCTACCGTGAGCTTCCTCTATTATAGCTTCATGATCATGCTCCATTACACATCATCGCAAAATCTCATCATGGCCTAACTTGTATAAATCTCCACTAATCGATATGTAAGGCATGGTATGTATAGAAAGTTGTTTCTTCTCTAAGCTCTTCATCCCTTCAGGTACCACACCAATACGTAAAAATATAGTAATATATTCTAAGTCAAATGGTGCGTGGTTCAATTTGAACAGATATGCATCTAATATTGTGTCCTCAATGTTATACGGATCCTCACCTGATTCAATCCTTGACAAATGATCCAGTCCAAAATTACTCTTCCTTGGCTTTACCATAACTGCATATTCAAATTCCTAAAACAAGAGAATCCACCAACATATACGCCCCTATAAAATGGGATTATCAACCAAGTACTTAAGTTTCATGTGATTTGTATAGAATATAAAGGGATTTGCTAGCAAGTATTGTCAAAACTTGTGCAACGCGTAAATCATGGACAATGCTTCGTGCTCCGTAGTCGTATAATTCCACTCATCTAATGTTAACTTCATGTTCATAAAATAGATAGGATGGTCAAAAATCCCATCACCAGGATGGTCCCAATGGCCATGCAAGAGGCATCAACATGTACATGGAAAGGTTTATCCCAAGAAGGACAGTGCATAAGGCGTACAAAAGTAAGTCTTTCCCTCAATGTCTCAAATGTTAATTGTTGTGCCTCATTCCAATGGAACTTTCCTTTACTTTTCAACAATTATTCCAAGGGTTCAGTAATCTTAGCATATCTGTTAATGAACTTCATGTAGTAACATGTATGTCCTAAGAACTTGCACACCTCTCTTTGATTGGTAGGATCCTCCAAACTCAAGATAACTACAACCTTAGCAGGATCTACCAATAAAACTTCTTTGCAAATAATATGTCCCAGAAAAGTTCCAAAGGGAATAACAAAGATATACTTCTTAATATTCAAGAAGATGCTTAAATTCCTACACCTCTCAAACATGAGTCTTAATTTTTCAAAGTGATATTTTACCAGCCCATATACATTCCAATCATTAAATTAAACATGTAAAAACTTGTGTATATAGTCCTCAAATGCTTGTACAAAAATGTGTGAAAAGATAACATGTGCATTCTTCAACCAAAAAGGCATAAATTTGTATGTAAAACATCCCCACTTAATGATGAAAGTTGTCTTTTCTTGGTCTTTTTTAGCAATTTTTACTTGATGATAACTAAATAATCCATCATTAAAAGAGTAAATATCACGCCTTACAACACCTTCCATGATCTCCTCAGTAAAAGGTGTGGGAAAAGGGTCTATGACACAAGAAGCATTCAACTCTTTATATTCCACACAAATTCTTATCCTACCATCTTTATTTATTCTTATCACCATGGGACTAGCCCACTCTGACTCTTCAATGGGCTCAATGATTCTAGATTTCAACATCTTATCAATCTCTTCCTTGACTTTGACACGCAGATTAGGATTCATCCTGTAAGGCCTCTTCTGAACCGGTTACGCACCTTCCTTTAACTTGATCCTCATCTCACCCAAAGAGTGATAAACTCCCTTCAACTCATGATAGCCTCATGGAAATATGTTTTGGAATTCATGCAGTAGCTCAATAATCTTAGCTACCTCTTGTTCAGACCAACAGTCACTAATAATGGCCTCTTTAGGTTTTGCATCTGTCTCAATATTGACCTTCTTCATTTTCATAGGCCCATGATAAGTGTGTGCCTTCTCCTTGGCACTATTAAGGACCTTGCACATACCTATAGTGTGATCAACATCTATATTCTACACTTCATCATCGTAAATAATGTAAACCAGTTTACCCTTTTCTTTTTCCAACCGAGTGTGCCCAAGTTTCTCCTCATATGTCTCTTCTTCTTCAAAGTGTGCCTCCAAATCTAGCTCTCCAAACATATCTAACAGGAGTTCCTCAGCCTTTGCACTATCCCCCATCATAAGGTGCTTCATAATCTGTAATGTTTCATTCACCAGAAGTTTAGTAGAAAAATATTCAAAGGTCTGACTCATACCTGAGGTCATATCCTACCAATTAATTGACTCCTTGGTTAACTCTGCATGAACATACCATGTGCGCATGCAACTGCTTAGGGTGGCATAGAACTTATGTACCTAGAGTGATGGTGGCAAGGCCTCCTACCCCTCCATCAAGAGTATCTCACACTTCTAAATGTGGTGTGAAGCAAAATCCTTCCCATGGAATTCACATATCTTTGAAGGTACATTGCTCATAAGAAACCTAGTAGAGAAAGTGATTCTCACTTCTCGCCACTCCAAAAGGTTATCTTTGTGTGTAGTCCACCAACAGGATGTTGTCCCATGTAGGGTATAAATCAGCATAATTCTTTGATCACCCTCATCCTTCCACTGGGCTTCCATAGCGTGCATAAATACATTAGGCTTTCCTTCACTAGTGTACTAAGGTACCTAGTTATGACTCAAACATTGAAATTGCACGACCTAATCATGTGAGTAACTGTATTCTTGATCTCTCACCCAATCATTTCATATGTTCCATGTACCTAGTTGTTATAATAAATGCTAGTATCACACATAT
The DNA here is from genome assembly GCA_019776745.2 of Taxus chinensis. Classification (NCBI taxonomy): domain Eukaryota; kingdom Viridiplantae; phylum Streptophyta; class Pinopsida; order Cupressales; family Taxaceae; genus Taxus; species Taxus chinensis. The sequence goes on from CM034151.1 coordinate 380,829,112, forward strand.
ACTGAGTATCATCCCACTAAATAACACCTTCCTTTGATGGCTCAAGAAATATATGATCTCTAATTGTGCACACGTACATCCTTTTCAGATCCTGTTCACTCAAAGGTTCTACATAAGGTGCAGCCTTCCCATCTATCAGAGGTCTAATTACACGATCCTCTTTGTTCTCAAATTTTAAATAACCTTTATTAAAGTGTAGATTAAAATTATTTGCATAACACTAAGGGTGCCCAAGAAATTCTTGAAAACTATCCGCTTCTAGAAGTGCCAAGACCTCAAAGACCCCAGTAAACTTGGCCCCTTGTATAGTAATAGTGGCATCTTTCAATATTCCAATGGGTGTGGGTCTAGTCCTATTCACCATAAAAAAACACATTCAAAGAGGGTTGTAATAGTGGGTCTCCCCATCTGAATTCCATGGATCCAAAGTGATTACATTTACTTCTACACTTGTATCAATCAAGTATGTTACTCAACAACCACCCATCAACAAATGCATTCAAAGTGATCTCTTTAATCATACTCAAGACTATGTGAGGAGGTAAGTTTCACATGTAGTATTTGTCTCTCATGCTCAGCATACATCGACACGTGGGGTATATTCTCCCTTAGCCATTCCCCTAACAAAGGAATGATATTCTCCTAGCGTACAGTATCTTACAAACCTCCTTCAAGTCATTAACATCTTTCTAAGGAAGCTCAACTTTATTCGACCCTACTCCAACTTCTGTGACTGATCCTTTAAACACTGATATCTCACCATGATAAGGTTCCAAATCACTTCCATAATCTCCTGATAAACTTACTTCTGATGGATAGGATTTGGATAATTCACATTTATCACTTCTTACTTTCGTAATAACAGTTCTGTCTTCTTCGTAACTATCCCTATGCGTGCACACACCCTCAGTGCATGTGTAGTGATTAACATAGGTAGAATCAATAAGATCAGGAAAAATATTAGGCATCCACTCGTATTCTATGGCACACTATAATTTTATCATTCCTTGTGACCTTATCATTCTTCTTATAGTTCTTACTCATGTGTCCTCATATAAATCAGGACATTCTTCAAACTTATGTTGCTTCCCACACCATGATCAGACTACGCTTCTAAGGGAATTCATGTCCTATAATGGTCATGGGATATGACATGTAAAATAGGTTCCCCATTGTGTTAAATAAATCCTCATCCAATGCTGTGACAACATTAGCCTCTAAATCCTCCATGCGATAACCTCTATTTCTACAACCTCCATCAGAGCACCCTTTATTTTGGTTATGACTATGATGTTCACCTTGCTCCTTAGAACCATTTGCAAACACTGGTCTAACATACACCAGTCTCAATAGCCTCATGAATATAATCAATCAATCTAAAATTCTTTGTATCATGAGTGTGGGACTTACAAATCTTATAGTAGCATAGGATACATGTTCTTCTAGATCATGCACATTATAACAAGGGGCACCTACTCAAATCATGATCTAAGTGACTAGATCTCAAAATACCAGCAACATGGTAACTCACCGATTTAAGAGGGAAAATATATTTGGTATGTCCTTCCACCTTTTAATCCATACACCATATTCCATTACACATCTCATGAGCCTAAATTGGTTGATAGTTTCTCTAACTGTTTCTCCATAGATGCAATCTAAACCTCCAAGAATGAGCTAACTCCAATGTCTACACTTCTAACTACCTCGGCGTGCATAGAGATACTTCCAAATCCTTGTGTGGATTTGTAAAATTCTTATGAGAGATTTCACCTTTCTGAAAGGTTTGATCAAACTGCTAAAAAACTATTAGGTGCATGCTGGATAGAGTGAATATCATAAGACAAATTTGATAGTAGTTTTTTAAAGCATGTACATCATACTCCCTTATGCTCTCAAACATGCCCTACTTAATTTCCTTCAGTGTGCTGTTGATTTTCAGTTCAAACTCATGTATATGAGAATTAGCCAAGAAAGCATCATGTAGTATTTTGTAATCTACGACAGTCTGATTCGAATCATACATCCTATACCAACTATGTGCGTGCACTTGCAAAGTAGTAGCAAATTGACTTGCCTTATGATCAGGAGTTGTAATTCCCTCAGCGCACTATAGTATCTCACACATATTTGCATGCTTCATTACATCCTCAATTACCTCTATGTACTCTGGAAGGTAGAAGAGACATTTCATAATAAACTTGTTGTGGCTGGTGTAGACCATGCCCACTATATCCAAAACATGTATTACCTCTAGTATTCCCTCCACCTCTAGAACCACTAGATCCACTAGATCCTGAACCTCCTGATCCTCATGATCCACCTCCTGAATCAGGTGCCAAATGAGAGGATGAGCTACTATGTGTTCAAAATGTTATACTAAATTTAACTCACATGGTGTGTAAAGTTGTGCTACTTCCATATGTATTACCCATGTTCTTCACGTGCCCACGCTCTATCTTGATAACACACCAAAAAATATACCACCAATAGGGCCACCAATCAAAGAATATGTCTATGTAACCACATATGAATGTGTTTTCTGATTAACTTTTGTACTTAATGGAAAATGAAATCTACCTGTCATGCTGCTCTATCGCGAACACTAGCATGTTTCTCAATAATTTTTTCAGGAACTAGAAACACCATAGCAAAAGGGACAATGTCGCTAGGTGGGATCAGATGTGTGCCTACGGTCCTTAATATTTCTTCATCTGAAATTCACTCTCATATGAAGTTAGAAGGGGATTCTCTACTACAATTTCCCAAGAGAGTGAAGATTTTGATACTCTGGCTCCACATCTTCCACAAGAGTTTCAAATCCTTCAAAATACATCATCCTCTGCAACTCCACATACTCCTCAGTATCACGCTTTGTTACCAATTCTCTCTCTTCTCTTCATTATACTTAAGATGCCTTTTCTCTCTTTCCTTTTCTATTATAATTTTATCCATCTTTCACCACACCTACTCCTGCCCCTACGCACAGTGGAGTTTTAGCTAGCCATAGGTCATTCTTCCAAATCTAGAGTTACCAACAAGATCTTAATGTCTAAATGGATAGTGCACAAATAAGATACCATGGGTTCATAAAAGAATTGAGACTCAGTAACCTCTAAATAAAAATAAATAGAAACATCATACTCCAATGTGTAAATATTCAAAACACTACTCTACCAATTATCTACATCACATTTCCAGGTCACATCAGCATCATACAAAGCTTGGTAATCTTCTTGTGTCCTAAAAATTGTCATATGCCTCCAATTTCTCTTTGATGCAAATTCTACCAGACACTTGTACAACTCTATAAGGAAATAACAAAAGAACGTATCATAGGTTTCATTATACATATGTTATTCAACCCACACATGAGCATCAAAATTGGGTCAAGTATTATATCTGTGAGAAAACAAGTCTTCTAAATCCACAACCCAACTCTCAATGTTGTCCAAAGTCAACAGATACGTCTTCATCATGTAACATCATTGCAATAACTTGAAAAGAGTTCCTAGCAACAGAACCAAATTGTAGTTTTCTTTCTTTCTTAAACCATATACGCACTTGCACATCACTCAAATAGATATGAGTGCCCACCAGAAGCACAAATAGGTACTAGGTCCCTCTTTTTATACCATATTTGTCAAGATTTTAGCATGTTCATACAATTATTCCATATCCATAGAAAGTAATTAAAGGTAAATCATAACAAGAATCTGATCACAACCATAGTGCATAATGAATTAAAGAAGGATCGCGATCAGATTTACCATACAATAACCAATAACAGAGACATCAAAAATCAATATTGATCCACAAATTTCCATTGTATTAAGTCATAATAAAACCCATAGTTGAATACATTATAATTATCATTACAAATCCATGCGCACAAAATCATACCAATAACATATCTCTGTAACAATCATGTCTCATCGTGATCCTCTAAGCCGTGAAAATCAATACATATATATAGGTAGTGGAGACTTTCCCTTCATTGCCCATGCACTCTCAAAATAGGTTGCATGCTCAAATTAGCCTCTTACAAAGGTAATCAAGAAGCATACAAGATTTTCCTAATAATAGATCATCTATAATTAACTCTAGTTCTAATCCTACTATTAGCTCAAATTCTACATGACTCTTCAACTTCCTTGTGTTCCAAAAATAGCTTTGTGTAGCCCCTAAGTCTTCTATCTCTATACAATGTGTACTCATCATTCATTCCATTCTTAACTCATGCATCCAAAATGGCTAAGGCCCAAACTTTGCCTTCTTAGGCATGAACCTATAGGGTTAAACTCTATCAAACTTTTGTGCCCTCTTCCTTCACACCACTATCAAATGTGCTTCTGATACTCAGGTAAAAATTTATCTAGTCAATGAAAATCATATAAATGTGTATCTGTAAAGGGATGTTGATTAGTTAAATGGCATGTGTGAAGTAAGGGAGGTTTGTATAGGGACAAGGACTATGTACACCATAGTAGGGTGGTGCCCTATGATGGAGGAGGTTGTCAATGGCTAAAGTGGAGGTTTGAAATCCATGGGGTCATGTCTTGTGTAGGTTGCAGCCCTGGGTGTGTGTGGTGTGTGTGTGTGTGTGTGTGTGTGTGTGTGGTGTGTGTGTTGTGTGTGTGTGTGGTGTGTGTGTGTGTGTGGTGTGTGTGTGTGGGTGTGTGTGTGTTATAATATATATATATATATATATATATATATATATATATATATATAATATTATAATGTATATAATTTAAACCTAAATTAAAATCCTACGTATATGTATATGTTTATAAGAAAAATGGAATTGCTTATTTATATGTTTAAATAAAACTAATTAATTGTGTGTGTGTGTGTTTGATTTGATGAGATCTCTTTTCTTTTCTTTTTTATGTGTTTATCTTATTTCCAAAATATATGTAAACTGAAATGAAGATCTATAATGATTAGGATGTCTTCCCATTTTCAAGGGGTTGTTAAGGTAGGAGTTTAATATAGCTTAATAATAGCTTGTAATTATAGGAATAATATAAATTTTTGAATATTATCTTGATTTATTTGGCGATAAGAATGGATTTTTACAAACTCTACAACAATCTATTATTTGGACAACAAAACTCAAGTAGTTTTCAATTAATAAAGACAATGTCCAAACCCAGTCACTCATATAATTTCCTTACAATGAGAAAACTATTCAAGTGGGAAGAATACATTCTCTAATCACTACTCATATACAACCATTAATAATCAAAGTGGGAGAGAAGTAAGAAAATGTTATAGAAGTTTTTTTATTTATTTAAAACAACAAATAGCCCAAGAAATTACTAATAAGATTTACATCCATTTCCATATAACAATCTACCAAATTTCTTGAATCAAATGTCATATTGGCATGCACAGTTCACTTAATCCTCTGATTACAATTTAATCTCAATAAATTTCCATGAAAACCAAGCACCACTCTAATTACTAACCTTCAATTTTCTTGCAACCAACAATTTAACTAAATGAGAGATCTATTTTTCTAACTTCAACTCCAACAACAATTTTAATAAGAAAGTTGAAGAGAACAAGATTTACATATTCTTTTTAACTGAACAATGAGATTAAGAAAGTATTGCATTCACTATATCAAACTTATTTCTTTGTTTTTATAAAATTACTTTTGCCTATGTACATGTGAATGTAAATTAACCTCCATTGAACAATACAATAATGATTACCATCATTTTCAACAAGAACAAGAAAAAATAGGACCTAGTAGAGAGAGATCAATGTTAATAGCATTTCACTAATAGATCACTAAGAGGAAAATAAGTAAAATCTCACAACTCTTTTAGAGATGCATCTTATTTTCCAAATAATAGAACTCCTCATTTCTTATAAAAAAATATTACATTTGCACATAATAAGAAACTAATGTACATTTCCTTTCTCAAATATATTTCAAAAGTAATGTACAAGTACGCACTTGATTAACTTGAAACACCACATTTTTAACTATCCCAACAACACAAATTGGGTTTGCATAAATCATGGTACAATTACAAGGTCTCCACCAACACTTCTAGAATCTAAATTCATATCAAGACAAGCCAAAAGTAAAGGTGGAGGAAAAATTCACCTTCTATCCATGCAATGGGATAAAATCCTTTCATTACACCATGTGGTTATCTTGATGTTATATAATCACTTTGATCACATTATTCTTCACCCTCAACCCTCATCCCTTCCCCCCACCATTAATCATCATGCTTCCCCCACATCTTCCTCATATTCAACCTCCAATCCGTATGAATCTACCCCTTCCTCTATCAAGAGACCTCGTGATCATCCTTTTGATAAGTCCCATAATATCAAGGCCTTAAAATCTATCTCTGAGGATGAAATACTCCCTTCCCCTATCCATGGTGAAGGTGAGGCAATTCTCGTTCTTCTGTCTATGGAAAAGAAGGACATTGAACCCTCCAAATTTGTTTATATGAGTGTTAGGACTAAGTTGGAATAACATAACGACATGATTACTTAGCTCAATAAAGAGTTAAAAGAACTCAAAGACAAGACTGAATACTACAAGTTAGCCAATGATGGAGATAAGATTGACAAGAATTTTCTAGAGGAAATTTGTAATAGGGTCACAAATATTGAGAAGGAACTAGAAAATATGATAGCTAAGTATTATGACATATTTTCCATCCTCAAGAGCATTATTGTTGTTCTCTCCCTCATTACCAGCTACTTAGATGGTAGTAAAGGGAAGGGGGGAAATAAGAAAGAGATAAGCCATAGATAAATAAAAGGGGGTTGGATAATGCCAAGAAGAAATTTTATAAGATCATGAAGCAGCTCTATTTTGGCTTCTTACTCCTGGAGTATCCGTTGGGTCTTTGTTGTGTTAATGCTATGAATTTGTTGTGTTTTCATTGTGTTTATGCCACTTTTTTCTATATATTTTTTGTAATTTGACTAAATGGTTGTTTTATTCTTTTTTTGGTCTCTTTTGGTTAATATTGTATATCTTTGATATGGCCTCTTTGTAGCTGGGTAGGGTCCCATCCAAAAAACATCTATCCTTAATTTTAAAATTGGGTCTAATTAACGTCTATTTTTTAGTTTTTTGGTTGGTTATAGGGGATACATGTGATAGAGTTATGCTAGAGAGATTTATTAGATACATGGAACCATACATAAAATTACTCCATAGGATACTATGCTTCGAGACCATTCAGGGATCTTGAAGCTGAAAAATACACTTTTAACTTCTCCAATGAGAAAGATCTTATATGACATTCAAACTTACTGGGACATGAACCATAATAAATTCTAGTTTTCATTGGTGGTAAGAAAGCAGACTATCACTCTGGAGGAAATATATTGGATTATCGATATCCTAGTTACATATATGTGTGTGATAATTATAGCTACTACAGGTGTAGATTGAACCTTTGAGTGTGGTTACTAATTTGGAGATGCACATGCACCCAATGGGAGCCTCAAATAAGGGGTTACTAATCTAGAGGTCAACACTAGACATAAAAGTTCCCAAGATCTCTTAGAACTTGTTCCTTGCTGAAGATCAAGTCAATATCCTTATGTTTTCTATTTAAATAGGAAAAATGGACACTGTATGCTCCAAATACAGTCTGTGTGGGAACAAGAGCCAGTAAGTGGAATACATGCATAGGTGACACAACGCCAGAGCACACTTTGGAATGGAAATTGGGTCAATGAATTTGAAAAATACTGTGATGTGGATCAAAAAAAACATTTTTGAACCTCTTGTCTTTGACAGGTGTAAAAAGGGTTCGCAACAGCTGGGTCCACTCTTGTTTCAGAGGGGGACCTGAACACCGTATAATTTTAAGTAGATTATCGAGCTAATACTGAGTTGATCTCATGCTCAAGATAAGACCGAGTTGAGATACATACTGAGTTAAGCTCATGATCGAGATAGAAATTGAGTCGATGGGAGAGATGATTTAGCTAAGCATCGAGATAATAGGTGAGCCAATAACTGAGCTAAAGGATGGGCTCAAAATACTTACCACCATCTCACAATATAATTCGGTGATCTAGTAAAATGGAAAAACAAACAGATATGTGGCCAAATCCATGAATACCTAGGGAAATTTGGGATATTTTAATCCCTCCACAAACTTTTTGCATGCCACATGTGGCATAAATCCCAACGAACCCATCACAAAGGCAAGCAACATAATGGAAGCGATGAGCTCGGAGATAGCTCGAGTTGACTAGGGACATGGAAAAGTAAAAGTGGAGTGACCAACATGGTAATTTAGAAAAATATGGATTCAACATGGACAGCTCAACCACGATTAAAATCACAAGGGTGGGATTTGAACCCCACACCCGTCACCTACAACTCAACTTCCTTAACCAACTTGGCTTACTAATTTGGTTGGTTACAACTCAACCAATAAGGTTGAAATACAATATTTTTAGACCTAACCCATAGTATATAAAGGGGTCAAGTCCATTCATTCAAACAAGCACAACTCATGCTTATTGCGAAAGCTTAGTGCAAAAGAGAGAGAGAGAGAGAGAGAGAGAGAGCCTTAAGAAGATAATTTAAGGCATATAAGACCTATTTTTAGCCATTATTATTTTATGAGTTAGTTATTATTTTAAACTCATTATTATTCTGTAAAGGCCATTTTTAAGCCTTACTTCTCATGCAAAACCCAAAGTTTGGGCATGGAGCCAAAGGGATTTTATCAACCACTGGAGAAGCATTACAGAAGATTTGATTCTTCATACACTGGGTGTTGTTATATCCAAGTTTGTATTTCTTGGAGGCCATGCAAGAGGATCTTGTTATTGAGATCATTAACGACACAAAATTTTACTAGCTCTATGTAGATACTGGAGGTTGTGCCAAAGAGGAGAAGTCCACATGAGGGTGTTTTTGACAATTTACAATATCCAACTTAAATATGTGTATAGTGATGCAGCCTAGAATTCTCAGATAACACCCAATCGTGATAGCACATTTGATCCAAAACCGAGGGGTTTCAGACTTAAGGAACAGATTAACAAATGTGCCAAATGAATTACAAAACAACTATCTCTGAAAAGAGATGTAAATTACTCAAAGATTTCAAAATACATCAATTATCTCTGCCAAGAGATGTCTATCTCTTCTTCTGGTTACATATGTATTTATAATACTTTATAAATACGAAAGGACACCTAGAAAGATGTGGAAGGTCACCAGTCTCAAGGGAGACGAGGTGTTTCATCTTCCAAGACTTACATGTGCACTAATTTTGCGAAACATACTATTTTTAGAATTTACTATTTCTAGACAGCAGTACAAAAATCACAATTTGGGCCCCTTAAACACGGATTTCGGGGGTCAAACATTGCTGAACAAAGTTCACACCTTCTCATCACATTCTACACATTCCAAGCTTTCTGTTGCCTTTTGAATGGAGTCAATCGGAGCTACGGTGCAAAAGTTATGGTCTCTGGAAGTTGCGCCACTAGAATTGCTGCCTGGATCAACATCACTCAAAATAGGCTGAGTGCTCACCCGAAGCATGCCAAGGTACCAGGTCCCTCTTTAGGGTTTTTGTATCAGGATGGTAACATGGTGAAGCAATAAGGACATATAGTTAGAAACTAATCCATCATTACACAGTTATACCAAACCAGATCTATAAAGGTATGCATTTAAGTATAAATCATGAAGAAATCAATAGCATGTAATGATAACACATATAAGACACTTTGGTTTGGCTAATATTCTTCATATATTAAAGATGACAACAATATAGAGGCATGATACAATAATATTCATGTGCCCATGGATCTGTTAGAATTATCCAATCTCATGCACTCATGAATCTCTAACCCTTTAACACAGTATATCAACTAGGTGATTCATCTAATATATATAGGGTGGGGAACTTTCCCTTCACTACTAACTATGCCAAAAATAGGTCGCATGCTAATAATAGCCACATATCATTTACAATTATAGTCATACATGCAAGTATGTTATCTATAGATCACTTACAGTTAACTAGAGTGATGAATATATTCTTGGATTACTTCCATGTAAGAGTGCTTCGATATGATCCTTGAAATATAGAAAAAGCATGGCACGTAAGTCTCGGCATCACTTTGTGTGTTCCGCACGCCAGCCTCTGAAAATAGACTTGATCTACAAAATCGGCTAAGTCCCGAAAGTCTGACTCTGCACCTCCGTGCATGACACCTTCCTATTCCTTCACGCCTTCGATCCCATCCTATTTTTCCATGTGGACTCTGTGTGTGAGTTTTACTAAGTGTTTTATCTTATCAACATTACCCCACACTAATCTCATTGTCACCCTAATAATGGTGATGTCCACAACTGAGTAAAGAATAGTCGAAATACAGAATTTTGAATGAATCTTACATAAAGAATAGAAAATAATTAAAGAATCAAATAATTATTCAGGTTACAAGCTCCTCCATTTCTTTCTAAAGTATCATCTCTAGATATTCCTCCTTTATGTCTTCTTCTAAGTTCTCCCACTCTGTTAATTCCTTTTCTACTTTCTCTGGAACATCAACAATGATAGATTCCAGCTCATCCTGAGTTAGTTTTCCTTGCTCATTCTATATTACAAGCATTATTCTTGACATAGATGTATACATCCCTTCTAGCACATCCATATTTTGAGAAATGATTTTTCCAAGTTCATCTAACCTCTCTTTATGTGGTGCCTATGCCGCAGTGAATGCCTCATGCTTCTGCTTTACCATAGTTAGTCATTCAGCGCGGCCTAGTGTGTTATCCTTCATGGCCTTTTGCACCACATTGTCTTATGCCAGTGTTTTTACCCTTATTAGTGCATCTGGAGCTATGCATATCATTAAGGCATGATCAGATTTCTTCAGCTCCTCTCGGAGTGCTTGTAGTAGGCCCTCATATGTAGCAATCTTCCTTGCTATTGTAGCTTGTGCTTTTTCTACATCTTCTGTTGGTTCCTTGAGCTACTCTGGTATATGCACCTTTCATCCTCCAATACTAATTTTATCATTGTTCTTACATAGTGCATCGCATAAGGAAATTCTTTTGGTACCTGTGATTCCAAATGTGGGCGTACCTTTAGTATATCATCTCCAATTTCCTCCACCATACTAACAAAATTCTCATATTTCATTTTTCTCAGATCCCTCTCCTTCACTAAACATGTTATTTCCACATCTTTTGCCTTTAGCTCCTCTGTCAGCACTTTAATTGTAGCAGATTTGTCAATGTTTCTTCTAGCTACCTTAGCAGATACTTTCACCAAGGCATTGCTTACCTGCTCATCTGTCATAACATTTGGTTTAATTGTCATGTGCCAGAATTCTGGTGCCTTTTTCAACCATCTAGATGCACATGATTCTTCACAGACATAAAAATCTAGTTCATCCATATCTGTATGCATTGACCATGAAAGTTGTTTTCGTGTTTGTAATGTCGCCTTGTTCTCATCCATAAGCACCCATCCCAATAAATACTTTTTCATGACAATGCTCTGGAACCAAGCGTGAATTGTAACATCCCCAATTTTATACCTTAGAACAAGTAATTTTTTTTTTTAATAATTGCATCCTGGTTCTAAATACATAATTTAGAACTCACAAATCAAATAACCATTCATATAACAGATAACCATATGCAGCTGTAATGACTCGGAGTACCTCCGATCTATTCATTCCATGACTCGGTAATCTACCGATCTATTCATGAGTAATAAGAGTTGGTGTTTTTATTTAACACTTTACTCTTGCGGTTCTCTTCCCTACTCTGGGATTCAGAATGCTCTGTCCAAGGAACCTAACTGAATAATTTTTACCATTATTCATCGGCATCTCATCCCTTAGACTAGGTGAATTTGGACAACGCAATCAGCAGCTTGCGATACTTTGGCCAAAGATTTGAAACATACTGTTTATGTTTCGTATTCCTTAACGGCATACTCGTCAATCTGGAATACGTCCTTCACCCCATTCTTATGTTATATAGAATGTCTTACACTGACTACTGTCAGTCCTTCCTTTCACAACTTAATCACTCGAAGACAGATTAACAAGGTGATAATGTTACATGGATGCCCACGAGTATTAGGGATACGATGACATACTGGTTTAACCCTACAGTTAGACCAATGTGTCAAGATACCCTGAACCTCCTAGGCAGCCTTATAACCTAACCACATTCCTAATTGGTCCCTGAGTAACTAATCCGAACACAAGTGTAAATCTTAGCGATCAATGCAAAGGGTGTCGCCATAAGTCACCTACATTGTTGTAACTTCGAAAAGATCCTAATCTTCTCGGAGGTACAACCCTGCAGTTGTCTTGTGCCGTCAACCTTTAAATCCGCCTCGAAAATATCTACTTATTAATATGTGTACGCACGTTGAGTTTTAAACTACTTTAAAGACTTTCCCCTAAGGTTGTTAGCCTTTCCCGATCCCTGGATTCTTCGTCATAAGACGACCTTCCTCATTAAAACCCATTACATGGTAGAGGTATTAAGGTCAAGCTCTCATCAAGGAGTTATTAGAATACACATGATTCTAAAACAACAGAATTGGTCAATATCTCATAACCTTTACTTGAGTTTGCCATCTGAACCCCATTGAATTTACATCATTTCTCCTAACTGAATTTATATCATACTTATTAATATAAAGATATAAATGATTAAGAATCCAATTTAATATTGTCCTGTCATACTCAGGACTAGGGATTAGTAATTTAATTCTGCTTGATTAGCGTTCTGCTTAGGTTCGTTTCAGCCCTATCCTTTTAAAAAGTCAATGATTTATATCTCAATTTAGCTTTCGATAGAACAAATCAGAACTACTAAACACTCATAAGAATTCAATTACATTTTCTTTAAGCTTTCATTTTCAATCACAAAAGCATCCAAATTACACAAGATAACATTGCCACTCTGGTATATAAACTAAAGAGGGTCAACTATCCGAATTAAAAATATAACACATAAGTAACAAATACTTATTTCCATTCCTTTCAGAACTATACAATTACATTTTATGCAAACAGCATACTTGATACAATGCTTAACAGAAAAGTACATCTTTCCACATATAGTACATTTAGAAAATCAAGCTGTAATTCATTATAAATCAAAATAAACAATCTGATCATCCTGTCAGATCTGCATTGCTTTTACCACTTACGGCAACCATCTGCAAAAATAGTCAACATGAGTCAGTTCGATTAACTGAGCATGATAAGCACTAACTTTTAAAACAATTGCAATCTGTCAATTGTTTTCGTTAAACACCCTGTTTAAATGAGATCAATTATCCAAACAAGTAAACATATTCATACTATGCCTTTGTAATACAAAAATGACTACAAACGTGTAACTCTATCAACGTTACAGAATAGTCCTAAACACTTCTCAAATATTTCATCAAATATTAAGAATCAAAGAACGAAAGTATCCAAACAATTATCTTGAATCCAAGATCAGCAACATTGGACAGATCGTTACTTTCATCAGAAAAGGAAATATCATAGCAAATCATGATTCCACCAATAAGAGACAAGAACAATTCCAACTGTTAGACAGATACCAACAAGTATTAGAATAACAGAAGAGAAAGAGACAAATCATTCATACTTCCCTTCACACAAGTTCACTACTGTACCGTCTCTACATATGGAAAGCATTCATCCAGTATGTATACGAACAAGTCTGACAACCCACAAGAAGATTCACTGTATTAATAACAATCGAACACAGCAAGGCATTTTGACCCAAGTTCGAAATCATAGAACCTCTAGTATTGCGGTCAACAACAGACTTCATTGCTTTAGGCAATTGGATGTTTCTTTAAGACTATGCCAAGACAATCACACAAAATTTCCGAAACATGCTCAGTCTCAATCAGACTGGAGTAGATGGAAAGGAATATAGCAAATCTATTCTCACCTAGGTGCATTCAAGTTTAAAGTATGGTATTCGTGACTCACTTCAACAGAGTCAGGACACGAGATAAATATCCATACTCAAGGAACTCAAACAGTGACAAAACGACAGTGTCACAAAAATCAGGTTCAACAAGAGACAAAATACAGGTTACCTTCCAAGAATTCAAATGAATCCGAACAGTAGTAACAAGATAAATAATTGCATACGATTCCATCAGAGCCCATCAACAGAGCATATTAAAAATCAGGCAAAGAAAATTTAATTACTGATTTCGAAACAAGGAATCCGACAGAACCCTCAATTCTAGTTACTGATTTCAAAACAAGGAATCCGACTGAACCCTTGCAAATCTTTTACACAAATTTGCACAGATTGAAGACGTAAAAATATACCAAAAGAATCTGTACCACAAAATCCTTGTGACACGAAGGTATTCTTATGAAATTACTGAGATTGAAATAAATATTATTCCCTTAAGTCGCTGGAACAACAATTACCAATATTCAATTATATTCAACCTTGAACAGTGATTCAATTATATAAATCATTCAATCGACTCCACAGAGTCGTTCAGATTAAAACAAATATGAATCTCTATATATACATTTCATACTGTTAACGGGTTTATACCCATAACCATGGAACCCAACAACATTATAAGATAAAAATAGTTAATAAATCACTCTATGCCAACTATGGTAAGCATTCGACAAAAATCAAGTGTAAGCAAATCAAATACCGATTTTCATAACAAGGGATTCAACTGAGCCTCGTCAAAATTCCCGAACAAGCTTACACAAAAGAAATGTAAATGCATACCTAGGGAGTCTGTACCAAAATTTATTACAATAACTAAGGTCGTATGACCTATTACTTCTACAAGACTTCCACGTAATTCAATTATCAATATGCAAAGATGTAACTATTTCTTCTACAATGGATCGTAATATACGATTCATTCAGAGGACTCCAAGAGTCGTTTAAATGCAATAATCATAAGTATATATATATCAATACTATAAATGGGTTGAGTCCCCATAACCTCCATGCAAAGAGAAATACAACTCCAGCTAGGTCGTAAAAGAATTCTGTAACACAGTGGGTTTCCTTTCATAATAACTATAAAATTTTATACGAAACCCAACCAGAATCCATATTTACCACTGGATAACAGCCACGACAGAGCTTATAAAAGAAAAAGGTCCATTAACTGAACAATCAAACAATGTTCATCAATATCCCTTCCGACAGTTACAACAAGCATCGACGGCTATAACAGTGACCTATACCCATCACAGGAATAATTTATGGGCTCTCGCCGAATCAGGCCAAGCATTTATACTTTCATATATCACGCATATTTAAGCCAGTATGCAACACAAGGAAATAAAGTCACAGTTTGAAAATAATAAACACCCATCAAGGGATAAATGATAAGTCATTCCAGCATGAAGTTACAGTACAAAAATCACACAAGACAACTATAGGAAAATCATCAATTTCCTCAAAACATTTGAACAGAGTTGTTCTAATGAAATCACTTGAAAGACAGCAAGATTTTTAAAGGTTAGGGCCTAACATGCCTGGATTTTTGCTCAAATTTCCAAAGCAGACCACTGGAAGAGCTCAGACTTCCTTTTCCTTTTCCAAGTTAGAGAGATCAACAAAATTTTGCTATCTCCAAAACATATATATTTTCCTTGCCAAAGAAAAGAGCTAGATACCCTCATATTCGCCATGCAACACAAAGATGACTGGTGCGAAGAACCAGTGAACAGGCAGAAGGAAAACCAAAAATCGTGATAAGCCAAACAAACCAACAACTTCCCAGTTTGCATGCCTTCACGTGAGTTCCGAGCTCGACTACCGAGCACATTGAATGCATTTACACCAACTTTCCCGCTCAAACTCCACTGCCACCGACCACCAAAGTTGGCGACAGACAAATGAAATCTCAAGTTCATTTCCAGTTTTGGCGACCTGCCATGTCGGCTTAGGTTAGCTGTTGCTAAAACCTCCACCAAGACCTATCCTTCATACTTATCCTTAGCATTTAATGACATAGAAAACGCCGCCCATGGTTCGCACCCCTCCATAGGCCCCTTTACATTCTTGCTCATAGTTAGGTTAGTATCTTAGGTTAGAATTTGGGATAACACCTAATCTAACTTCCATAGCATAGATACTAACTTAGGACATTAGTACTTAGCCTAGGTCTAGGTTAGATTAACACTAATCTAACCCCTAGGTTAGGTTTAGTTTTAGGTTACTAACCAATAATAATTCCAGTTAGGTCTACATTTCGTACACTCAGAAAAAGACCTACATCATACGTCTTCGAACAGGTTTAGCTCCTGTTCTGCCTTAGGCTGCAGAATCGTATGTAACCGAATTATTACCTGGTCCACAATCGAGACCTTCCAGATATACTTCCATATCGGGAACCAATTCATTTCACTTGATCAGCCTGAGTCATACTCCTAACTATCTTATTAAATGCTTCTAGACCTTGCAACCTGTTCAAGGTCTGTAATTTTTAATTCATCATGAACAAACTTAAAGCAATACTTGGATCAATTCCACTGATCCAAGACTAGGTATTATAGATGGATAACTCTATAATTTATTCCGAGATCAGATTAAACTCAGATACAAAATGAAATAAATAAAAGAGTCTAATCATATTCTGACTCAGTCAAGATCTGCAATCTGCAAAGAAATTACAGTACATATCAAGCATGATTTCTAAATCGAGGAACACATCCTTTTACAAGAAATCACATATCAACACTTGTATGCTCAGGAGAAAGTAACAACAGTTCAGGGTGTTACATGAACAATCATCTCCTGGTCCTCTGCATACCCTAGTGTTTGTACCCTTACGTCCTCACTTGTCCAATGGGACCTTGGCCCTTTTATAATGTTGGCATCAAGGTTAGGAATATTGGTTGTATCCTCATCCTTGCCTTGTGTAGCTTCTGATTGCTCCCTTTCTTCCTCTCTGTTCATTTTTTCCTCCTCCTTGTTTTGAGGCTCCTCTTCTTCACTTTCTCCTCAAACTCTTATGTTTCTTCATCTAGCTTGATCTTTCTTCTTCTCTTCTTCTCCTTAGGTTCCTTTACTGGTGAGATTCACAGTGACTTCCTTGTTTTCTGTTGGGCTTCTCCTTACGACCTTGTGCACTTGAACACCTTTCTGAACCTTTGGTCACACTGCGCTACCTCAATATTTTCTTCTCCTTGTGAAGCCGTCACGTGCTCTTCCTCCTATCTGCTAGATGGTTGCTTCCTCCTACGCACCAAACCACCACTATCCTCATGCTCTTTTTCCTCTTCCTCATCATCCTGCATGGGTTTAGAAGGCCTAGGTGCCGGGATGTTTTCCATAGTATGCTTCCCCTTTGGTGGTCCTGGGAGCGCGAACTCATTCTCTACATACTTCTTATTTTCCCTCTTTGGTTTAAGTTGGAGATATATGAGCGTGCAGCCTTGATATCCCCAACAATAATTGTTTCTGGTCTGATATTCAAAATCTCTGAGATAATACTCTCATTGTAAGCATTCTTCCCCGAATATCCATACTTCTTTCACAAGGTGTGGTGCTCGCAATCCACCTTGTCTGTATTAAATACTAACCTCCTTGTATCAATGAACTGATGAATGAAAGGTTGAAAATACCACGCTATGAACACATACAGTATTTTACACCAGGGGGATCCATGATCCATCCACCATTGGAAAACATGCAATACAAAAGTGTTGGTAAACAACAAACTGAGCTTACTTCCCCAATACTAGGGGCAACTCCTTTGGTATGTGCCACTCCTCTTCAAAATCCGTGCATAGAGCCTATCATACCACATCTCTACTCTCTCCTTTACCTCATCTATCATAGACCCCTTGCATAGATACTTGTTGATTCTTTAAACTGGAGACTTTTTATTTATGGGGTATTCTCATATATTTTCTTTCAGAGCCATCTGGTACTCTAATCTCCATGAATAATAAAGAAAGTAAGACAAAACCAAAACTTATCTTACTTCATGTGTGCATGCTTCCTCTACTATTTGTTTCTGTAAGAAAGCTGGACAATGTTGTAAATAACCCCTTCTAACATGCACTTTGCCACATGCAGCCACATTGAGTTTACTTGTGACCAATGATCTTGGTCATTCAATTTTGTGACCAGGTACGCTGCTGCTGTTACTACCAGAAAATCATGAAATTTATCTATGTCCATTCCATGCGCGGTCCTTTCCGGTATCCTAGCATTTTTTGTGTTTCCAATATGGTAACCTTTCCAGTTAGGTTATTTTTGATGTCCTCACCCGTCAGCCTTTAAACATGTTATCATGGTAATTAAAATGGGTGTTATTCTTACCCGTCACCCTACAAAATAGAAGAAGTCCTCATGGACCCGATTCATCAGCCACCTGTATAATGGTGCATATTTCCTTAAGTATGGGAGCTCATATAATTGGTAAACACCAATCCTTTTTTGTAACTTCTCCCTTGAATCATCATATATCAGCATCCCATCACCAGTTCACCTGTCTGTTTGGGAGTTAAGGTAAATCATCCAACTTCTTCTGATTGTCCTTAGTTCAGTGGTTGTACTCTCTTATTTTTCTCTTTTATATGTGGGAATCCCATTCCTGGCCCACAATTACTTCTTTAGGGTACTGCATCTCTGAAAAATTACGCTTAGGAGCCATCTCTTCCTACTCTTCCACTACTACCTTCTTCTTTCCTTTTGCTGATGTTGCTTCCTTCGTTGGAGCCATTCTTCCCTTTTTGTTGTGTTTCTACACCTTTTATGAATTTTTAACATGGTTTTCTTCAAACCATAACCTGATTCAATTGTGCCCTAAATTACAATCACAAAATCGCATGTGTGCCCTAGCTCTATTCTATCAATCTGCTTCATTCAAACCCTTCTCCTATGGGGCATATAAACCTCTCCAATAAACAAATCTATCTTTCATGCCTGGTTTCACCCTCTTCACACCTTGAATCGCTTACTCAACTCTTCACACTTACCTCCTCATCGAATTCACGTAGTTACAAGGGTAGAAATGAATTCACATCCCATCCTTATATATATTCTT
This sequence comes from Taxus chinensis, assembly GCA_019776745.2. Classification (NCBI taxonomy): domain Eukaryota; kingdom Viridiplantae; phylum Streptophyta; class Pinopsida; order Cupressales; family Taxaceae; genus Taxus; species Taxus chinensis. The sequence goes on from CM034151.1 coordinate 380,848,191, forward strand.
AATTATTGATGCATTAATTACTCCTCCATGTACCAAATATTTCCCATTTTATTACCCAATTCTGTCATTTCCGTGCGTAGTACATATTCGTGCCAAAATCTATAACCTTCTAAGTGCGCCATCCCGCCCTCTGGTAACATAGACTTCTCTTCAGCGCGCGCTCTAGTACTTGAGTACCTCATCATTGTACCATCTCCTGGTAGTTATCATGGTTGTCGCGTTACCTCGCGTTATAATTTTCCTATCATTCATCTCCATCCTTGGTTATTTGTGAGAAGAAATACTTTGTAAATCACCCTTAGCAACCTACTTCCTCAACATCCACATCATTATACCTTCCAATCTTCACAACATTATACCTGAGAGTCATCAACAATCCACCCCCACACTAAAAGTATGTGTAGTCCACTATGCATCAACATGCTTCATATTGTAGTTATCTTCATGTGCACAAGCACACTTATTACATAAAAACAAGAAATAAATTGACAAAGAATAGTGACAATGAAATAAACACATTAAGGGAATGCAGAAAGGGAAACATAATCTATCTAGAAATACTGCCTTATTACAACCACCAAGAAGACTTATTTATATTAGGGATTCAACCTACTCCCGTTAAAATAATCGGGTAAGCCGTGTTTCATCAATTTCTTATAATTGGCAAGGACCAGACTCAAGTATCTGAGTTATAACATATGGCCCCAACCAATGCACCTTGAGCTTCCTTGGAGGGCACAAAAAACTTAGAGTCATACAGGAGTACCATTTGTCCCAACCACAATTTTCTTATCCCTAATATGTGTATAATGCCATCCCGTTCTGGTGCGCTTTCTCATGTTTCTAACTCCATTGTGCTATGGCTCGACAACTCATCTAGTTGAGCCATTTTATCAATCCTTTCTTCCAAGGATTACGCATCAACTAGACCTCCAAGCACATGTAATGTGTAAAGAAGGTAACATAAATTCTATAGGAAGAACAACTTCCATGACAAACACCGATTGAAAAGGGTGGTGCCTTTGTTTAATATCTTATATGTTGTTTGGTAGACCCAAGGAACAGCAGATACTTTGTCATCCCAATATTTTTGTCCCACATCACAAATATTGGTCAACTTATGGCTCAAGATTTTGTTGAAATCCTCAGCATTTCCATTTTCCTGAGGGTGATAGGGTGTAGTCTTATGGTGGGCGACCATAAACTCATCTCATAGAATTTGGATTGCCTCATTTAAAAAATGGGTGCCCCTATCACTTGTTAAACTTACAGGACAACCATACTTGGAAAGAACATTTTACTAGAAGAACCTTGCTACTGTAGTTGATGTACAGTCCTTTGTAGGTGCTGTTTCTGCCCATCTCGTAAGATAATCTGTACAAGTAATGATATAGCGGGATCCAGTCCTACACGTAGCTGGTGAAATAAGCCCTACAAATTCTATCACCCATTTCTCAAAGGGTGTTCGACACTTTTAATTTGTCTTAAAGGCATCTCATTCCTATATCCTAGCCGACGTAGACATGCTGACAATGGTCACATGCCTTACAATGCTCCTTTACAATTCTTATACAATGTTTCCCACCACGAACTAGCAAGTAGGATCTTTCATCGATGTAGCATCACCAACATAGTGGCCACCTGTAATACCACCGTGTGCTTCTTCCATTATAACCTTTCATTCATGCTCTAATACACAATGGACGTAACACCTCATCTCTACCTAACTTGTACAAATCACCATTGATTAACATGAATGGGGGTCGCACATATAGAAAGTTGTTTTCTTCTCCAAAGACTTTCATGCCTTTTGGTGCAATGCCAATTCCTTAGAAATACATCAATGTCCTCCAATTCTGATTGACACACTGTTGCAACCTATACAACTATGCATCAAGCATGGTCTCTTCTATTTTTTATGCCTCTTCGCATGATTGAATTCTAGAAAAGTGATCCGGTCTATAATTACTTTTCCTTGGTTTTAACACAAATCTAAAGTTAAACTCTTGAAATAAGAGCATCCATCTAGTAGATGCAACCCTGCAAGATGGGCTTATTCACCAAATACTTTAATGTCATATGATATGTATAAAACAAAAACGGCTGTGTGGCCAATAGATACTATCTAAATTTGTGCTAGGCGTATATCATGGACAAAGCTTTGTGCTCTGTAGTGGTATAATTCGTGTTCTGTAGGGTGTCAACTTCATACTAGCAAAACAAATGGGATGATCTACTATACCTTCTCCAAGTTTAGCTAATATAGCACCAATGGCCATGCCAGAGGCATCCACGTGAACATGAAAAGGTTTATCCCATGACGTAAAGTGTAAGATAGGTGTGGTAGTAGGTTTCTCCTTTAGTATCTCAAATGCACGCTTATTGTAACTCCCCAAATATAATGTTCCTTTCCCCTTGAGTAATTCTTTCAAGGCATGCGGTAACTTTAGCACACCCTTTTATAAACTTCTTGTAATACCCTATATGACCCAAAAATTTGTGCACCTCACTTTGACTAGCGGGCGCTTTCAAGCCTAAAATGACTGAAACTTTAGCCGGATCAACCAACAACCCGTCCATTGTATACTATGTGCCCTAACAAGTATGCCAAAGGGAGTAGCAAAGATTCAATTATCTTGATATTTAAGGAGATACTTAACTTGTCTACATCTTCCAAGCGTCAAGCACAAATTTTCATAATGATCCTTAATTAGCCCATAAATAGTCCAATCATCAAGATAGACCTGCAAGAAGTTGTGAATAAAATCCTTGAATGCTTGCAGCAATATCCTTGAGAATACAATAGGTGTATTCCTTCAATCTAAAGGGAATCACAGTATAGGTAAAGCTTCCCCATTCAGTAGTGAAGGTGGTCTTTTCTTGATCTTCTCGGGGCAATCCTAACCTGATGATACCCTGAGAACCCATCTATAAATGAATATATCTCGCGCCCAACCACTCCTAATATTTCCTCGGTGAATGGCGTAGGGAAAGGATCTGTAACACATGTTGCATTCAACTCTCTATAATCAACACAAATTTGAATCCTACCATCCTTTTTGATACTTATCACCATAGGACTGACCCATTCTGACTCATCCAATGGTCGAATGATCCCAAATTTCAACATCTTGTCAATTTCCTCCTTTACTTTCTCACGCAAATTGGGATTCATTCGATAAGGTCTCTTCCTAACAGGGCACGCACCTTCCTTAATCTTTATCTTCATTTCTCCAAGTGATTTATGCATGCCTTTAAGTTCACGGTATCCTTTTAGGAATAATTCCTCACAGTCTCAAAGTAAATCTATGATCTTTGCCACTTCTGACTCTAACCAGTAATCCCCAATTATCACTTCCTTAGGTTCAGCTTTTGTGCCAATATTTACCTTTGTTGTCTTCATAGGTTCATGATATGCACGTATCTACATCTACACTGTCTAACACCTCACATGCTCCATGTGAATGATCAACTTCCAAGTGCTCAACTTCCTCATCATCAATTATGTAAACCAACTTCCCCTTGTCTTTTTCTAGAGAAGCGCACTCAAGTAGTATGGTATCATCTACTTCTTCCTCAAAATGCACCCCTATCTCTGTCTCACCAAATAATTCCTGAATAAGTTCTTCCACTTTCCCATTGTCTCCCATGGTTAAGCACTTGATAAAGCTTAAAGCCTTGTTCACTGGTGGTGTAGATGAGAAGAAGTCAAAATTTTGGATCATCCCTATAGTCAAATTCTACCAATTTCTAGTGTCGCGATGTAATTCAGCATATACATACCAAGCACACGTGTAACCTTGTAGAGTAGAATAAAACCGATGCACCCAAAGTGAGGGTGGTAATGCTTCATGTCCTACTATCTAGAGTCTCTCACACTACTGGATATGATGTTGAACAGGTTGATCACCATGATGAGGGAAAATCTTTGTAGGTGCATTAGTTCTTGAAAACTTGGTTGATAAGGTAGTCCCAATCTCTCCCCATTCCAAGAGATTATCCCTGTGAACCACCCACTAGCGCGCTACTGTCCTGCACAAAGTATATGATAGCATATCTCATCTTTTAATCTGGTCAGCCCATTTTTCCTCCATGGCCTGTAAGAATCCATCCAGATCTTCAGATCCAGTATATCAGGGTACTGAGCGACCTATACATCAGACAGAGTGAAAACCCTTTTTGCAAGCAACCGTGTGCTTAACTTCACACCCCACCAGTTCATAAGTACCATGAGCCCAATTATCAAAATAAATACTGGTAGTATTGCTGATTGACTAAGAATCTTCCCAATGAAGGATTCCTTTCTTAGATGGCTCATTGACCTCTAGGTCCTTAATAGCGCGTATATAAATTTTGTTCAAGTCCTCTTCACTCAAAGGTTCCACATATGGTATGGATTTCCCATCTGTCAATGATATTATGACCCTTTCCTCCTTGTTCTCGAAGCTGATATACCCCTTGTTGAACCTCAAATCAGCATTATTTGCATAACACCAAGGACGCCCAAAAAAAGTTGGGAATCTATCTGCTTCCGCAAGTGCTAACACTTTGAAGTCTCTTGTGAACTTGGCCCCTTGTATAGTGATAGATGCATCCTTCAAAACTCCTATGGGAGTAGCTTTTGTTCTATTTTCCATGAATAATACATTAGATGATGGCTGCAATGGAGGTCTCCCCATTTGTAACCATGCATCCAATGTAAGTACATTCACTTCCACACCTGTGTTAATCAAAATATTTCTCAACAACCAACCATCCACAACAGCATTCAAAGTGATCTCCTTGTCATAGTCAATGCTATCAAGGGGGAGATTCACATGGAGTATTTGTCTTCTAGACTTAGTTCCTATGTGTGGAGTATTCCCCTTCAACTAATTTTCTAATAAAGGAATAATATTCTCCTGGCACAACATTCTACATACCTCTCTCATGTCATCAATATCAGATGGGGCCTTTTCTGTATCCTTATGCTCCAACTTCTGAGACTGCTATTTCAAACACTGTATTTCACCTCAAATGTTTCTAAGGACCTCCATAGTTTCCTGATAGACTTCTTTCTGATGAGTTGGATCTGGATACCTAGCATGTAAAACCTCCTCCCTAGTGATTATCAGCTTCTGTTGCAGTACCTCTTTCACATGTGCTGCCTCAACTCGTGTGGTTATCTTGACTGTTACTTCCTTGGGTTCTGGTGTTAACTTGGGCATCCACTAATTCTCTACCACACGCTGGATTCTAACCATCCATGTGCCTTTTTTTCCTTGCTTTTGCTGTTTACTAAGATGCTCATACAAGTCCGGACACTCTTCATAACTATGCCTCTTTCCACAAAATGAATATGAAATATTATGCAAGAATTCACGCCTATAATGGTCAGGTGAGCCACATGTATAACAAGTTCCTCGAGGGAATTCACCTCTTCCCCCACCTCAGCCTTTTCCTCCATATCTACCTTGATATCCTCATCCTCTTGCATGACCTCATTCAAATCTTTTGTCATTCCTATCATAGCGCACTTGATTATAATCACCATCCTGATGCTCATTCTTTCCTTTAAAACTATCAGCCACACTCGCCTGTCACACCCCAATATCAATGGCATCATGGATCTAGCTAATCAATCTACAATCTTCAGTATCATGGGTCGTGGACCTACAAATTTTACACAAAGAGGATACATTTTTCTTGATCATGCGTTGTAGTAAGGGGAAGTGACTAGAATCATGATTCAAATGGAAAATCTCATAGTCTAACAATAGATAATGTACAGATATGTGAAGGAAACTATCCTTGGTGTGGGCTTCCACTTCACAATCTATACACCAAATTCTTGAGTGCATCTCATGAACTAAGTTTGCTGATAATTTCTCTAACGGTTTCGCCATAGCTACTATCCAAGCCTCCAAGAATGGACTAACTCCAGTGTCAATACTCCTAATTGCCTTAGTGCGTAGAGTTGCTTCCAATGCTTTGCACGGGTTGGTATAAGTCTTATGTGACAGTGCTCTTCGAAATGGAGTAATCAATCCCCTGACAAACTATTGTGCATGCTGACTTACATGTATATCATAGGAGAGTTTGGATAGAAGTGTTTTAAAATGGGCATCATACTCACATACACTTTTAGTAGTGCCTTGCTTTATATCCTTAAGTGTGCTTATAATATTCTGCTCAAACTCTAGGATATTGAACTCTTTTAAGAAAGCATCTTTCAATGCTATATAATCAATACAAGTTTGATTGGGATCAAACTTCCTATACCAGCTGTGTGCGTGTACCTATAAAATAGTAGCAAATTGACTTGCCTTGCACTTAGAAGCCATGATACCTTTCACATGCCATAATATTTCACACATATGAATATGTTCAGCAACATCCTCGATACCTCTATAATCTAGGAGATGAAGAGACATCTCCATATAAATGTTCTGGGGTTGTTGTGGGCCTCGACCACCCGACCCAAAACCTCCTTGGTTTCCTCTACCTCCAAAACCACCCAAACCACCAGAACTAGAACTACCCATACCTCCCGATCCTCCTCTTAAAGTTGGAATAGGGCCCGTAGATGCACTCCCCTATGTCTCGAAATTGGTACTATACTAGACCCCTACAGTCTATGAAGTAGTCCCAATTCCAGATGTGAATACCACATTCAGTGTGCTCATATTTTGTGTAGATGATGAGCCTGAAAAACGTACCCCCAAAGAATAATGAATTTTTTTGTGCCTCCATTGATGTACTTGTTGTCTAACTTGTTTCTGATCTTTCACTTCCTAAATGAAAAATTTGTTTACCTATTGTACTAGATACTGTAAAACCAAGCGCAAGGGCTAGGTCAGCAGGTTGGCTAAGATGTGCACCCGCGGCCTAGGTCATATATGCTGGCGTGCTTCCATGTGAGGCCAAAGAGGGTTATTTGGCATACTTTCCTAGATGGGGGAGTTCCTGATGCTCTAGCTCTTCTTCATCCTCATGAGCCTCAAATCCTTCACGAGTCATCTCTCTCCACAATGCCATCCATTCTGTAACTTCTTGCTTCTTCCATAATTCCCTCTCGCGTGCCTCATCATACTTAAGCTGCCTCTCTTCCCTCTGCCATGTTTCCGCTAGGTCTTCCATCTTTCACCAATCTTGTTCCTACCCCCGCGCATGGAGATTTTTAACTTTCCATGGGCTTATCTTCCAAGTTCAACATTACCATCAGTATCTTGATCACCAATGGAATACCTTGCAAATACGTCCCTCTAGGATACCGTAGTAACTAGAACTTAGCTACCTCCGGGCACAAATAATTTGAAATTGAATACTCCATAATATAGTTGTTTTGAACATCATGAAACCAAGTATCTACCACGCAAGTCTAGATCAAGTCAGCATCATATAGTGTTTGAAATTTCTCTTGTTTCCAAACAAGTGTGTGATACCTCCAAATACACTTAGATGCATATGCAGTCAACCACTCGTATAATTCTATGGGAAAGATAGCAAAGAAACTTTCATACAAACTGTCATACAAATTCTACTCTACCCAAGTGCGTCTGTTAAATCAGGATCCAGTGCTAAACCTTCATGCATATTCTTCCTCCAGATCGTGAATCCACTCTTCAACACTCACCAAAGTTAGTCAGTATGTCTTCATCACGAACCATCTTGAAAACAACTGAAAAAGAGATCTTGGTAACGGAACCAATGATGTAACCTAGAATTCTCAGATAACACCTAGTCACACTGGCACATCACTCAACATAGGCTGACCACTCACCTGAAGTGCGCCAAGGTACTAGGTCCCTCTTTAGGGTTGTTGTAGCAAGATGGTAGCATGGTGAAGTGATAAGTACATATAGTTAGAAACTAATCCATCTGACACAGTTAAACTGAACCAGATCTATAAAGGCATGCATTTAAGTATAAATCATCAAGAAATAAATAGCATGCAATGATAACACATATAAAACACTTTGGTTTAGCCAATATTCTTCATATATTAAACATGACAACAAGACAGAGGATTGATACAATAATAGTCATGCATGCATGGATCTATTAGAATTATCCAGTCTCATACACTCATGAATCTCTAACCCTTCAACACGGTATCTCAACTAGGTGATTCATCTAATATATATAGGGTGGGGAACTTTCTCTTCACTGCTAACTATGCCAAAAATAGGTCACACGCTAATAATAGCCACACGTCATTTATAATTATAGCCATACATGCAAGTATGCTATCTATAGATCACTTACAGTTAACTAGAGTGATGAATCTATTCTTGGATTACGTCCATGCAAGATTGCTTTGATATGATCCTCAAAATATAGAAAAGGCATGGCATTCAATTCTTGGCATCACTTTGTGTGTTCTGCACGCCAGCCTCTAAAAATAGACTTGATCTACAAAATCAGCTAAGTCCCAAAAGTCTGACTCTACACCTCCGCGCGTGACACCTTCCTATTCCTTCGTGCCTTTGATCCCATCCTATTTTTCCATGTGAAATTTGTGTGTGAGTTCTGCTAAGTGTTTTATCTTATCAAAATATAGTTTGGAGGCTGTGCAGTAGAGGTGAATTCTACAGGAAGTGTAAAGCTAGAAAGAAATTTTGGAACATTGAGAAACTTTACAAGACCATTTTGGGTTCTACAGGATTGATTAGCACCAGAATTTGGGGTGGACTGTAAAATTCATTATAGTATTGTAAGTTTATTTTTACTTTCAGTCGTAACTTTATAATGAATCTGTTTAGTGTTTAGTGAACCCGAAGACATAGACAATTGCCAAACTCCATCATCAAATTTTGTGCAGTGTCATTCTTCCTTGCATTTTAGTTTCTTTGAGTTGATTTTATTTTTGGGGTTAAAATCAGCATTAAAATTGAATAGCCTATAACGATCCGTTGGTTGAGTAAAGAAATACAACCAGTTTATAGATCAATTTTGGTATTAGATTTGGTTTGTCTCCTGCGATGAATTTTTACTGTAGTATAATGGACTTCTACGAGTTCATACATTGGCCCATTTTACTCACTATATTGGTAATATAATGCACATGGTGATACTACATCGATGATATCAGACACATCATATTTTTGAATTTAGACAGAGCATGGAACTCCTACAGTCTATGTTGTAAGAAGGACATCATCACCAAGGGACCCAAGAAGAACATAATGGTCTTCAAGTATGTGCACACTACTTTATGACTAGGCATGATATGGAACAATGTCAGTATTTGTTCCTAAATCAAGCACCATAGTGGTTCCAACGTAGAATGGTATAACATATAATGGCACTGAAAAATACCATTAACATCCAACCTAATGTAGTTACATCTCAACACGTACCTTGTACTCCAGAGAAGGATTATCAATTGAGGAAATATCAAAAACTCATGGAATCAGAGAAACAAGAGATGCAAGATATATTTGAGTCTCAGGCATAATTCCTTGGAGGAGTAATGAAAAAATTACAATATGAATTACTAGCTAGGGAAGAGATCCTAATAAACTTGTAGGATGATGAAGAGGTGGTGAAGAAAGATACACCCACTAATAAAAACATTGTAAGTGATTCATTGAATTTTCCTTCTTGTGACGATCTAAATCCTACTTTTAGTGATTTTGAAAAGCACACTAGTGGTATTGGATCAAAATTTCTTTTCAAAATGGGATATGAAGGAAAAGGTCTTGGTGTAAATAGCCAAGGTATTACTAACCCTATCCAAGTGGAATAAATACCTCAATATACAGGTCTAGGTTATAGTAGTGGAAAATATGACGTAGGATAATGCTCTGAGAGAGCCAAAGTGAGACAAACATTGAATTTAGATCACATGTTACCAGTTCTCCTGAAATATCCTATAACAGGGAATAAACCAGACTCTCTAAATAATTGTGAGAGCAAAGGAAATAATAAATCTCTAAATGATAGATCATCTAGTCTAGAGAATAAGACTACCAAAACACAAGAAATATCCTGAAGCTGACAAAAAATAGAAGGCTCGGTTTCTTCCCATAAGTCTTACAAAGTTGATAGCCCTAAGAGGTATCATCATTTCTTCTTTGATTACAGTAAAGATCCTATAATATCCCTAGTGCTATTGTGGACATATCCATGTGCTTATTGAGGATCCAATAGCTATTGTGTGATTTGGTATGGAAAATAAAAGAAACATGCCAAGAGAGTTATGGATGAAGAAGATACAAAAAAATATACCTCATCTTAAACACTTGTAGTGTAATGTAAGGAGTTGATGCATAAAATGAGCTTGCAAGTATGGAAATACTTCACGATGGGTTTATCATGTTGATTAAGAAAATATTTAAATAAATAAATGATAAATCTATATATGTAACAGCGCAGATATATATATGTAATAAAGTACATATTTGACTCATGAAACTAAGTTAATAAATTTAAAACCCTAGTTGTAAAAGAGAGGTTAATATACTTAGCTAATTCACAATATTTCTAAAGTTGTGTTGAGCTGGAAAACTAGTGAAGCAGGAAGGTAGATTGTCGCAATCAAGCCCAAGAAATTATGTTAGCTGTAGAAATGTTGGGACTAGGACACTTAGATAAGGTCAAGGCTACCTAGGCCACTGCAAACCTCCTCTTGGCACCTGTGACTACTCAAAACCTCATAAAGTGATTTTCACAGTGTCACTTCAATGTCACTAAACTTCACTCTTTGTTGCTAGTATGTCGTTGTATGATAACTAAGATCACCTGAAACCTGCAATAAGAAAGAGCACCTACAAAACCCTAAAACACATCAAATCTTGCAAAGAAAAATGTACAAATGGGGATTCAAACTGACCCCAGTGGTCACCTGACTGAGTCAACTTATGATCTAGGCACTGCACTACATTTAAAACTCCATGTTTTTTGTGTGTGTGTATAATTTGGCCCTAGGTGGATCTTGTGTGAGTCGCACTTGAATAGCGAGAAATAGCTAGATGTATAAAATACAGATAGATGTGTGCATGGAAAAATGAACTTCCCCTCCTATGAAGTGTATGTAAAAAATATAGTCACTTGTCCCTTGAATGGATGCTAGATCGATGCTTTGATGCTCTTATAATGCCTTTGGATGCAAACTTAGGTAGCGATAATAGATGCTTAGTGTTTGGTTCTTTATTATGGTCACATAGCTTTGTATTTGTATGATTCCTTTGCTTAAATTTCATAATTAACCACTAAAAGGACAACCACCAAGAAAATAAGATGCCCAACAACTATAAATTACCTAAAAGATATGAGCAAGATACAAAGAGGTCGGGTGCCTAGAGGGGATGGGGGCACTTAGGCGTTAGCCTCCTGGATGGGCACTGATGTCCAGATTAAGAAAAACTAAAACCTTAGAAGTCATACTGGACAAGAAGGTGTGTGAGACCAAGAAGGCAAATAGAAAGAAAGAAAAGAGGCCAAAGAAGGTGGTCAATTAGTACTTTTCTTCTTTAGGAATCATATTAATAGTAGTATGTGATCAGGACTATAAATATACCTTAAGTGTTTGATTTAGTTTCTACATTTTCCCCCACATTATGTTGTTAAGAGAATTATTGATAACATAGAGTAGATAAGATATGTGTACCTGATAACCATGTAGATAGATGGCATCAAGGAGATGAGAAAAATCGTGGAGTGATAAAAATATAAAGCATGGATGCTAGAGAAGAGGAAGTGAAAATGATGATGACCCTTAGGGTGAAAGCATATGTGTAAATATCATGTTGTACATGTTGTTGATTCCGTTTGATGTTGGATGATGTGATTGTTACTTCCCATAAACATGAACCTTCAAAATAAAAGATCAAAAGAGTAGTTAAAGTAGTGTATATGAAAAATTTGATCCAAACGAGTAAAAAGTATGTAAAAAGTATGTGAAAGTGTGAAATGGAACATGTGCACCTGATCTGTGATGAGTGAAAGAGATAGAAATTATCATGAACATGTTGTAGAAGAACAAGTTTTTTGGGTGATCTCACGCCAACTGCACCAGGTACGGAAGAAGTGTAGGTATAAATGTCTAAGCCACATGATGGATGAGATGGTATCCCACATTTCATGCCCCTCACATCATGTCAACTCATGTGCTAGATAAATCAACATTCCATCTTTCCATCTGAGTCATTTTCCTTCTTTATGCGAGTTCTTCATTCCAGGAAAATACATCGTTTTTTCTCGGGTGAGTCTTGCACTAATGCAGGGTGATTCTTGTTCTCTAAAGTGATTCCTACGCTCATGCATAAGTGATTATTGTGCTAGTCTATATTTGATTCTTATTATGGCTTAATAAATGCTCTTCGACGCATTGTTAATACACATAAATATCCATTTAACACATTTTGAAGAAGCACGCATAAAATGAAAATAACAAGGTTATGCACAAAATTCCTTTCAAAATATACTAAAGTATTAATTACAAAATGATAATATCATCCTTAATAAAAAAATTATGACATGAAAAAATGGGGGGGTTTACATAGGAATTAGGAGGGCTCATCAGAAAGGGGGGAATTCTGACTAATAAGAATGAAAGATTCCTCACCACCAAGTAGAGAGGAAAAGAAGGATACCACTTCATCTTTGATTTATGTTTGCTTGGAAAGAACGACCTCACCATTTTTTATCTATGAAATATATCTGGAGATGTGCTTAGCTTTGAAAGAGGCATGAAAGAATTTTTAATTTTTGTCACCATTGCACAACCAAACTTCACAAGATTTCTATTTCTAAAAAATTTCTTCACACAAAAAAATCTCACCTAACTCTGAAAAGAGAGATTTCTCAAGAAGAAATTAATTAGGTTTCATACCGAAAGTGAAGATAGAGATATTGAGATCTTTGATCTCAGCTTCAACTCAATATTTTTCAAAGAAAAAGTTTTTAAATTGAGAGATATTCCATCCATTGAATTTTCCTTTGAGGAGGGAAAGATTCTTAGACAAAATATACATATGGGTACCCACTATCTAGAATGAGTTCCATCAATCCTTGACCATCCTTTTAATATTAACATCTATGAGCCAAATAATTTCAAACTTGAAGGGGGGACGTATTGGAGCCAAGTCAAATGAGAGCTCAAGGGAAATAGAAAAATTATCAGAACCGCAAATGGGGAGAATCAAACTGACCAAAAACATATTTATTTTTAGTCACTCCTCATTGATAAGAAGTTTTTCTTGTCTTTCTACGATATTTATAAAACCAAAGCACCTATTTTTCCAGGTAAACCACTTCATATTAGGTTCAATGTCGACCAAAGACAATTTTTCAACGAAGGTCAAAAAGGCATTAAAGGACTATGATTACCTCACCATGCCACCTGATTTATCTCTGGAAGAGAGGATTGAATTAAATTCCCCTGCCAAAGAAACTAACTCCACAGGGAAGGAGGAAAATTTTAAAAACAAATCATCCCATAACTGACATTTATCCATAACACTATTAGGATTGAAAATGTTGCACAAAAGAAAATTGACATCAGAATGAAGAACCTGGAACCTACACCAGATCCAATACTGCCCCTTAGACAATAAGGTGATGTCAAACTTACTCAACTTCCACAAAATACCAAGACCCCCAGAAGTGTCAACCGCATTAGAAAATATTCCATTCCACTCTTTCCAACCTTTGAACCATTGGGCAAAAATATCAGATCCTATCATTTTTGTCTCTTACAGGAGAAGGATATCACCTTGTTGTTCCAAAATGAAACTCCTGATGAGGCATTATTTGTTAGGGGTGTTGGATCTCCTAACATTCCAAGAAATTATTTTTTAGGAGGATGGGGGGAGTTACTTATCCTCGCCCTAAAGGTGAAAAAAATTATTTATCTCCTTCTAATGACTAGCGGCCATTTCATTGTTAGCCTTAGTGATATAATATTTGGGACCTAATTTACTAAAATAGCCACAAGTGGGAGTTTTACATAGTCTCAACGTGTGAGTAATCAAAGTATTTGATGCATCTAGAATACAAGAATCGATCTTAGGAAAATTTGAAGGGGAAGCAGCTTCCTAAAGGAAGGGTTTTGACTAGATGTCTTTATGCTCAATAACCCATATTTCCAGACACTCTAGAGAATATTTGAACCTATCTTCCAGCCCTAATTGAATAAGGTTCAGGATGGAGGAGGATTCAATCATTACTTTTTTGGTATCAACTATAAGAGAGTTTGGGTATAGCTAGAGAGGAACCTCGAGATCTGAGCTGGGAGGAATTGAGTAAGAGGGAAGAGAAGAAGGTTCCTAGGGGCCATCCAGAAGAGAAGGTTTGTGAAGGATTGAATCACTTTGATTTTTTTTTTTTGGGAACCCTTTTTTGAGCACTCTTCGAGGGGGGAGGATCATTATATTCTCTCCAAAATTTTCCTTCATGCTTACATTTGAAGCAGCAGAAATGAATCTTCTCTACCTCAAATGATTGCAACCAGATACCAAAAGGGGAAGAGATATTGATAGATTTGGGAATTTCTTGGGAGGAATAAATAGAAATATATATTCTATGGAAGTCCATCAAAGTTTCATCAAGGGTTTTAGGGTCAACCATGAAAACCAAGCCAAGGCAGATGTAAATAATGGAAAGAATACTAGGGATCCAATACTCTGAAGGAAGAGAATAGAGACACACCCAAACAAAGTGGGTTTCTTTAGCGGTAGGAGCAGGATCAAAGTTGGGAGCCCATATATGTAAATACAAACCTAGCTCATCATGATACTAGTATTTTTGTTGAATTGTTTCAACCCAATGAGCCTCACTATGGAAAATGATAAGGAAAAATTATTTTACAAGGAAATGAATGTGCAAGCCACTGTCACATTTATTTTCATAACATTTTCAGAGGTTAGTAGTTGAGATCCACCATTCATTGAGTTTAGAAAACATAGGCCTCTTGCGATAAAGTTCTACATTAGTGACCAAACCACACTCAACATCCATCTCTACTGAACATTATGGGGGTGACAAAGGAGGATTCTTGGCACATTGAATAGGGGACCTGAATGGCCAGGAAATGCTAAACCCTGTGAGGACATAATTTTTTTAAAGTGATGGTTTATTCTAGCTCTTAAGACATATTTAATACTCAATAAATATTACATTAAGTAGGACAATCATTTGTATTGATATTTAATATCTAAGCTAGTAATAGTGCATTTACAAATTGATTTGAATAAAAATATAAATGTGCACATGAAGAAAAGAATGACCAACTAGAGTAGAAATTATCTGGAATGAAAATGTTAAAAGGGGAAATAAAAACATGAGGTTTTCATTATTTTTTACAATTTATATGTGATTTTTCTTGTTTATATACTTTTATGACAACATTGGATGTGTTTTTAAAAATTTGTATTCTTCCCTATAAATTTTGATATATTTTACATTAAATGAAATTAATATTGTTTTAATTTTGGATTTTGAAGATTTACTTTTAGTTATCAAGTGTACATATGTTTAGAAAACCTCACAACCCTTGTTTATAGGTTTATGTGGACACTCAAATTTAACAATTTACCTTTTGACATTGCTGGTTGTGAAAATGTTCCTTTGATAAGACAAATATCCACATTATATCACCACTTAGTACACCTTACTATATCTCTCCCAACTTGGTTATTTTTCCACATTGATGTATCATCACATTCTACGTATGAATACATAAAATCAATAATTCAACTATGTTTATCATGACACATCTTTCAAATTACATTCATAGTTTCCCTTTCCAAAACCATATGGTTTATTCAAGATGTAATATCTGGTCCTAGTAAACCTATATATTCTTGAACTATGAGATCAATTTACAAGATCCATATAGAGACTAGTGATAGCCACAAGTTTTCAATATTGACAAATAAATCCTTATTTCTCTAAAACAAGCACATAACTGCACCAATATACTACACAAATTATTTTATTATTCACGTTCACTCTCATGTTCAACATAACATGAATACCTATTAAATAGACTTTGCAAGTTGATATTTATAACAACTTGAAAAAAAATCCATTTTTTAATATAGTTATGCAAGCACCAAATTTGTTTAATAAATCAACAAACTTGGTTGCACAAAACTAATTATCTCCCTATAACTAGCTTACCAGTGTGAACATTAAAATAACTAGATAGCTAAGTAATAACAACCTAAACTGCTTATAACTTCCTAGTGTGAACTATAACATGGAATGACACATACTCTATCTTTTTTTCCAATTTTATTATCTTTGTTGGATCATTTTATCCTCCTAGGTTGGCCTTGTCATAACAAATTACCTTCAAATTTTATATAAGCAAGTTAATATTAGTTCATTTACTCACTTGGAACTCTCATGAGATTTCATTGGAAATACTAACAAAAAATGTATTTAAGGTTCCCTATATATATTTCAAAATTTGATGTACTACTATAGTTTTGAAGCACCCAACTAGGTCAAGGAATTCAACTTCCCTCGTTTCCAAGCATCTAAATATCCCAATCCAATTTCTTAGCAAGAGCAAAATCATCTCAACCATTTCCAAAGTGGTTCAAGTTTCCAATGTAGTTGCATTACACATGTTAGGTGGAGAACTACATGTGCTTTAAGGACTCTTCAGAGTAGTGTTTATGTACGTGGTGCATGGATTGTACTTAAACCCAAACACTAACCTTTTTACATGATCTCCCACCCATGGTTAGGGTTTGAAGTTTGGTTTATATTATTCAAAGGATTTTCTAACTACACAACACCTAGGGTTTGACAATGACACTAATTTTTTGACAAGTAAATGTCACATAAAGTTATAGAGTTGCACTCTGAGTAGGTCCAAAATAATCTATTACATCCAAGATCATACAAATGTTCCTAGAAGAGTCATATGTTTCCGAACTAAGAACTTTTCTGGTTGCGGTATCAATAATGAAGCATCTTTAATTTTATTACTCCTAGATTCTCCAATATGTACACCGAAGTCTCTCATGTTTCACTTTGTATTGCTAAGTGCATCTCTCCTCTTGTGGTTTCAAACTTATAGCATATTATTATCAATGGTTTAAAATATTAATGCATTATTTTGATATTACATAATTAATGTTCGAAGTTAATTAATCATAATAACCCATATAATGAACCTCACATCCTTCTTATTATTATGCATTTCCATAACATTTTTTACTCTAAAAAGGGTGTAAATAGTTTACATGTTAATGTATTCTCTCAAGGATTATGTGTTTACATGGTCTTTAAGAAAAGTGGAGGAGGGATCTGAGTTATTGGGGGCTTTCTAGTGTGTTGAATATCTCCCATGGCATCACATGTTGGATCTCCTTATAATTGAATTCTATTGTACGCACCTAATACTATGCATGAGAGACTTCATTAAAAATTTAATCCAAGGTGCAAATTTTAAGCCTTTCATCAAAGAGTTCATAGTTGTCTACTACTGAAGACCGTGATAAAGTGTCACTTATTTCTTTATCAATTTTGAGAAAAATATGATCCCCACAACTTTTTTTGTTATTGATTTAATAAAAATTGAATTAAATCTAATTTTATAGAAACTGATATGATAAAATACAAAAAAATATAGATGTCAAGCACTCTAATAATGCAAGATTTATGAGAAAATAGGAGAGATAAGTGACTTATTTGATTCCTATACAATCTATAGGTAGTCAAGACTGTGTAAATATTAGATCTAATAGGAAATGATGTGACAAGAGCTTGATAAAAGATCTATAACTCTACATTGAAACTAGAAAAGGGCACCTGGATGCTGGAGATTGCTTCTAGGCATTGGTGAATGTGCAAGGGCTCTAGAAATGCTTTCTTCTGTGTCACAAGAGTTTCATTGTTGACTTATTTTGGTTTCCTAATATTCACTCCTTTTTCATTGAAGATACCTGTAACCAACAAATCAAACCCTAGCTACCTGCATAGGCTCACAAAACCATTAAATCTGAATGAAATATGTAAAATTTGAAGTTGTAATGACCTCAATGGTCAACCGAAGAGTGAACTTATGACTGAGTGCTACACTACATTCTAGACTCCATGGAGTTTGTGTGCTTGGGTGTGAAATAGTGTCCTCAAGTTTCCCTCACACTAATTATGCCAAGATAGCGGGCTATAGCTAGCTTTGATGTAAATGTGTGGTATGAAATTCAGCACTTACCCTTCCTATGTAATGTATGTAGCCCAAAAATCCATTTCCTTTGATACAATTAATAGTATATAGATGAGATTTCCCCTTAGAATTGCCATCCAGTATAATAGTGTGCATCTTGTGTATATATATATGAATCTCTTGTTTGGATTTCAACACTAGTGACACAAAAGGAACACTGTAAGCTCAGGATAAGGATAAGAAAACTAGAAAGGCCAACCAAAAATGTCAAAATAAGTAAAAAGAGTAAACAAGATAGGAACACCCATAATGGACACAGGTGAATGGGTGCTAGTGTCCAGAGTGGGTGCTAGTGTTCTAAGATAAATGATGATAAATTTGAAATGACAGATAGACAGGGATCCCTATGACTTGAGTAGAATTAGATAAAGAAATGACAAATGTAGGAGAGAAATAGATTATAAATCAATCAAAGAAAGTAGATGGGTAAAAGAGTGTGTCACCAATGAATACTTTTCTTACTTAAGATCCATGCTTATAACAACATACTTGATGGTATAGTAAAATATTAATATGTTTGTGATGTTGTGTCTAAATTCCCCCCCCCCCTTAATGTTATTTGAATGAAATTATAGTAGTGTAAAGGAAGTAATCACATGCCTGTAATAAGTCTGGAGAAGCCATATTGCAAATTACACGTAGAATGTAAGAACTTATAGTGTGGTGAACCATGGATTAGAATTTTTACCAATGTGGCATAAGTGGAGATAGAAAATCATAGTAAGGAGAACTTGGAAAAATATTTGAAATGATTTGGGGAATTTGGAAATTTTGAATTATTGTCAATTAGAGATTGAAAAGGTAGGGAGTAATCAATTCTTGACCTAAATTGTTTGAAAATGGGAGGATTTGGGTGTCCTACTACTAGAGGAAGAGTGTTAGGGAGAGTGGTCTAGTTTTTCTTTCCATCCATGACCGCATCCCAAAAAGTTCCAACCATTGCAGACAGATAGAGACAAAATTTTAGTTCTGATTGAAAAATTGTTTGTTTCGATTAATAAAGCCATATAGGAGAGGTGTAGGAAAGACAATGACGTCTCATTTCCCCCATTCCTATAGTAATGGGTGTTTCAATTTTAATAGTTCTATATAGCTTCCAAGTTAGGTCATCTGGAAGTGATAATAATTTAATGTGACTCCCAAGTTAGGTCATCTATGAGTGATAGAATATTACTTGAAATAAGATGTATTTTTACTTTTCTCCCAGATTAGGTCATTTGGGGGGAATATATTTTGAAATAGTAGAAAGTATTTAATGTTGAATATATTGATTATAAATTGATTTTGAATATGATCAGAGAAAAATATGTTAATGATGCATTAGGAGTGTTAACTGATTGTATTGTATCCTACGAGGGATCATAAGATGACCCCGATTGTATGCCCCTCCTTTTAATGAAATGGTAAAGGCTGAAAAAATGAGCACTGAGCTGAAATTAAGGTTGTAACAGGTTGGAATAGTAAATGAGAGATAGTATAGAAGATACTAAATTTGAAAAGATATGTGTATATATTGATTAGTACATGTGTTAGTTTAGAATATAGAATTATGGAAATTGTATAGTACGGTGTTAAGAGAAATCTTTATCTGAATGGCACAAACATGGAGGAAAAAAAGATATAATGATTAAGATATGAGTGAAACTATGTGTCATTTATTAGTTATAAGAATGAATGTAAATAGTAACTATAGTATATGGAAGATTAGAATTACTATATATAGTAATATTGAAAAAGTGAATAGTAATTTCATTTGTATCAATAGTGTTTGAGATTTGAACTTTAAATTACGAGGATGACACATGTTAGAGTAGTGATTTTGATGAGATTTGAGAGAGTAGTTGCGGACATGGCTTCACAAACAACCGATGAGTTGGTATGTGTGATTATTTGTGAAAAACATTTATCAAATATGTTTGTTTTGGTTAATTTTAGTAAAATTTGAATTTTTGGAATTTTCAACATTTCTGATCATGACTGAAGCGGCTAGGGTGAATTATTCCCTTAGGACATTAGCACCCAGTTCTAGGTACTAATGACATGTTTATGGATGTTAATGACCTACTCCTAGGCCCTGGCATTCCAGGGAAGGGTAGTTGCATTATAGTGTGAAATACATGTATTCTAAGTAATTTAATGTTGTGTTAAGTGATTTTGTAGCATGTATGGTGTGCTAATATGGGAATGTCATTTTTTTGTGTTTTGTAGAGGAATATACACTCTAAATATTTTCACATGGGCCATCATTTGATTACATTACTTGTTTTGGGGTTGTCAGTTGTAAAGTGGGATATATTGGATCGTGTCGTCCTGCAGAACATTGCTAGATTAGGTTAGATACCTCATAATATGCCTGTATTGACCATATTGTATGATAGATGGTGCGCAAATATGTGTACATTCTATTTGTACACATGAGAGATAATAGTGAAACTAGAGGATGTATACATGATAGTATGGTTTCCTATTACATAAGAGAGGGTACACATCATGGTTGTGTAGGATTCCCATAGTAAGATGAGGGTAGTGCGGTTGTATTTTATAGGGACACAAGTATAGGATGAGACTCATGTCATCTTAGATGTGATTGTGAGATCCAATTTTTTATCACTACATAAGTTTATTATAGTGATTCTAGCTTCATTGGTAGCATTGTAGGGTGGTGGATTTAGGATATTGTACAAGATGCATGAGATATGTCGCATCATAGAGGAGCATGGTAATTGGTATGTATGGGCGTGGTGTGTATTGGACCACTTGTACATAGATTTGTGTAGGTTTATATATAAGGATCATGGATGTGGATTAGGAGCCACCACTTTGTTGCATTTATGGTCCTATGAGCATATAGCAATATTGAGGCCACTCAATGGGCCACAGGCCAATTGGGCTTGACTCGAGATCTTTGTAGTGAAGTGGGTAGGAACCCATACCAATAGGATGGATACAACCACCTATAGGTTGATGATTGATCAAATGGGTCCTAGGGCCATTATATAGAGGTTGTATAGAGACTATGGAGGCTAGTTGGAGGATGGTGTAGATATTTGGTGCATTCAGCGCACCATGTGGCTAGAGGATCGATTCCCAAGGGTAATGGAGTTTTTCCAGGGTGAGCGTGTTTCTAGATAGTTTGGAAAGGACTTTAATGTGCCCCTAAATCCATATGTATGGTGTCAATCTACAAGGGCAGCAAGAGACCATGGGTGAGGTCGAACCCGACAGGAGCACAACTAGTATATCCTAGTCCAGATGAGGTAGATGCCACAATAGATCTGATACAAGTTGATGATGCAAGGTGCACCCTGGCATATAGTGAGTAGTGGGAAACACACCAATTGGTGTTTGTATTTCCAGTGGTGGTAGATGTGGCAAGTGGGCCGGTAGTGGGAGGAGTAGAGGGGAAGACACCTATCCTAGATGTAGATGACATAGCGGTGGCATGAGCGAAGCATAGATATTATTCATTTTTATTTATGAGGAATTTCTTGGTTGTTATATTGGATAATTTCAAAGGTTTCTAATAACTATTTTCATGTTGTATGATTTGTAGGAGATGCCTATTGGACCTTGATTGTATATTCCTCCATATGCACACTGACATAGAACATGCTGTCAGAGGTGCTCATAGGAGGAGGGATGCTAGAGTTGGTAGATGTTAATTTGGGCAAGCATGCAGAGTTTTTTGAGCTAGTGGCCATAGTATCAACCATGTGTACCATTTTATTGAGCATCCATAAAGAGGCATGTGTAGAGATAGAACGAGTGATCAGACTGTAGAAGGAGGATCCCTAGCTCAAGATGTATTTGCACAATATGTTGAGCTAAAATTTTGATATGTAGAGTAGACGACAGAGATGGCTGTGGTATGGATCCATCTTGAGAAATATAGGTCGATATCAGCAGCATAAAGTGAGTGGTGAAGCCTCTAGTTCTAGAGATCCCATGATTATAGATAATGATAGCAAGGATGATGGATGATGCATTGTATATGATGTATTGATGCATAGGGAATTTCCTTCCAATGATTTTATTTCGTAATGATGATTTTTGATGAGATGTGTGTGTGTGTGTGTGTGTGTGTGTGTGTGTGTGTGTGTGTGTGTGTGTGTGTGTGTGTGTGTGTGTGTGTGTGTGTGTGTTTGTGTGTGTGTTTATTTGGTATATGTGTTGTTGATATGCATGATATGCTGATAGTTGTTTAGGCTTTGTTTTAATACATTACATATGCATTGTTGAAATGGTTGTTTTTATTTTTGAACTGTTGAATATAATTATGATGTGGAAAGGAATGGCTAAGTAGTGAATTAAATATGATGTGGAATGAGAATGAAGAGCATATGGTATATGTGATGTAAAGTGGTAGACAACTAGAAGTAGAAATTTGGTTGAGATAATATAATAAAATAGAATAATGACGTGATGATATGTGTATAATGAGAATATGTAAAATAATGTTCATAATTCCATGTGATAAGAATAAAGGGAGGGAGAAGAGATATTCCCCTAGTGTGAGGATGAGGTTTATTTTTGTAAAAATTCACTCAACAATCATGTAAGAACCTTAAGAACATAAGTGCATCATTGGGTAATTATATGTTCAACTGGATATCATCTACAAGAGATGGAGAGGCCTATGAGGCATGGTAGGGGCATGTGAAGCAACAACAATGTGAGTATAAGAGCTGAATTAGATGTTAGAGGAAATGGTGCCAATGATGGGAGGTGTAGTTATAGGAAGTGCAAATGCAGATGGCTTAGGAAGCCAATGGGATGCAGTAGCAATGTGAGGATGGTAGGATGATATGCTAATAGGTGGGATGGCTGGAGGGCATGGATAAATTATAACCTTAGGAGGTGGATGAATGATAACCTTAGGGGGAGGTGAAGGAGACAAGTGAATAATGGTATAAGATCTCTTATGTAGAATGGAGAGATAGAGAGTTGTCACAAGAGTGACAATGAAAGGAAATGACATCTTTGTATTCTAACTGTTGCAATTTTTCATGGATAACACAACAGCCATTATCACAGTGGCCATTGATGCAGTGGAAATTACAGTTATAGCAGTCATGTTGGTAGTGTAAGCAGTGATGAGGATGATGTTGGTTAAAAGGTAAATTAATTAATCATTTGTCAAGTAAACCACGTAAGACATAATGAGATTTAGCACCATGTGAAAATTGCAATGGCTCAAGGGTAGGAGGTGGAGAAGACTTAGGTGTATGCCAATGTGGTTGTGGGGAAGGAAGACCCTAACACAGAGGAGGAAATGGTGATTGTGGAGGGACATCAATGGATGGAAGAGGAGAATATTTAGTATTAAATGAAGTGGTAGAAGAAGTACAAGGGGGTGGTATAATATGTTTCACAATTAAATCTTTTTCTAAATCAATACCTTTATAGAAACAAAGATTAAAATATTCACATGTATCATATAATAGATTTTCTTTCAATGGAGAAATTAAACCATGGAAAAAGATAAATTGCATTTCTATATCAATAGGTTGAAACAGTAATTGATGCATGCAAGAATTGAAGCACAAAATGTAATCTATAATTGGTTCTTTCTTTCCTTGATACAAAGAAAGCAAGTGCTCATATGTAACTTTAGGATCACTTTTAGAAATAACATTCCTAAGAAAATAATCCTCCATATTATAGTAATTACTAATAGATTCATTAGGAAAGTGATTGTACCATTGGAGAGCATGATTAACAAGGCTATGATGAAAATCTTTGAGTAATAAGCGATCATTGGAATAAGAGGCCATGGCTAATTAGTATTGTTTGAGATGCAAATAAGGATTTCATGTGTCATTGAAACATGAAAAGGTGGGCATGGTAAAACCCTTAAGGAAAGTGGAATTGTGAACCTTCTTGGAAATTATATTTCTAAGAAGGAAATTATTTTCAATGGAAGCATAATAATCATTACTTTCGAAGGTAAGAGAATTAACTTCATCTTGAAAATTACCAACAACATGCATGAAGTATAAGACATCATGTGAAGGGATGGTAGGAGAAATGAGAGGTAAACTAATAGGTTGAACCTTGTCATTATGAGTGATCATTGGAACTTGAGAAAGGGAATTAGATGTGGAAGGAGGAGGAGGTGGGAGAAGAGGAGAGGTACATGGAGGATCTACAGGAATTCGAGGTGTAGGCTCAGGAGACACAATAAGAGTTACACTATTGAAATCATCATGGACAACATTGGAAACAACCTCAAAAGTATAAGAAATAGGAGTGGTAAATTCAAATTCATTAGTCTTAACAGAATGAATATCATCACTAACATGTTCATGATCAGAAGCATAATCCACATTACTATAATTCATATTTTTACAAGAAAGTATTTCATCAAGACTAACATCAGCATACAAATAAGTCGTAGGAGTATTAGCATTAGATTTATCATTGCAGTCATTGGAAATAATTTCATAAATAGGAAGAGTAGGAGATATATCTTTAAATTCATATTGACTACTAATAGAAACATCATCATGCACATTTACATTGTCATCATTAAAAGTAGAATTATTAGCATCCATATTATCACAAGCAAGGACCTCTTTATGTAAATAATATATATTAAATATATCATTTACTATAAGAGAAGGAGATGAAGATGGAGTAGCATTGGTGACAACGGGAGATGAGGGAGAACATTATGCAAATATTTGGTTAGGGGAAACTATGTAAATATCAGGGGTGTTGAGGCCAACATGAAGGGTTTTTTGCAAGTTAAAGAGTTTTGGGGGGATTTTGGGATCATATTGAGGATTACGGTAGAGATCACAGAATTCAGATTTTGTAGAGGCATTGTCAAAAATAGGTTACACATGCGTATAGGCCATATCATATTTGGGAGATGAGGACCTCTTTTTAGCCATGAGGGTTTTTGGGATCTTGTGGAAATGAGTTTGAAAAAGAGTGGGGTTCACCAAATGATTTAATAAAAAATGAATTAAATCTAATTTTAGAGTAACTAATATGATAAAATACAACAATACAAATGTAGCACTGTTAATGCACTACAAGTAAATAGATGAAAGATGACTTAGTTGAATACTATGTAAAATTTTGGGATGTATAAAGTGTTGATAAGAAATGATGTGACAGGAGCTCAATAAAATATCTGGAACTCTACACTGAAACTTGACAAGGGCACCTGAGTAGGGAAAGGGTGCCTCAGTGCTGGAGACTGCTTCAGGACATCAGTGACTATGTAAGAGCTTTGGATATGCATTCTTATGTGTAGCAAGAGTTTCATTTTTGAAAAAAAAAATCGCTTGATATTCATTCCCTTGTCAGTAAAGGTACCTATAACCTACAAAACAAACCCTATCTACTTGTACAAGCTCACAAACACATTAAATTTGAATGAAATATGTAAAATGTGAATTTTTACTGACCTTGATGATCACCCAAAGAGTGAATTTATAGCCGATCACTACACTACATTCCAAACTCCATGTAGTTATTTGTGCTTGTGTGTGAAATAGTGTCCTTAGGTTTCCCTCGCACCAATGATGCCAAGATAGCGGGTTATAGCTAGCTTAGATGCAAATGTGTGGTATGGAATTTAGCACTTCCCCTTCCTATAGAGTGTATGCAACCCAAAAATGCAGTCCCTTTGATAGAAGTGATAGTATGTAGACGAGATTGCCCCTTAGAATTTCCATACAGAATAATAGTGTGTATGTTGTGTATATATACAAATCTATTATATAGGTAGACTATGAGCTCAGGATAAGGATGAGAAAACTAGAAAGGCCAACCACAAATGTCAAAATAAGTAAAAATAGTAAACAGGATAGGAGCACCCATAATGGACACATGCGCTTGGGTGTTAGTGTCTTGAGATAAATGATGACAAATGTGAAAAATACCGACACAATAGGGATCCCTGTGACCTGACCAGAAACTGGGTATAGAAATGACAGATGTAGAGAGATAAATACAATAGAAATCAATCAAAACAAGTTATATGGACAAAGGATTGTGTCACCAGTGAATACTTTTCTTACTTAAGATCCATGCATATAACAACATACTTGATGGCATAGTAAAATAATAATATGTGTGTGATTTTGTGTCTACATTTGTGTAAGGAACATACCTATATAGAGTTCAGACAAGCCATTCTTTACGATAGTGCATGTATAATGTAGAAACTTATAGAGTGGTGAACCATAGATCAACATTCTATGACCCATGTAGGTCGTATAGTGGAGATAGAAAAATCCATTGTAACTTCAAGTCCCATCTTGGATAAATAATTGAGATCCATTTGGAGACTTTGGAGATTCCATACATAATGTTGTAAAAGGAGTAATTAAGAGGTAGGGAGTGATCAATTCCCCACCCATTTGTTTATTGTAAATGGGAGCATTTGGTGTTATCTTTTTGCCAAAGGAACAATTGCATGGGGAGAGAGGTATATTTTTACTCTCCATCCTATAAATACATCCCCAAAAATGATCTAACCCCCACATGATGGATAGAGACCAAATTTAGATCCTCTATTGTTGTTCCGTAATTTTCCTGTCACTCTGCATCTGAAGAAATCATATAAGAGAAATATAGGAATGAGTGCAATGATGTCTCATTTCCCCCACTCCTATGCCTTAGTCCATGGGTTGAAAATAATTTAATCCATGCCTCATTTATGAAGAAACTTCCAAGTTAGGTCATATTTTGTGCCCTAAGTAATCCAGAATCCATGGGCCTAAAGTGACTTTTCCCAAGTTAGGTTATCTGGCCTGAGAGATAGCTCAAAGTATGCTTCGTTGTACCAATTGAATTTATTTGATCTCTCAAATATCTATCCCCATTGCTTTGAGATTGTGTACTAAATTAAATTACCTACAAAGAGGTTTTTTGTGCAAAAAATTACTCACCCACAATTAGAAAAATTTGGGGAACTCGGCCATATTTGATAATAGTAGAAAGTATTTGATTGTAGTATAGAATGATCGTGCCTTTGCTATGAATGAGATCAAAGCTCAAAATGTGATAGTAATATGTTAGGCACCTGTCGGATTGGACATTTATTGTAAACAGAGAGGCTATCTATGGGACTGATACCGATTATATTCCCCCCTTTTGGAGAAAGGGTGACAAGGTTCGCCCGACAACTGAGCAGGTCTGAGCGGAAAGTACATATGTATAAGATGTTTTTAATAGTGCCATGAGAAATAACATTATATAGTGTTGTCAAAGTATGAGTAGTTATTGACTGATACCTATGCCAGATGTTAATATGATGATGTTGAAAAAATTTATATGATATGGTGCCTATGAGGTCCGCAATTATGATCTGTATGGATGGACAAACGGTTAGTCACGGACGAGAGTTACGAGGCTCAAGATATAAGAGAAAGAAGTGTAACGTGTATTCCCTTTTGGCAGAAAGGGGCTAATGTTAGGGAAGCGAGTTTGCCCTATACCCCGCAGCCAGATCATGAGTGGCACTCGTGTCCTAAAGATCAGACGACCGATGAGTTGGTATGTATGGGGGACTCAGAGTTTTTGGAAAATATCATCAAATATATTTGTCTAAAGTTTCAAAATCAATTTTTAGAAAAAATGCATTTACAAGTGGTTATTTGGCAGTTTCGGTGACCTGAGCGTGGAAGTGTGGGCCATAGAGAAAAAGATGAAATTTTTCCCTTTTTAGCAAAAGGAGCTACTAACACCCAGTTGCAGTTGTGGGCCCGTGAGTGAGCCATAGGATGTTGGGTGGCGAAGGTGAACTGGATCGGTGGGTGTTGCACATCCCAGAGGAAAATTTTGGGCACTGTAATGTGCAAATATACTTGGATATGGAAAATTCGAGTTTGATGGCCCTATGATTAATGATTTTTTGCAGTATGTATACGTGTACTAATGGAATAATTGTGTTGCATTTTGTGTTGTGCAGAGGGATATACACTTGAGAGAGTTTTATATGGGCCACTATTTGAGTACTTTAATTACATTGGGGTTGTCAGATATGGAGTGGGATATATTAGACTGTGTCGGCTTACAACACAGTGATAGATTGAGGGAGGTACCCCATAATATGCCTATGTTGATTATTTTGTCTGAGTGATGGTGTGTAGATACTTGTACATTTTGGTTTCCTACTTGTGAGATGGAAAATACACTAGAGGATGTATATCTGATATTTCCATTTCCTACTATAGGAGAGAGTATAAGTGATGAGAATAGTGGATGCCCAGAGGTAGATGAGAGTAGCAAGACTTTTGGTGAATTTATGTCCTTTGTGCCTACAAAGATCAATGCAAGTGGTTTTAGGGATTAATTTGTAGATTTGAGGTGTTTTTAAAACAAAGTTTTTCCCTAATCCATCTAAACACGTGAAATGTCAAATTTGAAAGTTGCAAAGGTAGTTTTAAAAGGTGAAAAGGTGAAATGATGAGAGTAAAGGCATCTGCATGCCTTGATTATGAAAAACGTGCCTCCAAGAAGGATAATGATCCAAATATTTGTAATGATTCATTCTTTTTAAACAACTAGAAACTCTCGTTACAAACTTGTTAAATGTCATTTTTCAGTGAATCATGAGAAATTGTTGTAACAAACTTGATCCCTTGGCATATTCTTTGCTTTGGAAATAAGGTTTCAATGTAGCAAGATATATATAATGCATTTTGGAGAAATGCAAAGGGGGGAAGTTGAAAATCACGAGCAAATTCTGAGAGAAAGCTCATTTTCTAAGAAACCCACCAAAGAACCATGTTAATGGGTAGAGGATGGTGTGGAGCTATGGTGCATTTGGTGCACCATGTGGTTGGATGATCACTTCCCATGGGTGAAAGAGTTTTTCCAGGGCGAGTGAGTATTGAGATAGTTTGGCATGACCCAAGATGTTCCCCCAGAGCCATATATATGGTTGAGATATACTAGAGTGGCGAGACAACCAAAAGTGAGGCCGAGTCCAAAAGAACTACAACTAGTGCATCCTAGTCCAGATGAGGTAGTTGGGGCTATAGAGCCTATAAAGGTTAATGACATGAGGTTTACTTAGGCCTATAATGAGTTGTGGGTGACACACCGATGGGTGTTGCTATTACTAACAGTGGTGGATGTGACCGATGGGTTGAAAGTTGGAGGAATAGAGGGGTAGTAACCTGCCCCCAGTGTAGATGGTGTAGCAATGACATGAGCTGAACAAAATTATTGTGTATTACTAATTTTTTTAGTTGTTGTTTTGGTTATGTAACATCTCTCATTTTTATACATTAGAACAAGTAATTTTTTTTTTTGATAAATGCTTCCTGGTTCTAAATACATAATTTAGAACTCACAATCAAAAACAACCATTCTTATAACAGATAACCATATGCTAGCTGTAATGACTCGGAGTACCTCCGATCTATTCATTCCATGACTCGGTAATCTACCGATCTATTCATGAGTATCAAAGAGTTGGTGTTTTTATTTTAACACATCACTCTTGTGGTTCTCTTCCCTAATCTGGGATTCAGAATGCTTTGTCCAAGGAACCTATCTGAATAATTGTTACCATTATTCATCGGCATCTCATCCCTTAGACTAGGTGACTTAGGACAACGCAATCAGCAGCTTGCGATACTTTGGCCAAAGATTTGAAACATACTGCTTATGTCTCATATTCCTTGACGGCATACTCGTCAATCTGGAATACGTCCTTCACCCCATTCCTATGTTATGTAGAATGTCTTATACTGACTTCTGTCAGTCTCTCCTGTCCCAAGTTATTCACTTAGGAACGGATTAGTAAGATGACAACGTTATAGGGATGCTCCCGAGGACTAGGGATACGCTGACATACTGGGTCAACCCTAGTTAATCCAGTGTGTCAAGATACCCCGAGTCTCCTAGGGCAGCCTTATAACATGACCACATTCCTAATCAGTCCCAGAGTAACTTGTTCAAGTTTAAGGTGTAAATCTTAACGATCAATGCAAAGGGTGTCGTCATAAGTCACCTGCATTGTTGTATCTTCGAGAAGATCCTAATCTTCTCGAAGGTACAACCCTGCAGTTGACTTGTGCCATCAACCTTTAAATCCACCTCAAAAAGATCTACTTATTAATAAGTGTTACATACGTTGAGTTAAAATTATACCATAAGACTCTCCCTTAAGGGTAGTCTTTCCCAATCCCTGGGTTCCTCACCTTAGAGTTACCTTTCTTAGTAAAACCCTTTACACAAGAGAAGTTATTAAGACTAGAGGTCCCTTCAAGGAGTTCATAGAATATACATAATTCTAAATCAACGAAATTGGACAATAACCCTCAATCTTCACATGAGATTGCTAACCAAACCCTTTTTAGGTTTATATCAGTTCTCATAACTGAATTTATATCTTACTTATTAGTATCAAGATATAATGATTAAGAATTCGATTAAACGTTGTCTTGACTTAGAACAAGACTAGGAAGTAATAATTTATTCAGCTCGTTTAGCTTCCATGTTTAGGTTTATTTTAACCCTAGCTTCAGAAAGACAGTGATCTAAATTCCAATTTAGCTTTAGATAGAACATAATAGAACTAATAACAATCATAAGTATTCAGTTACATAATCTTGCAAGCTTACTTAGATAATCACAAAAGTCTCCAAATTATACAATAATAACAATGCTCTCAAGATCATTCGAACCGAAGAAGGTCAAACCATCAAGATACGAATACAAACATATAAGTAACAAATATCTCTTTTCATTCCTTTCAAGCTAATCAAATACATTTTATGCATTCAGCATATTTGATACAATACTCAACAACAAAAGAACATCTTTCTTCAAGTAGTACATTTCAGAGAATCAAGCTGTAATTCATCATAAAACCAAATTAAACAATCTTATCATCCTATCAGATTTGTGAGATTTTACCACTTACGGCAACCATCTGCAAAAAATTTCAACACGGGTCAGTTCGATGAACTGAGCATGATAAGCACTTACTCTTAAAACAATTGCAATCCACCAATTGTTTTCATTAAACAACCTGTTTAAATGAAATCATTTCACCAAACATGTAAACATATTTCAGACTATGCTCTTTTGTAATACAATACATGACTATAAACGCGTAACTCATATTATAGTTACTAAATAGTCCTAGATACTTTTCAGATATTTCATCATAAACGTTAGTGACCAAGAAGAACAAATGCATCTAAAACAACTATCCATCTGAATCCCAAGGACAGCAAACATCAGACAGACCATTACATTCAACATAATAAAATGAATATCATAACAATTCATGATTCCATCAGTATGTTAAAACAATTCCAAAAGTTAGATAAAAATATATCAACAAATACTTTACAATAGAAGAGAAAGAAACCGAGTCATTCATATTTCCCTTCCCAATCATGCTCATGACTGTACCGTCTCACTCAAGAGTAATGCATTCACATTATACACATATGACTAAGTCAGACGAGACCACAAGAAGATCTACAATTTTGTTAAAATACACAAATAAGAAACTTCCTGTAGCTTACTAGCAACACAGTAGCTCTCGTGCCAAGGCAGTGATGAATAATCTATCAAATAGACTCCACATAACCTTCCATACTAATCAACAAATGAGAAAATATCCAATGCCATCGCTTGTCAAGGTACAGTTAATAGCTCTTTAGTTCAATCAAGCACACGACTAGGTATTCATACTAACAGAAGACGTAATCATGCACAAACACAAGACAATCCCAAGTCGAAACACTCAGCAACATACAGCTCAATCTAATCCCTACTAAAACTCTGCAAGGACTTAAATCAAAATCCGAAATCAAAAGAATAACCTCTTTATCACAGTCAAACAAGAGACTCAGATAGCATTAAAACAAATGACGTTTCCTTATGCATACATAGTGACATTCACACCAAATCTAACACAAACATGCATAGCTTCATTTAACTGAAACAAATCTCCACGTTTGATACATACATGACTGTAATTAGAAGTCACAGCTTTCCATAAAACAATAACCTCAACAAGGTCTTCACAGAAGGCCATCATTCCATTCATTATTTTCAAAACAAAGTTTCTATGCCAAGCATAGTACTAGTGTGATTATAACAAAGTCTCAAACCAGAGTAAAGTTTAAAAAGAAAGCCCTTGTTTACAAGGTCAGTAGCGGATTCCTACGAAAGACATTCAAGAATATTACTAAAACACCAGCAGTTCTCACAACTTATTCTACAGAAGTCTAGATACAAGAGGGTTTAAGGATCTCAAATCAAGCCAATATCAATAGGTATTCACAACCAAGCTTATACAGAAGTCGAATCACCAGTTACATGCTCAGATCTCCAACTGGTTCAATAAGCACAGTTATTCATGCAAATAAACTTCTACAGAAGTAGTAAGATTCAAGATACCTATATTATTCTAGAATTCCAACCAAAACAATAACATACGCCGTAATCACAACTGAAGTCCTTACAGGAGTGAAACGTATGGCATTCAAACTAACTTCTACAGAAGCTAGAAGATACAAGATTAATATATAATATATTAAGGATTCCAACTAGTGCCAATAATAATACCGTATTCACATCTGAACTCCTTAAACAGAAGCAGAATACTGGTTTCATAACAAGGACTCCAACTGAGTCCAATACAACAATATTTCTCTAAGCTTATTCAGAAGAGGAAAACATTAATATACGCTTCAATAGTTCAAATACCAGTCGAGCCCAAGTAATATTCTCCATCTAAAACTCCTTCAGAAGTCAAATACGTATGTTACTCAAGGACTCCAAAGGAATTCAATAACATAATGTATTCACGATTGTACTTCTTCAGAAGCCAAGACATAATTTCATTTCAAGAAGTTCAACCATCAATAACATATATTAATCATGACATAACTTATACAGAAGTCAAAAAATCATGTACATTCAAGAATTCCAACAGTATCCTTTTCAACAAGTGAAAACAACAAGGCTATCGACTGAAGTCTGAATCAAACAAGAAAACAATTCATGGACTCCCACAGTAACTGAATTCATGTATTTTCCTTGCAAGCATTTCTACAAAATCTAAGCAAAATGCAAAACACAGCAAGATAGTGCAACAGTTCGAAACACAATACACACCCATCAAGGGTTCACTTGAAAAATCGAGCCAGTAAGAAGATACAACAACCAATCACACAAAGCTACCATAAAAACCAACTGAACCCAAAAATCATCTGAATAGAGTTGTTCTAATGAAATCATTTGAAAGAAAGAAAGATTTTTAAAAGTTAGGGCCTAACATGCCTGGTAATGTTGCTTAAAAATCTGAAGAAGACCACTGAAAGAGCTCGAGCCTTCTCCTCTTTTTCCACGTTAGATTCAACAACAATAATTTGTTATTTCCATGCCTTATAAACTTTCCTTGACAGAGAAAAGAGCTAGTTACTCTCATATTTGCCATGCAACACCAAGTAGACTGGTGCGAAGAACCAGTGATCAAACAGAGAGAAAACTGGAGTGCATGAAAAACCAAACAAACTACCAGTTTTCCATTTTGCATGTCTTCCCGAGAAATCCGAGCTCGAAGACTGAGTTCATTAATTGCATTAACTCCAAAATTCCCGCTCAATCTCCATTGCCACCGACCGCCATAGTTGGCGATGGACAAAAACAAATCAAAGACCATTTCTAACTTTGGCGACTCTGCCACGTCGGCCTCACTAGCCATTTGAAACTTCCACTAAATCCATGTCCTTCATACTTATCCATCCCATTTAATGCCATAGAAACTACCGCCCATGGCTCGCACCCCTTCATAGGTCCCCTTCCTCCACTAACATTTGTTAGGTTAGAAGCATAGGTTAGGATTTAAGATGATACTTAGTCTAACCTCCTTAGCGCTAGGTTACTAACTTTAGGAACATTAGCTTATAGCTTAGGCCTAGGTTAGCATTAACCTAATCCCATAGGTTATAGTTTAGGTTTAGGTTATTAACCTTAATAAATCCAGTTTAGGTCTAACATTTAAAATGTTCATAATAAGAACCTAAAGACATACATTCACGAAAAGGATTCACTTCAGCACTGCCAATAGGCTAGTTGAATAAATGTATCTGAATTTATTACCTGGCCCACGATCAAGACCTTCCTGATATTACGATATCGGGAACCAATTCATTTAACATGATCAGCCTGAGTTAGACTCCGGAATAGCTTATTCAACGCATTCAGACCTTGCAACCTGCGTAAGGTCTATAATTTTTGTTCATCCCGAATAAACTTAAAGCATCTCTTGGATCAATGCCACTGATCCAAGGCTTGGTCTTATAGATGGATAAATCCACAATTCATTCCGAGATCAGATTAAACTCAGGTGCAAAAATGAAAGAAATAAAAGAGTCCAATCATATTCCAACTCAGTTAAAGATCTTCAATTGCAAAGAATATTCAGTCCATATCAAGCATGACTTCACAATCAAAGGAACATATCCTTTTACAGAAGAAATCATATATCAACACTTGAATGCTCAGGAGAAAGTAACAACAGTTCAGAGTGTTACATATCAAGGAGTGAACTTTTTCATCCTTTGAGGAAGAGGGAATTAGAGTGTTACATATTTGCAATGGTTACAAATTAGGTTCTCTGGATACCTTGTATTGAAATTATATAAACCCCACCCAAAAAATCATTTGAACAATGTAATCCTACCCTTTTTTACCCATAATGTAATTTTTGTGCATCAGAAATCCCAAAACAATTAGGATAATTACAATGATCAAGCCTCATCTGTTTACATTGAAACATCATCCTATTTGAGAGTCATAATGGCGATATCACAAGGCCATCTCTCCACAAACTAGGGTTAAGGATATCTCCACCTCCTTCACAACACAGAGGCTGCAATATAGGTTTTCTTACCTTGGTTGAAATGCATAACCTAAAATAGTGAGTGTTAGATCAAATCCTTTCAAAGTGCTATCCATCTCTCCACAAATCTGAGTACCAGTTAGATCACATCCCCATCTACAAAATGACATACATCAAGATCTATATGTCTTCAAGCTTCATGTCATATTTTTGATGCTGCTCAGACTGAAAAGGAGAAGAAATTTGGGTACCAACACTAAATGGCACCATCGCCGGGGACATTATTCAGTATTTCAGATCCCTGGTAATACTTCTTGTGTGATTTATGTGCAATTTCAAAATCTAAGTATCATCTTCTGATCATATTTATAATATTGGAATGAAGAGTAGAGTTCTAAGTTTGATATTCTCTTAGTTCAATCTGATCCATGTGCATACATATTTGAGATATTTGAATGCATATAAAACCTTGGTAAAGTCCCTTGCAAATTATGCATGCAAATACATTGTTGAAAGCATCATTTTATAATCAGATTTGTAAGGATTGAAGATGAAGATATAAGTTCTGCCTGTAATTTTATCAGTTTTTAGTAGTAGTTATACTTCATTTGCATTTTTGGTTGATAAATTCAAGAGAAAGGAAGGTCTGATCTATAAAGTTTGGCAAGATTTTTAGTGCTGATAGGTATTTGAAAGAGTATTTTAGTGCATTTTAACAACTAGGGTGAAAGTCCTTAGTGGCGACTCCATGTTGTTATGATCTTGATAAATACCAGTGTCTTAACCTTTCTATGTCATTTATTTTGGCGTGTTGCTAATCTCTGCAAAACTGGAAGGAAGAAGATCTCTCTTCATTAGAGACTCTAATAAGAAGTTGTTTTCAGATTCAAGGAACTCAAATTTGGAAGGGAGAAGAGTTTGGAAGGTTGTTTCAGATGATGGATATATCCATTGGTGAGAGAGATCAGCCTTTCGTAGAGGATTATCACTCTTCTTCAAGTGATTCTGATTCAAGCAATCCTCTCATAAACTTTTTGTTCACTTCAGCTAGTGAAGGATCCTTCTTTTGTACTTGGTGAGTTCCTTCTTCAATTTGCACCTATTGTGTTTCAATTCTAATAAGACTTTCTGATAAAATCAGCACTTAGAGAATACCAGTCTTATGAATCACATTCTTGAGCCCCAAAGACCTTGCACTCCTCATCATCTTGTGTCACCCCCAAGATCACCTCTACCAAACAATATGGCTCAGCCTAGACCTCCATTTGTTGTTAACACCTTTGGTCCTATAGACTTTAGAGGAATGGATGGTTACCCAAATGTTGTCCCACAAGATGTCAGAAATAGATTGCCAAAATTCCAAGGTAACAATGCAATAACTGGTGATCAGCATCTCAAACTTTTTGTTAACATGATGGAGGATTTTGAAATAGAGTTTGAAGATGTGTATATTAAATTGTTCATTCATACACTAGAAGAGGATGCTAGGGATTGGTACAAGGCTCTGCCTGATAATTCAATTGATTCTTGGACTGAAATGAAGAATGCATTTAAATTGCAATATGGTGACAAGACTGATCCTAGATTTCTATTGTCTGAGTTTGAGAATATCAAGAAGAACCCCAATGAATCAGTCCATGACTTTAACACAAGTTTTAACAAAACTTTGAGAAGGATTCCAATTAATCTGAGGCATTTTGATGAGTCTTGTTTAATCAAATATGCAAATGCATTTGATAAAAATGAAACCTATTACCTAAGAGACAAGAACCCTACCAATCTAAGATAAGCTTTCACCATGGCACTTCAAATTGAAAACAATATGAAAGAAATTAGGAAACCTCTCAAGAGAGATGGTGTAAAGTTGATAAACCCTAAAAAACCTCAAGCTAGCAAGGGTGTTGATTTAGAAGGAGGTTGTGAAAACTTTGGTAGGGGTTGTCAAAGAAATCTCATACAAGTTGGCAAGAGCTGAGAAGGGAATTGGGTAGACTTCACAAGGTCAGAAAAGAGAACAAAACCATGAAAGATTTTCCAATCATCCTATAGGTGATCAAAGGGCAGATGATAGAGGAAAAGGACCCATGGGTTCTGCAAATAGACATCCTCAAGCATGTGAAGGAAGA
This sequence comes from Taxus chinensis, assembly GCA_019776745.2. Classification (NCBI taxonomy): domain Eukaryota; kingdom Viridiplantae; phylum Streptophyta; class Pinopsida; order Cupressales; family Taxaceae; genus Taxus; species Taxus chinensis. The sequence continues at coordinate 380,885,323 of CM034151.1, forward strand.
GTGTTTCCTGATCCCCTAACTGTTAGGGTTGCTGTTGTTGAGGAAGTTGTTAATATTGATTGGTGTGATAGGTTTTTTCTACCTGATCCTCCATGTGAAGTGGACCAGCAAGATGGTGAAGCTAATAATAATGACGGTACTGATGATGATATCTACATGGTGGGCTGTTCTTTAAGGTCACAAGGAGGAGCAACATATACTGAGTTAATAAGTGCAAGGACAACTGCAACCTTTTGGGATTGCATCAAATGGGTACAAGTATTTCTTCCCCCTCATACTCTTGAAGTTGATGTAGTGCAATCTTTTGAAATTCCTAACAATGACTTTGAATACTTAAGAGCTTTGATAATTAAGAAGTATGATGGTGGTATCCCTTTGGAGGAAGATAGAATTTTTTTTTATGAATGATGTTGTAGCTTAAGAGAAAGATAATAACACTATAATAAAGGTTGTGAAGGGAGTTGGGCCTCAAGCCAAACCTAAAACACCCTTGCTCACAAGAATTCCAAAAGAACCTTCTAGAAGAGAAACACCTGCCAAAAGCTCTATTGTCCCAAGCAAAAATTTACAATCCTCCTCATGCCTAAGCTACCAAGAATCCCTTGCCATCTAATGAATCTGTTTGTCTCCCTTCCAATGCTACTTTACCAAAGAGTGTTCCCTATGACATAGCCCAAGTATTGAGCCAAATCAAAGTGAGTGTTCCAATCATTGAGTTGCTTAGGATTCTTGAGCATAAGAAGAGAGCATTTGAGTACTTGGGATTAAAGGAGGAGAAGACTACTCCAGATAGAAATGTAAATGTTGTTAAGATTACTCCTCAAATCATTGCAGACCTTGAAACACCACCAGTAGTAGAGGATCTTAGAGAGACACCTGAGGTATACTTGGGGACATCCTTGGTTGATTCCCAATTGAATGTTGATCCATTCTTCACAACTTTGATCATAAAGGATAGGCTACTTCACAATTGTATGTTTGATTCTGGTGCATCATGTAATTTCATGCCTCTAGAATTCATGAATGAGTTGGATATCAAAGTGATAGCTTCCTATGGGAAGTGTATTGCCATGGACTCAAGGGAAGTGTTGGTAGTTGGTTGTGTGAAGGGTTTAGTGGTGTAGCTTACATCTTATCCCGGGAAGAATTTAAAATTGGATGTTGTGATTGTTGATTGCCCTACCAAATGGGGTATGTTATTTTCAAGAAAGTGGGCTGCAAGTGTTGGAGGGAGTGTAATCAAATTGGATATTTCTTTTTCCACCATTCCCATTGAGGGCAGCCTTGTCAAGCTCTATGGAGAAAAGAAAATGTTGCATCTAATTAAGGACCCTAACAATGCTTATTATGAAGTATTATTTGATGATGTTGATGCTGATAAATTTATTGGTTTTGCTGATGAAAAAGAACACAAAATGGATTAGTCAAAGTGCCTTGATCAGGTATGTTCTCCTTGGACCTTTCTATTTGATGGAGCTTGCTCCAAATTTGGAAATGGTGCTGGTATAATTCTGATTTCTCATAGCTTGGAAGAATTTGTTTTTTCCTTCAAGCTTAATTTTGAATGTACTAACAACATTGTTGAGTATGAAGCCTTGTTGTTGGGTCTGAGAATTGTATGGAAGTATGGTGTCAAGGAAATCATTACAAAGGGAGATTCAAAGCTAGTTGTCAAACAAATAATAAAATTGTATGCTACAAAAATCAGTGGATGAAGCAGTATAAGCATGCAGTTTGGGATCTAATTGAGATATTTGATTCCTTAAATATTGTGCACCATGAAAAATTTTTGAATGTTGTTGCTGAAAAGTTGGCAGTGATGGAGTCAAGATTTGAAGATTACACCATTTCACAATATTATGAGTATAATGTTGAAGTGTTAACTAGGATAGCTATCCCTGACAACATCAAGCATTGGCAAGTGTTTAATGATGATGCTCAAGTGAAAAGGTTCTTACAAAATCAAGGTGAGTTTGTAGATCAGCATATTGATTGGGAACCAATGGTGTGTGTGACTGAAGGAAGAGAGACTTTGTTTGGAAAGGATATTATCTAATTGAAAACTAACACCATTCCTAGAGGTCTTGTTGCTCTTGAGTCAAATTTTAGCAATGTTGATTGCATCATCAATAGAAACATGTCTACCTCAAGGGATGTGGAAGAGAATAACTTGGGAATAAAGGACAAACCAAGAAAAGTTTGGTTGGGCAATAGTTTAAACAAGGAAGAAAACATTCTTATCTTCAATTATTGAAACAATATCAAGACTGCCTTGCCTGGTCATATTCAAAGCTGAAAACATATAGAGAGGACTTATTTCAGCATGAGATCCCTCTTGATAAAAATTCCAAACCATTCATATAGAAGCAAAGGCCAATTAATCCACTCCTCTCCCTAAAATGCAAGATGAATTGAAGAAAATGAAGGAGGGAGGGATCATTCAGCCCACGAGGTATTCATCTTAGGTTACAAACCTTGTGTCAGTTAGAAAGAAGAATGGAGATATCAGACTTTCTATAGATTTTAGAAATCTGAATAGAGATTCATTGAAAGAAAATTATCCTTTGCCAAACATGGAGAACATGTTGTAGTTAGTGACTGGATCTGAGTTGTTGTCCACCTTGGATGGTTTCTCTGGCTACAATCAGGTTGTTGTCAAGGAGTTAGAAAGATTCAAAATTGTCTTTACCACTCCTTGGGGAACATATGTTTATGTGAGAATACCTTTTGTTCTCATGAATGTTGGACCTACCTTCCAAAGAGCAATGGATGTTGCTTTTTGTTGGTTATATAAATGACTTCATTGCAGTTTATCAGGATGATGTGACTATGTTTTCAAGGAGCAGAAAAGATCACTTGCAACATTTGGAAAGAATGTTGATCAGATGTAGAGAATTTGGAATCTCTCTCAATCCAAAGAAGTGTCACTTTGGGGTGCAAAAGTCCAAGCTACTTGGTCATATTGTTTCAAAGGCTGGTGTCATGATTGATCCAGAGAGAGTAGAAGAAATCAGCAAGGTGCCAATTCCAAGGACAAAGAAGGGCATCCAATATTTCTTTGGGAAAATACTTTTCATTAGAAGGTTTGTGTCCAATTTTGTTGAGTTAACTCTTCTTATCGCATGCATGTTAAATAAAGATCAAGTTATCAAATGGGAGGAGGCTGCTATTCAGGAATTTGAGGGAATCAAAGAGGCAATTAAACATGCACCTATCTTGTTAGCTCCAAATTACAAGAAGCCTTTCCAAATCTTCTCCTTTGCTTCTGAAAATACTATTGCATCTATTTTTCTCCAAAAGGATGAAGATGGGGCTGAGAGGCCTATTGCCTTCTTTAGCAAGGCTTTACAAGCTACTGAGTTAAAATATACAATCATGGAAAAATAAGCATTTGCCTTGGTGAAAGCAACAAAGGTTTTCAGGCCTAATATCCTAATTTCAAAAGTTGTTGCTTATGTTCCCCACACCATGGTAAAATACATCCTATCAGAGATGGAGATCTCAAGTAAAAGATGTAGATGGGTGAACAAACTGCAGGAGTATGATATGGACATCCAAACCATGAAGTTGGTAAGAGGTTTGGGTCTTGCTAAGATCATTTTCTGAGAAACCCACCAAAGAACCAGGTTAATTTCTTCTGTGTTAGATCTTCATGTATGTGAGTTGGTTAAAAGTATATAGCCATCACATATCTCTGAGATTGTTCATGCAACTCTCCCCTGCTAATGAATCTAACAAGCTTTTGAGTTAATCTATGTTTTTCTGGGTAATATGATGTCTATTATCATTTTAAATACCTGCAAATAGTTTTCATTGTTCTTGTTGCAATCTTGCATTGAAAGTCTTTAGAAATCACATAGAATCTCATCCTTATTGATAATTTAGTGGCACTTACAATTTTGTTTTCTAGAAGAGCTTTCATCTGGCCATAAAAATAAGCAGTTTAAAATCACTCCACCTTCATTTGTGATTGGGATTGCTTGTAAGCCTTTGGGGGTACCTTAGGCATGGTTTGATCAAGGATTTTTGTTTTTGATTTAGTTCTTTACTTCAAGATTTTGTGGTGAGTTCTCAAATATTGTGTGAAGAGTACAACCTAGGCTTCCATTTATGCATCTTCTGGTTGAAAGAACATCCTGATTATTTTGAAGAATTTTATCTGATAGTTGTTCAAGTATTTTAGAGGTTGTCAAAAATTTGATATATCCAAGTTTGTCTTATCAATACCCCACCAAAAAATCATCTGGATAACTAATCCTACCCATACTACCCTTGCATTGCATTGTGTGTCAACAAAAGAATCTAACCCATCTACAAAAATGCACAAAGCAAATCAGGATCATACAATGTCTTCAGGAGCCTCAGCCTTGTCTTGAAAGCATTTACATAATTTAGTAGTGATAGATCTGTTGAGTTTGAATAATGAAAAATTGATCATGTTTTCCCAAGGCCATCTCGATGCAATATGCATAGTATAAGGATATCTCCACCTCCTTCACAAAACAGATGTTGCAATATAGGTTCTCTTACCTTGGTTGAAAGGCACAACCTAAAATAGTGAGGGTTAGATCAAATCCTTTCAAAGTGCTATCCATCTCTCCACAAATCTGATTTCTAGTTAGATCACATCCTCAGCTACAAAATGACATACATCAAGATCTATCTACCTTCAAGATTCATGCCATATTTCTAATGTTGCTCAGATTGAAAAGGAGAAAAAAAATTGGGTACCAACACTACATACAAAGACATATGAACAGAAAAAATAATATATAATGATGTAACAAGTTTCTTGGCAAAGACCAATCCCAGTAATTTAAAGGTGTCAACTCGCTTGATATAATTAAGTGATATAATAATGATAAGATAAATGATAATTATTTAAAACTCAAGTGGGATAGGAAGGTCCTGCTCTATGATATAGGAAGCCTAGGCTAGGGATGTGACAAGCTCGAAGTTATGGAAGTAATAAAACAATAAATATTCTATAACTTCATGTTCTTCTTGTATGATCTCAAGCCAGTCCTTGACGTATTCAACTTTTGGTGTGATGGAAATGGTGCACATACTCAATTCGTGTGTGATATCGAATTGTTCCCACATAAAAGTTTGTTGGATGGTCGGAACATCATATATGCTAGTGATAGAATGTGATGGACCTGGGATAGTAATCTACAAGGAATACATCTTGCAATATAACATATTAGATCAAAACATATTGCTGAAAATCTGATGAATGTTAAAAATGACTAAAAATATAGGGATTGACGACAACAAGGGAAAAAATGCTTACTTTGACAAAAAGATGATAAAATAGATAATTATTGATTCCAGATGAAGTTTGACAATGTCAAGGTAAACTAGAAGGACTCTAGAAACATTTAGAACTCAGAAAATAGAGATTTGGATATATTTGAAGGCCAATAATAAGGAAAGGGATTAAAATATTGATTAACAGTGATCAGGAATCGATGATGATCATTGTTAAAACTGAAGATAATTTTAAAAATTGGCCAAAATGGTTGAATGAAGGCCTAAAATTGGAATGGTTATGCAGAATGATGTAGATGACTGATCATAGGCTATAATGAATGCAAAATATAATCGACAAAGATAAATAATGGTGTACTAACCTTATTGGATATTCTGAGGATGAGAGAGCTCTCAAGGCTGGTGGATGACTTTCACAAGATTTATCCAAGGATTTGTAGTAGGGTATTGATTTCCCAAAGGTAGTGATTTTGTATGAAAGGGTAGTAGTGTGTTCCAGAATCCAATCTCTGAGTAAGTTACATGTGTGTTTGTAACTGAGAAAATGGGCAAGAGGGTGATTTAAGTATAATTGGCAGTTTCTGTAATGATTTTTAGTGATTAGTGATCACCATCAATTTTCCTAATGATGGAGAAAAGAAACAAAGAAAAGATGGAAAATGGTTAAAACCACTTTCCATCTGAGGATTAAGGTTGTTTACTAAACAGTTGTAGCTTAGGAATTTGGGTAGGAAGACGTTAGGGAGTTAGGATGGGTAGGATAAATTAGGCTAGGTTGGTTTTAGATGGTTAGGGGAGGGTAAATGATATTTTATTATAATAAGTGAGGTTTTACGCCAGTAAATTATAAATTACTTAAGATAGTGATAATGTGTTTAATGTACTTCATGTCAACTAGGGGTGGAAAATTGGTGTCTAAATTTTCCCCCTTTTGTTGAGATGCCTATAACCATTGGCTATGAGACAAAAAATAACATGAGGATGCCCCAATTTTTTGATAAGGATATTTTCCCCCCCTCAAGCCAATGAATGAATCTATTGGTCATTGTATTGAAGAGATATGGATTAATTTTTAGGTTAGATTTAAGATGATCCATGCTTTGATTGTATTAAAAAATGACCATGTTGGAGGAGTTTGTAGAGATGGTAGTAATCTTAGAAATACTTGGTAGAAGAAATTATACAGCCTCTAGATGGTGATGTTAATGTGGACCACCTATAGATGTGTGCTTCAAGAAGACTGTTACATGGAGAGGATCCAATGAGAGTATTCTCGCGAGGATGTGTGAAGTCGTGGGACCAAAGGGTCAAAGAAAAACATTCATAATGTGTGCCAAACTTGATGTATAGTCAAAATAAAGTTTTTACAATGTTATGGGCATCAAAGTATAGGTATATAAGATTTTTATGGTATCATAATGTGAGAAGAGAGGTCTAGGTGACCAAAATAGGTAAGGTGTGCAACAAAGGGTTGAAATCAATGGTGATTCTAGATTGTCGGTGGTCAGGATATGTGATCGGTAGTGATTTATGATCATAAGAGATCATGGTGGTGGTATTATAAAAGTTAAGCCATGTGTGAAAATGTCTCATTTGTGATGTTTCATTTTACGATTTAAGAACTCTAGTTTATCATTTTTTAGTATTTTTTAGAGATGAAGGTGAGCGAAACAACATGAAGAAGTGATGGACCAGGAGAGGGGTAAGTAGGTTTGATTATGTATTTTATTTAGATTTTTTATTTTTTTTTAGTTTTTGTTTTTTTTAACATTTGAGCGGGAACATCCGATTGGTGCCAATCATACTATCAATGGAGATTGGACAGATTATCATTGATTTGTTTAATGAAAATGTCATCAACTAGTAATCAGCGATGATTGTTTTATTTTTTGATAAAAATGCTAAGTGATGTGTTCTTTGTGTGTTTTTACAGGTGATACACAACACTTATCTTCATGACATAGTCCCAGAGATGTTATAGAGGATTATGGGAGATGTGATAGATGTTGTGTGGGTGTATGTAGTCATTGTGGGTTTGGGAGGGTTCTGTCACTACTAGAGGATTCCTCAAGATGTAAGGTTAATGGTTGCACTGTTAAACAGATGGAATCTAAGTACAGAGACATTCTTGTTCCATACAAGTGATATGACTATTACCTTACAAGGTGTATACCAGATTTTGTAACTACCTATCCATGGTGAGAAGATGGTTCCCATCACCCGAGAGGCCCGTCTAGAGACTATGAGATAATTATATGGAGATGATGCCCCTGACATTAGATATACAATAGGGGGTTTCATATTAAGAATTACTATGATGCAGAGGTGCCCAGGAACTGACTAATGTCAGTGGTAATGTTAGATATTTCTTGCTATGTACTGTCAAATTCAGAGGGTGTAAGTTTTCATGGACTTTGTTAGTTGTAATAGCCATGATTATGGAGAACTAGACAATGAATTCCTAGGTATGTGTGCTATTGGCTCAAGTATATAATGAGTTGTGGATGTTTATGAGTGGTAGGATGTTCGGGTTAGATGTGGGGTTTTTGCTACATTTTTGTGCTTATGACCATATAGTTGTAGTGAGGCCACCAGGCATACTATGGAGATCTTAACACCCTGTTGAGTATAGGGTAGGGTTTATGATGTGGATATTTGACTAGATGAAGGATGATGCGGTGGAGAGGGATCATGTTATAGACACCTATAATTTAACCCGAGCAATTTAAATACTTAAATTGTGCTAATTATCCTCTTTTCCACAAATTGAGGACATATCGTCAATATAGCACACTTCCTCTTCTATCATCATTAATTATCTACATTACGTTAGTTAATTAACCATTATATCCAAAAAATACACTAATTAACAACCATCCATTAATTAATCCCCCTTTCTATCTAGACTAATTAATTATTATTAATTAAATAGCTTCCTCTTCCATTAAATCAATAAATCATCATTTATTTGATTAAATCCCTCCCATATTCTAAATCATGCTAATTATTCCTCTAAAAATCTTCTATAAGCTTGCACACCTATTAATTAATCACTTTGGTTAATTAATAAATCTCCTCAAACCCCATGAGTCACTAAAGGACAAAATAAACTCTCCTAAGGTTGGCTCAACCCTTTCTAAACCTCCCTTATCCACAACTAACCCAACCTCTCTATTATCCCACATGTAAAGGGATGTAGAGATTCTTTTATCCATTGGGCTATATAAAGAGCCCTCCTCCTACCTTTCTTCTTATACCTAAATGAGCATAGATCCTAAGTTATAGCCATTTTCATCATATTAGAGTATTCTTCATTGGAAGAACTAGCTATCTTCATTTCTTGTATTCATCCATCCAAGTTTTGAAGTCATATGGTGATATGTCAAATGGTCTTGTAGCCATGGATTGATAACACTCCATTCTGGAAAACCTTGGGATTCAAACATACAATCAAACCTTTGATTTCTAAGGATCTAAATAGGTTCATTTAATTTTATTAGCATTTAATAGAGATAAAGATTAATGGATTAACATGTTAGTTTGAATTTTTATTCATGTTCTAATGTAAGGATGTTGGTAGATTAGTCTTATTTAATCTCTAAGCATGATGGTGCATTAATTTCAATTTAGATTTGTTGTTGGATTACTAGGTGTTAGTTCTAATTCTTTTTACATTGCTAACAAATTCATGTACACATTTGGCATTCCCGGTGGGACATGAACCTTTGTCCCGTAAAATTATAGTTCAAATTTTATTGTTATTTCAAAAATTTGGCTAACCCTTTCTATACACATATGTGAAGTGATCTTTATGACTTTTTTTGCAATCTTCCATGAGTAGAATCTCATTTAGAGGTTTAATTCTAATCAGTTATTGTCGATTTTGAGCTAACATACTAAAATTTGGATCATTTTGAACTTATTTTTTTCATTTGGTCGTATTGTGACATCGTGACCAAGTTTACTTTTTACAGAAGAGGCAAAGGTACACAAACCTAAGCACGAGAACACTAAACCATGTGTAGGCACACATCCCGGTGTGCACACACGCTACAACCGTATTGTACCTTTTCTATTTTTGAAAACCTTTCAGGCTAGTGTAGGTACCTTAACCTTAGTGCATATACCATAACCTCAGTGCACGCACCATTATGCTAGCGCACATGTTCTATGTTTGTATATGTGGCGTACGCACCCATATCCTAGTGCATGCATCTCTCGATTAGAGCACATGCCCTGTCTTAGTTTTTATACCGTATTTTTTGTTGCTCAGGTGCACGCGTCTATACCTAACACACATGCACATATCCTAGTTTAGGAATCTCTCAAGTAGCACACACCCATTGTTGACCTAGATTTACATAGAGGGGCATAAGCGCCCTACTCCATGCACACATGCCCTAACCTACATGTAGGTGCTTTAGTCCAAGTTGGATTATTAATTCCATGTCTCCAAAGGTTTGTTTCCTAAACTGCTAACATCATCGCAGGTTTTATCTCGCTAATTCTTATTTTTGCATGGGTATGTTTACATGTTTTTGCTAGACTAGACATTGGATAAACCTTGCATGATTAATTATAAGAGTAAGGTCATGTATCCTCTTCCCTCACGTCCTTTAGGGTGATCTTGGGAATCAAAAATGATTCTTATATATTTTATTGCTTTAAAAAAGTGTAGAATGTCCAAATTAAGCAAATATGAATATATTTTATGTTTGAACTAAGTGTTTCCATTTGTTTATTTCTTGGATTTTGCATAGCGTATGCTTTTCTCTTGTGTCTTATGATGATCTTGAGAATCAAAAATAGTGTTTATTATTTTTATGGAAAATTAGTAATCTGTTGTGCAGAACCAAAAATGCTTATCAAAGAAAGGTGGAGTTGAAACAAAACTAAACTACTAAAACAATTTTCGTGCAGGTTGCCAAAATGTGTTTAAGCAAACCACATTCAATTAAACAAAATAAAAAAAACACCACAATCATCACACTATATTTACAAGTTTGGATAAGGGTATGCCCCATCCACTTAAAACTAGGACATAACCCCTTTGGCATAACCCTTAACCTAAAACAATGGGGTTGGTCCTATTAACCCTAAAGTAGTCCACACAAGAGGGAACCTTGTGGATGAAACGGGAAGTGCTTCACACAACCTACTTGACTAGTATTACCATTTGTGATATTTACCATCACAAGTCATCTTTATCACGACCCCAGTGAGAGTACACAATGGATGTATTTATTGTCCACTGTGCTTGAAGGGGGTAAAGTAAAGTTGAGATACTCCAAGAATTATTCAATGTGACTTTTCTTTGTAAATCAAGCTCGCTCTTAGATGACTTGTGAAACCTAGTTAAGTGAACCACCTAGGAAGCTATCTTTGACCAGGATCCAACTTAGACCATATCAAAGCCAATTTGAGTTAAGAGCCATTGTTCATCATGAAATGTGTGAAGCATTACTTTTTCTTAGTTTTTCACTTGCCCTAAGGTGAGGTGAAACTCTGTTGAAGTGAGGCCAATATTTTTCAACACCAATTGATCTACTTCATTTTATTTTGACACTTTGTTGATTATAATAAGAGTGACTACCCTTATGTTGTTAATTAATTGTATTTGCCACTTTTTTGTCCATTTACGTTAATCCATGTTTGTGACTAAGTTTTTAAATGTATAAAGTGTGTGGAGACGTTTTTATCATTAGTAGCCTTTTTGATCTTGATACCCAAGTCAATATCTTCATTGTAGTTAGGCTTGGTCCATCACTTTGATTCTCCTTTAAATGGTTATCTTATTTATATCGTGTCACTACAATTTTGGTATTTACATCTTGTTTCTTGTAAAATTGACCCAACTATCGATATTGTGATGTTACGCTATACACACTTTGACAATTCCTAGGTATTCTCTCGCTTTATTTTGATTCCAATTATCACCTCGATTTTGAAAAGTGTTAAGTGTTATCACTTGTGCATGTTATATCAATATCATCTTGATATCAATACCTTACTTTCTCACAAATTGTGGTTAACATATCTTGGTTAAATTGTGGTGTCACTCACAATCATAACTAACACTTTTTGGAATATAGGTCTTGATTGGATTTGGGCTTGCTTCTAGTATAATTTTTTTGTAGTTCGTGTTAACTTCATGTTATTACTTACGCCTTGTTTATTTATTTGAACTCGACATAAATAGGGACATTTTTTTAATCATCTTATGACACTAACTACCTTTTTGAAAACAAATTTAGGAAGTGATTCATTTAATTGATTGGTTTGAAACTAAACATTGTGTGATTGAATCTTGTTGATCACTATTAACTCGTGCATTTAAGAGAAATCACTATGTCACATTGGTTCTTTGACATTCATAATAAACCTTGATTTCTTGAAATTATTTTTTTCAGTTAGGTTTGATAAAAATATTTGAACACATTCATAGACACCTTAGTGAAACTACACGTCATGGCCCCTAAAATAATATTTGGGCTCAAAAAGTAGACTTTGGAAGCAAGACAAATGAAAACTTGGGAAACCTCAAACAAACAAGGATTAAATCCCTTTATTGGCCATGATCATGGGCCTTTATTCTATGTGGAGAAAGAAGTAGAAGAAATGATAAATCATAGTGGTGATGAGTTAGAATCACCACACACAAAATTTGATTTTGATCCCACCTTGTTAGATGAATTCATTTCTATAAACAAATATCAGGTACTAGCATGAGTGGTGGAGTTAGGAGCTAAAATGCTTATCAAAAAAAATATAATCCCACCTACAAATGATACTAATGAATAGGAGTAACCTCTCATTAACCTGTAGGATATATTAACACATGGAAATGCTTATACCACTAATGTGGGAAATGATAATGTAGTGGGATATAGAATGACTTTCATTAAAGTACCATGTAAAGTCAAAATAGAACACAAAAATTTTGAACAACCTCCACATCATGAAGAAGAAGAGGAACCTCTTGAAGAAGAAGTCACTATTCAACAAAAAAATTGTAACCTTAGTCGATAATTAGCTTTGTTAACATCTCATGTAAAAAAATAAATAAACAAGAATGTACAAAAGACAAAACCTAAGGTCAAAATTAGTGAACTTCACATGGACGGTCAAGGAGGAGACAATATGGAATTGTTATCCAAAATTCACCCCTAGGGTAATTTTGATAACATGCATTAGATTCTCAAGTCCCAGGAAAACAGGTTGATTCAAGGCAAAAATCATGTTTCTAGGGTCCCCTCAGATTTTTTCTAACTCCCCTGTCCAAGAAGAAAAGAGCAAGTTCTAAGAAAAGGTGAAAAAGTTGCAGAAAACAAGCTTGGGCCAGGAAAAATCATGAAAAATGGCTAAGTCCTAGTCCTCGCAACAGTCGGGACATGAGGGACATCTGGGCGCGAATCGGCTGAAAGGCCGCCAGGAAGTCTACAGAGCAAAGGAACATCCGGGCTGTGAGGACGCGCGGGACACGGAAAGGCGGTTCGGCCAAAGGAGAAGAAAATCGACTAACTGCTGAGCAGTTGGGACAAGTCTGGACACTGGGGACGCGAAGGACGCGAACCACCCTGGATCGGGTGCAGGAGAACTTTCACACTGGGACAGTCTGGGACAGAGGGATGCGGCGGACGCGGGGAGCCGAAGGAGCCGAGAGCCAATCACATTACGCCACGTGTCATCGCCTAGAATGAGGGACAAGGAAGCCCATTTTGGGCGGATTGGAGGAATTTGTCCCAAGATAGTTTGGGACAGCCGGGCCATGAGGACGCAAGGGACGCAAAAAGCCGGCAGACCTGGAGACCAATCAAATCATTACACGTGTCACAAAGGGAAACGTCCAAAAGTTCAAAGGGCGAGGTTTCAAGCATTGGCCCGAGCCAATAGGAATTGGACATGTGTCCAATGGAATAGGGAAGCGTGGAGCTCAGGGAGGAGTTAGAAAATTTGGCCAAGTTTCAGCCAAAAAGCTAAAAGTAAAGGAAGACCCCGCGCCCCTGTCCTCCAATCAATGCATGCCACGTGTCCCAAGTGGCGGGGGACGTGGGGGAAAAGTGAAAAATGTTCCAAAATCATCAAAAGTCAAAATTTTCAAGGAAAACCCATGGGTGAGTAGAGGAGAGAGAATTACACATCCAATCAGCGCTTGCCACATGTCATCCAGGTGGCAGAGCGCGGGAAAAATTTCAAAACACATTTTCACCTGTTTTGTGCCCTAAATCTTCAGATCTCCATATCTTTTGATCCAGAGCTCAGATTTGCACGTTCTTTATATCAACGGAAAGCTTATGAAATTATCTACATGATTCTGGGGTTAATCTTGAATTTTGGTGTAGTATGGAGAGAGAAAATTAAGAAACAGCTCTGACGCATGTTCATGGCCAGAAGTGACATTTCAGTGACCAAATTTAACGCAGAATGGGTTGCATTCTCCTGCAATTCAGTCAAAAATGACAGGGTATGGGTTTGTAAGGTCTCCCATGCCGTTTTAATGCATCTGCAGTCAAGGAGGAATGGGCTTGCATGTTTTCCCATGTTTCTCTCTCCTGGGCTCGACCCATGCAATGTAAAAGCCAGATTTGGCTCATTTTCAAGGGGGGAACATTTTTTGGACATAGCAAAATTCTTCTTTCACCTCCAGCAAGTGATTGTTTGAAGAATCATACCTCTCCAAAGACTGTAACAGTTTTTTACCTCTCTGAGGTTGTAATGCAGTGATTTTGACACTGGAAATGATAATGCAAGCTTTGTGAATGAGTTTCAGTCCTTTGTTTGTATTGTTTGCTTCATTTCAGATCCTAAATTATATCTTATCAGCCTGTGTATGTTTTATGCTGCAATCTCTGGTTTGTGTCTATTTGCATGACAGAAATGTTTCACCACTCCTTTTGGTGCATCACCACCTTTAGTTAGTTTCAATTTTTTGCATTTCTATCCCTGTCTCCTTGCAGTTTAGAGTAGGATTAGGATCTGAACCTCTGTAGTTGTGCAAAATTTAGATCTAATCAGAGGAGTTTGAGGAACCAGCCTCTAATCTGGAGATTCCTCTCTCAGTTTCACAAGTCCCACACTTGGAGAGAGGTTTCCATGTTGTGCAATCACACTGGATGCTAGAGTGATCAACCTAGAAGCCTGATCTACATCCAGGGGTGCTGTGAGTCTGCAACAACAGTTTTGGCACGCCCGGTGGGACACTAGAGGTCTCATTTTTATTGCAGCAAGGTTGATGTGCATCTGCTGCAATTTTCTTGCTTAAAAAGAGCTATTATTTGCATATCTGGCGACTCCAAGGGGAAGAATCGATTGGTTTCAGCAGTGCAGGCCTGAAAACTCATGAGAAGAATCACCACAAGGTTAAGAGTTGGAGAAGAAGAAGTGCTGTTTGAATACCTGTAGTTATCTCTAAGAAGAAGGCAAAGAGGAAGAAGGATTCAAAGGTCTCCATCTCCACCAAACAGAACTCTCTCAACTCCTCCACCTGGTAGGCCTTTCATTCAGTCAACAAGGGTTTTAAGACCAATCAGAATGGCTCAAAACAATCCCTACGTCAACTTCACAGGCAGCAGCCCACTTGCCCTCAATGCACAACATCCAATTCCTATTGCAGCCTTGAAGAACATTCCCTACTTCACTGGAGAAAATCAGACTACTCCAGGTGATCATGTTAAAGATATTGCTAACCTTTGTGCAATCCATGAAATCAATGAAATGCAAGTGGCTGTCAAGTTACTGGCGTCTTCATTCAAGGGTAAAGCATTGCAATGGTTTAGGAGCCTTGGAGCTGGTTCTATCACAAATTGGAATCAGCTGTGTATAGCACTTCATGAGCAATTTGGAGAGAAGGGAGACAACTTGTCTCTTTTGGAGCAGCTGACAACCATCAAGAGAGCTCCCAATGAGCAGCTGACCGATTTCAACTTCAGATTTCAAAAGACTTGGGAGAGAATTCCTGTGGCAGTCAGGCCAACAACAGAAGGTGCTTTTCTTTACTATCTCAAAGCTTTAAATTCTGATATTTCTATGTTAATTCAGTCCATGGGAGGCATAACTATCCCTATGGCTTATAACATTGCCATTAGGGCTGAAAATTGTTTGATCCAAGCTGGAAAACTTGCCCCTAGACCTCCCATGCCACTGTTTCCAAGTTTAGAGAATCCAAACACCAGTCAAGCACCTAATTTGGCTCCTTCTCCCACTCCTAGAAATCAGAGTTCAAATGAAGCTTCCACTTCATCTCCGAGTGCCCCAAATGAGCTTCAAGAGGTCATGAAGCAATTGCAAAACCTAGGCAATGAGCTGGTTACTCTCAAGAGGCAGCAAGCCCAAGGTTTCAGACCTTCTTATCAACCCCAAGCTTCAGCCTAATAGACAGCCATACCAACCACAAAGGCCTCCTAATCCAGCTACAAATATGAATCAAACAAGGCCTCCTGCCAATAGACCATTTCAGCCATATAATCCAAATGCCATATCTACCTCTAAGGCATTGGTGCCAACACAAAACAACATTGCTCAGGAGTATGATTGGTGTTTTCCATGCAATGAGCCTCATAACCAATCCATGTGCTTCAATGGTGCTTTGAATCAAGCACTAATGGTGACAACTACTGGTGTGGAGGGTGAGGGCAGTCAAGGAAATAGTCAACAACAAGAAACATTCCAACAGCAATCAGCCCCAAATGACACCACATTGGTGAAACTGGCAAGCAGAAGATTTTTGTGGCATGAATCAATAGTTTTTCAAGGTGTTGCAGCCAACACAAGGTCAAAAAGGAGGAATTTGGGTGAAGAACAACCATTAGCCCCAACCAATCCACAACCTTCCACGGCTCCACAAATGGTTGGCAAGCAAAGTCCAGTTTCAAATGCACAAGGGCAGCCAAGAATAGCCCCTAGGCCAACTCAAATACCAGTTGTTGCTACCCATATGCAAGGAGTGAATGTGCAAACCAAGGGACAACAAAGAGATCCTTCATCACCATTCAGTATCATTGATCAGATGAAGAAGACAAATGTCAATATATCAATGTGGGAATCCCTATCTATCCCAGGCCAAAGAGATCTGCTGCAAGCTGCCATGAAGGACTGGCCAACTTCGAATCAACAAGTTCAGATGCAAGATAAAGTGCTTACAAATGCTGCCCGGCCTGAGGGAAATCATGGAGGACAGCAAGGTAAAATGTTGAAGCCCCCTCCTTTCTATGTTTCATTGATCATTGGAAGTCAGCTAGTGCACAATTGCATGATTGATTCTGGGGCAAGTAGTTCTAGTCATGCCCAAACAAATAGCTGATCAGCTAGGGCTCCAGTATGAAACAACATCCAAAGGGGTAGTGCAGCTAGATGGGACAGCAGTAGCAACAGTTGGAGTGATTAGAAACTTGAGTCTTACCTTGCATGCATGTCCAAATGTTGTTGTTTTACAAGATGTATCAGTCATAGACCTTCCACCACTCTTTTCCCTTTGCTTGTCAAGGGACTTCACAGCCAAGATTGGAGGCTATCTTTCTGCTGATTGGTCTCACATGCTGTTCAGAACAAGGTATGGAACTAAGGCTACAATCAGGTCAGAACCTATTGCAAACTTCCATATTGAGCCTTACACTCCAAGTCAGATTAATGCCAATTGCTCAGCATTTGATCAAGAAGATCACCCAAGCACTGATGAGGCTGACACTAAGGTTGGAAGCATCCCGGATCTAACTCTTGATGAATGGGCAAGCAAGGTGCATGCTTTTGATCCTTATCAAGAAGTAGAAGAATCTGAGCTAGGAGTCTATTGCATACATGAAGAGAATCAACCTCTCCCCAGCATCACCAAGCCAGATCATAAGGACAAGAATGAAGTATGGCGGCTATTTTTTGATGGGTCAAGGAGTAGACAAGGTGCAGGAGGAGGAGCTATGCTCATTTCACCACAAGGTATAAAGTATTACTCAGCCTTCCGTTTTCAGTTTTCTTGCTCAAACAATACAGCTGAGTATGAAGCCTTAATTCATGGACTGCACTGGGAAAAGAAGAAAGGCATCAAGAATTTACAAGTATTTGGTGATAGTGAGCTGATCGTAAACCAAGTCAAAGGAAAAAATGCTGCCAAGAATGATCTTCTCAGATGCTACAAAAATCGGGTATGGGATCTTATTGAAGATTTTGAAGCTTTTAGAATCAATTCTATCCCAAGAAAAAAGAATGAAGCCGCTGATAGGCTAGCAGCAATTGGGGCTGCATTTGATGTTGTAGAAAGTATCAAAAGTGAGAAATCTCAGCCTCATATCAAATTGGTTGTGAGACCAGCTGTTCCGGATAACAATACAAGTTGGCAAGTCTTCGAGAATGATCAGCAAATTGTTAATTTCCTATAAGAAGAAGCTGAGTTCTCCGCCAGGAATCAAGACAAGCTGCAGCAGCAGTATGGTGACCAAGTGGTGCAGCTGAGAACTAACAAATTACCAAAAGGCCTCATAACCTTGGAGTCAATCTTCAACCCGAATGATCAGTTCCGGAAGGAGAAAGTGAACATTCAAGTAAAGGGTGAAGATTCAGAGCCTATTTTAGTGGAAGAAGGCAAAACATTGCAAATTGGCAAAGTAAGTACCTCACAAGAGAAATCTGATTTTGTTCAGCTTTGTCAAGAGTTCCCAGATGTCTTTTCTTGGACTTACAAAGATCTAAGAGGTTTCAACCCAAAGTTGGCACAACATACTATTGAGCTGGATCCGGAATCCAAGCCTGTCAGGCAAAAGCAAAGGCCAGTGAATCCCCATATTGAACCTCTCATGAGAAAAGAGTTAAGCAAGCTTATTGAGGCCAGTATCATCTTCCCCATCAAACACTCAAGTTGGGTTACAAACTTGGTGCCAGTAAGAAAGAGAAATGGAGAAATAAGATTGTGTGTGGACTTTCGCGATCTAAATAGAGCATCACTCAAAGATCATTATCCGCTTCCATCAATGGAACAAATATTGCAGGTTGTAGCTGGTTCAGAAAGGTTTTCATTGCTAGATGGATATTCAGGCTATAATCAGATAATGGTGAAGGAAGAAGATCAATTCAAGATGGCCTTCACTACAAAATGGGGCACATATGCTTACAAGAAGATGCCATTTGGACTGTCGAATGCCAGAGCAACATTCCAGCGAGCTATGGATATGGCATTCAAAGGCTTGATCAACAAGATAGTGCTGGTATACCTAGATGATATCACTATCTTCTCAAAGAATGTAGCAGACCATCTCTTTCACCTCAGGCAAGTGTTTCAGAGGTGTAGAAGGTTCGGAGTGTCTTTGAATCCTAAGAAGTGCATCTTTCTTGCACATGAAGGAAAGCTCCTTGGCCATATTGTCTCCAAGGAAGGATTAGCAATTGATCCAGAGAGGGTTGAAGCCATAAGAGCACTACCATTGCCAAGCCACAAGAAAGCCCTTCAGAGTTTCTTGGGAAGGATAAACTTTGTTCGGAGGTTTGTCCCAGATTTTGCAGCCCTTGTCAAGCCCATCACCAAAATGTTAAAGAAGAGCATGGCTTTCAAGTGGACAGCAGAAGGCAAGGAGAGTTTTGAAGCAATCAAAGAAGCCATCTCTCAAGCACCAACTCTCATCAACCCAGACTTCTCCAAGGATTTCATCCTCTATGCATTTGGAGGTAATGACACTATTTCTGCCATTTTGGTACAGCAGAACAAAGATAATGATGAGCAGCCAATTGCCTTCTTCAGCCAGAGCCTAGATGACTGTGAGGTGAGGTACTCTTTTATTGAGAAGCATGTACTTGCAGTAATCAGAAGCTTGAAGAAATTCAAGCATTTAGTCTCAAACAACAAGGTCCAGTTGCTGGTCTCACATGCTGGGGTTAAGGACTTCCTCCTCAACAAGGATTTGAATGAGAAAAGGGTAGGTTGGATCACCCGTGTCATGGAGTATGACATTGAGATCAAGATCACCAAGCTGGTAAGAGGGAAAGGATTGTGTGAGCAGCTGGTTTTGGGGAAGCAAAAAGAAGTATGTAATGAAGAAGAGGCTGTTTTGACAGTCCAGGACAGCCATGAGCCAAGTGGCAATCAAGAAGAAGACAATGCTGCCCCCACTCCTTGCTGGACCCAAGATATTATACACTTCCTAGGCACAGGCCTATGCCCTCCGGAGATGAACAAGACCCAAAGGAGACACTTCAGATTGCAGGTTGTTCCGTATGCCATTGTTGATGGAGTTTTGTTCAAGAAAGATGTGAATGGAGTGCTGCTGAGATGCATTAGCACAAATCAGATTCAAAGGGTGTTGGAAGAGTTCCATGGTGGACCAGCTGGTGGTCATTTTGCACCAAGAGTGACAGCTCTAAAAATCATGAAGGCTAGTTATTATTGGCCTAAAATCTTCAGTGATTGCTATGCATGGATCAAGAGGTGTAAGAATTGTGCATTCTTCACAGGAAAAGAGAGACTTGCTGCCCTTCCATTGCATCCAATCTCAGTTGACTAGCCATTCATGCAATGGGGTTTGGACTTCATTGGAGTCATTAATCCCAATTCAAGCCAAGGGCACAAATGGATTTTGACAGCCACAGACTACTTCACCAAATGGACAAAAGCAGTAGCACTCAAAGAGGCAAATGAGTCTAGCATCTTAGACTTTTATGAGGGGATAACAACCAGATTTGGTGTACCTGCTACAATAATCTCTGATAATGCATTGGCATTCATTGGGTCTAAGGTGACTGAGTGGGCTGTCAAGAACGGTATTTACCTAAAGCACTTCATCAAACTATTACCCTCAAGGTAATGGCCAGGCCGAGTCTACAAACAAGAACTTGTTGAGGATCATTAGGAGGACTCTTGACGAGAATCAGAGGTCTTGGCATACCAAACTGAAATCAGCCTTATGGGCTGATAGGATAACTCCCAAAAGATCCACAGGTAACTCTCCATTCAAACTTGTCTATGGAAGAGAGGCAATCTTGCCCATGTCACTTGAGTTGCCAACATTGGAACTCATGAAGCAGCTGGAGTTGCTTGAGTTTGAGCCCATGGAGGTGAGGTATGCAGAGTTGATGGAGCTACAAGAGATCAGAAATCAGGCATCCCAAGCAATGGAAAAGGATCAAGCTTTGATCAAGAAGACCTTTGATAAGAAGGCCAAGGATAGATCTTTTCAAGTTGGAGATCTAGTGTTGAAATGGGATGTGGACAGAGCAAAACCGGGAAGGCATTCAAAATTTGATGTCATTTGGAGTGGCCCATACATGGTCACGAAGTGCAAGAACAACAATGCTTTTCAATTGGCCTCATTGGATGGTGAAGAACTGCAGATTCCAGTCAATGGAATCTATCTCAAGCGTTGCTTCTAGAGGGAAGTTCACTACCTTGTAAATATTAGATTAGATTTTCATTCCTCCAAGTGCTTGTGCACATTGTTTTGCTGTAGGTTAGTTTTGTTTTCCCTAAGTGCTTTGGCACAGCTTGCTGTCCATGGAGATGTTTTGCAGTCCTTGCTTCCATCAGGTGATATTCCATCTTCCTCCTTGCACATTCTGAGTCAGTTAGGGTTCTAAACAGAATATTTGATGACTCCATGCCCAATGGACTACTTCAGGCAACTGGTATCTTCTACCTAGCAGGTAGGTAACCCCGCTGAGTCACCAAATTGTTATCCAAAATTCACCCCCAGGGTAAATTTGATAACATGCATTAAATTCTCAAGTCCCAGGTAAATAGATTGATTCAGGGAAAAAAATCATGTTTCTAGGGTCCCCTCAGATTTTTTCTAACTCCCCTGTCCAAGAAGAAAAGAGCAAGTTCTGAGAAAAGGTGAAAAAGTTGCAGAAAACAAGCTTGGGCCAGGAAAAATCATGAAAAATGGCTAAGTCCTAGTCCTCGCAACAGTCGGGACATGAGGGACATCTGGGCGCGAATCGGCCGAAAGGCCGCTAGGCAGTCTGCAGAGCAAAGGAACATCCGGGCCGTGAGGACGTGCGGGACGCGAAAAGCCGGTTCGGCCGAAGGAGAAGAAAATCGACTAACTGTTGAGCAGGCACAGTTGGGACATTTGGGCAATGAGGATGCGAAGGACGCGAACCGCTCGGATCAGCCGGCGCAAAGAACTTCAGTTCGGGACATCTGGGACAGAGGGACGCAGAAGACGCGGATAGCTGAAGGAGCCGAGAGCCAATCACATTACGCCACGTGTCATCGCCAGAATGAGGGACAAGGAAGCCCATTTCGGGTGGATCAGAGGAATTTTCCCAAGCAGTTTGGGACAGCCGGGCCCTGAGGACGCGAGGGACGTGAAAAGCCGGCAGACCCGGAGACCAATCAAATCATGACACGTGTCACAAGGGGGGGAAACGTCCAAAATTTCAAAGGATGAGGTTTGAAGCGTTGGCCCGAGCCAATCAGGAATTGGACACGTGTCCAATGGAATAGGGAAGTGCGGAGCTCAGGGAGGAGTTAGAAAATTTGGCCAAGTTTCGGCCAAAAAGCTAAAAGTAAAGGAAGCCCCCGCGCCCCTGTCCTCCAATCAATGCATGCCATGTGTCCCCAGTGGCGGGGGGCGCAGGGGAAAAGTGAAAAATGTTCCAAAATCATCAAAAGTCAAAATTTTCAAGGAAAACCCGTGGTGAGCAGAGGAGAGAGAATTACGCATCCAATCAGCGCTTGCCACGTGTCATCCAGGTGGCAGAGCGCGGGAAAAATTTTCAAAACACATTTTCGCCTGTTTTGTGCCCTAAATCTTCAGATCTCCATATCTTTTGATCCAGAGCTCAGATTTGCACGTTCTTTATATCAACGGAAAGCTTATGAAATTCTCTACATGATTCTAGGGTTAATCTTGAATTTTGGTGTAGTTTGGAGAGAGAAAGTTAAGAAACGGATCTGACGCGTGTTCATGGCCAGAAGTGACATTTCAGCGACCAAATTTAACGCAGAATGGGTCGCATTCTCCTGTAATTCGGTCAAAAATGATAGGGTATGGGTTTGTAAGGTCTCCCATGCCATTTTAATTCATCTGTAGTTGAGGAGGAATGGGCTTGCATGTTTTCCCATGTTTCTCTCTCCTGGGCTCGACCCATGCAATGTAAAAGCTAGATTTGGCTCATTTCTAAGGGGGGGAACATTTTTTGGACATAGCAACTTCTTCTTTCACCTCCAGCAAGTGATTGTTTGAAGAATCAGACCTCTCCAAAGACTGTAACAGTTTTTTACCTCTCTGAGGTTGTAATGCAGTGATTTTGACACTGGAAATGATAATGCAAGCTTTGTGAATGAGTTTCAGTCCTTTGTTTGTATTGTTTGCTTCATTTCAGATCCTAAATTATATCTTATCAACCTGTGTATGTTTTATGCTGCAATCTCTGGTTTGTGTCTATTTGCATGACAGAAATGTTTCACCACTCCTTTTGGTGCATCACCACCTTTAGTTAGTTTCAATTTTTTCATTTCTATCCCTGTCTCCTTGTAGTTTAGAGTAGGATTAGGATCTGAACCTCTGTAGTTGTGCAAGCATTAGATCTAATCAGAGGAGTTTGAGGAACCAGCCTCTAATCTGGAGATTCCTCTCTCAGTTTCACAAGTCCCACACTTGGAGAGAGGTTTCCATGTTGTGAAATCACACTGGATGCTAAAGTGATCAACCTAGAAGCCTGATCTACGTCCAAGGGTGCTGTGAGCCCGCAACAACATGAATAAAATCATATATATATATATATCCCTGCTTCTCCTACTAAAGAACAATTACTCACACAAGAAATACAATATATGAAAGTGACACTTACAAGCCTCCAAGAGAAATTGTGGGGAATAGCAAAAAATAGCAATACAAATAATTATGTCCCCATCCATTTGATAAAACTATGACATTATAACCCTTCCCTAAGAAGTTCGACATGCTAAATTTGATAAATATAGAGGAAAAGGTGACCCGCGAGATCATGTGAAGTATTTTTACATGGCATGCTAAGAAGTGGCCTATAGAGACAATTACCTCATTTAAATCTTTCCAAAGAGTCTAGGGGGCCAAGCCTTGGAATGGTTCACTCACTTACCTCGTGGGTCTATTTTCACATGACCTGAATTGGAAAAAAGGTTTGTACGACACTTCTTGTACAACATAGAAAGTGACATAACCATGGTGGACTTATGTGGCACTAAAAAATGCCCTAACCAAACATTTGCTAGATTCTTGCAAAGATGGAGAGGGGTACGTAGTCGATTCCCTTGCGTGTTCCCTAAAAAATAGCTTGTGAGTATTTTTGTACCCAATCTAAACCTAGACATCACTTTTCATCTTCAAATGCATTATGTTCACACATTTGAAGAGGTCATTGAAATAGAGAAAGCCCTTATTGTCATCACACTCTAAGGATAACTAAAACGCCAAACCCATGGAAAAGCTGAAAATATTTAACAAAAATAATAATGTGGTGGGTGATGGAATCATAGATTCCAGATGAGTACAAACGGTTCAAGCTGGTCAACCTTTTAAAATGACCAAAGGACCTATTCAACCACCACCTAAATGTAGAACATTCACTCCTCTCAATGATCCTTTGTCTGCAATATTTAATCAATTGGATGCAGCTCACATGGTGACTCATCCCATGACACAACCCTTTGATGACAATGCTTCAAATCCATCATGGTATAAAGAGCATGACTATTGTGAATTACATTGTGTCAAGGGACACAAAATAGACAAATGTCTATGACTTCATCAGTACATCCAAGATCTCATTGACAATAGGGAGATAGAATTGACACCCTAAAAAAAATGTAGACACCAAACGAAAATATGGGAATATTCAAAGAACCATTCCCTAAACATGGTAAGTCAGATGAAAAAAATCCGAATCGAGGAGAGTCATCCTAGAGTTACAAAGCGATGAATTATCTATATACCAAGAATGACAATAATCATTATGATTCACTCATTGGATGTATCTGCTCTCTTAATGACCATGTGAATACCATTCGGATCAAGGGAAAGGATTGCACTACAGTAACAAGGTACAACCACCTCATGCTTCCTAAACCCTCTCCGTTGACCCTGCAAGATGGTAGGTACAACCTCTTAGACCAACTTGAGAATACATCTGCCAAGATTTGAATCTTGGATCTTCTTACACATTGAATGTACATAATGACATCTTGTACACAAATATTTAGGGGTCAGGAGTGTCACCATAAGTAGACCCTTTGCATCTTTAATCTACAATGGAAAACATTGCACTAACTGAGTACATCTCCTTTAATCATAGGGAGATCCCTACTAAAGATCATGCACATAATCTCCCCCTATATATTGAGGTATTTGTTACCCACCAAAAGATAAAATGGGAGCTTGTGGACAATGGATCAAAGTTGAATAAATGCACATTGAAACTAATTAAGCAACTAGGACATACAAAAGAAGATCTAGAGTCCCATATTATTACTATAACCACTTACAACAATGTGGATTGGGAATCAGATGGAACAATCACATTGCTAATGGAAGTAGGACCAACTTGTCATCAAACAAAGTTTCATGTATTGGACTTGGAACTTCCATATAATATGCTTCTTGGCCGACCATGGATGCATGCCATGCAAGCCATACCGTTAACCATCATTGTATCAAATTGAAACACAAGGGACACACTATCATAATACAAGGAGATCTAGATACCTTCACTCACTATAGAGATCTCAATATTTTTATGCGTAAGGGTGTCTATACGTGTCCCTCTGCTGATATAGTTGTTCCTCTTCAATCCAAAGCCATGGAGTCTCAGGTAGATTTATATTCCCTAAGTTCTTGTGCCCGTGAAGCTTCTACATCAAATTCTCCTTTTGATTCATGGGAGATGAAGGTTCTAGAATATGGTTATGGAGAATATAATGTGCAACAATATCTTTTGGTTTCGGACCTATTGTTGTCACCTAAAACTAGAGGTCGACCCAACTATCATTTCTAATGGCCTAGAGATGAGAAAACTATTGGGTCATTTTTACCTGGGGGGTTACACACTGAAGAGAAATTGTTGGACCCCCCTATTACTTGGGTCCTGAAAGATACTCAACCAACTTACTACCAAATCCTTTAGTATGAGAAGTCTATTTGAATAATGTATTATATGGGCTACAACGGTCTAGGGTGCAGAAAGAATGAGAAAGGACCGAGAAAGCCAATTCCTCTCCCACATTTCAAGGCACAAATATTTGGTATCAACATTTGACCCTATGGATCACACCCTAATGATCAAGATGCTACCTATTCTAAGCACAAAGATAGATCTGATTATTTAGATAGTAACATAGATTCTCACTGTAACCAACACGAGGATCTTACTTCCACAAACCTATTCATGGATACCGTTTTCCTTAACTTAACCCCCGCTAAACCTAAAATTGACCTTGTTTACCCTTTCCTTGTTGAATGGGACAAAAAATTTCATGTACCACTGGACCTCTTGTAAAATGATGAGGCCATTACGAAATTCATGGGCATTCGGGATACAATTCCGATTGGAGATCATAAGAAGGGTTTCTACATTGACTTAGATATATGCGCTTACTTCAGAGAGGAAGCTACGCTTTTTGGTCAGCACAACTTAAAAAAACATTGAGGGAAAATGTTCCAACAAAAATCCTCCGCAAAAACAAAATTCCAAGTCACACAGTGAAAACCTCTTTGAGGCGTTGGCTGACAAACAAGTGAAAAAATCAATGGACAAGAAAAGTGACCACCCTCAGGGTGAAAATATTATAGAGACACACTTGGAAGAAGATATCAATCTTCCTCCCGATCCTATGCGTATGGAGGATTTGTCAAAAATGCTAGTGGAAGAAACCATTTATGTGGCTATTGGAACATAAGATGACCCAAAACTAGTCAAGATGGGTGCTTCACTCTCAGTACAGGAATAAAAGACATTCACCATGCTTTTGTGGGAATTTTTTGATGTATTTGCATGGTCCTATAAGGATATGTCAGGTTTGGATCCAAATTTGGTAGTGCATAACCTTGTTGTGCACATAAACGCCAAGCCCATCAAACAAAATCTCATAAAAATGCATCCACGGGTGGATCTTCTAATTAAAGAAGAGCTAGAAAGATTTCTAGTAGTGGGCTTCATTAGACCTATTGACTACTCAGAATGGATATCAAATATAGTCCTCGTACAAAAGAAACCTGTCGGGATCAGAATCTGTATAGATTTTAGGGACATTAATAAAGCATGTCCAAAATATGATTTCCCATTTCCCAATATTAACATGATTGTTGACTCAAATGATGGATATGAGATGTTATCTCTTATGGATGGATTTTTAGGCTATAATCAAATCAAAATAGTAGATGAAGATCAACACAAGACAACCTTCACAACCCTCTAGGGGACTTTATGTTATTAGGTAATACCCTTTGGCCTCAAAACGTAGGTGTAACCTATCAAAGGGAAATGACCGTGATCTTCCACGATATGATTCATGACATCATGGAGGACTATTTAGATGATATCCTTAGGAAATCCAAAATAAGATCAGATCACCCTAATATTTTGTAGCCTATCTTCAAACACCTAGGGGAATATAAATCTAAAGAAATGTGTGTTCGGCGTACTGTTAGGAAAGTTTCTTGTATTTATTGTATCATGAAGAGGGATTGAGGTAGACCCATCTAAAATTACCACCATTATTGAAATGCCTCCTCCCAAAAATATCAAACTATTGCACAACTTACAAGGAAAGATACAAGTCATCTGCTGCTTCATTTCCCAACTTGTTGACAAATGTCATTCATTCACCCATATACTTAAAAAGGATGTTACCTTTATTTGGGGACCAGAGCAACAACAAGCCTTTGCCTTGCTTAAGAAATACTCATCCAATCCACCTGTCCTCATACCTCTAACTCCCGTTGAGCCATTCTTGTTGTATATTTCTGCTACTCAATTTTCTATTGGTGTGTTACTTGCACAATATGACCTCATCCACAAAGAAAAATCATGCACTATCTCATTCGTACTCTCATTTCTTATGATCTCAGTTACCCTCATATTGAAAAATATTTTTTGGCTATAGTTTTTACCTTCCAAAAACTTTTCCATTACCTGTTAAATACTAAAACCAAGCTTATATCTGAAGTTGACCCGCTTAAGTACATGTTGTCAAAACATGCCCTTATAGGTAGAATGGCTAATTGGATCATTATACTAAGTGAATTTGAAATTGAGTATGTACACCAAAATTCAATTAAAGGGAAACTACTCATCAATCAGTTAGCAGAAGTACCATTACCAAGAATACAACTTGTGAATCTGGATTTTCCAGACACTTCATTATTATATATTGAGGAATCTATCATGTGGAAAGTACACTTTGATGGATATTTTAATTTTCATGGTTCAGGGGTAGGTGTGGTATTAATTACTCCTTTAGTTGAACCCATACCTCAAGTTGTTCGCCTTGGTTTTTCTTATACAAATAATACTGTGGAATATGAGGTGTTCATCACTAGGATGAAGCTAGTAATCAAATGGGATATCCATCATGTTAAGATTTTTGGTGACTCAAAATTTATCATCAAACAATTCAATGATGAATACAAAGTCAAGGATGAGAAGCTCATCCCCTACAAGAAACTGGTGGAATTTTTGAAAGAGTATCTTGTGCGTATTACATCCAAACAAATTTCAAGAGCATAAAACAAATCCGTAGACACTATGGAAACTGTAGGTTTTATGTTATGAATTCCACCAGAGAGCAATCATATGCCATTCTTTGTTGATAATCTACACCAACCTACGTATGACATGCCAGAATCTTGTTTGGCTTATGAAGTTATTGGTCTCTATTCCCCATGGTATGTGCATATCTTTGCTTATCTTAAAAACAACATCTTCCCTCCTGACATCTCCCATTCTGAAAAAAAAATCCTTATCCATTAGATATCCCGTTACACCCTCTTAGGAGATATGCTCTATCATTGTGGCTATGAGGGGAATCTATTGTGTTTTCTAGATGTAACAGAGTTAATCCAAGCAATCAAAGAGGTACATGAAGGGGTGTGCGGTGCCCATACAAATGGAATGGTTCTAGATAAGAAATCATTGAGGGTAGGCTACTTTTGGCGTACTATGGAAACAGTCTACTGCAACTATGTGAGGAAGTGCATGCTATTTTAAAAGTATGGAAATTTCATCCATGCGCCATCACAACCGTTACAACCTATAATAACCCCATGGCCGTTTTCTAAATGGGGACTTCATTTAATAGGGAAGATCACCCCTACCTCATCTAATGGCCATACCCACATCATCATAGCTATGGAATATTTCACAAATTGGGTGCAGGTTTTTCTTTTGACTTATGTTACGGGTGCTCAGATTTCAAAGTTTATCATGAATCACCTTATTTGTCAGTATGGCATTCTTGTGGCCATAGTTACTGATAATGGAAAATATTTCAAAAACAAGATGGTGAAATATATTTTTCATCGATTTCAAATAAAATTGAAGTGGTCTACGCCATATCATCCTCAAGGTAATGGGAAGGTTGAAGCCACTGACAAAACATTGGTTAGAATCATGGAAAAGATGGTGAGTAAGATAGGTCACAATTGGAATTTACAAATTCACCTAATCCTCTAGTCTTATAGGACTTCCATTCACACTCCTACTAGTGTGAAACCCTATTCCCTAGTATTTAGAACTGAATCCATCATCTCATTTGAAATCGAGCTTCCTTCCCTGATAATATCTCTTAGAGATTATCTAGACAAGGATGAGGATTACAGAGTGGTCAGGCTAATAGAATTAGAACTCCTGGATGAAAAGTGCATCCACACCCTTAACCATCTCAAGGTGTATCAGAACAAAGTCTCCAGAAATTATAAAAAAAGGATCATACCTCATTAGTTTGAGGTTGGAGATTTGGTCATGAAATAAAATCAGTTCTACACAAGGGTAGAAAGAGAGAAGAAATGCAAGTTTGAACCACATTGGTTAGGACCTTACGTCATTGTGGAAAAATATGGAATAAGAGCATATAAACTTTCTTGTCCCAATGGTGATGAGATTTGTGATCCTGTGAATGACATGCACCTCAAGTGGTTCTATGCTTAAACATGACACAAAGATCAAACAAATAAAACAACAACAAAATTTAAAATGATCAAAATACAAAAAATAAAAATAAAAAATAAAAAATAAAAAGAGAATGCAAGTCATCCATATGTGAAAACCATGCAATTGTGGCACTTTGGATAGGTCCCTTGGTGAAAACTAGTTTTCGGTGCCTTGGGAGGATTCATTTTTCATAATCATCTTACATCTAGAGGGTACTTGTACTTAGCCTAAGGCTAGTTCCACACATGCATCCAAGATTCCCTATGAACCCATCCTATCAATCCTTGATCTATATTTTTCTCCTCTCATAAATCGGTGAAGGGATGTTCTTTGTATATTCCTCATACAATGTTGGGGGTACTTCTACAACTTCACCTTCATGTTTATAAACACATGGCATCTTCCCTTGTAAATTATTCATCTAACGCTGGGGGTACCCACGTTTATCCGTTACCTGTGCATAGTTTTGGAAAACCTTAGAAAATCACAAAAACATTCAAATATGTTTGAAAATCACAAAAACATTCAATTATGATCAAAATCCAAAATAATAGAAAAACACAATACACAAAAATAGTAGAAAAGTGTATCACAAAACAATCTTACAAAAACATAACTTTAGTTGACTTACTTTATCTTGTTTCTTGCTTTGTTTGTGTACTTTGTTTTGTTGTATAGTTGTTGTTGGTTTGTACATTTGTATAGTTTGTTACTTAGACATACTTAGATAAGATTCATATTTTCTTTCTTAGATTAGATTCATTCTTACTTGTACATATGAAGCATATTTTTGCATGCTTGTTAAAATATGTATATAGTTGTGTTAATTCATGTTGGTTAGCCTTGTATATTTGGTTAGATTTGTTAACATTTTCTTGTCGCATGTACATAGTTTTGTTATCACATCATCATATCTCCATCAATATCATCACATCTAGAATCATATATACATCATATATAAATAAAAAGCTAAGTATACATCATACATGAATGTTAAAGCTAATCATCACAAATCATATCATCAAATGGGGGCAAGAGGGATCGCAAATATCAAAATCTATCCCCCCACACCAATATCATCATGGCATCCTGTCCACTAATTTAGAACATGACATTAACAATACAATTGATATCATCTATAGATCTATCATGTAAAAATCAAAACACATGTGATACATCAATGACATGATACATACAAAAGGAGGAACCAAACCATATAACATCATGACACATCCATAATCCATATAATCAATCATCAAAAAAATAAAATCCATCATCCCATAAAAATTCTGCCACATCAAAATGTCCATATATATAAGTATAAAATGTCTGTCTCGAAGAGGATATACATCATCGATACAAAATGGGTCATCAAAGGGGCACAACTCATAAATGCCTTCATCAGAGGCATACATCAAAAATGTTATACATCGATCAAAAAAGTGCTAAAGCCTTCACCAGAGGCATACATCAAAAAATGGTACATCCTATACATCTATCAAAAATGATAACACCTTCATAAGATGCATGTATATAATAACACAAGTACAATTAGTAGATATAATGAGAGTCATGGTTGGCTGAAACCCTTGGATGGACTGGCTGGCCTACGAGATAGGGAAGGACCCATGACCTGTGTACCACATAGTCCTATCAATAGCCCTCATGGCTACTCCACTAATGCCTGAGGCCTTTCTGACCTCGTTGATCCACTCAACTGCTGACTATAGGTGGGTGCCCACTGACTAGCTGGAACTTCCTCATATCATTAAGACCAATAATAGGAAGCTCTACCCTCCGCAGTCACCAAATCTTTATGGGTGCACATTTTCACCATTGTCTCATCTATGTATCAGAAGGACACTACCTCTATCAATAGTCGTGCAACCTCAGCCTGACCTACTGCTTGCTTTACACGAAGCTGATCTCTCTCGGTAATCACTGGCTGTCTCTAGGACTGCTTTAATAAGCTCATCGCCTGAGCCATCTAGGTGGCCATCTATCGTATCTACTGAAAATTTATAGTGCCATCTCCTTCCTAGGCTCTAGCCTAGTCCCGCTCAGCTGTCACAACCTAAATGTGAGCTCAAACCTGGTCTCTCTCTATTACCACTTGTTGCAGCTACTTCCATAAGGTAGTTATTTGTCCCCCATCATCTCCCCCCTGAGATCGGGGTAACCTCTAAGGTACTACAGGAACATGTCCATGCTCCTATACTCTAGGCCTATGGGCCTGAGCCTGTCCATGTCCCTACTCTTGTCTTCTCTGTCTAGGATCCTACATTGGACCCTACCGATCATCCTCACCATCATGTCTCTGACCATCAAATGTATCATCAACATGACTTGTACCCACATCATCACCCTCATCATTTTTATACAGGATCTCTGGTGGGGCTCAGATTCCTGATGCATATGCCCCATCGGGTATAGTCAATTGTCATGGCGAGACAGTGGTATACCATGCTAGATAATCTGGAGTGGTGCCTGGATCTCTAACCTATCAAGTAGGGACCCAAACTTTTGGTACCACCTATAAGAAACTAGCCCTAGCTCAGGCCACCTGAATACATGGCCTCATGGCCCGTATCTCTACATCGTGGTGATCATACCAAATATCAGGCTGAGGGATGCTCTGAATCATGCCCAATTGTTGCTTGCACCGGTCTACCCTCTATAGCTCTGTAATATAGTTTTGGCTGCCAAGAAGGAAATTCTCTACCATACAGACACCAAGCTTTGCTCCATCCTCAGGCCACTGTATGTGCCTATAAGGCCTCTAAATGATATCTCTCTCCTACATCTCATCGGACTCTTGTCGATAATAATAGATATTTCCTAGGTTCCCTCGTACATCATCTCCCACAGACACCCGTGCCATATATATCAGCTCCTTAGGAACTCGGGCATGCAACGCACCTACGAGGTTCCCAATTGCTATATGGTCTCATGACCAAATTTGTAACAATGACGTTGGCCCCACCATCTTCTGATGGTGGTAAGTGATCAAATGTAAATCCCAATATAAATGTGCTAGTATGCACTGGCCCTAGTAATATCACTCACCACTAAATAATCCATGAACTATTGTGATCAATCCCAATGGAAACAATGTCCTTGTCTTATCAGTGAGTAAGAACCCACTGATAAGATCCATCAAGTAGAGTGATCCTCAGTGAATGGTTGGATCAGATATACACTGATGTAATGAAACTGTTATACCCTCGTGGGGTATCTCATCATGGAAAAATATGTCACTAACCGCCGCAGTGATCTGACCAAAATCACTCATGTAGTCAATCACCAACCCAAAAATGGGGATACGTAGAATCTGCCACACATCCTCCATTGTGACAGCCATCTCTCCTTTGGGGATCCTGAAGCACTAGTTCTCACTATGCCACCACTCAATCAAAGCATTCAGTAGGCCATGATCTACAGTGATCGATGACATCCGTGTTACATGTCCTAAACCGACCACCACAAGTAGTACCACCATATCACGATGGTCCCATCAATGCATGCTCGACTCCATCTCGGCTATGCGACTATGTCTCTCTTGAGTCTGTAGTGCTAGAAACCATTTCTATAAAACACTACATGTATTAGACACTCATAATTATTCTAAGTTCTTCTATTTTTCTTCTATCCTATGCTTATTTTTTTCTTTCTTCTAAGTGTCATTTTTTTGGCATTTTTCCCTCTTATTCGTCTCTTTTTTTATACCTACATTCCCTTTTTGGCATGTGTGTGCCTAGTGGCATATGCACGCCCCTTTTGGTGTGTGCACATGTGCACATTCACCTCATGATGTTTGCACCATATTTTAGTTTATTGCATGTTCGCACAGGTGTATGTTGTGTGTGTGCTAGGTTTTTGGCACTTGCATGTACTCATAGATGTTATCATCATGTGCATGAGCACACATACACTTTTGCGGCATATGCATGTGTGTGTACATGTTTTTTATGTACCTGCATGTGTGTGCATTCACTTCAAAGGTGCTTGTACCACCTTAAGGGTGTATTCGCCCCCGCGCATGCACGCATGTGCTACACCATATGTCTAACCTAATAATTAATGTATTAATTACAACATTAAATGCGTAATTGATAAGGTAGGTCAAGCTACTCATGAAGGAGTTATCGTCTACATGTCGGGTGCACTCCCGAACTCTATCAACGTACCTCCTGTGGACTCGTCCTCTCACCATCATCATCATTGCTATCAGGGGTCTCACGGTAAAATTCAGTAGTAGTCAGCAACAAATGAATTGCTCATGATGATTTACCCCCCCCAGGTGGGGTATATTAAACCATTCTCACCATCCGTGATGCCTGGAAGACTGTTTTGACCGCCATTGTTTCTCTAACTCTTCTTCTACTCGCCATGAATAATTATTTTTCTTTAATTTTTCATCATTTTGGGGAATTCTTTGCCATCTGGTACTCATTTTTTCTCACTTGGGAAATTTTATTGTTGTTAGGTTATATTCCTTTTTCTACACATTCTGATGAATAATTATTGATTATTAAATAATTCTTCTGTTAATTTTTCCATTATGTTGGGGCATTATTTTCCTCCTACTACTTCTTATTGATTCTTCTACGTATCCAAACCATCAAAAATCAAAAACAAATATATATATATATATATATATTTACATCCAAAATCCAACAAATTTCAAAAATTATCCAAAAATCCTAAAAAATGTAAGACTTACAAAACTAGGTAAACCAGCTCATAGTGGCTGAAACTTGTGGCTTGCACATGGTATTCAAATTGGGGGAGATACCTCATAATATGCCTATCTCAATCACATTGTATGATAGATGGTGCATAAATATGTGTACATTCTAGTTGTCAATAGGAGAGATGATAGTGACACTAAAGGAAGTATACATGATATTATGGTTTCCTATTATAAGAGAGAGGGTACAGATCATGGTTGTGTAGGATGCCCATAGTAAGATGAGGGTAGTGCAGCTGTATTTTATAGGGACACAAGTACAGGTCGAGACTCATATCATCTTAGATGTGATTGTGAGAACCAATGTTTCATCGCTACATAAGTTTTTTGTAATGATTCTAGCTTCATTAGTAACATTGAAGGGTGGTGGAGTTAGGATATTGTACAAGATGCTTGAGATATGTTGCATCATAGAGGAGCATGGTACTTAGTATGTATGGGCACAGTGTTTATTGGCACACTTGTATAGGGATTTGTATAGGTTTATACAAAAGGATCATAGAGGTGGATTAGGAGCCACCACTTTGTTACATGTATGGGCCTATGAGCATATAGTGATATTGAGGCCACTTCGTGGGCCATGGGCCAATTGGGCTTGACCCGAGATCTTTGCAGTGAAGTAGGTAGGAACCCATAGTAGTAGGATGGATACGATCACCTATAGGTTGATGATTGATCAAATGGGTCATGGGGCCATTATATGGAGGTCGTATAGAGACTATGGAATCTAGTTGGAGGATGGTGTAGATATTTTGTGCATTCAATGCACCATGTGGTTAGAGGATTGATTCTTGGGGGTAATGGTGTTGTTCCAGGGTGAGTGGGTTTCTAGACAGTTTGGCAAGGACTTGGATGTGCTCCTAAATCCATATGTATGGTGTCAATCTACAAGGGCGGCAAGAGACCATGGGTGAGGTCGGGCCCGATAGGAGCACAGCTGGTACATCCTGGTCTAGATAAGGTAGATGTCATAATAGATCTGATACAGGTTGATGATGTGGGGTGTACCTAGGCATACAGCGAGTAGTGGGCAACGCACCAATCAATGTTCGTATTTCTAGTCGTGGTAGATGTGGTAGGTGGGCCAATAGTGGGAGGAGTATAGGGGAAGACACATATCCCATATGTAGAAAACATAGCAGCTGCATGAGAAAAGCGTAGATATTATGCATTTCTATTTATGAGGAATTTCTTGGTTGTTATAGTGGATAATTGCAAAGGTGTTTAATAACTATTGTCATGTTGTATTATTTGTAGGAGATCCCTATTGTACCTTTATTGTATATTCCTCCATATGTACATTGATGTAGAACATGATGCTAGATGTGCTCATGGGAGGAGGGATGCTAGAGTGGGTAGATGTGAATGTTGGCAAGCATACCAATTTTTTCAAGCTAGTGGCCATAATAGCAGCCACATGTACCATTTTATTGAGCATCCGCAAAGAGGCTTGTGTAGGGATAGAATGAGTGAGACAGACTATAGAAGGAGGATCCCTATCCCAGGATGTATTTTCATGATATGTGGAGCTACAAGTTTGATATGTAGAGAAAACAACGGAGATGGCTATGTTATGGAGCCATCTTGAGAGATATAGGTCGAGATCAGTGGCGTAGAGTGAGTGGTGAAGCCTCTAGCTCTAGATCTCCCACGATTGTATATAATGATAGCAAGGATGATGGATGATGCATTGTATATGATGTATTGATGCATAGGGGATTTTCTTCCAACGATTTTATTTTGTAACGATGATTTTTGACGAGATATATAAAGATGTATATTTGGTATATGTGTTGTTGATGTGCATGATATGATGATTATTATTTACGCTTTGGTTTAATACATTACATATGCATTGTTGAAATGGTTTTTTTTATTTTTGAACTCTTGAATTATATTATGATGTGGAAAGGAATGGCTAAGTAGTGAATTAAATATGATTTTGAATGAGAATGAAGAGTATACTATATGTGTGATGTAAATTGGTAGACAAGTATAAGTAGCAATGTGATTGAGATAATATAATAAAATAAAATAATGATGTGGTGATATGTGTATAATGAGAAGATGTAAAATAATGCTCATAATTCCATGTGATAAGAATGAAGGGAGGGAGAAAAGATATGCCCCCAAGTGTGAGAATGAGGTTCATTTTTGTAAAAATTCCCCAAAAATTATGTAAGAAGCTTAAGAATATGAGTGTGTCATTGGGTAATGATATGTTCAAATGGAGATCATCTACCAGAGATGGAGAGGCCTGTGAGGCATGTTAGGGGCATGTGAAGTAACAGTAGTGTGAGTATAATAGCCAAATTAGATGTCAAAGGAAATGGTGCCAATGATGGGAGGTGTAGTTATAGGAAGTGGATGCATATGCCTTCGGAAGCCAATGGGATGAAGTAGCAATGTGAGGAGGGTAGGATGATATGGTAATAGGTGGGCCAAGTGGAGGGCATGGATGGATTATAACCTTAGGAGGTGGACAAATGATAACCTTAGGAAGAGGTGAAGGAGACAAGTGAACAATGGTATAAGATCTCTTATGTGGAATAGAGAGATAGAGAGTGCTCATAAGAGCGACAGTGGAAGGTAATGACACCTTTGTATTCTAATTTTTCTAATTTTTCATGGAGAGCTCAAAAGCCATTATAACAGTGGTCATTGATGCAATGGAAATTACAAAAATGCCAGTCATGTTGGTGGTGTAAGAAGTGAGGAGGATGATGTTGGTTAAAAGGTAAATTAATTAAGTGTTTTTCATGTAAACCATGCAAGACATAATGAGGTTTAACACCATGTGAAAATTGCAATCATTCAATGGTAGGAGGCGGAGAAGACTTGGGTGTATGCCAACATGGTTGTGGGGAAGGAAGATGATAACGCAGAGGAGGAGATGGTGACCGTGGAGGGAGATCAATGGATGGAAGAGGAGAAGATTTAGTAGTAAATGAAGCAGTAGAAGAAGTAAAAGATGGTGGTATAATATGTTTCACAATTAAATCTTTTTCTAAATCAGTACCTCTATAGCAAAAAAGAGTAAAATATTCACACATATCATATAATAGCTTTTCTTTCAATGGAGAAATTAAACCACAGAAAAAGATAAATTGCATTTCTATATCAATAGGTTGAAATAGTAATTGATTCATACAAGAATTGAAGCATAAAATGTAATCTATAATTGGTTCTTTCTTTCCTTTATGAAAATAAGGAAAGCACTCATATGTAACTTTAGGACCACTTTTAGAAATAAATTCCTAAGAAAAGCATCCTCCATATTATAGTAATTATTAATAGATCCATTAGGAAAGTGAGTGTACCATTAGAGAACATGATCAACAAGGCTATGACGAAAATATTTGAGTAACAAGCGATCATTGGAATAACATGTCATGGCTAATCAATAGTGTTTGAGATGCAAATAAGTATTGCACGTGCCATCAAAACATGAAAAGTTGGGCATGGTAAAACCATTAAGGAAAGTAGAATTGTGAATCTTCTTGGAAATAGGATTGCCAAGAAGGGGATTATTTTCAATGGAAGCATAATAAGAATTACTTTCAAGGGTAAGAGAATGAATTTGAGCTTGCAAATTACTGACAACATGCATGAAGGATAAGACATCATGTGAAGGGATGGTAGGATAAATGAGAGGTACATTAATAGGTTGAACCTTGTCATTATGAGTGATCATGGGAACTTGAGAAAGGGGAGTGGATGTGGAAGGAGGATAAGGAGGTGGGAGAGGAGGAGAGGAACATGGAGGATCTACGGGAATGTGAGTTGTAGGCTCAAGAGACACAATAAGAGGTGCATTAGATTTATCGTTGCAATCATTGGAAATAATTTCATAAATAAGAAGAGCAAGAGATATATCTTTACATTCATATTTACTACTAGTAGAAACATCATCATGCACATTTACATCGTAATCATTAAAATTAGAATTATTAGCATCCATATTATCAAAAGAAAGGACCTCGTCATGTAAATAATATATATTAATATATCATTTACTATAAGAGAAGGAGAGGAAGATGGAGTAGCATTGGTGACAACAGGAGATGAGGAGAACATGATGCAAATATTTGGT
The DNA here is from genome assembly GCA_019776745.2 of Taxus chinensis. Lineage (NCBI taxonomy): Eukaryota > Viridiplantae > Streptophyta > Pinopsida > Cupressales > Taxaceae > Taxus > Taxus chinensis. The sequence continues at coordinate 380,923,539 of CM034151.1, forward strand.
CAGGGGAAACTATGAAAATATCAGGGGTGTTGAGGCCAACATGAATGGTTTTTTTGAAGTCAAGGAGTTTCTGGAGGATTTTGGGATCATATTGAGGATTACTATAGAGATCACGGAATTCAGATTTTGCAGAGGCATCGTCAAAAATAGGTTACACATGCATATAGGCCATATCATGTTTGGGAGATGAGGACCTATTTTTTTAGCCGTGAGGTTTTTTGGGATCTTATGGCAATGAGTTCGAATAAGAGTGGGGTTCACCTAATGATTTAATAAAAACTAAATTAAATCTAATTTTAGAGTAACTAATATGATAAAATGCAATAAAATGTAGATGTTAAGCACTCTAATTATGAAATAATTATAAGAAATTTGGATATATAAGTGACTTAACTAATTCTTGTGTAATCTATAGGTAGTCAAGACTATGTAAATACTAGATCTGACAGGAAATGATATGACAAGAACTCAGTAAAAGATCTGGAACTCTGCACTGGAACTCGACAAGGGCTTCTGCAGTAGGGAAAGGGTGCATGGGTGTTGCAGACTGCTTTTGGGTGTCAGTGACTATGCAAGGGCTCTGTATATGTTTTCTTTTGTAACGCAACAGTTTCATTTCTGAATTATTTTTATCTTGTGATATTCATTCCTTTGTCACTAAAGGTACCTATAACCTTTAAAACAAACCCTATCTACTTGTAGAGGATCACAAACACATTAAATCTAAATGAAATGTGTAAAATGTGAAGTTTTACTGACCCTGACAATCACCTAAAGAGTGAATTTATTACGGATCACTACACTACATTCCAAACTCCATGTAGTTATGTGTGTTTGTGTGTTAAATATTGTCCTTGGGTTTCCCTTGCACGAATTATACCAAGATAGCAGGCTATAGCTAACTTTGATGCAAATGTGTGGTATGAAATTTAGAACTTTCCCTTCCTATGGAGTGTATACATCCCAAAAATGTAGTCCCTTTCATAGAAGTGATAGTATATAGATGATATTTTCCCTTAGAATTTCCATCCAGAATAATAGTGTGTATGTTGTGTATATATATGAATCTCTTGTTTGAATTTAAACACTAGTGACACAAAAGGCAGACTATGAGCTCAGGATAAGGATAAGAAAACTAGAAAGGCTGACCACAAATGTCAAAATAAGTAAAAATAGTAAATAGGATAGGAGTGCCCATAATGGACACATGTGCACTTGGGTGCTAGTGTCCTAAGATAAATGACAACAAATGTGAAATGATAGACATATAGGGATCCCTATGACCTAACCAGAATTAGGTACAAAAATAACAAATGTAGAAGAGAAATACAATAGAAATCAATCAATGAAATTATATGGACAAAGGATTGTGTCACCAGTGAATACTTTTCTTACTTAAGATCCATGCATATATCAACATACTTGGTGGCATAGTAAAATAGTAATATGTGCATGATTTTGTGTCTATAGTTACTAAGTAACCTAAAAATCCAACAAAACATTCCTTTTATTTAAATTCTAAGCATAAATTATTAGTCTAATAAAATTGTTCTATGATTTTAGGTCATATATTGGAATGTAAAATCCATACAACTTCAAGTCCCATCTTGTAAATAGGTGCACAGGATTTCAGGTTCCATACCTAAATGAAAATTAGTATCATGAATAGGAATAATAATCACGTGTTTATGGTTAATTTCGGTTGGGTGTTATAGTTTTGAATCTAACGAGTACATAAGCAATGTAAAAGGGATCTTCCTTTTGCCAAATGAGAAGACCTGCATACAAGATAGATGAACAGAAAAAAAATATTATATAATATGTAACGAGTTTCTCGGCAAAGTTTGATCCCAGTAATTTTAAGTGATTCCTTCAAGGGTGTCAACTCGCTTGATACAATTAAGTGATATAATAATGATAAGATAAATGACAATAATTTAAAACTCGAGAGGGATAGGAAGGTCCTACTCTATGTTATAGGAAGCCTACATTAGGGATGTGACAAGCTCAAAGTTATGGAAGTAATCAAACAATAACTATTCTACAAATTCTTATTCTTCTTGTATGATCTCAATCCAGTCCATGATGTATTCAAATTTTGGTGTGAGGGAAATGGTGCACAGACTCAGTTCGTGTGTGATATCGAATTGTTCCCACATAAAAGTATGTTGGATGGTCGGAACATCGTATATGCTAGTGATAGGATGTGATGGATCTAGAACAGTAATATACAAGGAATACATCTTTCAATACAACATATTAGATCAAAACATATTGCTGAAAATCTAATGAATGTTAAAAAATGACTAAAAAATACAGGGATCGATGGCAACCAAGGAAAAAATGCTTACTTTGACAAAAAGTTTTAAAAATAGATAATTATTGATTCCAGATGAAGTTTAACAATGTTAAGGTAAACTAGAAGGACTCTATAAATATATGGAACTTAGAAAAAAGATATTCATATATATATATGAAGGCCAATAATAAGGAAAGGGATTAAAACACCAATCGAAAGTGATCGGGAATAAACAGTGATCATTGTTAAAATTGAAGATAATTTTAAAAAGTAGCCAAAATGGTTGAATGAAGAAATAAAATGTGAATGGTTATGCAATATTATTTATATGACCAATCATAGGCTATAATTAAGGTAAAATATAATTGGAAAAGATAAATAATGGTGTACTAACCTTGTTGGATATTCTGAGGATGAGAGAGCTCTCAAGGCTGGTGGATGACTTTGACAATATTTCTCCAAGGATGTGTAGTAGGATATTGATTTCCCAAACATAGTGATTTCATATGAAAGAGTAGTACTGTGTTCCAAAATCCAATCTCTGAGTAAGTTACATGTGTGTGTGTGTGTGTTTAACTGAGAAAATGGGCAAGAGGGTGATTTAAGTATAATCGATAGTGTTAGCAATGATTGTCAGTGATCAGTGATCACCATAAATTTTCCCAATGATGGAGAAAACCAACAAAGGAAAGATGGAAAATGGTTAAAACCACTTTCTATCTGAGGATTAAGGTTGTTTTCTAAATAGTGGTAGGTTATGAATTTGGGTAGGAAGAGGTTAGGGAGTTAGGATGGGTAGGAAAAACTAGGCTAGCTTTTGTTTTGGATGGTTAGGAGAGGGTAAATGATATTTTACGATAATAAGTGAGGTTTTACACCAGTAAATTATAATTTACTTAAGATAGTGATAATAATGATAATGTGTTTAATGTACATCGTGTCAACTAGGGGTGGAAAATTGGTGTCTACATTTGACACTTTTTGTTAAGATACCTATAGGCATTGATTATGAGACAAAAAAAAGTGTGAGGATGCCCCATTTTTTTGAGAAGGATTTTTTTCCCCCCTCAAGCCAATGAATGAATCTATTGGTCATTGTATTGAAGAGAGTTGGATTGATTAGTAGTTTTGCTTTAATATTCTCCATGCTTTGACTATATTCAAAAATGGCCATGTTGGAGTTTGTAGAGATGGTAGTAATCTTTGAAATACTTTTTAGGGGAAATTATATAGCCTCTAGATGGTTACTCTAATGTGGACCACCAATAGATGTGTGCTTCAGGAAGACTGTTACATGGAGAGGATCTAATGAGAGTGTTCTCAAGAGGATGTGTGAAGTCATGGGAACCAAAGTGTCGAAGGAAAACATTCATAATGTGTGCCAAACTTGATGTATAGTCAAAATAGAGTTTTGACAAGGTTATGGGCATCAAAGTAAAGGCATATGAAATTTTGATGGTGTCATAATGTCATAAGAGAGCTCTAGGTGACCAAAATAGGTAAGATGTGTAAAAAAGGGTTAAAATTAGTGGTAATTCTGGATTGTCAGTGGTCAGGATAGGTGATCAGTGGAGATTTATGATCATAAGATATCAGAGCAGTGGTATTATAAAATCCAACCCACATGTGAAAATGAATCATTTGTGACGTTTTGTTTTTTGATTTGAGAACTCTAGTTTATCATTTTTTAGTATTCTTTATAAATGGAGGTGAGTGAAATGGCATGAAGAAGCGACGGACTAGGAGAGGGGTAAGTAGGTTTGATTATGTATTTTATTTTTATTTTTTATTTGATTTTTGATTTTTTTTAACATTTAGGCGGGAACATGTGATCGGTGCCAATCGTACAATCAGCGGAAATTGGACAGGTTGTCATTGATCTGTTTAATGAAAACACCATCGAAAAGTAATCAGCGGTGATTGGTTTTTTTTGATAAAAATGCTAAGTGATGTGTTCTTTGTGTGTTTTTACAAGTGACACACACCACCTATCTCTGTGACATAGTCCCAGAGATGTTAGAGAGGATTAGGGGAGATTTGATAGATGTTGAGTGGGTGTATGTGGTCATTGTTGGTTTGGGAGGGTTTTGTCACTACTAGTGGACACCTCAAGATGCAAGGTTGATGGTTGCACTATTAAATAGATCGGATCTAAGTAAAGAGACATTCTGGTTCCATACAAGTGAGATGAATATTACCTTAAAGGGCATATACCGGATTTTACGACTGCATATCCAGGGTGAGAAAATGGTGCCCATCACCCAAGAGGCCTATCTAGAGACTATGAGATAATTATATGGAGATGATGCCCCTAACATTGGATATACAATAGGGGTTTCATATTCAGAATTACTATGATGCAAAGGTTCTGAGGAACCAACTGATGTTAGTGGTTATGTTAGATATTTCTTGCTATGCATTACCAAATTCAAGGGGTGTAGGTTTCCATGGACTTTTTCAATTGTAATAGCCATGATTATGGAGCATCAGACAGTGTATGCCTAGGGATGTGTGTTTTTGGATCTAGTATATAATGAGTTGTGGATGTTTTTGAGTGGTAGGATGTTTGGGTTAGACGTGGGGTTTTCGCTACATTTTCATGCTTATGACCATATAGTCGTAGTGAGGCCACTAGGGCCTATGCTATGCAAAGCACCATTAGACCAACCTGTTGAAGTATACGAAAGTGTAAATAAATGTGGATATTTGACTATATTAAGAGATAATGTTAGCCACAAGTAGACCATACATATTGTAGACACATATAATTTAACCCAACCAATATCAATGCTTAAATTGCGCTAATTATCCTCTCTCCCACAAATTGACGACATATCGTCAATATAACACACTTCATCTTCTATCACCGTTAATTAGCTACATTACACTAGTTAATTAACCCTTCTATCCAACAAATTACACCAATTAACAACCTTCTGTTAATTAATCCCCCTTTCATATCTATACTAATTAATTATTATTAATTAATTAGCTTCCTCTTCCATTAAAATCAATAAATCATCATTTATTTGATTAAATTTCTCCCATAGTCTAAATCATGCTAATTATTCCTCTAAAAATATTTTATAAGCTTGCACACCTATTAATTAATGAATTTGGTTATTTAATAAACCCCCTCAATTCCCATGGGTCACTAAAGGACAAAATTAAACTCTCCTAAGATTGACTCAACCCTCCCTAAAGCTTCCTCATCCTACAACTAACCCAACCTCGCTATTATCCCATATGTAAAGGGATGTATAGATTCTTTTATCCATTAGGCTATATAATGAGCCCTCTTCCTAACTTTCTTCTTACACCTTAAAATGAGTTTATAGCCTAATCTATAGTCAATTTCATCATCTTAGAGAATCTCTTCATTTGAAGATTACTAGCTATCATTCATTACTTGTATTCATCCAATCCAATATTTTGAACTCATATTGGAGATGATGTCAAATGGTCTTGTAGCCATGGATTGATAAGACTCCATTATTGATAAACCTTAGGAATTCAAATATACAATCAACCCTTTGATTGCTAAGGATCTAAATAGGTTCAATATCAATTGATTAGCATTCAATAGAGATAGAGGTTAAGGGATTATCATGTTAGTTTGAATGTTTATTCATGTTTCTAATGTAAGGATGTTGGTAGATTAGTATTGTTTAAGCTCTAAGGATGATGATGCATAAATTTTTATTTAGCTTTGTTTTAGGACTACTAGGTGTTAGTTCTAATTGTCTCTTTGTATAGCTAAAAAAAATCGTGCATACACATGATTATTAAGGGGTATGTGCGAGTTATAGCTGTGTAGAATAGTCATGACATCCTACAAGTAGGCTACATTAATCTCAGGTTTAGTCTCTACATGGTCGAACATGGATTTCTACACTCTGGGGGGGATTTAGGCTGATCACCCAAAGGAGGTGCTACGGGGGAGGATGGTTGATGATGATAGACACTCCATAGAGTCAGGAGGTATCCCTTTTGGGATTAACCATAGTAGATTCGCGACGTGAGGGTTCAGTTTCCTATTTTGGTGAGCATGATTCAGGAAGGGGGTATCTAATAACTCCAAGAGGATTTTTCTAGAGGGTAGTACGGGCCCCATGTGAGACATGTAATGTTAGCACCGTGGGATTCACATAAAATATCTCGATAAAGAGTGTTTTTAGTTTCTCTAGAATCCATTGTATAATTTTTTTTGCAATCATGGCAAATTATGGTGTCATTTCCTCAGGAAATCTATGGAAACCAAAATGATAGAGGGGTGGGAATTGTAATCAAGAAGGTCTTTGATTTTGGTTCTGTTGTGAGTAGGATAATTTTGGCTCTATGTTTTTTAGTTGATTGTACTGACAGGTGGACACCAGTTTCCAGGAGCCTTTTCACCTTTTTTCAAGAGTGATATTAGGCACGCTTAAATCAAGACACATTCCAACAGCGATATTATAGGTATCACATGCAGCGGGAGGCCCTGTGGGAGAAATACGAAGAGGTGGGGATAACTTTGGAGGCTATCATGATTGATAGCAAAGGGGTGCAAGGCTATTACTCCTCTGGTTTTTTGTTATTACGTGTTGTAGTTAATATTTTTTGTAGCTAGTACTATTAGATGGACATCCAAATTCCTAGTTTTGATCAACTATTGAGCAGTATCTAGTCTTGGGGGAGGAGCACCAAGTATTCTTGATAAGCGACCTGTGATGGATCGCTTGATTTTTGTGTACCTCGTATAACTATTTAGTTTAGGGCTAGCAATTATCTTATGAGGGATCGTGAGAAGTCTCCTCATTTGAGCCATAGTTAGTTTCTACACATCCTGTCGAGTAGCCACCTAGGTCTAGATGCAGAGAGTACCCTCTAAAACCAGGTTCATAAATCCTGAGAGGGAGCTATCTACATTCTTATTCCTTGGCTTCTTGATTAAGGTAATGAAGGATTTTAAATCAAAAATATCTATTTGATCCATGTATATGGAGCACTGGTTGAAGAGTAAAGGAATTTCTATCCATCTTTATGGATGGGATATATAGCTATGATTATGATTTTGGATCCATGCTCTTGTTGGTTGATATGGATGTGAATGTCCCTAAATCCTGAGTTCTGTGACTGAGATGTTTTCATATGAAAATCCTATTATGAACTCTGAGGTGATTTGCGTTGAATGAGTGTTATCGAGGCTTATGGTATTATTTAGAACTGATGTTCAGATATATAAATCCCCTCATATGAGTATTTGATGTTGGGATTATTTTCCTTACTCACCGCATCCCATGGGAGTAGCTCTCTAGATGTATGTGTAAACATATGCTTTAATGTGCGTCATTTAGAATAAATGCTAAATCTCCTTTGAACTTGGGAAGATCTAGAAAATGTCGTGGGAGCATAACCCTATTTGAATGGTAAATTTAGTATGTATGGGGATACACTTGAGATACTTTCAGAATATGTGCCCATTACATATAGACTCAACCATAGATTAGACCCCTGATGAGGAGGTGGATGGATAGAGAATGGAGGTTGATACGGTGCAACCTTATTACAACATTTTGAAGGGGCATAAGGCAACTCGTCTTGTATGGGGGGAGTAGGTTCATATGATTTGATGACATGTAGGCTTATGTCCCCCTACTGGAAATTTATAATATATGTGTAAACTAGAGGGGAACATGTGCCCCGATATAGAGTAGTAGACACAAAACTAGGGAACGTTGGATTATCTAGTTGGGACAAGCTTTCCCAAGAATTAACTTGTGGTTGGTTCCTATTGAGGGTATCGATATGAAGGTTTATCGATGTGGGCATACCCAATGTTCCCATTTTAGTAAGGAGATCTCCAAGGCTAGGAACACCTGCATAAACAAGAGAATGTAATGTCACAAAAGATACATGATTTTAATTTTTGATAGTCATCCTTCGAGGGGAACCTTGCCTTGCCCAATAAATGACTGGAGCATCTATAATTTGATGGGCAAGCTCAGTACTCCTTATACTCTATCTACCACTATAGATTGATCATTTTAACTTCAAGGGATCAGTATTACATTTTTTTATAATGTGCATCCATGTGTATATTTTTAGATTTTATATGTAATATGAGGGTAGGCCTAGTAGACCCTCTGTGGAGGGGAAAATATGTCCCTAGGAGGCCACCCCTTTTTGGATCCTTATCATTTTATTTTAGGAGGTAGATAAGGATAACAATGGTTGTTCTGAAATCAGAGTTCCTAGTTATGAAGAGTAACCTTGCATCCTTTGTGAGAAACTGGTCTATGGTATATAGCCATGCCCCTCATCTTTAAGGTTGGATACGTGTCATGATATATCATCATATAGATGAGAGGATATGATAGAGATATACTATCAGATATGCATGCTATATGATACTGATGGAGGACCTCATAATTCGAATATGATACCGATGGATAGAAACCACATAATTCTCAAATCAGTACAATGTCATATTGTTCGAGTTGGTGATGGAACTCAAGTCTACGACGGAACTATATTTTGGTTGATCGATATCATTAATCTTAACTGATAGAACCATTGTTGGCACAAATTGAGGAGGCAGTATGAGGTGAAGGTAAGTTAGATGAATAGTTATTAGACAATCATGTTGATGTGTACCCATCTGATAGTAATACACTTTAAGACCCATATTTGTGAGTGGTGCCCACCATATTCCTAACCCAATCATATTTAGGGGAAAACTTTCCATGAACTTACTCCTTTTCAAAAAGATAGGGAGAGGAGAAAGGTGGATGAAAGAAACAAATCACCAATGTGGAAACGAAAAAGAGTTCTTTGACATGTTTTTTATATGCTCAATTTTGATAGACGTTCTTGATAGACATAATGATGTTCAAGGGTCGCTATTAGACGGCACTTCGTCTAACAATTCAAGTTGTGTTAAGTGTTCTTGATGATAATCCTGGTCAGATATTAAATTTCGATAGGGACATAAGGAGGGATGGAATTTTAAACTTCAAAGGGTAGAACCACCTCGTCAGACATAGTTATAAAGAAAAGGGATTAGCACCTATAGGTATACGGATGCTAGTTTGATAGGCCCAAAGGTAAAATAAAATCTTGAAATGCCAATTTCTGCCTGCTTGGTCAATGGTTTTCATGAGGATTTTATCGAGCATTTTGTTAGAAGTTTCTACTTGACTATTTGCTTATGGATAGTAAGGAGATGAAAACTTAGTTTGATGTTATAAGTGTCACAAAACTTTTTAAAATTTTGGTTTTTGAAATATTTACCATTATCTGTGATAATTTTGTGAGGAATGCCAAAACAACAGATAATGTGATGGTGGATGAAGTCAACGATTTTATCATCTTAAGTAGAGATGAGGGGAATAAATTCCACCAATTTTGTGAAATATTTAGTAGCAGTGATGATAGAATGATGTTATTGTGATGAGCGAGGGTTGATGAGGCCAATGAGGTCAAGTCCCCATTGTGAAGATGGCCATAAATCCTGAGTGGGTTATAAGGCCTAACTTGGAATGTGAGTAAGGTTGGCGTGTTATTGACATTTAACACATTTCTTGATGTATGTGGAACAATCTTTATTGATAGTAGGCCAGTAATAGCCCATCTGTAGGACACATTTAACAACATAAAAACTGCTGAAGTGTCCACCACATATGTCATCGTGGACCTCTTAGATAGCTTTAGTGGATTCACGAGGTTTGAAGCATCGAAGTAAGAGGACATCAAATTTGTGTTTGTAAATGACACTGCCTATGATGATACATCGTTTAGTGCATTGTAGAAAATATCTTATAGCATTTTTAGATAGGTCAGATGGGATTTTAGATCGAGAAATGTAGTCATAGATTTGAGTGTACCAAAGGTATAATTGATTGTCTTCAATAATATTAAAAAATGGGAGTTTGTTGGCATGGGATGGTTGATCAAGTCTATGCACAACAACGAAAAACTTAGAATCTTTAGTTGATAAGGGGAGAAGTCATGAAATATAAGCCATAATGTCTGTGAATTGATTGGATGAACAAGGAACTAGCTGGATTCTATATTGATAGAAGGATTCTAATAGGAATTCAATAATGTTTAGTAATATTTTTATAGAATTTCATTTTTTACATTGATAAATTCCTTTGATTTGATTGATTATAAGATGAGAGTCTTTATAGATTTCCAGGATTTGAGCACCAAGAATGACGACGGGTCGGAGACCCATGATAAGGGCTTCATACTTGGTCATGTTATTAGTGCATTAAAAAATAAATTTAAAAGATAGAGGGATATTAAGTCCCCCAGGGAGGTATGATAATGATACCAGTGTCTCCCCCTACCGACACTTAGAACCGTCAAAGAAAAGTGTCATTATGAGATGAGTGTACTCTTGACTAATGGTGTTGATGTATTCATCAGGGAATTATTCGTGGGGTGGTTTATTACTAGGAAAGGTAGCTTCTATGAGTTAGTTGGCGATGGCTTGTCCCTTGATAGATTTTTTGTGACATGAATTCTACGTCAAATTTAGTCATAAGCATGATCTGTCGAGTGATGAAATTACTATGATGATTTAGAATGGATAGCTTTGAAAGGATTTAAACTGGTGACAACATAAGTCTTATGATTAAGGAGATAATGACAAATTTTGGAAGTCATGAGGTACAAGGCACACCATAAACTTCTAAACTTTGGTATAATGAGTTTCATAATCATGAAGAGTACAACTTATGTAATAGATGACCTGCTCTCTACCCTGCTCATGTCAATGTTTTAGCATAACACCCAAGGCCTAGTTAGTAGTGGATATATAGATAAAATGGTTTCCCCTCGCATGGAGGTGTGAGCACATGTGGTGATAAGAGATATTGTTTTAGGTCTTCGAAGGCCTTTTGATAGTTGTGATCCCACTTGAAGTGAACATCCTTTTGGAGGAGATGATGAAAAGGTTGACAACGGTTTGAAAGTTGTGAGATAAAGTGGCAGACTAATTAGAGACTACGAATCTATTTGATATTGGAAGGATGAGGCATCTCAATGATGGCTTTGATTTTGACAGGGTCTACTTGAATACCCCTGATGGAAATGATGAACCCAAAAATTTTATCGGTAAGAATGTCGAATACGCATTTAGCAGGGTTAAGGTGGAGTAAATATTTAATAAGATGAGAAAAAATGGCGTCAAGGACAAAGAGATGGTATATTCGATGTTTGGATTTTCCTAAGAGACCATCAACTTATTATTCTATGATTTTGTGGATGAGGTCATGGAAGATGTAAGTCATAGCTCGTTGATAAGTGGCCCCGACATTATTAAGTCTGAAGGGCATAACTGGTAGAAAAAGGTCACCCAAGGGGTGATGAAATATGTTTGATGTTGATTGTCAGTCATGATAAGAATTTGATTGTAGCTATAAAATCCATCCATGAGAGAGAATTTTATGGCCTACCATGAGGTTAACAAGATGATCGATGTTAGGAAGAGAGAAATCATCTTTAGGATAGGCGAGATTGAGATATTAGAAGTCTGTGTAGATGCCTAACTTACCAAAGGCTTTGGTTATGAGCACAATACTAGAAACCCATTATGGATAGTCAATGGGTAAGATGAAGTTAGCAGAGAAAAGGTGTTGTAACTCCTCTTTGATGAAGAGGGCTATGAGAGGGTGCATCCTACTTACCTTTTTCTTGACGGGATTAGTGTTAGGGATTATGATGATGTTGTGGACAATGATGTTAGGGTTAATGCTTGACATATCACTATATGACCATGCAAAGGCCTGACTATGTTTGGAAATAAAGGCAGTGAAATCCTTTAATTCTTCTAAATTCAAGGATCGGCAAAATTTGACTATATGAGGGTCCTATGAAGTCCCTACATTGACATTGATATTCAATTTGTTAAGAAGTGTCTATGTGTCAGGTGGTAGAGTCTTTTGAAGGTAATTATCCTCTACCTCCATATATTATAGGATGGATTGGTCATTGTGGCATTGAATAATTTCGATGCTAGGGGAGTTTTCCTCTACCATTTCGAGTACTACTAACGATAGGGTCTTAGTGTCGTCATTAGTTCGATAAGTGAGAAATCCTAAAAAGATTACATTGATTAAAAATATCAGGGGGGGATCAAAATGGCATCATCTATTATTGGGCTGAAAAATTAAATCCCAAGTATGGAGGGTGTATAAGGGTTGGGTGTGCAAACATAGAGCACATAGGTGCATGCAAGAATGTAGTCAAGTAGGGCGCGCCCAGGAGCATGACTTAGTCATTTTCAGCATGGGGTTGTTTTTGGACATAGAGTGCAAAGAACGCAATGATGTCATCTATTATTAGTGCATGCATTTTTTTTATTCTCATGTAAGGGAAAATGGCTATTATTATCTTGTATCCTATTTTTGAAGGTTCATGGGTGGTGAAGGGAAAGTCCCCACCCCTTTAAATATGTATTGATTTGCATGATTTAGACAGTTCGATGTTATTGTAGTCTTATGTTGCGAGTTTGTTAGTGTGCATGACTAGGATGACTTTATGATGTATGTAAGAAGCTTATGTGTTTTACGGTGATTAATAAAATGGATCTTAGTAGATGGATATTAGTGTTGGATATAACTGAACATGGATCTTGTATGGTGAATCTGATTATAGTTATTGTTTAGTTAATATTTCATATGGTTAAGATCTAGATTTGGTTTATGTATTGTGGTTTAATTGATTATTTGTTATGGATATGAATTATAAAATCATTCATGATAATTCTCTAATGAGGGACCTATTACCCTTGTGTGCTTTGGGTGAGCACTCAATTCAGGCTAAGTGATGTGCCATCATACCTTAGGATTTTGTGGGTATAGTCTAGGCTACATTATTGGTTCCGTTGCTGGGACCTCATTCTCAGCTATTTTTTAGGATGTTGCATGATGAAGACATGTCGGTTGAACTTGACCTGTATTGAGGAGTGGTTAGACGATCTAGAGGAAGATTATGCTCACAAATTTAGAACTAGAACTAATTTTAATGCTCACGTGTGGGTTGAGAAGAATTTGTATGATGCATTGTATGAGAATTTCTTTGATATCTTTCCTATAGAGCTATACGAGTGGTTGGTTGCTTACACGTCGAAGAGAAATTGGAGGTTTTGCACACTTGTTTGGACACATGAAGAATTAATGGCCTTGTATGATGTAGATCTAATTTGAATGCACTCTATGGATGTTTTTTTCCATGGTGATTTGAATAGAAATATTCTTGAGTACGTAGTTTCTACTTACTCTTTCCTAGAATTTGTTGAGTTCTAGTTCTTGCACGAGCCTAGAGGACCTTACTTGCATGGTATTCCTTTAGAAATTAATATCTTGATCATGACCCTAGATCTAGAAGACAAACCTATGGATAGCTAAACCACCCCATGTGTGGGGGCAGGAGTAGGTTTGGTAAAGATGGCAGACCTAACGACAGAGATATAGAGAGAAGAAACGTGGCTTAAGTTCAATGAAGCATGCGAGAGGGATATGATGAAGTAGTGAGAGATCTTGAAAAGAATGGTGTTGAGGAGGGAGATGTGTTCAGTAGATATGGTATGACACTAAGAAGAGGGCACAAAAAAGATTCGCATGCAGGAACAAGGTGCATTTGAAGGCACAGACGGATAGGGAATAAAATGCGTGCCAAGACAAGTTGATTTGGGACTTACCCATTTTTCTTAGTTATGGGCTATTTTAGGAGATAGTGTGTGGAGCACACAACAGGATGGAGACTTATGTAATACAAAAATTCTATTTTTGGGATGATTATCTATTAAGCGCCATGCATGAGTTTGGGATAATAATATGATTACTACTACCAGTTAACTGTAGGAGATCTATTATTAGCACACTTACATGTGTGTATATTTTTGCAAAGGCGCATGGCTATTTTCAGCATGCAACCTATTTTGGGAAGTGTGTAAGTCGTGAAGGGAAATTCCCCACCCCTATAAGTATATAATAGTCTATATAGTTAGAGAGAGACACTGTGTATGAGTTATTGTAGAGTTATGCTGCCAGATCTTATGCGCACATAAATTTATGGTAATTTTATATGATGTAAGAAGCTTTTATGTTTTGCAGTGTTTAATATAATGGATTATATTGGTTGGATAAAGTGTTAACATGACTGTAACTGGTTCTTGTGTGGTTGGTTTCATTATGATTATTATTTAATTCATGATTCTTTAAGATCTATATCTAGAATATGCTCTATGGAATGTTTATGGTTAGTTAGGATTTTGGATATATGTTGTATCTTCAACATGTTAACATCCTACACAAGAAACTCTAAAGAGGGGTCTGGTACCTTTTCATGGTTCGGGTGAGCATTCAACTTAGGCTAAGTGATGTGTCATTGTGCCTACGTTGTTCGTGGTGGATTCTAGGTTGCATCAATGGTTCTGTTGTTGGGACCTCTTTTTCAGTTACTTTCAGGATGGTTCACGACGAAGGCATACTGGTTGACCCTAGTAAGTGTTGAGGAGTGGATAAAATATCTAGAAGAAGAGTACGCATGGAGGTTCAACATTGGATCTGAGTTTGACTCATGTGCATGGGTGGAATGGACTTTGTATGACTATTTGTATGAGAGCTTCTTTACTATTTTCCTGGTAAAACTGTATGATTGGTTGATTGGCTATGCGTCTAAACAGAATTGGAGGTATCACACACTTCTCTAGACACAGGAAGAATTTTAGGCACTATATGATGATGATATGATTTGGACACATGTTGTGGATACTTGGTTCCATGGCGTTTTAAACAGCTATGTTCTAGAGTACTTAATTTCCACTCATTCTTTCTTGGAGGTATCTAAGTTCCAATTTTTACATCATCCCAGGGGAACTTACTTACAAGCCATTCCACTAGAAATAAAAATCTTGATGGTGACCCTGAACTTGGAAGAAAAACTGATGGCTAGCTAAACCCCAAAACGTGCAAGGGCAGGAGCAGGTTTTGGGAAAGATGGCAGACCTAGTAGCAGAAAGGTAGAGAGAAGAAAGGTGGCTTAAGTACAATGAGGTGCATGAAAGGGGAAAAGCAATGGGGTATTATAGAGCGAGTGGCATTGAGGAGAGAGATGGCTCAGTGATGGGTTTCGGTCTCACGCAAAAGGCATAGAGCCAAAGCATCTGGAACTCCCCCATTTTGGAAAGCATGACAGGGAACCCCCCTCAGCCTCACAAGGTAGTGTTTCAGCAGAGATGACCTAGGCCACAAGTGCAGATCTAAATCTTCCTGGAAACCTAGCCCTTGTACTTGGTTTTCAAGTATCTAGTACATCCAATAATTAGAAAGCTAATTTGGGTAGGAGGGAAGCAGGAGTAAGTCACATAGTAAGTACATCTATGATGGGGAAAACATCTTTTTTGTTTTTTAGGGGTACCATTTCAGGCACATCATCAGCATAGACTTTAACCACGTAGAATTTTAGACTCACTTCTGGGGGTAATATCACCACGCAGACTGTAGGAGTTTAGTTTAATGCTACTGTTGGTACATAGGGGAGTACATCTTTTGGTCTGCTTCCAGCTACAAGTGGAGGATCAGGGGGTATAGGTGGCTCTAGTTCTTATGGATCTAGTGGTTCTAGAGGCAAAGGTAACACAGGAGGTTCTGGATCAGGTGGGTAGGGTCCGCACGAACACCAGAATATTTACATGGATATGTCTCTCCATCTTCTAGAGTATAGGGGCATAGAAGATACCGTTGAACATGTGCACATGTGTTAAACACTATGGCATGTAAAAGGGATCACAACTTCTAAGTGCAAGGTAAATCAATTTGCAACTACATTATAAGGATGCCCACACATGTTTTACGGGAAGTTTGACCCTGATAAAACTTGCGTAGATTATGTAGCATTAAAAAATTCTTTCCTTAAAGAGTTTTATATCCCCAAATTTCAGAAAAATAATATAAGTGCGCTCAAGGATAGTAAGTAGGGCACTACTGAGAGTATCTGAGAGTATGATGCTCATTTTAAAACATTTTTGTATAATATTTCTTATGATATTCATGCAAGCTAGCATGCACAATGGTTCGATGGAGGACTAATCACACCTTTTAGAAGGGCATTGTCACATAGGACATACACTTATCCGTGAAGGACTTGAAGTAGCTTTGTACACTGAGGCAATTGGAAGTATAAACACTGGAGTCATCCCATTCCTGGAAGCAAAGATTGTAGCTATGGAAAAGCAGTTGGAGAAACTATCCATGAATTCAGTACATGAGATGTGTACTGGGATTTGATGTACAGATTTTGAAGTGGAAGGGCACACCAAGGATAGTTGTCCCCGTAGTTCAATGCATTCGTTATTCTTAGGCTATGAGTTATGTCATCTAAACCATGACACCAGTTGCTGCCCATTCTTACAATGTGTGATATGGAAGAATGTATCTTGCTATTATAAAATTGGATGGTCCACGACATACGATATAGAATACTGCAGGTTGATTGGTCAAATCCATGATGTTATAGATAATGGTGTGTGACAGACAGGAGTATCAAATAACTCTAAGGGTAAAGGTGAGCACTATGATTGGGATCAGAATCAAGTGCGCTATGATCGGAATGAGGGGTGTTATGAAGGAGGATGTGGCAGAGGTCAAGGATACCATGGTGGATTTGGGGATCGAGGTCGTGGTGGTGGATGAGGTGATTTTCCTCATAGAATGTGTTTTACATGTGGATCTCCTGACCACTACAGGTGTGAATGTCCTCAAAATATTACTCATTATTTTTGTGGGAAGATTCATAGTTATGAGGAATTCTCATACCTATATGAGCATCTTAGCAAGTGGCATAAATAGGAAAACAAGGGTGCATGGATGGTTAGGATACAGTGTGCTGTGGAAAATTAGTGGATGCCAAAGTTGGCACCGGAACCTGAGGTATTACCTGTGAAGATTACTACACTTGCTGAAGTTGTGCACACTAGAGAAGCATTACAGTAGAAGCTTACCATCACTAATGATGACATTTTTCATGCAAGGTATCCAGATCCTTCACACTAGAAGGAGGTTTATCAAGAGACCATGGAGGTACTCAAAAAAACCTTCAGGGTGAAATACAATGTTTAAAGGAGAAATCATGGAAGATGGGACAAAAGAAGGTAGTAGAGATGGTCTAGTTGGATATTGATGACTTGAAGGAGGTACGAAAATTGTTGTGCTAGGAGAATATCATTCCACTACTAGGGATTTGGCTAAAGGGAAACACTCTATGCATAGGTATTGAGAATGGACATCAGATCCTACATGAAAATATTCCCCCTCATAGCTTAGATTACAATAAGGAGATCACTTTGAATGTTGTTGTGGATGGATGGCTCTTGAGTAATATATTAATTGACACAGGCACAAAGGTAAATGTGCTTACTTTAGATGCATGGATACAGATGGGGAGACCTCCATTGCAGCCATCTTCTAATGTATTGTTTATGGCTAATCGAACTAAGGCCACTCCAATCGGAGTTTTAAAAGATGCATCCATTACTATACAAGGGGCTAAGTTCACTGGGGACTTCCATGTTTTAGCACTTGCAAAAGTAGAAAGTTTCCTATCTCTGCTTGGGCACCCTTGGTGTTACATAAACAATGTTGATCTATAGTTCAACAAGGGATATATAATTTTTTAGAATAAGGAGGAAAGATTTATTATCCCTTTAACGGATGGGAAATTTACGTCTTATGTTGAGCCTTTGAGTGAAGAATATTTTAACAGGATTTATGTATGCGCCATTCGAGACCCATAAGTACTTGAGTTGTCTAAGGAACGAATCCTCTAGTGAGAAGATGCATAGTCTATTAGTGATACCACAAGTATTTCTTGGTATAATTGGGCTCATGGAACTTATGAGATGGTTGGGTGTGAAATAAGGAGCACATTTCTACAGAGAAGAAAACATTGTTACATAAGGATAATAGGTAACATCTTTGAACATCAATACACGTGAGAAGGAGACCCTACGGTATTCCTACGTGCCATGGAGGAACATTAGATATACCAATCTGAAAGAAGAAATATGTTGGCATATACCCTACGTGGGACAGTAGTGTGCTAGTGGGAGGTTCACAGGGATAATCTTGTAGAATGAAATGAAGTCAGGATTGCTCTAATAACTCAGTTTTCTAGGAGCACTACACCTACTCAAATTTTCACATATCAAGGTAATATACTTGTTTAGAACCATGTTCAGTAGTGTGAGAGGCTCTAGAAAGAGGGGCATGAAGTTTTACCACCTTTTCTATGGTTGCACAAACTTTATTCCACTTTACAAGGTTGCGCACGCGCTTGGTATGTATATGTGAAGCTACATAGAGAGACTGGAAATTGGTAGGATTTGATTCCAGGAATGGTCAATACTTTTGACTACTTCTCTACTAAACCTACAGTGGAAGAGGCATTAAGGCTTATAAAGCACCTAACTGTGGGAGACAATACAAAGGTGAAAGAACTCATTCAGGAGTTATTTGGTGAGAACGAATCAGGGGTGTGCTTTGATAAAGAAGAAGAGACATGTGCCATGCTACTTAAGTGCACTTGCTTAGAGTAAGAAAAAGGAAATATGGCATATAGATTGGATGATGAGGAAGTATAAAATCTAGATATAGATCATTCAGCGAGTATGCATGAGGTGTTATATAGTGTGGATAAAAATTTGTGTGCCTATAATAAACCCATGAAGACAAAAAAAGTGAATATTGGTACATATTTTAAACCTAAGGAGGCAATAAATGGGGATTATTGGTCTGACTCTGAAGTGGCAAAAATCATTGAGTTACTACACTATTTTCAGGACTTATTTCCTAGGGGCTACCATGAATTAAAAGGAGTGCATGAATCATTAGGAGAGATGAAGATTAACCTTAAAGAAGGTGCACACCCAGTCAGGAAGAGACCCTACAAAATGAACCCTAACCTGAGCGTAAAAGTTAAGGGAGAAATTGACAAAATGTTGAAATATGGCATCATCAAGCCCCTAGAAGAATTAGAGTGGGTTAGCCCCATTGTCACCAATATAAATAAAGATGGTCATATTAGGATTTTTGTGGATTATAGGGAACTAAATGTTGCATTTCTGATTCATCCCTTTCCTACACCTTTCATAGAGGAGATATTAGAAGGCATTATAGGGCACAAAATCTATTCTTTTACAAATAGATTCTCTGGGTATCATCAAATCAGCACTGCATAGGAGGATCAAGAGAAAATAACTTTCACCACTGAATGGGGAAGTTTTTCATATACTGTGATGCCCTTTGGTTTGAAAAATGTGCCTGTTTTATTTTCGTACATAGTTGTTTAAGAATTCCAGGATTTTATTCACAACTTCTTACAGGTTTACTTGGATGATTGGACAGTGTATGGACTTGTTAAGGATCACTTTGACAATTTGATCTTAATGTTTGAAAGATGTAGACAATTAATCATCTCTTTAAACATCAAGAAGTGTGTGTTTGCTACACCTTTGTGCACTTTGTTAGGGCACATCATCTACAAAGAAGGTTTATTAGTGGATCCAGCTAAGGTTGCAGTTATTATAGGCTTGGAAGAGCCTACTAGTCAGCGTGAGGTGCATGGATTCTTAGGTCACACTAGGTATTATAGAAAATTTATCAAAGGATATGCTAAGATTACCACACCCTTAGAAGAATTACTAAAAGGAAAAGGGGCATTCTATTGGGGAGAAACATAATAGCACGCATTTGAGGCATTGAAGGAGAGACTTACTACAACGCCTATTCTATTTTTTCCCTCATGGAACCAACCATTTCATGTACATGTGGATGCCTCTGGCATGGCCATTGGCACGGTGTTAGCTCATCCTAGAAAAGGAATTATAGATCATCCATTCTATTTTTCTAGTATAAATTTGACTCCTACAGAGCATAATTATACAACTACTGAGCGCAAATCCTTGTGAATGATCTACGCACTGCATATATTCAGACAATACATCCTAGAAACACCATTTTTATTTTATACTAATCACATGGCATTGAAATACTTGGTAAACAAGCACATTTTACAGGGCTGCATATGTCAATGGGTGCTTTTATTCCAAGAATTTTATTTCACGGTTGTGTTAAAACCCGGTAAAAGTAATTCTAACCCAGACCATTTATCAAGAATTCAGTTAAGGGAGGATGCACAGACAATTGAAGATACATTGCCAGATGCACAGTTGTACTGGTTTCAATGCACACCTTCATAATTGGAGGATATTGTTGTCTTTTAAATTAAATGTATGGTGCTAGAAGGAATGAGAGCATTAGAGAAGAAACAAATTGAAATTTGTGTAGCACCTTTTATGCTGATCAGTAGTGACCTATACAAGTTAGGCTAAGATGAAGTATTACGTCGGTGTGTACTATAGCACGAGCACACAGATATCATGGAAGAGGTTCATGGTGGTATTGTAGGTAATGCCACTGTGTGTATGACTTTACTCATTGGATTGTGGTGGGAGACCCTCTACAAAGATTATAAAGCATATTATAAGGCATGTGATCACTTTCAACAACTTGGTAAACCTGGGAAAAGAGATGAAATTCCTTTAATACCTATTCCTAGTGCAGAGTCATTTGAGAAATGGGATATAGAATTTTTGGGTCATATTTTAGCATCCGGGCATAGAACTAGATCATGTTATATTATCACTTACAAGGATTGTACAGCAGCTCCAGCAGCCAGGTTCTTATGGGAAAATGTTCTTACAAGGTATGGATGCCTACTAAACTTGACAAGTGATAGGGGTACACATTTTTTGAATGATACAATCAATATACTATTAGATGAATTTATGATTATGCACCATAAGACTCACCCTATCATCCTAATTAAAATGGGATTGTTGAGGCCTTCAACAATATTTTGAGCCAGATATTGACAAAATTTTGTGATGTTGGAAGGAAATATTGGGATGATAAAGTTTATATCGAATGTTGGGCATATAGAACAACATAGAAGATGTTGAATAAGTTCATACCCTTTCAGTTGGTGTTTGGCGCAGAAGCAGATCTTCTTATGGAATTCATGTTACCTTCTTTGTGTATTGCATGCGTTGAATGTCTAGCCAATGAGAAAGCATTAGAATAAATAATTGATAAATTGATATAGTTGGATGAGAGGTGTGTCATAGCACGTTAGAGTCAGAAGTAGAAAAAGGAAAGGCAGAAGGCATAGCATGATAGGCACATTAGGGACAAAAATATTCAGATGGGATAGATGGTGCTTCTTTATGATTCTAAGGTTATGTGCCATCCCAACAAGCTTAAAGTGCATTGGTTTGGACCATATGTTATCGCTCATATACTTGAATTAGGCACTTGTCAGTCAGAGATGCTTGAGGGAATACAGTTACCTGGTTAATTCAATGGGAGTAGGTTGAATCCCTACTATAAATAACTCTTCTTGATTTTTGTAATAAGGCAGTGTTGCCATTTAGAATAGGTTGTCATTTCTGTATTTCCTTAATGTATTTCCTTCTTTATCACTATGTTTTGTCAATTTAGTTTGGTGTTTTGTGTAATAAGTGTGTTTGTGCATTGGGAGCTAATTACCATCTGAAGTATTTTTATGCGCAGAGGACTGCACATACCATTGGTGTGTGGTGGTTATTCACAATTGGGTACATATGAGAAAAAAATTGTTACGGGTGCTAGTTAAGTGTGGAAAGGAGTTGTTAGAAAGGAGATTTCTCTAAAATGATGACCATAGATGAAGATAAATGGGGGAAAAATATAACATAAGGTAAGCAGAAGTGGTGGAGACTGCCAGGGGAAGGCGGAGTGGTGAGGTACTCGAGCGCATGGAAGCACACTGAAGAGAAGTCTATAGCTAGAAGTTAGGAAGGCACGCTAGAAGGTTATAGCTGAGGAACCAAAGATGTACTGTGTGAATATTTTGAAAATGGTCAATTAATGAGAGGATTGTTGGTAGGTGAAGGATCAATAAATGCACTAACTTTTTGAAAATCTATATAAGGGTGTGATGTGGGTTTATTTTTACCTTTGCAATCACAAGTATTTGATTGAGATAAGTGTGACTGAGCCAAGCGAATCATCTTGATGTACGAAGCGTTGTGAAATGATACATGGAGAGTAGACTATTGCACGAAAGAGGCTTACATCCCCATTGGTGAAGGGTTTGAGCGAAGCAGAAGCATTGAGAAGGAGCTAGGGCATGTGGCTTCAAGTTAGGGCACACAAATTTGAAATAGGGTTTGATTTTTCTCGCTACAGACAACAAAAGGAGGGATTTTTATGATGGCACCCAAGAAAGCACCTGTAGTAGGCATGAAAGGAAAGAAGAAGGTAGAAGCTGAAGTTGAAATGTCTCACAAGAGTAATTTTTCATAGATGTAGTACCTAGAAGGAGTAATAGTTTGACAAGAGTTGGATTCCCACATCCATAAATTTAAAATAAGTGATTAAAACCATCGTACCACTGACAATAAGGGAGAGTTGGATGTTTTTATTAATAAGAAGACCAACAAGCGCATGGTGGAGGATATGCCAGTGTATGATGATGTTGGGGAAAATCACTGAAGCAGGTAGGAGTTTATTAGTTGTATGAGTTCCCATATTTTGAAAAATATGAACCCTTATACCAATGGCTAATGATCCGAGTCCATGAGGACTTCTTTTATTTCACCAGACAAAGGGTTAGGATCATAGCAGCCCTAGTTTTGACACTAACAAGATTGAAGGGCACAAGGGTAGACATGGTTAGTGATCTAACTAATAAAGCAACATTTATAGAAATAAGAAAGGAAATGGGGTATACTAAGGGTCTGAATGGAATGGAAATTGATAAACTGAAGAATTTTCCTATGGTGCAAGAAGTCACACATTTGCTAACCAAGTTGAATGACCAAGAGAGATGGTCGTACGTAAACACCATGTGGCTTCATATTGTAAAGAGAATGTCTCAGGGAGTAATATATAACTTAGTAGGCTATATTGCAGACACCATTGTTTAAGAAGTGCGTACAGGAGAAAAGATAAGTTTTGGTGCTATCCTAATTTCTCTTGTGTTTTTAGAAATTGGAGTGCCTGATGGACCAAAGAATAAGATCTGAGAGTATGCATTGGAAAATAAGTCCCTCAAGGAGAGGTTTGAAGAATAATTATGTGAATAATCAATGAGTGGTCCATTTAAGTAGAGGAAAAATATGTTGTATGACCTACTTCACATGGTGTTTGAGGAGGAGTGGCGCATTCCCAATGAGCTACCTTTGGTAGTAGGAAAGGCAATACATTTTTTGGTATACTAACACTTCTACATCACATGGTTTGCTATGAGGGATGGGACATGGAGCCCATGTTGCAAACTACCCTATGCCTTCACAGTGTGCTACTTCCAGGCCTCAGTTCACAGATTTACTGATGTGTGCCATCTAAAATTCAATGCAGACAAGGTAGACTATGACTACCATACCCTCAGGAAGACATATGTGTATCAAGGTTAGACTACCTACATTGAGAGGCTAATTTTAGACATCATAAGTATGAAGCCAGTAATCTTGGATATTGGGGACAGTAGAACCTCACTTGTATACCTTCATCTTAAGATTAAGCTGAAGAATAACAAGTATGTGGAGAATGAGTTCATGCTCCCAAGGCCACCTAAGAGAAAATACACAGTGGAGAATGGTCCAGCTCCAAATCCTGCAGTGACTATAGAGGTAGACGAGGAGGAAGAAGAACACAAAGATAGTGGAGGCTTGGATTGTAGAGGCTAAAAGTATCCCACATACAGAGTGGAGACTGAGTGCACGTATACTCCACCTTAGGTGTGAGAAGGAGATGAGGACTTTGACATGGAAGTAGTCCATGAAGAGTGTAGCTTTAAGAGGGTATTCAAAAGAACAAGGAACCAAGGTGCGGGAACTCCACAGCCTATAAGAAGATCACCATGGCTCTCCCCTTAGAAAGAGGCAACTGAGAAGAAGAGGATAAAGATAAATCTAAATGAGGAAGCAAAGGAGTCTAGATAGAGCACGCCTGGGACCCCAGTGAAGCTAGAAGATATGGAGGATCCAATAGATGAGGATATGAAGGATGAAGAGGAAGGTGTAAAGGAGGCATAAGAATTAGAGCTTGAGCAACGTCATGCGCATGATACTACTCAGGAAATCGAAGGACCAACTCAAAACCTTGGAGCTTGGGTTCCTAAGGGGCCAAGAACAAGGATAACAAGTGGAGAATACATTGTGCCAAGTATGGGCTATGCTGAGGACACAAGAAAAATCATTTGCACCTATTTTCAAAGCACAGTAGACCTTAAGGATTTATATGGGTGGTAGATGATGGACCCAGACATGGCCACTACATGCGTAAGGAAATAGTTTTCTTTGTCCATGCAGACTCGCATGGATTATCCAAATTTTGATGTATACAAGGATGCTTGTGTAGTTCCCACTTCACTTTGACTCCTTTTGATATTGATCATGACATTGTCGGCTATATTATGGACATTATTATAGTTTTGATTTAGTATGATGTTAGATATTTGATCATGGATTATTGTTGACTTGGATTCTTATATGATTCATGATGATTATTAGTAACACTTTATATGTTGATGATGTTATACTGTTGGACATGGTTATATGATAGATGCCGTTCAGACTTGTGATTTTTGGATATTGTGAGTAGCCCTAGAAATGGAAAATTATTGGATGATGATATAGCTATTGATAAAACTATAATGATATTATTAGATTACTTTGATGTTGTTGTGATTCATATATCTAGATGATTTTGGAAATTTAATTATATTTATATTATTTTGGATGTTCTGATATGGCCACAAGGCTGAAGGAGGTATTTTTATTTTTCAGGTTAAAATATCACAAAAAACATCAGGGGATTGGAGACAAACCACATTGGAATTCTAGATGAATTCAACAAGGTCACCATGGCAAACTAGTTTTGTTTGTGTGTGTGTTTGTTAGTGTTAGGGATTCCCATGGGAGGGATCACCTTTAAATGTGACCAAGGGATTTTATGTATTTCTTTTATTTTTGGTCCCTTTATTATGTTTTCATGTGTTTATTTTGTGATGCTTTTACCCTTTCATTAATTATTAAATGGTGTGTAAATATTTTAAATAATCATATTGTTTAGTTAATTAATTAAAAGATGTCATAAGAATGTAATTAATAGAGTTTTTGGCCATGTTTTAAAGTTTTGTAAGAATGTGTAAGTAATGTGTAAGTAATATGTAAGTGATGTGTAAATTAAATTTTGAGTGTGAAACACCCCACCTTCTTGGAAATTCAAATTTTTCCTTGGAGGCTTATTTTGGAGGCTTGTGGGACAAGTTAAACTTGTCCCATACCTCTTAAATTTACATACCAACCTTACCTATGGATGGAGGGTTGAATCTAGACCTTTTTTATGCATTTTTTACAAGTCAAGTTGAATGTTGTAATTTCACTTTTCTTACATAATTTAATTTCACTCCTTATGGGGTATGGACTTGTTTGAATGTGTATGTAGATCTGTCATATTATTCACCCACCTATTTATTATGCATTGGAGAATGAAGTTGACTTTGTGTTTGGGGTTGAGAATGTGTGATGTGGCATCCTACATGGATCCACCTCATCCTCTTCTCTTCCCTCCTCTATAAAATTTGAATTCCTTGTCTTGTTTTGGGTTGCTTCACTTTTGGTAGACTTCTTTTGGGTGAATTTTCTTGCTATTTTGGGAGCTCTTGCTTGGAGAAGTTTTTGGAAGATTGTTGCATGCTTGTATTGGGTTGATTTTTGGATTTCTTGCATTGGAAGGAGCTTGCTGTTTTGAACTTGGAACAAACTCGATCATGGAGAGGTAAGAGTTTAGCTCTTGGAAATACTCTTCTTTTCCCTTTTATGAATATGTAAATGCTGGTATGGTTGTTATTGTTGTGGGCTGTGTGTAGATGGCCTAGGAATGGTGTAGGAGAAGACTATGGGGTTTATTATGTGGGAGGCACAAGTGTGTTTTAAGGAGGTACAAAGGTGCAGGGAGTTGGGATTTAGGTTCAACCTTACAAATAAATGGCTTGCATTTCTTTACTCGTTATGGGGTGCCATAAGAGGTTGGGGAGACATAAGGAAATGTGAGAAATAAGGGGTACTTGGGGGAGGCATAAGTAATGTCAGGGCTTTGATGTACTATCCTTTTTGGCGGTTTGTAACTCAGGTGATGATACCCATTTCCCTATTTGGGAGGCATAAGAATCATCCCCCATAGTTCTTACTCCTTTGGCTTGCTTTGTGAAGCCTTAGTATTGCTTGTCATGTGTTATTGTAGTTGTAAAAACTACATTCTGTTTTGGACTGTGTTTTATTGTGAAAATGTTGTGTGTATGTTTTGTGGAAGCCTGTTGTTTCCATGAGTTGGATCACATATTTTATTTCATTGTGGTTGGGGCTCGGGGGCTAATGAAGAAGGATGGCTTCTCCTTTCATTGGATGTCTTGGTTGGGTAGAGATTGTTGCGAATCCCCTACCTTTGTTGTGATAAAAACTGGAAGAAAGAGAAGAATGCATTTTGTTGTTATGGAGCTGAGAAAAGATAGTTTGACAGTCCCTTGTGAAATAAAATATCATTGTAACCTTTCCCTATTGAAGTGGATGATCTGGTAAATGTTTGTAATGGAAAGATGTTGTACTGTCTACAAGTGGAAATTAGAAATGTAAAAGAGTTATACTTTGTATGTTGTTTTGGGAAGAATTTGAAAGAATGAGTTTCATTGGAATTATTGGAAGTGTTTACCTTATTCATATGATATTCTTCAATTGGAAATTTGTGTTTATCATGCACTAGGAAGACCCTGTTATGAAAGTGGAAATGTGCAACACATGAAAATAAAATGTATTATTCTACCCTGTGTCAATAAATGATTTTTGGAAGGAATAAAAGCAAGAAGTTGTAAAGTTTTCTATTGGAACCAACAAATGAATGTAATGATTTTCTCAAATTGCATTGTAGTATTGAAGAAGAAATGTGTGTGAGAAAAATATAGTATTTTGTCTTTTAGAAATGTGTAAAATTGGAAATCAGAATTGCATTTTGGTCTTGAATGGTTTGCTTTGAAACAACTAAAATGTGTTAGATTGGAATTGGAATGAATTTTAATACTTAGAAGATGAAAATGGCAAATAGATCCTTTAAAATTTGATTCTTGTTTTTTGTAATTTCAAACTAGCAATTATCTAAACCAAAAATGCACAGTTCAAACCTAAAATAATAAAATAACAAATTTAACAATTAAATTGAAGTGGTAGGCTCTAAATGAATTCTTCTGGACATTAATACTCAACAAAATTTCTTAGAAAACTTAGTAAAATCGGCTAGAACCATTTTACTGTCATTTTAAAGTCATTTTTCTGTCAAATGTTGAAATTTTGATTTAAGTATCAATCAAACAAATTAACCCTTGAAATCTATCCTAAATTCATCTAAGAACAATACCCTATGTCTATTTTACATGCTAAGAGAGGAAGAAGATCAAATTAAACAAATCTAACAAGTTAACATTCACCAGTTCACACTGTAAAAGTCTGCAAGCTGTTTTCTTAAAATTGACCCCTTAAAATTTATCAAAACAAAAACTTAATGAGCTTTATACAAAGAGGATGTTGAGAGATATCCATAAAGTCCTCATTTTCCCCAAACTAAGTTCTCTATCAAAAGTTATGGCCTTCTGAAGTTATCTTCACTTGGCTTTAAAATTTTGGGAAAAATTTCCTTGGTGAGCCCACTGCCTAAATTTTTCCCTTTGGGGCTTAGAAAAACTTTTGGGAAAATTTTCAAAATTTTCTCCGCTAGCATGCATCCAAGTAGAGGATACCACATGGCACCATGAGGTGACAGTGGAGGCGCAGATCCTCTTTTGAACTTAGCATTTTTAGAAAAAATTGGGAAAATTTTCCAAACTTTCCCCGTCGGCCCACAACCAATCAAATGATGCCACATGGCGTCACGAGGCATCGGTGGGGGAACGGATCCATTTTTTTCTTTTTCATCTCAAAAAAATTTTGGAAAATTTTCCAAGTTTTCTTCATTGTTTCATTGGCCCATAACCAATCAGGGGTTGCCACATGGCATCACAAGGTGTCAGCGGAGGCGCAGGTCTTTGTACCCTCTTAGCCCTTCGGGGCATTAATTCAATTTTCTCCCCACCATCCCTGCATTAGCTTAGGAGATGCCATGTGTCCTTTGCAGTCTCATGGGAGTGTGGGCACAAAGTTGAATTTTCACCCCGCGCGGGAGAATTTGAAAATTCTCCCACCGCCCCGCCTTTCCCCGCTCTTCCCTATGCTACCTTAGGGAGCGCCATGTATCCCTTGTGGACTTGCAGACCTGTGGGAGCGTGGGTGAAAAGGTTATTTTTTACTTGTGTGGGAAAAATTTTCTCAAGATCTCCTCGTGGCCCGCTAACCCGCCCTTTGGGAAAAATTTTGTCTATGGGCACGCAGGCCCACTCTTGGGGAAAATTTTCACCCCAAGGCATGCCGGCCCATAACTTGAAAAATATGAGTTAGGATGACTTATTTATATCAATGGAAAGGTGAAGAAATTTCCTATCTAATGAGAGTGATTTAGGGAAATTTTGAATGCGATAAGCATGAGAAAAATCAAGTTGAAACTTTAACCCTGTTGGAGAATGGGTATGGTGAGGATTTTCCCTCTGAACCTAATTGAAACCTCTAACCCTAAATTTTTGACCTTATCACCTCTAATAATTATTAATACAAGGAAAGTATACTCTAGCAGATTTTAATTGTTTCAGAACCTGTTAGTGACAACTATTGTCTCGTAACATGGTTATAGATTCTTTTAATAAAAAAAATTATTCCATAATTTTCCTAACTAATCCTAGGTTGTTTTTGGGTCTCAAGTGGGTTGTTTTAATGGGTGTTACATCTTGTGTGTTAAGCAGAGTGAAGAAGGCACCTCAGAGTAGGCACATGACTATAAATCCCACTCTCATTTTTGATGAGCAGGTGAGAAATTCCTTCATTAAGGTATCTACAGAGGTGGAGTGGAGGAATATCAATAAGGTTTCCACTGTTAGAGTGTGAAGATAATATAGCAAAAACTACATAAATAGCATTTCTAAAAGGAGAGAAGGATCTAGAGCAGAAAAAGAATGAGGCCTTCATCAACATGGTAGAAGAAATTGATGATTATGTCATGAAAGAAAGACCACATCTAGATTCTAAGGTACCTGAGAAGTTTCCTTCGGCTATGCATTATGTGTACACATTAGTTGATTTGGTGCTTGAAGATGGACTGATTCGAATGTCAGTGCCAAAGGATCCTGAATAGAAAGCAGAGAGAGCAAGGGCCTCCATGGTTAGAAATATTTCATCTTACAAGGCATTACTCCAAACTTTACAAGATGAGATGAAGAAAGCATATCAATCTCTAAACATATGTGCAGCACCAGAAGCAATGATCAGGATCAGGACTATAATAGAAGATAATGAGGTTTTGAAGGCAATGAAGGATGAGACTTTAGGGCAAGTAGAAAGATTGGAATTAGTAAAAAAGTGAGAAGCCCTTACAGCAGCATAAAACCTGCATAAGGAAAGGTTGGATGATATTAGAAAGCTCATAATGCAAAAGATGGATCTTATGGAGGGAAGGATGTTTGTTATGGCCAATGTTATCCTAGTACTACAAAATGAAAAGGGAAATATAACCCAGGACAAGTTGGAAGCCATCACCACAGATGTTATAAAGAAGACAAGAAATGCGTTGGATGATTGGAAAACATTGGAGGATGAGATTAAAATAGAATATCCAGAGTTGATCCTCCTAGTTGAAGAAGAGGGTGTTGCAGAATAGAAGTCCATTCTTTGTACAGTGATTATTTACATTCTTTACATTATTGTTCTTTATTGTTTGGGACAATCAGAAGGAACCCCATTTCTAGGATGATAATGTACATTAGTGTGGGTTAATGTTGAGCATACAGATTATGACACTAAGGAGAGGGCACATAAAATATTTATGCGCAGGAACAAGGCTCATTTGAAGGCACAGAAGGATAGGGAAGGAAACGCATGTCAGGACAAGATAATTTCAGACTTAGCCATTTTCTTAGTTACAGGATATTTTTGTAGATAGCTTGTGGAGCACACAATGGGATGGAGACTTGCACAACATACAAATTCTATTTTGGGGATGAGCGTCTACTAAGCACCATGCATGATTTCAGGATAATAATAGGATTACTACAACCAGTTAACTGTAGGAGATCTATTATTAGCGCACTTGCATGTGTGCATATTATTGTAAAGGCACATGGCTATTTTCAGCATGAGACCTATTTTGGGAAGTGCGTAAGTGGTGAAGGGAAAGTCCTCACCCTTACAAATATGTAATAGTCTGTGTAGTTAGTGAGAAACATTATGTATGAGTTATTGTAGAGTTATGCTGACAGATCTGATGCACGCATAAACTTATGGTAATGTTATATGATGTAAGAAGCTTATATGTTTTGCATTGTTTAATATAATGGAGTATATTGGGTGGATAAAGTGTTAACGTGACTGTAACTAGTTCTTGTGTGGCTAGTTTAATTATGATTATTGTTTAATTCATGATTCTTTAATATTTAAATCTAGAATATGCTTTGTGGAATGTTTATGGTTAGTTAGGGTTTTGGATATATGCTCTATTGTGTGGATAAAGTGTTAACATGACTGTAGTTGGTTCTTGTGTGGCTAGTTTCATTATGATTATTGTTTAATTCATGAATCTTTAAGATACATATCTAGAATATGCTCTATGGAATGTTTATGGTTAGTAAGGGTTTTGGATATATGCTCTATCTTCAACATGTTAACATCCTACATAAGAAACTTTAGATAGGGGCACGGTACCTTTTCACACTTTGAGTGAGCACTCAGCTCAGGTTGATTGATGTGCCAACATTCCTGGTTTGTTCATGGTAGATTCTAAGTTGTATCAAGATGGCTCGTGAAGGATTTGGAGCTCACATAGAGGATGTTGAGCTAGAGCATCTAGAACTCCCTCATTTGCGAAAGCATGGTAGAGAACCCTCCTTGGCTTTGGATGAAGGAGCACCAGAAGAAAAATTGTAGATCATAAATGTGCATCTACACACTCACAACATTAGTGCACCTGATACTGACTATCGATGCATGCTGGTTTTTCAGATCCATTCTGACTCTTACACAGTAAGCAAGCTTTTGAACTGGGCAGTAGAGTTGTAGTAGATAACATCAATTTGCACTCAAGTTCACGAGTTAATTGGGTAGCTTATTCATCTATGGCAGTGTAATCATTGTCTATGTTATTTTGAGGTCCAGCTGGAGGTATCTTTTTAGCAAGATGTCAGCATAGAACGTGGGTGCGTAGAACATTGGTATAACTTCTGGAAGTAGCACAACTTCACATATTGTGGGAGTCCAGTTTAGCACAACTGTTGGAACACAAGGTAGTGCATCCTCTAGTCCATTTCCTAGTTCAGTACTGGATAATCATGAGGTTCAGATGTGGTTGCATGCTCTGCATTGGGATCTAGTGAGCAATAAAAGGCATGGGACGTGAGAGACATATTTGGAAGAAAGGGCGCGGGTGGTCTAGGATCTAACTTGCTAGCTTGAATTAGGTCTGTTTCCAACCCCATTGCAATGTTGTATGTAGTAGGTAGAGTCCTACCTCATATTAATTGAATCATGACTTAAAGGCACTATTCAAGATGCAGCCTTAAATAACGTACAAGAAAGCATGCTGGGATATTATGGCCTGTACCACTTGAGGATATTTTGTCCCATAGCTTAAGGAATCTGATGTTGACAACTACATTGCAGGGGTGCGTGCATAGTTGGTATAGAAATTTTAACCCTGACTAAACTTGTGTAGATTATACCACATGGTGGGATGCTTTCTTTAAAGAATTTTATATCCCTGAGTTTGAGTAAAATAACATCAACATGTTGAAAGACATCATGCAAGGATGATGCATAAATAAATACCCTTTTGTCTATGTGATCTTATGACATACGTGTAATCCAGCATGCTCAGTGGTTCATTGGAGAACTAATCACACCTTTTAGAAGATAACTCTCACATAAGACTTTAATAGATCTGCGCGAGGCATTTGAATCAACTCTACGCATTGAACCAGTAGGGAGAGTAGACACAGGAGTGAGACCATGCTTGGAAGCTCATATTGCAGCAATGGCTAAACAATTAGAGAAATTTTTAGCTAATTGGTGCACATGAGATGCTCAGTGGGATGTGGCTACTAGCATATCATGTTGTGCATTAAGATTAGAGGGGCATCCACCAGTGAAACTGAAAAAGCTGTCCTCGGAGGAGGAGGTTGTTGGAGTACCATAGTAGGCTCACTTGTTGTGAGGAGGAGTAGAGTGATCGTGGTGCACATGGGGATGCACACATTTCAAGATCTATTGTGTGCTTCTTTTTTTAAGCTGGACGATACAAAATATCCTTTGACTGTAGCGTTGTGTCTGGTACTACACTCTTTTCATAAAAGTTCTACTACTCAGTGACTACAAAAAAGGAGATATGTAGTGTTGGGAGTTGATCAGATTGATATTGGCATATGATAGACTGGCATTGTAACTGGGCGTGCCAGACAACTCTAAGGATTCTAAGAGGAGCACGTGCACCTGTGTCTCATGATCATGGAATGAACTAAGTTGCTTTGATGGACAACAATGGTAGAGGTCGACGTTACCAAGTTGTGGGACCTTCAGAGGCTTGAGGTCGTGATCGGTGGAGAGAAGGTAATTTCCCTCATACGTACTTTGTTACTACATACTGATACTCCTGATCATGTATAGGAAGGGAAATCCCTAAGCTAAAATGCAAAGGGACTTAGGGATAGAAGGATACCACATACTATGGAAAAGTGCCCAGACTTATATGAACATTTGAGTAAGATAGCACAAATAAGAGAATAAGGGATGTGGGACTATTTGGTCTGAGAGTGCAGCATATCGACAAAAAAAGATCAAGGGATGCTAGAAAGTGTAGCATTAGACCAACACACATTGGTACACTGTAAATCAGTTTCATAAAACACAACTAGAAAATTAGCATGTGCCAGGGAATTTTATAAGTGGACAGCAACAGACACATAATACTAAAGGAAGGAAAGAAGAAGAGATGTAAACATGCTAGTACAAACCCTATCCATTAAAAGGATGCTTCCATTATCAAGAAACCATGGAGGTGATTGTTATAATGGTGAAAAAGGTCGATATCCAGTGTATGCAAGAGCCAGATCACAAAGGTCTTAGAACAGAATACATAGGCAATATGAAGTCCTTATCAAATGGATGTTAAGGATCCAAAGGAGGTTTGTCCAACATGTTGCACAATGAGCTAAGCATTATTCATTTGCTAGATGAAGTGATGGAAGTTAAAGAGGAGGGAACACTCCATGTGTTTGAAATACAACCACCAATGAGAAGTAATCAATGCCTACAAATGCCTACAAATATATCAAATGTGTCCCCCCCATAGTCTGTTTAGCATGTATGGAGAAGGAAAGAAGGTCAGATCTAAATCAAATTGTGGATGGTTGGGCTTTTAAGTCATATTCTAATTCATAAATACACAGAATTAATATGTTTTCCCATTCATTACCCACCAGATGTGCCAAAATTTGAGATTTGAATATCTAACATTATAGCCATACGTCAACAACTATTGATTAAGATGGGCACACACCGATTGGAGCTATGTAGCCATGCCTATTATGATTGTTAGAAGGATTGTCATTGATCCACTCTACATGGCAGCACAAGTTCACATAGGCACTTTCACTGTCTTAAGGACTGACCAGAATTTGCCAACAGTGTTTTTTCCAACTTTACTTGGGTGTCATTCATGTTATTTGAAAAGGATTTTGTTCCCAACTGGTTCAACAAAGGATATATAAGTTGTGAGCACATCAAGTGTGATCGAGTCATGACGTGGCATGAACATGATTGGAAAGGTATGCACCTTGTGTAGAGCCCTTAAGTGAGGATAAAGATTAGAACAGAATTTATGGGTGCACAATTGCGATCATCACAGAGGAAGTTGGGGAGCCATCAGTAAGGAAGGATTTATCCAATGAGATGATGCACAATTCATTAAAAAATAATGTGCAAGTGGTGCATGAGGAGAGGGAACACGAGAACATGGGACTTTGATTTTGGGAAGCAAGGCCAAGGTGTGAAGTGAGAAGGTGCATCTGCATGCTGAGAGGAAAGCCATGGAAGTATCAAAGCAGTTTGCAGCAAGCAGACAGATGGAACAAAGAGGACACAAGTTAAAGGAAAATAATGGAAGTATTCCTTCTTGAAAAGGAAGGTTCAGTGGGAATGTCAGGTGGAAAGATGCAACCATGTTTGGTTTATACTTTGTAAGTGAAATCATAGAGCAAGAATGTGGATATGAGTTATCCAGGGATAATCTTTTGGAATGGAGAGTTATTGAGGATTTCTTTATCTGCTAGATTTCTACAGGAACAATGCACCTACCCAGATATGTGAATTTCATGGGAATGATCATGTTCAACACCATGTTCAACAGTGTGAGAGACTCTGGATAGAGGGGATGAGAGGCCTTACCACCTTCGTTATGGGTGCACTAGTTCTGCTATCACCTTGAGAGGCTTGTGTGTGCGCATGGTATGTCTATGCTGAGTTGAATAGAGAGACTGAAAATTGGCAAGAACTGACTTCCAGGTATGATTCACACCTTTGACTATTTTTCCACTAAACCTTTAGTGAATGAAGTGCATTACAGGTTATGAGGCACTTGACTATGGGGGATATAGTGCAATGGATGAGGAGACTTATTTAGGAATTATTAGGTGAGTCAAACCTAGAGGCACACTTTGAAGAGGAAGAATCAAATGTTGAACAACTTGGGCGTGCTTGCCTAGAAAAAGAGAAAGGGTAAGATGGTCTATGTGAGTTAATGATGAAGAAGTAGAGAATCTGGATGATTGAGCATATATGAGGGTACATGCAAGAGGTCCTGGACAATACAGTGCAGATGAAAGCATGCACATGTATCATGAGCCCATGAATACTAAGAATGTCAACATTGGGACAGATGCTGAACCTAAGCAGGTCATCAAAGGAGATTATTAGTTTGATTCTGAGGTTGCAAAAATAATTGAGCTACTGTTGCATGACTACCAGGACATGTTCCCTAGAGGATATTATGAATTAAAAGGGGTACATGAATTCTTTGGGTGAGATGAGGATCAATTTAAAGGAGGGTGCATGTGCCCAGTTAGGAATAGATGCCTTACAGGATGAATCCTAACTTGCACATCAAGGTGAAAGAAGAAATTGATAAAATATTGAATTCTAGAATCATTGATCCCATCGAAGAGTGCAAAATTGGTTATCTTTATGGTGATCATTATAAAGAAGGATGGAAGAATCATAATATGTGTGGATTACATGGAGTTAAATGTTGCATGTGTAATGGATCCCTTTCCCACACCTTTTATTGAGGAAATCTTGGAAGGTGTTGTAAGGCCCGAGATCTACTCATTCACTAATGGATTCTTTGGATATCATCAAGTGAGGATAGCTAAGGAAGATCAAGAGAAGATAAATTTCACCACTGATTGAGGAATTTTTGCATACACAGTTATGCAATTTGGATTAAAGATTGTGCCTGCAGTATTTTTGCGCATTGTTATGCAAGCATTCCAGGACTTTATTCATAAGTTCTTGCAGGTTTATTTGGATGATTGAACAATGTATGGGCTAGTGAAAGATCACTGCGATAACTTAAGAGCTTATGTTTGAGAGGTGTTGGTAGTTGAGCATCTTGTTAAACATTAAGAAGTGCATTTTTGCTACACCCATTGGGACTTTGCTAGGAACACATTATCTGTAAGGAAGACTTTTCTAGTAGATCTTGCCAAGTTGATGTTATTTTGGGCTTAGAGGAACCTACTAACCAGAGTGAGGTGCATGGGTTATTAAGGCACATAAGATACTTCATAGGAAGTTTATCAAGGGATATGCTAAGATTGTCTACACCATTAGAGGAATTATTAAAGATTAAAGAGACAATTTCCATTGGGGTGAAGCACAATAACGTGCATTTGAGACATTGAAGGAAAGTTTTACTACAGTCACCTATTCTATGCATTTTCTTCATGGACCAAACCTTTTCACGTGCATGCAGACACCTCTGGCATGGCCATTGGTACAATATTAGCCCATCCTAGAGAAGGTATTGTTGATCATCCTATTTGTTTTGTGAGTAGGAAACTAACACTAGCTAAAAAAAACTATACCATCTAAAGTGCATGAGGCCTCTGTCTATGATATATACGCACTACATAAATTTCAATAATATTTATTGGAACTACCCTTTTCATCTTCTATACAGATCATATGGTATTGAATTACTTGGTGAATAAGCCCAGTTTTATAGGGTGCACATATGTTGTTGGATTCTGTTATTTTAGGAATTGGATTTTACTGTGGTGGTTAAGCTAGGAAAGAGTAATTCTGGACCAGATCATTTGATCTAGGATTCAATAAAGAGAGGATGCACAAATTATTGAGGACACAATGTCGTATATGCACATCTATTCAGGTTAAACCACGTGCGCCCTCTGGACTTAGAATATATTGTTGTCTTTTTACGAACAGGTGTGGCGCCTGAAGGTATGAAGGCTTTGGAGAAGAAACATCTTGCTATCCATGCCACACCTTAGATGTTGATCAGTGGAGACTTATAGAAATTAGGTCAGCATGAATTTTTGCATCAGTGTGTACTTGAGCATGAGTGTGACACAATTATGGAGGAAGCTCATGGGGGTATTATCATGTGGAAATTATGTGGGAGACGCTATCAAGCATGTAAGATTCTATTAGCTAGTTTATGGTGGGAAACATTATACTAGGATTGCAAATAATCTTATAAGGTATGTGACCATTGTCAGTGCCTTAGAAATCCTGGGAATAGAGATGAGATGTCCTTAAGACCTATTTTTAGAGTGCAAAACCTTTTGAAAAGTGGGAAATTGATTTTGTGAGCTCCTATTTCCCCACCCATTGCACATAGGAATGGCTCGTACTACATTATAAATTGTAAAAATTATCTTACAAGGTGAGGAAAAATATACACCTACAAAGGATTGCATAGTAACTACAATAACAAGGTTTCCAGGTGGGAAAACATTATCAGCAAGTATGGATTCCCTTTGAGTTTAACAAGTGATAGGGGTACTCATTTTCTTAATGAGACCATCAGGATAACTATTGGCAGGAATTTATGGTAGCACACCATAAAACATCACCCTATGATCCTTAGGAAAATGGAACTGTTGACACTTTCAACAAGATATTGAGCCATACCTTGACTAAGATTTGTGAGGTTGAAAGGAAATACTGGGATGATAAATTTTCTAATGTAATTTGGGCATACAGGACAACCTACAAGAGGTTAAATAAAGAAACACCCTTTCAGTTGGTGTTTGGCACGGAGGTTATTCTACTAGTTGAATTCATGTTACCATCTATGTGTATTGTGCGCACAGGAGGTTTAGTAAAACTGATGCAGCTGGATGAAAGGCGTGCCACAGCCAGATGGAGTTAGAAGTAATAAAAGGCAATGCAGAAGGCATGGCATGATAGGCACATCAAGGACAAGAAGCTTGAGGTTTGATAGATGGTTTGTCTTTATGACTCAAATTTTTTGTGCCACCTTGGAAAGCTTGAGGTGCATTAGTTGGGACCGTATGTTATAACTTATATACTTAATTCAGACACTTCCTAGTAAGAGACGTTGGATAGAACATAGTTTCCCGGAAACTTTAATAGGATTAGGCTGAAGCCCAACTACAAATAATCCTTCTTATTGTTTGTAATAAGGTAGTGTTGCCACTTATATTAGATTTCCTTAATTAATTCCCTTTATATGTGTTTCCTTTTATTGTTGATATGTTTTTTCAATTTAGTTCAATGTTTTTGTAATAAGCGTGTTTGCATGCCAGAAGTTGATTACTATCTAAGTGTTTTCATCCATAGAGGACCGTGTATACCCTCAATGTGGGGTGGATAAATAAGGATTGACTTGTACCTTATTTTAAATTTTGGTGCATGATAAAGTGTTTTATTTAAGTTTTTAGATGAAATAGATAAGGGTGTGGGCCAAGGAGGAATACTTGTTGCGATGGTTGGTTGAAGGTTGTGCACCCATTTTGACTTGTGGATCCAATGCTAACTGTGAGAGATTCCTTTTGGTTAGGAGGGACTACCTGAAATACACAACAAGACCACAAAAAGAGGATTAAATAATATATGTCAGTGGGTTGCCTAGCGTGTGCTAGATCTAGGAAGTGTGATACTTCCTCAGTGGAAGTCAACCCACTGTTTAATACAATTTAATGTAAGGAATAACATGAGAAAATAGAATCCAAATGTAGTTGATATAATTTAGGTATATCATCCAATCACAATAAGAAAATATAACATAACATGCTAGGATATGATTAGATCTGGAAATAAGGTAAACAACTAAGGTGTTGGAATAGGTCAGGGTCAAATTTTGGGTCACCTGAGTCACTTAGAAAAGGTTATTGGGATCTAGTATTAGTAGAACTACCAGATATAGAGATTGACGTCGGTCTGGTATGACCGACAATAGTTTATTAAGAATTGACAATGGTACTGTGGGGTGGTAATAACTTGGTAGTTTATGGTTTTAGATTTGTCTGAGACTAGATCAAATATGGTGAGGAGTTGGTTTAGGTATAAGGAGATGTTGGGAATATCCAGACGTACTCAGGATTAGACAGAGGTGATTGAAAGGGTTATGATTGATGGGAAAGGTTCGGGTTCACATGAAGACAATAATGGTGGAGTGAAAATATAGTTGATGGTTGATAAACAAAGGTGAAGAACTCTTATAAATAGAATAGAAATAAAGTGGTGTAGGTTAGAGACACGCTTAATTTTTTGCATGTTCAATGGCTAGGTGGTGGTGATGGTTGATCAGTGAAATGGCAATCAGTTTCATGACAATGTTTCCCGAGTTCTCCTGTGAATGCCAAAGCCTTCTGATCACTGGTTATGCTGGTTATGGTTGCCCGGATGTGCAAAAGATCTTTGGTTCTTTCTTACATGCATATCTCCTTTGCTCCAAAACTCAAGAATGTGTCTAACCTCCCAAAAATGGTTACCAAAATGGTTATATGGTAACTAACGATGGTTCATGGTTACCGGCGTCAGTTTCGGGTTGACCAGAGTTGATCAAGGTGGGATATCCTAGGTTTCCTAAAATAGCAAATATTGGCTATCCTCTCCCATCTTTTTCTCATTTTTGTTGGGTCTATATGGAGAGTTGTGCTTAGATACGTGGGAAAGTGGTTAGAGGGAGAATAGGCATGTGCTTTTAGGGTTATACTAAGTCTTAGTTCATTAAGGTAAGTAGGGATACATCTTAGTTAGTTATAGAAGCATGATATGAATAGGTTTATGGTGAGGTGTCTACGGGAGGTGATGGGGTGAGGTGGAAATTAGTTTTAATTGAGGTAATTAAATAATGAATGAAGTGAGGATGAGTATTAATTTAATTGTAAATAATTAAATTAATATTAATATGGGGTATAAGGGTCATGGTTAGGTGAATGCGTTTAAGTTGGTTATTTGAAAGGGGACCAAGGGGAGTTTGACCCATTTTTGGTGTCTACATTTTTCCCCTTTATTTGCATAGATTTTATTGGTAAGAAATGCTGACAAAAATAGGAAGTGAATACCCCATGTGTGGGTGAAGGTGATCCCCTCGAATCGGGCACTGATGATGTGTAAGACAGAATCGGTGAGTGGTTTGATAAAGGTGTAGATGGGGAAGATATGTGGGGAAAGGTTTGAGTATTAAGGGAAAACATGACAGTCAACTTGGGTAATGGGTAGTAGGTAGTGGTAAAAATTAGGTCATGGGTAATGACAATCAAACACACGTACATGTATAGATTGTAACATGGTACTAGGTTAAAGATCTTGCAAACTCTACATCATCCAAGGTTGATAGGTTTATCCAAATAGGGAGGAAGTGATTCAGGTATCCAAGGTATAGGATATGGTCAACAAACACAACGTAGCTCAGGTACAGGAACATTTAGGTATGCTCTAGTACACCAAAGGTTTGGTTGGGATAAACAGCATGAAAAAAGGCAAGGTATGGTTGTTAGGTTAAAACAACATAGGTAGTAGCATCACAAGGTATAGCGAGTACATAAGGTTAATGGTCACACCAAGTAGGTCACGTTTGGGAAAATAGGTCATGGCACGGGTAAGGCCAAGGTACATGTATAATAACATCTCCTAAGACACAACAAAGGAAATGTTGGGGTTGGTTGGGCTTGTAG
Organism: Taxus chinensis; assembly: GCA_019776745.2. Lineage (NCBI taxonomy): Eukaryota > Viridiplantae > Streptophyta > Pinopsida > Cupressales > Taxaceae > Taxus > Taxus chinensis. The sequence continues at coordinate 380,964,274 of CM034151.1, forward strand.
GATGTTTCAATGAGTAGTCGGAATGATAAAAAGTGGGTGAGCACAAGTGGAAACAAGTGAAAAGGGAGAGAGGTAAGGAAAACTGGTTGGAAGTGTGATCGACATCGGTTACATGTTGACCGATGATGGTTGGCTAGGGCACCAATATGACCGACGTCTGTCAAATCGGATTGGGATTAAAAAGGAAAATGACACTTTTTGTGGTATCATTTTTCATTTTCATATAGTAGAAAATGACAAAGGAGCGGTGGAAAAGTGTAAAGTGACAAATTCAGACAGAGAGTTGAGTTGGCTAGCCTCGAAGCAAGTGATCGATCATTTGATAGGCGGGTCCATGAGATCGGTGTGAGCGATTCGGTTGGTTGGAGGTGAAGAGGGAATTTGATGATGGTAGAGGTAGGATAGGGGTCAGGTGGACCACCAGTGCAATGGCTTGACATGCCCTATGGAGATGGCACCATGATGAGATATGATTCAATCCCATTCTATATTGGTTAGGTAAATTTATTTGTAGAAATTGGGTTTGTGTAAAAAAGGGTTTGGGGGGGAATTAAATTTGAATTTGGAAGGTATATGGATGAAATAGGAATGGAGGAAGGCTTATGTAGGGTAAAGAGGGGTGAGGATGAATTAAGGTGAGATTTGGGTAGGGAAGGGTAGGTAGGGAGGTAGAATGTTGGATTTTTAGAGAAAAAGGGTGGGGTTTTGTGGGTTTTTTCACCGCGACAGTGATCGATGTCAGTCAAAGGTTTGCCGACGTCAGTAAGAATTAGCTGGCATCGGTCACAGATGAAGTGACCGATGATGATTTTTTTTTACTATTGTCAGTCAATAATAACTAATGTTAGTCAACATTTAGAGGAAAGTGGGCTAGAAAATGAGAGGGGGTGGGTGGGGAGATAGGTCATGAGATAGGAATATATTGTTGACGGAAAATAGCTTGGGTAAGAGGTGTGAATAGGTATGGTTCGAGGGATGGGAAATAGAGTAGGGAGAGAAGTGTAGTTTTTTAGGGTTGGGGTGAGGAGATAGGTCATGAGCAGCAAAGGTCTTGGAAATAGGCTGGGTGGGTAAGGGTGAAGTCAGGGTATGGTCGAGGTCTAATGATGTTATGATTTGTTAGATGCAGGTGAGGGATCGGTTGCGGATGTAGGATAGGGTACCACCTTTTTTATTAGCGGTACGAGGGAGCGTGACAATTTAGGAGTGGTGCCATGTGGTAGAGGTCATCTTGATTTAGGTCAGACACTATCGGCATGTAGTTTGGGAGCTAAGTTTGATGGTCACGCTCATCGACAAATGGGATTCAGTGACCAGCACATTTCTTTTGCTTATAGTTGAGATGACCGTCACCTTAGAGGATGTTTATAAGATCCTAAGGCTATTGATAGTAGGGATGTAGGTGTATTCCATTTCCTCAAAGGCATCTGAGGAGTTCATGTTTTGAGTGTTTGGCGAGTGGTTGGCGGAGTTACGGTTCTATAGTGCCAACCTGAGTTATGGAGATATGTATCGGCCCATCCTCGGGAGATGAGGTTAGTGGTTTTGATTATGGAGGTAGTTTGTTGTTTTTCATTGCCAAACGTGGAGGGTGGGAGATTCCCTGGGGCATTGATGGGGGTTCTTCACGACATGATGGAGGATAGGACCCGATTTACATGGGCACCAACATTCTTGGTGCAGCTATGTAGAGAGTTATTGGCCTGTGGGAGGCTACGAAGGTTCATCTTGAGTTGTACGTTCCTCCTACACTATTGGGCATATGAGCACATCATGTGTGTGCATCCAATGGGCATGTCCTGACTTGATGCATTCGAGATGGGCTTTGTTTGGGTGAGCTATAGGTAATGGGTACCTACTGTTAGAGAGCGCCAAGTTGTTAGGGCTACAAACAATGTAGCATATTACAGGTGTGTATTAGGGGTTTTCTGGTGTGGACATCATTTGGAGGTCATATGTGGGCTTCCCATCATATAGGAAGATGGCCAAGGAGCTACAAGAGTTACAGTTGCTCTGATGGATAGAGGGGCGTCGTGCAGGAGACCATGAGATGATGCCTATTGACAAGGTCGAATGGCAGTTTGGGTTGCCCCAGGATGTACCTCCACCATTTCCACAGTACATGAGGGATGACATGGAGAGGCTTATGCCTCTATCACATTCAACACTGCCTACAGGGTAGGAGGAGTAGGTTATAGATTGGCATTTTGATGATGTTAGGGTTACAGATAGGTATAGACAATGGTGGGCATCACATCTACGTGTAATACCCTCGAGGCCATGACATCCTAACTTAGCCACTATCACAGTTTAGAGGGACACCCTATAGGGGTAGGTGGCTACTCTTGTGACACATTTGGGGATGGTACAGGGATAGTTGATAGGGTCAGAGGCATAGGTGGCAACGTTACAAGTATAGGTAGTAGCCATACAGGCCTAGCTAGTACAGGGATAGGTACCCGCGTAGGGTGGGGATGGAGATGGGGTACAGGTGGCCACCCTACAAGCACATGTAGTAGGTTTTTTGGGCCATTTGGCCACTACACATGCACATATTATGGCCCTTCAGACCCAGGTACAAGCACATGATCCTACATAGGAAAGGGCGGGACAGGGTTCCACGGTACAGGTACAGGGACAAAGGCCGATGGCACCACCACAAACAATACCCATGGCTAGGTTCAGGGATGCCCAAGGCGAGGTGAGATATTATAAGGATCACTTGATGGCCATAGGGATAGATATCCCTACCTGTGGAGAGTATAGAGCATAGCAGGACTCGAGTGAGAGGACCAAGTCTCACACTCACAATGTGGAGAGTACAGGGGGTCAGTGAGCCCCGAGACAGGGTCAAGGTGAGTCCACTAGTTCATGAAGGCTAGCTCCAGGCGAGGTACCAGTAGAGGTCTGGCTGAGGCCCATGGAGGGTGGTGAGATGATTACGGGATGTCACATGGGAGAAAAGGAGGAGGAGATAGGTGAGACATGCATGGAGAGTATTTAGTGATTGATATTTGTGTGAACCTCCATTTTTGTGATTTTTGATATATATCGGCCTGCGTGCCGAAGATAATGAGGTTGTCTCTGAGTGATTTGATATATTTGTATTTATTTGTATCTGCATACATATGTATGTATACACATACTTTCTCATTTATATAGATGATGATATTTATATTATGGATGGGGTAGTTGTTTTAATTTCCATTATTATTTGTGTATGTGATGGAAACTAGGTAAATTAGGCATGATTGAGTCGAGGTCTTGTAGGCATGGTTGAGTTAGGTCAGTTAGGCATGTTGGAGTCAAGTTGTAGACATGATGGAGTCAGGTCATAGGCATGATGGAGTCAGGTCATAAGCATGATGGAGTCAGATCATAGGCATGATGGAGTAAGGTTATAGGCATGATGGAGTCAGGTTATAATTTTGATTTTAATGTCCAATTCATTGGTAACATGGGAAATAAATGATGATGTATATGTGTGTTATGGTTTATGTTTCCAAATATTTTCTATAGTGGAAATGTGAAAATGATAAATGAATGATGTGATGATGTGGTAAAAATTTTCATCAATTATTGCTTGTTTGGTTTACTTTCCAATTGTTGATATAAAATGGAAACGAACTGAGGTAGGATGTGAATAGGGAAATGAAGGGGAAAATAGGTTAGGGTGAAGAGTGGCCGAGCTAACCTTTAAGGGCCCCATGCCATCGAACTGCTTCCTATATAGCCCCAACAAAAAGGGGTTGAGGCCGACGTAGTTCTCCCATGAGATAGGGAAGAATATGAAGAATTAGGGGGATGGGTTGGTGAATTTTAGGCATGATTTAGTTAGGTCATAGGCATGGTTGAAGTGAGGTTATATGCATGGTTGAGTCTAGGTACATAAGCATGGTTGATTCATTTTAAATTTTAGGCATCGAAGATATAGGTTATGTATAGGATAATCAATAAATAATGAATAAGGTGAATGGTAAGAGGTGGAAAAAAATATCCTCTTAATTGATAAGAACCCTAATGAGTCGACCATACCACAAGATGGGCTTATGAATGGATGAACCTAAAGGCAGTGCATAATGAGACTATTCTAAAGGTGAAGAAAGTCACATGATCACGAAATGGTCACATTTGCGAAAAGTCCCCTTGAGCATAGAGAAAACTAGGGCACAAAAGGTAATGAAGCAAAAGTGGATGGGAGAGTGTAACCTAGTATACAACTGTATGTTTACTTGACAAGATACCCAAGATTAAAATAGGCAAGTCTATGATGAAAAAAGTTCATCTTTTTCTTTCTTGTTTTTTTATTTTTCTTTTGTTTTTGTTTTGATATACTAATCGATGCGGGAAGTACATGTGGGATGATTAGATTTTCTCTTTGAGGTCTTCTTGAAGATAATCGATGCGGGAAGCTTTAGAAACATTTACTATATTTTGGAAATGAATTTATATAGCTTGTCCTTCAAGGGAGCATTCTATTTATAGTAGCTAGATAGAGAGAAGAGATGTCCCTTTTTTAGGGAGTCATCTTTTGCTGGAAGCTTGACTCAAGGACTTAAATCCCATTTTGTTTTTTTTGTTTTTTTTGGACATTTTAAGTCATGAAAAATACTATATATGAGGATTAGGTTCTTGTTTAGAAGAAAAAACCATAGCACATAGAGGTATACTATAAAATATGTAATTTCAAGTGATGAATGACCATGGGATTCCATATTTTTAAAAGATGAAAAGTATCCATGAGAATCCTACCATGAGTAGAGCCGTGGTACTCATATTGAAGATAGGGCTGAAAGGTGGCATGTAATGACATGATTCTAGTTTAGTCATGTGGATCCCCAAAAATGGGTAATATGGAAGGTGAAAAACACTCAAGGGATGAGTGGTCAATTGATAGAAAGTGATATATGACTGAATGTCAATAATAAAATAATCAAAGATACAAGGCATTGAGAGGCTCAAGTTATGGGTTTTACCTTCAAGTGAAGACAAATGATAAGCACTTGATCCATAGGAATGGGTAAAAATATAGGGTCTGAAGATAATTTGGAGACAAATTTACCCTGTTTACTTTTCTCTTCTTTAGTTACAGGTTGATTTTCCTTTAGGATGAGGTCACCAGACCTTAAAGGTTCGTTCATGGACATGTTTTTCGTAGGTGACGTTTGATACATTTTAAATAAATTTAAAGATGGTCCAGGAGCATTAATACGACATTTTTATAATAAATCAAGTTGCGGCTAAACGATCCTGGTGAAATTCATCATCATTGAGCATGTCTTGTAGTGAGATGCGAAGAGATGGAATCTAGACTTTGAGAGGAAAGGCAACCGTCAGTACCGTAGACCATAGAAAAATATGTGGCAGCAATTGAAGTGTGAATACTAGTGTGATAAGCCCACAGAGTGCAAAAGGAATGTGTGAATGCCAATCCTTACCAGTATCGTCAAACTACTTTCAATAAGAATTTTGTTTAAGGTTTTATTGGTCGATTATGCTTGGTCATTGGTTTATGTGGGTAATAAGGTGATGAGAAACTGTAGTTGGATGCCAAAAGCGTCACACAACTTATGTAGGGTTTTTTTTTTGAATTTCTTTATATTATCAGTGATGAGACGATGAGGAACACCAAAGTGAAAAATGATGTGATGGTTGATGAACTCACATATTTTCTTGAGCTTTTGTAGAAATGAGGGGAATGGCTTCTACCAATTTAGTATAATATTTAGTAACAATTATAATCCATTAATGGCATTGTGAAGAATGGTGATTGATCTCACCAATAAGATCCAAACCCCATTGAGAGAAAGGGATAAATGTCTCGTGTGACATGTAAGGCATGACTAGGTGTGTGATGAATATTAGCATGTTGCTGGAATTTTATACAACGTTTGACATAGTCACAAAAGTCATGGTTTAGGGTTGGCCAATAATAGCCAAGCTGAAGAATTTGTTTTGTGAAAACTAAACCACTAAAGTGACCTCCATAAATTCCATTGTGAACTTCCTTGATAGTGTAGGGAATTTACGAACTTTTAAGGCATCGTAAGAGAATACCATCGAAGCCACACTTATAAAAGAGTACCACCCATGATGACATAACTGAGAGACACTTTTAAGAAAGACACGTTGTCCATTATGAGTGAGATCAGTGGGTAGAATGGAAGGGAAAAATATTCTACAAATTTCTTATACCAAAGGTCACATGGGTTAGGTGTAATGGGTTCCAATGGAGTAGATCACATGAGGTAATTAATAGGGTGATTGCAACATTTATATTGTGAATAAATATTTTAGAGTTGACAAGGCGAAGTCAGGTATCTGAGAAGCCAAGCAGGCCATGATATCTAAAAATTTATTGGTAGAACATGGGGTGGTTTAAAGTTTGTAACGGTAAAAGGTGGTCAAAAATATGTCCACTGTGATGTTTATACTTTTGAAGTATCTCATTATGACACTGGTATATACCATGGACCTAGTTTACGACTAACTGGGAATCACCAAAGATATTAATCGACTGTAACATCTAAGGTATAAGAATCATAGAGACCTAATACAAGTGCTTTGTATTCGAGAAATATTGTTTGTACATTTAAATATCAAGTTTGAAAGACAAAGGTGTAGGTTCACCATTAAGAGGAATGAGGATAACACCAGCCCCACCTCCACACTGACAGTTGGAGCCATCAAAGAAGAGTGTCATTTGGCAAGCGGGTTCATTTAAGGATATGGTAGCTATGGATTCGTCTGGGAAATCAAAGTTAGAGGGTTGATTCCTTAGAAAGAGGCGTACATCTGTCAAGTTGGTCAGCGATAGCTTTGCCATTGATGGATTTTTGATGAATTAATGTCGAGGTTAGGGTCAAAAAGAAACATAAGACAACATGCAAGAACGTTGATGTTGATAGGGTTTTGTGCATGCATATAGTGTAGGGGGTCAGTATTGGTAACAACAAAGGTTTTATCATTGAGCAGGTAATGACAGAGTTTGGTGGTGACTGAAAACTAAGGCTAAGCAGAGTTTTTTCAGCATGTTGGAGTATCTAGTTTTGTAGTCTAAAAGGGTACGACTTATGTAATAAACCGCTTTACTCTCTATCTTACTCATTGTTACGATGAGAAATCATGGCACCTAAAGAATGGGCAGTGGCAGAAATTTATAGGTAAAAGGGTTGGTAATCATGAAGGAGGAATGAGCACTAGTGGTTGATGAAGGTATTATTTTAAGGTGCCAAAGGATTTATGGCATTCATAATCCGATTTGAATGAAATGTCCTTCTTGAGAAGATGATGAAATGGTTTACAGCGATTAGAAAAGATGTGAGATAAAATGATGAATGGATTGCAACTTATGTTGTAGGATTCAAAGTTGATGGATATTAGTAGGCAGAGATATTTCTAGAATAGCTTTTACTTTAGTAGGAGTCAAATTCTATGCCACGCAAATAAACGATGAAACCAAGGATTTTTCTTGAAATTACTACAAAGATGTAGTTCTTTGGTTGAAGATGAACACAATACTTGATGAGGGTAGTCAAATATGACCTTAAGGATGGTCAAGTGTTCAGGCTCGATGTTTGGATTTGGCAAGAAGATCATCTACACAATCTTCCAGTATGCGATGCATGATGTAATGGAAGATGTAAGTCATGGTTCATTGATATGTAGCACTAGAGTTTTTAAGGCCAAAAAGGAATTAATCGACAGCAAAAGGTCCCCTAAGGAGTGATGAAGGTATTTTTGTGTTGACCTTCTGGAGAAAGTAATATTTTATTATAACCCGAAGAAACCATCCATGAGTGATAGCATTTCATGGCTGACGATGGAGAGATCAACTAGTTGGTCAATACCTGGTAGAGGAAAGTTCATCCTTGGGACAAGCTAGGTTGAGGTCGTACGGAATTTCATAGCAAATGTGGAGTCCCCCTATCACCTTTGTGACAAGGAATGATGTTAGAAATCCATTGGGAATAATCAATGGGTAGGATGAAAGAAACTGAGAGAAGGTGCTGAAGTTCTTCTTTGACCAGATAGAGTAATGCAGGGATGCATTTTCCGCACATCTTTTGTTTGATGGGTTTGGCATTACGAATGGTTATGATATTTTGGACCATGATTTTTGGGTCAATACTGGGCATATCGGCATATGAATAGGTAATAATCATTGTCTATGGTCCTGAAGGAAAGAAGTAAAAGCTTCATTTTTAGAAACATTTAAAGGCTGGCCTATATTTAGGATGTACGGGTCATCTTGAGTATTAATGTTGATTTCAATAGTCAATTCATTCAACATGGTTTACGTCTTAGAGGGGAATGACTGGTGAATAGAAGAGTAATTCGCACCAAGGTAGGTGAGGATGGACTCATCCTCCTGACATCGAATGACATTAATATAACATGTATCGTCATCAATCAAGTCAGGATACAGGAAGGGGAGAGAAGAGGGATCCCCACCATCGCGTTGAAAGGTCATAGGTCCCAAGGAAATCATGTTTACAAAAAAAAGGAGAAATAGATTCGGGATACCAATCTAACGCAGGTCCAGTCAGAGACATGGGAAAGGTCCTTAAGATTAAAGCATCATCATGAGTTATTAGGTAGCACCCATGTTTGAACAACCACAAATGTTGTTGTAGGTCTTCCTTGCTATTGAAGCGGTTGAATTTAGGCATCTCCCAATGTACGGGGTATGGACGAATAGGAATGGATGGGTGGATGGGCTCATTGTAAATTTTGTCGTAGGTGAGAGTATTGTGGGAGCCAAAAACTGATGCCTCCAACGTCTACATCTTTTCCATCATCAATTTAATTAGGTTGTTGGTAGGTTGCGATGATTAGGTGCCTCCTGTAGTGTAAGAGGGTTGGTGTTGGGCATGTAACAGGGGTGGCATTCAAGTATATGGTGTTGTTGTGTAGGTAGATTGAGAAGGAGGAAGTGAAATAGGGGGTACGTACCCAGAGTGAATAATAGATGAAACGGGAGGCTACTGATAGTATGTATATGGAGGTGGAAGGATCGTGGTAACCCTAGTGGTAATGGGGGCCAACGACTGTGGAATGGAAAGGACCACGTTTTGAAAGTGGGTGGGGGTCACCGACATGGGAGGTGGTTGTGTAGATACGGGTATATGTGAGACATTAGGGGCAGATGAAGTTTTGTTTTGGGTGGTTGTCAAAGGTATGGTGGATGTGGCAGGTGTCACGGATGTAACAGATGCGGTAGTCATAGCAAGTATAGGCCCTAGCTATGAAATGACTGGGGATAAGGTAGATGTGGGCAGCGTGGAGCTAGATGGGGCTGACGCAGGAGTGGGAATGAGTGCTGGGGGGATAGATGCAGGCATGTTGTATATCAACTGACCCAAGGCATCTCGAGTGGAAGAGTGGGACAGATAAAACTAAAATGTGGTAGCCCGTTTTGGTCAAGGAGTCGTTACGAACTCCTCATCTCCAATAGCAATAGTGATAGGTTGGATAGGATCCATGGTGGGTGATAAAATAGAAGATGGTGAAGGACTAGGTGGGAGTGGTTGACAACTAGCATGGAATATGAGTGCACTAGCTTGTCGATGCATCAATACCATGTGAACAGGTACTGATCAGGTTGGGTTGCCTTTTTGTAAATGACATAGAAAACAAAGGGAAAAGGAAGAATATACGGTAATAAATGGATTAAGTACCAAATGTTAGTTAGAAAGTGGCATAGGATAACCAATTTCGGTCAGGGTTAACTAGCGACGGTTAGGGGTAAGCGCTGCCAGTCACTGTGGGAAATGGAGAGTTGGTCAAAAACAAGGTATAAGGCCAAATTTGACAGGTATACCAAATTTGATGAGTTTTACAAGGTTAATGGGAATGATAATAGTGACAGGGACTCTGAAAAGTTGAAGAAGGTGAATAAATGTCCTTTTGGGTAGGTTAACCAAAATGACAGTGAACCGACACCGGTTGGGTATAACCGACGACGGTCAGGGGGTAACCGACGACGGTTGCTGGACTGACACCTGTCACTGTGAAATTGAAACAGTGATGAAAGAAAAATGGTTGTGAATTAAAATCTGATGTGGAATTAGACCCAAAATTCTGAGAATGATGAGAATATAGTCCAAGCACACTCAGATGAAGCTGGAATACACCAACTATGATGAGGAGTATGCAAGGATGAACAAGAAATATGAAGAATGTGACCTCTCATCTCAAAATGTAAGCCAAGTAGAAACACTAAGAAAAATGTGATCCTAAGAGTGATTTTTCGATTATGTTTGTTTAGCTTATGCTATTTAAGGACTGAAACATGAACTGTAAAATAGAGATTTTTGGTGAGGATGGCTTCCTACAAAGAAGGAGATCTAAAAGGTGAGGTTTTGGGTATGTTATGGCGAGGGGCAGGCTTCACTCTAAAGTATGACTCAATAGAGCAGCGAGCTGGTGAGTACCTGCAAATCCTCAAATCAGTGAGATTGTTGACAAGTGTTCCCAGGAAAGATGTTGTTTAAGAATATGTATTTTTTTTGAATTTGTGCAATTTGGTAAGACTCAGAGAGAGAGAGAGAGATGTGCTTTCTATGATTTTTTTATCAACCATCAACTGGGAATGACTTCTAGGGTATAGGTTGCCCTTAATTAATGTGAGCTAATGCGATAAATCAGAATGACATGTAATGATTTTTAAGCCCAAATTGAAATATGAAGTTCGATGACACAAATGGATGAATAGGAAGAGGGATGCTCTTTCACTAAAATGTAGAAAACAAGAAGAAATGATCTTGTTAAGTACACTAAAAGAAAGGTTTCTTTTAGAGCAAATAGAAATAAAAAGAGGGTTACAAGGGAAGAAAATTAATGTGTATGCTTTTCAGAAGGGAAACAAACACACAACTTTTCCTAGGAATAAATAAAATGCAAGGAACCCCGAATGGGTCCCACCAAGTGTGCCAAATGTTTCACCTGATTTTTAGACGTTTCTTTAAATATTGACCAAACAAATAGGGTAATGGGCATAGGAGGAATACCTATTGAAATGTTGGTTGTTGAGTTGTTGCACGCATATGACTTCTGAATCCACAGCTAAACGTGAAGGCTTCCTTTTGGCTGGGAGGAGTTACCTGAAATGGAACACAACCACCAAATAAAGTTAAACAATATGTGCAATGAACTGCCTAGCGTGTGCTAGATTCGACAAGTGTGATACTTTCTAGATGGATGTTAGTCCACTGTTTCAAACAATTGAATGCTGGTAATGAAGTAAATCCTATTGTAATTGAAATGATTTAGGTATCTCATTAAAAACATAATAAGAAATATCTAATCTAACAGGCTAGGTTAAAATAAGATCTAAAGGTCAAGTAATTGGTTTTGGTTCTCTGCAGCTCTGACAGAGGTCTCAGGCGGGTCACAGGTGATTAAGGGTGATGTGAGAATAGGTGGGGTAGGTTACTGTTCTGGGCTGTATTGGTAAATACAGAGACTGATGTCAGTTAAGGGTGACTAACGCCGGTTGGGGAGAACTGATGCCAGTTACTATGGAAACCTGGGAATGCCATAGAATGAGCTTTGGGTCTCCCTTGTGATTGCACAAAGGACTTAGTTGGCCGAAACAAGGTATTAGGCTATTTGGGTGGGATTTGGTGAATTTTTAATGGGTATGTGGAGGGGTAAGTATTAAAGGAGGTCAATGGGTGGCTAAGAGAACAAAGGATGACAATACAATGATGAAATGAATGAACCAGAGGAGTACAATGTTCTACTTACTTGGAATCTAGTTTTGGATGTATTTGAGTGATGGATGAAGGTGCTTGTAAGAGGTTGAATGTTGTTGAGGATCACCAAACATTAGAAAGCTCCTATATGGGCTGCATGTGCATTCCTTTTTGCTTGGTTGGATCAAATCTGTGTTGGGTGATTATAGGATGGTTGTCGGATGAATGTTGGATGCCTGTGTAAGAGAAAATGCTTGATCTCCTTCCTTGCATGTGTATCCTCATAGAAACTTGTTCTCAAAAGATGTAATATCTCTCAGGAATCTGCCAATGCTTGCCAACCTCAAAAATAAGGTTGTTTTAGGGATTAAAAGGTTACACACGGTGGTTCCAGTTTACCAGCGATGGTTAGGGGTAACTGTACGCCGGAAAAGCGACAAGCGAGCGTGGGAATCTACAGGTAACTCTTCCACGTACCTGACCTCCCGAGGTCATGCCGAGACAGCCGGTGGGGATGGAATATTTGTGGGATGCAGACAGACTAGTTAGCAATCTAATGTCTTCGACACGCACTAATGGAATTTGTGACTCTAAGGCAAAGAAGGCCCTTCTAACCTGGACTGGTGTGATAGATCGATCGGCAAGGATGACTGCTCGAAGGCTCCAATAAATATCAAGCTCTGGCGTGATTCGATCTATGGGTTGTGGAATACGTGGGAAATGACCTGGAATAGTTTCGTGTATGTCTCTAGATAAGGTCATATGGTGGATGGTGGAAACAATTGACTCTACGGACGATTCTCTGGCCTAGTCCAAAATTCTCTAGCTTCGTTAGCCGCTATATCTAGTAAGGAAAATTGTTTGATGATGATGGGTGGAAGTGGAGTGGATTGGAATACTAGTGTGCGTAGGCCAATGTTTATATCTGATTGACTTATGGATTCATTAGGCTGTGGGACTTGTGGGTCACAACCGTAGACTCTTGGTTGTTGCGGTTCTGTTATGGTCATATACGAAATCAAGTCCTGATTCCTAGTATCCAGTAATCATATGCTTTCTCAGCTTCTATGTTTAGGACCAACAACTACGTGATTTTCTCAGAATATCTCACAGGCATTCGTGCAACCTGGATCCTTAAACTAGTATCTATGTCTGTGAGAGTGTCTCATGCGCCTGGCTGTGGGACCAAAGGATCACAAGCAAAGGTTTGTTCTCTTTCGAACCCTTCTACAGTCATGCGAATTTTTTCCTAGGGTAATCTGTAGTTTGGTTGATTTAACAAAAACGTGTGTGTTTGGTCGTCTTCTATATTTAACCCTCTCAACTGAGAACTGATCAGTTGTAAATCTGTTGTTGTTTGGAAGACTTGTATTCTGAGATTTTGGTCTATGTCAACTATTGCTGTGACAAGGTTTGGTTGAGGCACAATTGACTCAAATATGTATTCCCTGAGCTTCTGAGGTCCCGTGATTGTCATACAAAATAAAATGTAAATCTAACTGTAATAAAGCAAATTCTAACTACATGGAGTAAAACTAAAACATATATAACTTCTATTTTTGTATTTTAACTTTATGAGAAGAAAAGCAGCTATTTTAGGTATATCTAGAAATAACAACTGAATAACAATTTAAAAACAAACAAAATAACCGAGTGTAGTTATTTTCCTGTGTAATTTGTAGATTTATCCTAAACAAAAGAAATAGCTCATCTATCTGCAAGATTCTCGATCCTACCTCAGAAGTGAGGAGTGAATCATAGTTTCTCAGAAACTATCAATCCTCACAGCTTCCCTGGCAAAATTAAGAATAGAAATTTACTGAAATGAAGCAATTAGCTATTTTATTTGATATGATTCTAACTAGAACTTTGAAAGCTAGAACCTGGATTCTGCAGAACAGTGGCGAATCCGATGGTGTGTGTGATCTTGTCCCCTCAGTATGATCTCCTCGTTCTTTCGTGTTCACGTGGATCCAGAAAAGCGTGTAATGCCAGCATCGACAGAAATAGATATTGGGACAAGGACAGCTCAGAATGTAGACTGAAAATGCGAGTAGGAGAGGGATAGCGCAAGAGTACAGAGCTTGGCTTATGTAATTCCTAGCGGAATTTTACTGCGAGTCACGCAACATAAAGCGACCAAAACCTAAAACTACCCTATTTGAAGAGAAAAACCTGCAACTTTAATGGCTTCCTAAGCTATTCTACTTCAATGGAATGGGTAAAACAACAACACTATTTACACAAGCTAGATATTTGGCTTACCAATAGCTAGACAATACTAACTAAGCCTGCAAATGAACTTGAAACTATGGCCTATAAGCAAAATGAAAGACTGAACTATGGAAAATGAGAGGATGAGAGCAAAAGATCAGACCCTTTGTTTGTGCACAAACCATTTATTTATAGCTTTCATTCACCCAAAGATCAAAACTAAACTGAACTCTAAAAACCATAAACAATGGCCAAACACTATTCCAAGGGACCAAAAACATAAATGCATGCCCAAGTTGGCAAGGAAAGCTGGTGAAACATTGATATTTTACGTGAGTCACGTCAAAACGCTTTCTGGAAAATGCGTGTAGGACCGCCGCTCTGAGCAGGGCGGTGGTTATAGGACTGCCACCCTGATCAGGGCGGCGGTCACGAGACCACCGCCCGAGCAAGGTGGCGGTTTCATAACTGAAGGGCAAGAGGCCAAGAAAAGAGGAAAAAAGGGGAAGACAAAGGACGCGGGGGATAAGCGGGGCATGTGAGATGTTAACACATACTCCGAGGGATTTTCTGGATCCCGAACACCTTACGAGGAGACCTGTATCATCATTGGGGAGCTTGTTACACTATTCCGGCAGTACAGTACTTTACAATTTTGGGTACGTACAGTAACCGGCATTAGTCAAGGTAGGATTTTATAGGTTTGCTAAACTAGGTAGATCCCCTTGATTTTCTGGGATTTCTTGTTGTTAACCTGTAGATTAGGATAGAAGCTTCTTGTAACAATGCGGAAATGTGGTTAGAGGGAATGTAGGCATTGATTTTTAGGGTTTGGGTAAGTCTTAGTTAGTTATGGAAACTTACTAAGAATAGGTCTTAGGGTGAGTTGGCTTGATGAGGTGTGTAGGTGAGGTGTAAGTGTGGGCATTATCTAAATTAAGATATTTAAATAATAAATATTGTGAGGCTAATGAATTAATTTAATTAAATTAATATTAGTGGGGTGAAGGGGGCCATGGCTGGTTGAATGTGATGAAGGTATTTATTTGTCAAGGGACCAAAGGGGAGTGTGACCTACTTTTGGCGTCTACATTTTGCCCATTTTTGTTGTGTAGCTTGTATTGGTAACTGACGCTGCCAAAAATAAGATTTAGTTTCCCCATGTGTGGATGAAGGTGATCCCCCTCAAACCAAAAACTGATGAGGCAGAAGGTAGAATCGGTGAGTGGTTTGATAAAAGGTAAATGTGATGAAAAGGAAGGTGGGTAACAGGGGGAAAAAATGAGCCATGTCTACTCAAGTAATCTAGGTAATGTGTCAAGGTCAAAGGTAGTAACAGTCAAATGCATGCACATGTATAAACTACAGCATGTCACCAGGTTGAAGAGTAGGAAAACTCTACATCATTTAAAGGTCGATAGGTTTATCCAAACAAGGTTGAAGTGATTTTGGTATCCAAGGTATAGGATATGGTTAGGAAACACAACATAGGTTAGGTGCAGGAACATTTAGGTATGTTCCGGTTCACCCAAGGTAGGGTCAAGATAAACGGTCATGGCAAGAGGCAAGGTAAGGTCATTATGTCAATCAACATAGGTAATAGTGCCACAAGTTATAGTGCACACATGAGGTAAAGGGTCAATAGAGATGGTCCAGGTCCAAATATCTAGGTCACGGTGTAGGAAAGCCGAGGTATGGGTAAAATAATGAGTCCCCAAAGGAGGAAAAAGGGAGGTAGTAAATGATGAGGTCATGAGGGTGAGGTAAATAGTCAGGGTAATGGTTGGGTGAGGGAAATAGTCAGAGTAAAGGGTAGGTGTGAAAAAAAAAGGAGGGATAGGTAGGGTAATAGGGTAAAATGTTGGTTATTGGGCAAGAGAGCTTGACCGATGTTGGTCAGGGGTAACCGAGGCTGGTATAGTGTAACTGACCACGGTAAGGTAGGGCACATGACTGATGTCGGTGAAGGTTAAACTAGCGTGGGTTAGGTTGGGTTTGTTATAAAAAAAAAATCTGTGTTTTTTGTTATTCATTAGTTATATAGCAAAGTGAGAAAATGACAAAAGAGATATAAAAGAGGGAAAAGTGTCCAGATAGAACAGAGTATTGATTTGGTGGTCTGGACGACGGGTGATTGGTTGGTGAGAGGCAGGTCCACAAGATCGGTGTGCGGGATTCGATCGGTTGGAGACATGGGTGGAGATTTGGTGATGGTAGAGGCCGAAGAGGGATCGGGAAAGCCTTCGGTGTAGGGGCCAGACATGCCACCGCGTCGATGGCAGCACGATGAGGTAAGCATCCAACTCTAGTTGTATTTTGTTAGATAGATTAGATGATTTACTAATTAGTTTTTTGGTTATTGTTTTGGGTGGGGGGAAAAAAAATTGGAAATGGGAGGGTAAATTGGGTAAAAGAGGAGGGGGAAGAGAGATAAGTGGGAGAGGAGGGGAGTTAATGAGGTGTAGGGGGGAGGTGTAGGTTATTTTAGGTGGGAGAAGTGTCAAGGTGCTTTGTTTTTAAGAAAGGGGGGTTTGGGGGTCGCAGGTTTTCGCCACAATAGTGACCGGTGTCCGTCAGGTTTGGCTAGCTTTAATAGGGTGTAACTGGTATCGGTCATGAAATAGGTGACCAATGTCATTTTAGGGGTGACCAGGGTCAGTTAGAGATAACTGGCACCAGTTGGGTTTTGGAGAGCAAGGGGTTAAAAGTGCCATAGGTGGGGTGATTGAGATGAGTAGGGGTAAAATAGGGTGTTGGAAAATGATACTGGGTGAGTATGGGTATGAGAAATGTAGATTAACTTTGTGTTTACATTGGATGTAGGTGAGAGATCAGTTACGCATGTGGGAAAAGGTTCCACCCCTGCTCATGATAGTGTGTGGTGTAGCAACCCCTAAGGAGCTACATCATGTGGAGGTGGTGGGCTTGAGTGGGGTTTGACGCTATCGGCATGCACTCTAGCAGCCGAGTTTGATGGTTGCGCTCATCGATAGATGGGATTCCGTGACCAACACATTCCACCTGCTGATGGGTGAGATCACTGTCACCATAGAGGACATGTTCAAGATTCTACGACTACCCATATTGGGTATGCAGGTCTACTCTATCTCCTCTGAGACCTCGGAGGATCTGATCCTAATGGTGCTTGGAGAGGGGATGGCCAAGTTGACATTCCATAGTGCCAGCATTCGCTATGGAGAGATGTACCTATCCCGTCTGAAGGAGACGAGGCTAGTAGTTCTATTGATGAAGGTAGTGTGCTGCTCTACACTGCCAGATGCAGACGGTGGTAGATTTCCCCACTCATTGATGGGGGTATTACATGACATGATGATGGACCAGACCCGCTTTACCTAGGTGCCAGCATTCCTGGTGTAGCTATACAGGGATTTATGGGCATATAGATGGCTACGCAGGTTCAGCCTGTGTTGTACATTTATACTTCATTACTAGGCTTATGAGATTGTCTGTGTGCATCCAGTGGGCATGCCCCAGGCTGATGTATTTCCACCAAGATTGGTGTGGGTGGGTTACATGCGATGGGTGCCTGCTATTGGAGAGCGGATATCAGACAATCCCACACATGATGTGGCCTATTTCTGGAATTTATTGGAGGGGTTGTCCAAAGTGGACATCATACGGAGGTTTTATGTGGGATTCCCCTCATATAGGCATATACATGAGGAGCTAGCTGAGCTCCAGCTATTGAGATGGATACAGGGTCATCGTTTTGGGGAGCACAAGATGATCCCAGTTTATAGAGTTAGGTGGCAGTTTAGATTGTTACAGGACATACCTCTGCCCTTCTCGTAATATAGGAGAGATGACATGGAGAGGCCCTTACCTCTACCACAGCTGACAGTGCCTATAGGGAAAGAGAAGTAAGCAGTGGACCTATGGATAGATGATTCTGGGGTCACAGACAGGTATATAAAGTGGTGGGCAGATCATTTATGATTCATACCCCCCAGACTGGGGCAGCCCGATCTAACCACCATCATGGTACAGAGAGATGCCCTACAGGGGAAGGTGACTACTCTGATTACCCAGTTGGGTATGGTGCAGACATATCTAGTGAGCTCAGAGGCAGAGGTAGCGGAGCTACATGTACAGGTGGCCAGTCTTCAGGCCCAGAAGGCACAGGGTGGGGATGGAGATGGAGATTTAGATGATGGTCATGTGGCTGCCTTACAGGAATAGGTGACAGGTTTGTAGGGCCAGTTGGCCATAGCTCAGGCATAGATTGGGGTCTTACAAGCCCGGATATAGGCACAGGGGTAGAGGGCACCACCACAGGCACCGAGACAGGATTCCAGTTCACAGGGAGGAGCGGGGTAGGGACCCACATCATAGGTATAGGGGCCGAGGCCTATGGGACCACCACATACTATTCCTATATCCAGGTTACAGGATGCCCTAGGTGAGGCCAGATACTACCACGACCAGCTAATGGTGGCTGGGATAGACTTTCTATCCTATCGAGAGTACCGAGCACAGCAGGCCTCGAGTGAGAGGACTAGATCTCGCACTCACATTGTAGAGAGCATAGGGGGGCATCGAGCTCTAAGGCTAGATAATGGAGAGGCCACCATCTCATAGAGACCAGCTCCAAGTGAGGCACCAATAGGAACCCAGACTGGGGCCGAGGAGGTAGAGGGTACAGGTGACACAGATATCTAGGATATCCACTAAGATGCCTGATATACAACTCCTAATTTTTGATGTATTGTAGTCATTTTTTGATATATACCGGCCTACGTGCCAAAGATACTGAGGATGTATGAGAGTGTTTGTATGTTTTGAACATATACTAGCCTACGTGCCAAAGATATTTTGTATTGGTTTTTTTTCAATGTATATGATACCGGCCTGTGTGCCAATGAAATTTTTAATTGAGTATCAGCCTGCGTGCTAGATATTTTGAGATGATGGACATGATTGGATATCCTATGTACATTGTATTGAGACACATTTATTTACATGATGAGATACATGAGATGCTTTATTTTTTGGTGTTTTGATGAGATTTTTGATTTGTTGTGATATGGATGGAAATTAGGTGAGTTAGGCATGATGGAGTCAGGTTGTTTATAGGCATGGATCAAGTTAGGTTTGGTAAGGCATGGATCGAGTCAGGTTGGTTTAGGCATGGTTGAGTCAGGTTGGTTTAGGCATGGTGGAGTCAGGTTTGTTTAGGCATGGTTGTGTCTAAAGTAGTTAAAGTTGTGATTCATTATTTTGTGCAATGAATGATAATATGGATTATGTGTGAGATGTGTTATAATATATGCATGATGATGGTAAAGAAAAGGTAATCATAATAAATGTATGTTGTGATGAGGATTAAAATGTTGAGCAACTTGTTGTCTGTTTGGTTTGATTTTCAATTGTTTATATAAAGAGGAAATTAAGTGGGGTAGATTGTATTTTAGGAAGATGAAAGATGGATTGGTTAGGGTAGAGAGTGGCTGAGCTAACCTCCAAGGGCCCCATGCCCTCGAAGTGATGCCTACATAGTCTCGATGAAAAGGGACCTCAGGCCGATGTAGCTCTCCCATACGCTAGGGAATAATATAAGGGGGTATGAAAATGAGTTGGTAGGTTTTAGGCATGTTGTGGGTTTAGGTCTGTTGGGTGTATGTGGGTTATAGGAAAATTGGTATAGGTGATGTTGATTGTGGCAAAAGATGAAGATTACTCCAAAGGTAAGCGTCGAGGACCAAGTCCTGTATAAAGTAATCAAAACATAAATAACAACATTTAAAAGATAAGAGGAGGCAATAAAGCCACCTGATTGGTTAGGATCATACTGAGTAGATCATACCTTGGAGGAGGTGATGAACATAAAACCCTAAAGATATTTCATGATTGATTGTTCTAAGGTGAAAAGTAGTCACCTGATCACCAAATGTCTTGGTTTCTAAGAGGTCCCTTGAGGTGGTAAGAAATGAGAGTGGGAATGGTGAGAAAAGTTAAAGGTGGCTAAATTTATATGGTATGAGGTAGTATGCTTTTTGGGCAAGAGATCTGAGGTCACAATGGGTAAGTCTATGACTTAGAAAGTTTTCTGTTTTGACTTGTATTTGAGATAGACTGATCGATGTGGGAAGTCTATATGGGATGAGAAATTTAACTCTTTGAGGGCTTCGTGAAGCTGATCAATGTGGGAAGCTTTGAATTCTCTCGCTTTTCTTTTTCTTTTATTTTTCTCTTTTTTCAGCTTTACATAGTTGTCCTTTGAGGGAACAGTCTATTTACAGTAGCGATTACTGAGAGAAAGATGTCCTTTTGAGGGAGTCATCTTTTTGTTAGAAGTTTGACTCAAGGAGTTGGGTCCCATGTGAGGGCTTTGAATTCATGGACAAGACCAAGGTGAAGAATAGGACTCTTGTTCAAAAAGTAGGGTGAAACAACCATGGGATCTCATCTAAAGGTGGATGAAAAGTATCCATGAGAATCATGCTATGTGCCGTGTCGTGGTACACATATTCAAGAGAAGATGACAATTGACGGGTACTCACATGATTCTTATTTAATCATTAGTGAGGTGTATGAAGTGGATAGCACTCAAGGGATGAGTATGGAAAGAAGAAAAAGGTGAGGTACGACTAAAAGTCAACAATATAATGGTCAAAGATGCAAGGCATTAACGGGTTTAGGTTCGGGTTTACCATCGAGTGAAGATAAACGATAAGCACCCGATCCATAAGTATGAGTCGCGATGTATGGTCCAGGCCAATTAGGAGTAAAATTTCCCCGTGTACTTTTTTATGCTTTGGTTACATGTTGATTTTCTTTCAAGACGAGGTCACCGACTTGGAAGGTTCGTACATGGACACATTTTTCGTAGGCACATTTGATACGTTTTTAGTAAACTTGAAGGTGGTCAAGAGTGTTAAGACAGTGTTTGTCTAATAACTCCAGTCGTGCTAAATGGACCTAACAAAAGTCATCATCATTGAGCATGTCATGGAGAGAAATGCAGAGTGAGGGAATCTAGACTTCAAGAGGTAGAATAGCCTCTGTACCATAGACCAAATAAAAAGGTGTGGCGGCATTAGAATTCTGAATACTAGTACGGTATTCCCACAGGGAAAAATGAATGTCCATATGCCAATCCTTCCCAGTATCATTAACCACTTTCATGAGAATTTTGTTTAGGTTTTTGTTAGTGGATTCATCTTGGCTATTGGTTTGTGGGTAATAAGGTGATGAGAAACTTAGCTGAATGCCAAAGGCATCACAAAGTTTTTACAGGGTTTTGTTTTTGAATTGTTTTCCATTGTTAGTGATGATTGATGAACTCACATATTTTCTCAGATTTCGTGGAGATGAGTGGTATGGTTTCCACCCATTTTGCGTAGTATTCGGTAGTGTTGATGATCCATTGATGTTGTTGGGAAGAATAGGGGTTAATCTCTTTGACAAGATCCAAACCCCATTGAGAGAAGGGCCAAAGGTCACAGGTGACCTGTAAGGCATGACTGGGTGTATGATGAAGGTTGGCATGTTGTTGGCATTTTATACAACTTTTGACATAGTCGCAACAATCAAGGTTAAGGGTCAGCCAGTAATAGTCTAGGCAAAGGATACGTTTAGTAATAGCAAGGCCACTAAAGTGACCTCTACATATGCCATCATGAACTTCCTTAATGGTATAAGGAATTTTAGAACTCATGAGGCATCGTAAGAGAATACCATCAAAGTCATGCTTATAGAGGAGGCCCCCATGATGACATAATGAGAGACCTTTTTAAGGAAGGTGCATTGTCTGTTATGGGTGAGATCAGGGGGTAAGATGGAGAGAGAAAGATAGTCAGAGTATTGTTTATACCAAAGGTCACTCGGGTTAGGGGTGACAGTTCCAATGGAGGAAACATTGTGAGGTAAGTAAGAGGGTGATCGGAGTCGGTGTACAGTGACAAAGATTTTAGAATCGATGGGTAAAGCAGGTATTTCGGAAACCAAGTAGACCATGGTATCCGTAAATTTGTTGGTTGAACGAGGGATGGTTTACAAGGTGTAACGGTCAAAGCTGGTCAAAAGTATGTCTACATGATGTTTATACTTTTGAAGTATCTCGTTACGACATTAGTATATACCATTGACATGGTTTACGACCAATTGAGAATCACCAAAGATGTGGATTGATTTGACATCTAGGGAATAGGTGGCTTCGAGACCTAATACGAGTGCTTCGTATTCAACAATGTTGTTTGTACAATCAAAATCTAGTTTGAAAGACAAAGGCATGGGTTCACCATCAAGAAAAATGAGGATAATACTAGCCCCCCCCCATGCTGACACTTGGAACCATCGAAGAAGAGTATAATTTGGTAAATGGGTTCGTCCAGGGGAAGGGTAATAATTGACTCATCTAAAAATTCAAAATTAGAGGGTTAATCCCCAGAAATAGGTGCGTTGG
Organism: Taxus chinensis; assembly: GCA_019776745.2. Taxonomy (NCBI): domain Eukaryota; kingdom Viridiplantae; phylum Streptophyta; class Pinopsida; order Cupressales; family Taxaceae; genus Taxus; species Taxus chinensis. Next base: position 380,986,612 of record CM034151.1, read on the forward strand.
CCAATTGGTCAGTGATATCTTGGCCCTTGATGGACTCTTGATGAATTAATTTGTGGTCAAGGTCAGAAAAAATCATAAGGCATCGTGCGGCATGTTGATTTTGATAAGGTTTGGTATACATGAAGTGTAAGGGGTCGGTGTTGGTCACAACATAGGTTTTGTGGTTGAGTAAGTAATGGCAGATTTTGGTGGCATCGAAAACTAAGGCTAAGAAAAGTTTTTTAGGATGGGTGTATCGGGTTTCATAGTCCAAAAGAGTTCAGCTTATGTAATAAACCACCTGCTCCCTATGTTGTTCATCACGATGAGCGAGCATGGCTCCCAACAAGTGATCGGTAGCTGATATGTATAGGTAGAAAGGTTGATCGTCTTTAGGTGGAATGAGTACGTGTGGTTGGAGAAGGTATTGTTTTAAGGCCTCAAAAGCTTTGTGGCAGTCATCATCTCATTTAAAGGAGACATCCTTCTTAAGCAGATGATTAAATGGTTAACATCGATCAGATAATTGTGAAATAAAATGGCGAATATATTGCAACTTACCTTGCAAGCTACAGAGTTGTCTAAGGTTAGTAGGCAGAGGCATTTCAAGAATGGCCTTGACTTTAGCAGGGTCAACTTCTATACCACGTAGGGAAACAATAAAGCTTTGGAGTTTCCCTGAGAGGACAGTGAAGACACACTTCTTAGGCTAAAGGTGAATGTAATATTTAATGAGACGGTCAAAAATGGTTTTTAGGACGGCAAGGTGCTCGAAGTGGCGTTGCCAGGAGATCATCCATGTAATCTTCAAATATACAATGCATGATATCATGGAAGATGTAAGTCATAGCCCACTGATATGTGGCACCAGCATTTTTAAGGCCAAAAGGCATGACTCGGTAGCAAAAGGTCCCCCAAGGGGTGATGAACGTGGTTTTTTGTTGATCCTCTGGGGCAAGTAGGATTTGGTTATAACCTAAGAAGCCATCCATGAGTGATAGCATTTCATGACGAGCGGTAAGGTCAACCAGTTGATCAATACCAGGTAAGGGGAAGTCATCTTTTGGGTAGGCTAGGTTAAGGTCACAGAAATCTGTGCAAATGCGGAGTCCCCTGTCACCTTAGTGACATGGAAAAAGTTAGAAATCCAACGAGGATCATCAATGGGTAATATGAAGGAAATGGAAAGAAGGGGCTGAAGTTCTTCTTTGATGAGAAGGACAATGCGAGGGTGCATTTTCCTCAGCTTTTGTTTGATGGGTTTGGCATCAGGAATGGTTACGATATTGTGGACCACTATGGTGGGGTCAATATCAGGCATGTTTGCATAAGACCAAGCAAAAGCATGGTTAGGATCTTTGAGAAAAGAAGTGATGGCCTTCTGTTCAGCGGCATCCAAAGATTAGCTAATCTTTAGGATGTGCAGGTCATCCTGAGTATGAATGTTGATTTCGATAGTTGATTCATTCAAAATGGTTTGCGTCTCAGAGGGTAACGAATGATGAATATATAAGTGTTCTGCACCAAGGTAGGTGAGTATAGATTCATCATCCTAACATTGAATGACTTTAATTGAAGGTGTATCATCATCGATCATTTCAGGAAACAAGAAGGGAAGAGAGGAAGGAGCCTCACCCTCACGTTGATAAGTCAAAGGCCCCAAGGAAAAGGTGTTTATGAAAAAAAAAAGTTAGGAGGGACAAATTCAGGATCCACCAACTCCATCGGCAGAGGGGGTGATAAAGGCGGAGTGGGTGAAGAAGGTGGAGAAGGGATAATGTCCTCAAGTTCAATACGGGCCTGTTTGGTAGGTGGTTCAAGAAAGATGATACCACTACAGTCATTATGTTTGCGAGTGGTACATGGAATAACAGTATGGTGGCCTTACTTGTAAAATCCAAAACCAAAACTCTTCCACTCACATCGGTGTAGGAAGGTGTGGGCAAAATGGTGATTGGTGAGAGACTAGAAGTCAGCGGAAAATGGGTGGGTTTGTGATGGTGGTTCAGGTGTGTACATGGTAGTATCAAGTCCCCCATAGGTGAGACTGGTATGAAGATGAGGACCATAAAGGAGGAATTCTCCTATGCGGTGATCATAGCGAAGGTGTTGGTGAAGACTTCCATACTCTTGTGGAGTAAGGAATGTGTTGACACTATATAGGTGGTACTCCCCCAGAGTGAGGCATTGAAAAACACCTTCTAAGGGATCGGTGGTTTGTATGTGGGTAGCAAGAATAGATGATGTGTCGGAGGTCAATGTGGAGGTGGAGTTAACAAATTGGGAGACTGATGGGTTGGCCGTGGAGGTTGTGGCAGTGGTAGGAGTGGAAGAGGCATGTGCGGTGGAAGTGGCGACTGTACTAGTAAGCAGAAGTATAGGTGAAGTGGTCGTGGTTGTGGAGGTAGACACCTTAATGGGTAAGAGCACATCATTAGGTCCGTAAAGCATGTTGCATGTTTTAAAAGGTGATGGATCAGCTGGAATGGTATAGGTGTGTCCTTCATGTTCAAACTTTACACAACAATGTAAAGTGGAAGGAACGCAACCCATGACATGAATCTAGGGTCTGCCAAGCAACAAGTTATATTGAAATTCCCCCTCTAAGATGTAAAATAATTTGGGGATAGTGTGGGGGCCCACACAAATGTGGAGGATGATGGTGCCTAGTGTAGAGGTGATAGCGTCATTGAATGAACGCAATATGACAGGATGTTTATGTATGTAATTTTTAGGTATGCACATTTGATCGAATGCATGGGATGAAATTATGTTAATGCTAGTGCCCCCATTAATCATTACATGTCGTACACGTATATCATCGATGTGGACAGAAATGAAGAGGGTTGGGTCTGGATCATCATTTTGGTGCGGTGCGATCTCTTCCTCTAAGAAGCTAAGGGAGGCTATTTGGCGAGTAGGGTGAGGTGTGGATAAAGGTGGCCATTTAGTGAGGGAGGCTACATGATGGGGTGTGATAATGGAGACTACATGTGTAGGGTCATTGGGTAAAACCTCAATAAATTGAAGAAACTCAATGAGAGTTTGACGATGGGATTCTGAGGTTTGGATGAGGTCATATAAGGACGTTTTGAGGGGAGATTGGTGTAATTTTTTTAGCATGGTGCAATGTGTGACCCCATTAGAAATAGGGTATGTGGGTCCGTGGATAGTAATCTTAGGTTTGGGTGCAGATGGTATGTTGGGTATAGGATTGGTCGGTGAGTCAGTTGCCTTTTATTTACCTTTATCCTTATAAGCATGGGTAGTAAAGTGGATCACGTTGATCTAAGGAGAGTTGGTAGACGGAGAAGGTGTAGAATGGGTGGTGTAACGACATGATGGGAAAAAACCTACCGGAGGAGAAAAACCCTGTGAGGTGAGTTGGGCACAATGACATTTGGGTGATGGTGTGGAAACGTCTCTGATGCGAACCATGTTAATTTTAAATCTTGGAGATGGCTCTAGGAGTTGTGGTGGTGGAGGTCATGGTTGTTAAGTGGGAAATGAGGGAAGGACTATGGGAATGGGTGTCGGTGAAGTAGTGTCCTCATCGAGAAGGTCATCATCGTCAAAGTTGGCTTCCAGAGGACACAACTGGATAAGGATGGTTTTCAAATCCTTGAAGTTCTCCACATCGAGCCCTGGCACATGATGGTAGGCACAAATTTTACTTTCATCAAACCCTTTTGGCTTGGGTTTAAGGGGGTCATAAGGTCTGAGTGGTGGTAATGTGATAAATTAAGTCTCAATGAGGTTGGTTAATATTTTGGCACAGGACCCCACTAGTGGATCATAATGGGAAGTGAAAGTGGTTTTGGGTGTAGGTGGGGCTGATTGTTGAGGAACGGTCCTTGCAGGAGGGGGAGTGGGTTGAGCCATGGTTTTGGGTGCTGGAGTAGTCTTGGGTGTTGGTCATGTTTGTTTGGGTAGGAATATGGTATATGAATGGGCAGGAGGGTGTATGGTTTCTTTGACTACCTTATTGGAGGGTTGCGGATTTTTTTGGGGGGGTTGCACCTTATTAGCTAAAGGTGATATGGGTGTATGAGATCTAGAGGGAAAAGCATATGGGGGAAGAGGGTGAGTTACACACGAAGATGATGGAGGTACTGTGAAGGTAGATGATGTGGGTCGATCAGGGGGTGTGAGATACAGAGACTGAAGTGTAGTGGGTAATGAAGAAGTTGTTGAGGTTATTAGAGGTATGGGTGGTAAAGATGTTACATGTGTAGGTGTAAGTTGTGTCGGGTGTTTGGTTAGGTTAGAGGTTTGCAAGGAAGGAGTGGGCTGTTGTGTTTTTGGTTTATTGATGGGTGGAGGTTTCTTAATTGTGCTAGGAAGCTAAGGTCCTAAGATGGATGGGATAGGTGCAGGTGTGATTGGCATAGCTGGGGTATGAATTCTATGGGTTTGGTTCTGTTAGAGTAGGTATTTACCTTAGCTCATGTTCACCTGGTACATTATTGTATTTATCCTCACCCACTTATGTGTGTGGATATTTATTTTTATTTATTTAGATATCAGGAGATCTTATCTAATTGTTAGGTATAGTTCTTTCCTTGATCTATGGTATTGTCTACTTCTTTCCTAGATCTATGGTATTGACTAGATCCTTGATGTCTAGTTCTCTCATAAATCTATGGACTTGACTAGTTCTTTGATGACTGGTTATTTCCATGATTTATGGCTTGATCTATGACCTTGATTGGTTCTTGGATTGTTATTCCTTGCATATATAAGCAAGGCCCATTCTCATTGTATTTCATTGAGTTCCATAATAATATATAATATTGTTGCTCATTTGTTTGCAAAGGTTTATGTAAAGTTATTCTGGTGAATTACTTTCATCTTATTGATCGTGATGTTTGATTAGCATCTGTGTTCTTGGCTTTGCACGATATGGTTATCATTCATTTTATGGTATCAGAGCAGGAGATTGCTATTCACATCCATCTATAAGTTTTATTTTGCAAATAATTATTTTTTCATATATTTTAGGATTTGCTCTTATATTGTTGTTGCATGAATTTTTATGCAAAAAAAAGGCTTCCATTGGATCTGGAAGGTGGAAAAACCCTAAGATCGACTGTAAACTTGACCATTTCGGGAGGCAGTCATTTTTTTGGTTTTTTTGTTGTGCAGAGAACCGTGTTGGGTTACCTTAGGATTCATGTCAGCTGTGAAGGAAAACCAGCAAATCGTTTCCTAGGTTTTCACATTTTTTGAGTTTGGATCAGGGTTTTTATTTCTGTGGGTGTAGCATTCTCATTTGGCGTGCGACAAACGGTTTCGAAAAAGACGTTTGTTTCCTCTTTTGGCAAATCACCCATTGAAATTCTTAGCCCCTGGTCATATGGTATGCTCATATGAGGGCTTAAATCTTGTGATTCCTACTAGTAGGTGCTTAACTCCAGCCCCCTTTCATTTTATTTGTGTGGTGAAGGCAAGAGCATTTTGTTTTGTTTTAGTGACAACTAAAATAAATCGCAGAGCATAATATTGAAAAGCTCGTAACTTTTGATCGGTAACTTGGTTTTGAGTACCATTTTTTGTGAAATTTCTTGTTTTCCATGCTCTTTATATTTGGAAATATTTATTTTGAGAACTGCACTATAATTATAAAGTTCCAAAATCTGGGGGGGCTCTTGTTACATTGCTTGGTGATCTTGTTGCATTATTTGGTTCTTGCATTTCTTTTGGTGATTTTTTAAGGATGGCATCTACTTCTGCATTAGATCATGTTGAGACATTAACAACACATAATTACCACACATGGAAACCAAGAATGGAAACAATAATCAAACGGAAATTATTATGGGCTTTAACTTCTAAAGAACAACCAGTTTTCACAAGAGAATATGAGACATTTTAGTACCAGTGTAAATTTGATAAGTGTATGGGTTTGATAGGAACTTATGTAAGTGACAGTCTTTTGTTTCATTTTGAAAAGAGTGACTCTCCTTTCAAAATATGGGAGCAATTGGAGGATTTATTTGGTAAGGTGGATCATATGAGAGCCATGCAACTTGACATTGAGATCACCTCTCTTAATCCTAAAGATTTTCCAAATATTATAGACTAGCTTACCAAGTTCAAGAATTTGTTGACACAGTTGAAGGGGAGTGGAAGAGATAAGAAAGATGAAGATGTGTTTACATGATTCTATCCAAGTTGAGAGGACCATTCAAAAAATTTTTTTTTTACCTTTTTCTCTAGCATGGATGCCTTAGGTGACACATTCAAAATGCCTAACTTAGAAACATTTTGTGAAAGACTTACTAGGGAAGAATCCAAATTGTTTCACCTTGAGTCTTCCACCTCTCAAAAGGCATTAGTTGCATCTAATCCTAAGGGCAAGGGAAAACCAAACAGTAAAACCAAATCCACACCTTCTCCATCTCAAAATGCTCCTAAACCCAAAGAAAACAACTCAAAACCTAAGGAGTCTTCTAAATCCAAGAATAAGTCTAGCCATTCATGCTCTTTTTGTGGGGGTAGTAATCATAAAGAACATAGGTGTTATAAGCGAATGAAAGCCTTAGAGGATGCAGTCAAGAAACACAAAATTTCTATCTCCACTCCACCTCCTTATAATCAGCATGGAAAAGCACTTAATGTTGTTGGAAGATCTCAATCACCACTTGCATGCAGTTGGGTTATAGATTATGGTGCTTCTCATCACATGACTTCTTCCAAGGAGTCTTTTGTTTCTCTAGGTTTGAGTTCTACTTCCAAAATTGAGGTTGGAGATTCTTCCTTTCTTTCTGTTGAGGGAAAAGGTGATATATAGCTTGATGGTGGAAATATCCAAGATGCACTCTATGTTCCTAACATCACTACAAATTTGGCATTCTGGTCAAGGAAAAACAGTGACTTTTACACCACATGGAGTAGAAGTACAAACTTTTTTGGAGCCTCATTCACTGGTTGCTCAGGGTATTGTTAATAATAGTTCTAGACTATATCACTTTGAGGGTTTTGATGACACTTCTTCTATAGGGACAGGATTGGTTTCTCATGTAGATTCAGAGAGTAAGCTTTGGCATGAAAGATTTGGACATCTCAATTACATATATTTGAAGGAGTTGAGCACTCATGGTATGGTAGATGGTATTCCTAGAGTTTCTTGTCTTGAGGGAGTTTGTCATGGTTGTGCATTAGGGAAACAACACCAAGATCCTTTTCCTAAGAATTTATCTAAGAGATCTTCTTCACCACTTGAGCTTGTGCATAGTGACTTGATGGTTTTTCCTACCCCATCTTTCAATGGAGCTAAGTATGCACTTACATTTACTGATAATTTCTTGAGGCGTATGTGGGTTTATTTTCTCAAGTACAAAAGTGATATTTTTTCACACTTCAAAGTCTTCAAATCTTTGGTCAAGAAACAATTTTCTAGTAGCATAAAGAACTTCGTACTGATAATGGGGGGAGTACTTTAGTAATGAGTTTTCTAACTTTTTAGCAACTCAAGGCATTATTCACTAGTATTTTGTTCCTCATACTCCACAAAAGAATGGCTTAGCAAAAAGGAAGAATAGAACTTTGAAGGAAATGGCTAACTGTATGATGCATTCTAGAGATATACCTCCTATCTATTGGGAAAAAGTAGTTAATTGTGCTAACTATATTCATAATCACACACCACATAGAGCACTTGAGCATTTGACTCCAGAGGAAGCTTGGTCCAACACTGAGCCCAATGTCTCATTTTTTTGAGTCTTTGGGAGCCATGCTTGGGCCTTTGTACCAAAGAAGAAAAGGAAAGCTTTGGATAAGAAGAGTAAACCCTTGATCTTTGTAGGGTATTGTGAGGACATGAGAGCTTATCGTATTTTAGATCCTGATACACATGATGTTCTTTTTCGAACACATGTTCAGTTTGATGAGCATTTCACTCCTCATGATTCTTCATCTTCTTCCATTCCTTCTTCTTCTTCATCTCATCTTGAGGATCCTTTCTTTGAGGAGATTGATGAGGAGGTTATAGATGTCATTGAGGATCCTATTCCCACTGATGTTGTCACTATGCCTAAGTGGGCTCGTACTACAGTTTCTGAGGCATCACCTTTCATAGAGGATCTTCCACCCACTAGGCATCATCACACACATTCTACAGGTTCTGGACTTTTGTGTTAGGAAGTTTCTGAGGATCCACAGTCTTTTTCAAAGGCTCATGGGATACAGGAGTGGGATGATGTGATGGCAGCTGAGTATTCTTCTTTATGAAGAATCATACTTGGGATTTGGTATCTCTTCCTAAAGGAAGAAAGATGGTTAGGTGTAAGTGGGTATACCAAACCAAATACTCAGCTGATGGGTCCATTGACAAGTATAAGGCTCGTCTTGTTGCAAAGGGTTTTTCACAAGTTGAAGGTATTGATTACTCTGAGACTTTTTACCCGTTGCCAAGATGGATTTTGTACGCCTTGTACTTGCTATTGCTACATCACAGGGGTGGCCCGTATACCAGATGGATGTGAAGAGTGCCTTCTTACATGGAGATCTACAAGAGGAAATATATATGGAGCAGCCGGCTGGATTTGTTCAGGATTCTTCTCTTGTTTTTCGGCTCCGAAGGTCTCTCTATGGTCTCAAATAAACCCCTCAGGCTTGGTATGAGAAGATGGATTATTTTCTTCTATCTACTGGTTTTGTTCGTTGCCACTTCGATCATACAGTGTATCTCCAGCATGTTGGTGAGGATATTGTGATACTTGTCTTATATGTTGATGATTTGTTACTTACTGGTAGCTCTTCTTCCCACATTCAGAGTATTCAGAGGGCTCTTTCTACATAGTTTGACATGAAAGATCTTGGGCTATTGCATTATTTCCTTGGTTTGCATATTTCTTAGACAGATTCAAGGATTCATTTGAGTCAAAAAAAGTACACCCATGATCTTCTTAGGCACTTTGATATGGCTGATTGCAAGCCAAGTCCATCTCCTTTTTAGTCTGGAGTTACTCTTACATCCACATGTACCACACCACTTTGTGATCCTACATTGTATAGGTAGTTGGTTGGGAGTCTCATGTACTTGACCCATACTCACCCTAATATTTCATTTGCAGTAGGGCTTGTATCTCAGTTTGCACATTCTCCTCATAGTAGTCACTGGCAGGCTGCTAAAAGGATTTTGCGCTATTTGCATGGCACTTCCCACTTTGGCCTACACTATACTAGGGGCTCTACTCAGCTGGTTGGGTATACAGATTCAGATTGGGTAGGTTCTATTGATGACAGGCATTCCACTTCTGGCTATATTTTCTATCTTGGTTCTTCTCCAGTTGCTTGGGTGTGCAAAAAGCAACAGGCTATTGCACTTTCATCTTCAGAGGTAGAGTACAGGGAAGTAGTTACAATGAGTCAGTAGATTCTTTGGCTTCACCAGTTATTGACAGAGTTTGGATTCCCACAGGATTCACTGACTGTACTTTGGTGTGACAACCAAAGTGTAAATTCACATTTCTTGCAACCCAGTTGAGCACCAGTGGACCAAGCATATTGAGATACACATCCACTTCATTCGTCAGCACATTCAAGATGGAGTTCTTTTCTTGGAGTACATTCTAACTCAGCAGCAGGTTGCAGACATCTTTATGAAGCCTTTTGCATCACCTCGCTACCTTGAGTTGCATGGAATGCTTGGGGTTTAGAAGTTGTTCTTGGGGGTGTTCGTGAGAACATCTTCCTTCTTCTTCTTCTTTCTCTTTCCTTCTAGCAGGATTCTTTCCTTCTTTTGGTTTCGATATTTCTTCATGGATATATTGTACATGAGTACCTCATCAGGCCTAGTTGCCAGGACTCATACTGTGGACATGCTCACTTCTATTTTGGCCCCTAGCTTCACTTAAGGGGGGTTGTTAGAGTAGGTATTTACCTTAGCTCATGTTCACCTAGATACATTATTTACCTTTATTGTATTTATCCTCACCCACTTATGTGTGTGGATATTTATTTTTATTTATTTAGATATTAGGAGATATTATCTAGTTGTTAGGTATAGTTCTTTCCTTGATCTATGGTATTGTCTAGTTCTTTCCTAGATCTATGGTATTGACTAGATCCTTGATGTCTAGTTCTCTCATAAATCTATGGACTTGACTAGTTCTTTGATGACTAGTTCTTTCCATGATTTATGGCTTGATCTACGACCTTGACTGGTTCTTATATTGTTATTCCTTGCCTATATAAGCAAGGCCCATTCTCATTGTATTTCATTGAGTTCCATAATAATATATAATATTGTTGCTCATTTGTTTGCAAAGGTTTATGTAAAGTTATTATGGTGAATTACTTTCATCTTATTGATCGTGATGTTTGATTAGCATCTGTGTTCTTGGCTTGGCATGATATGGTTATCATTCCTTTTAGGTTCTTCTATTTGGGTACCCGAGTAGGTGTGGTGTTGACTTTGGAGGATGTAGCTAAATCCAATTTGATAGGTGGATGAGTAAGGCTGGTGGTTCAGGTGACCCCTAAGGTAGTAATAGGTTTAGTCAAGGAAGATGATGAAGTTATGGGTTTGGATTTAGATGTATGTTGGGTTATGGGTAAGGGAGTATGTTGAGCTGTGTGGAGGGTTATGGAAAAAGTAGTGATAGAGGTGGTTGTGTTTTGATTCAACTGGTCAGAATATTTTTAGGTAGATAGTGGAAGTATCAATAAGTGACATCTGCATTTGTGTTGAAACGGGAAGTATAAGATGCCCCCATAATAAGGCTCTGACCACATAATCTAGGCGATCGTCCAAACGTGAGAACGGCACGTCTATAGATGATGTTAATGAGGACCCAATGGCTATTCCCATAAAATGTGTCTTAGAGATAGGAAATTTGTTAGTTTCAACTTATGTGGGTAAGAGATCCAAAAGTAGGTCTATAGGATATTGGGTAGCTGATGGAGAATGCTCACCCAGAGGCAAAGGTATCTCAATTGGGTCTGTGATAGGTGGAGGAGATGATGGGTGCTCCTCTATAGGTGGAGGAGATGATGGGTGCTCCTTTTTAGGTGGACGAGATGATGGGTGCTCCTCTGTGGGTGGAGGAGGTAAAAAAGTATCCTCCATGGAGTGAAGAAGTATTGTGGGTGTCAGTTCTCTAGGTGGAGAAGTCAAAGGTGAAATAGTCTCGATATTAGCAAAGGGATCCTCTACAGGTGAGGAAGGAGGTGAAAGGTGTTCCTCTATGGGTGGAGGAATAGGTGAGGTAGGTTCTGAATGCAAGGAAGTAGGGTTTCCAGCAATAATTTCCTCTATGGAAGGAATATGGGGTAATTGGGAAGCAACAGGTGCATCACTAAAAATAGCATGGACCTTGCGGGTATGGCCATCATGAGTTGAGGTCTCACCGGTTTGATCAGATGAAGGGGCATGATTGGGAAAGGGTTTCTTGAAGATATGTAGGTTTTTAGTTGGTAGGTGCATTAGGATTATCCACGATTAACTTGCCTTTCTCGAGCATTTCTTGGATAATGTTTTTGAAAGTGATACAATTTTCATCACTATGACCCTTTACTTGATGATAGTTACAAAAGCCATGTTCTTTATACCATGCGGGCATGGGGCGAGCAATGTCAAAACCAGTGTGTGGTTTTATAGGTGGAAGGGTGATGGCCCCAGCTTTGATAAGCTTTTATAAGACAAAAGAGTAAGGCTCCCCAATTAGGGTGTATTTCCGTTGTTCTCGTATGAATTGAAAATTCTAGATGGGTGAGAGATTAGATGAGGGGGTAGCCTAATTTGAAAAATGAGCTGGACCAGTTTTGAGTACCACTGCGTTAGCGGTGCCCTTGGCATTTGAATAATTATTCTATGGTTTGGAAGAAGAAGAGGTTTCATTTGACTTGAATGTTGAATTCTTACTGCGTAATTAGATTTTCTTCTCTTCAATGGCCTGAATCTCTAACTTTTGTGCCATGGTGAATGCTTCATCGAATGTTCAGAAATTCTAAACCTACAGGGTCGGTGAGATATGTCTAGCACAAGCCTGTGTGAAGAGATCAATGAGTTCTGTTTATGGCAGTTGAAAGGTGAGCTGATTGATCAGGCTACGCTAGTGAGTGACAAAATCTGTGATAGATTCTTCCTCATACTAACGCAACGAGTATATGTCATTCATGGTAACCTTCTTGATGATATTGATGGAGAAGTGATCCAAGAAGGCTTGGGTTACCTGATTAAATGAAAATATAGAGTGTCTAGGTAACCCACTATAACAATCTAACGCAAGTCCACTCAAAGACATCGGAAAGTTTCTTAAGAGTAAAGCATCAACATGAGGGATTAGGTAGCACCCGTGTTTAAACGACTACAAATGTTGTTGTGGGTCTTCCTTTCTATCGAAGTGGTTCAATTTAGGCATCTCCTAATGCATGGGGTATGGAATAATAGGAATGGATGGGTGGATGGTCTCATTGCAAATTTCTTCATAGGTGAGAGTATTGCGGGAGCCAGAAATCGATGCCTCCAACTTCTGCATCTTGTCCATCATCAATTTGGTTAGGTCATTGGTAGGTTGCGATGATTGGGTGCCTCCTATAGCATAAGAGGATTGGTGTTGGGCGTGTAACAGGGGTGGCATTATAGTATATGGTGTTGCTGTGTAGGTATATTGAGAAGGAGGTAGTGAAATATGGGGTATGTACCTAGAGTGAATAATAGATGAAACAGGAGGCTTTTGATAGTATGTATATGGACGTGGAAGGGTCGTGGTAACCCTAGTGGTAATGGGGGCCAATAACTGTGGAATGGAAAGGACCACATTTTGAAAGGGGGTGGGGGTCACCAACACGGGAGGTGGTTGTGTAGCTACAGTTATATGCAAGACATTAGGGGCAAATGAGCTTGTGTTTATGGTGGTTGTCGAAGGTATGGTGGATGTGGTGGGTGTCATGGATGTAGTAGATGTGACAGTCATAGCAAGTATAGGCCCTAGCTATAAAATGACTGGGGGTAAGGTAGATGTGGGTAGCGTGGAGCTAGATGGGGCTGATGTAGGAGTGGGAACGAGAGCTGGGGGGATAGATACGGGCATGTCATATATCAAATGACCCGAGGCATCTCAAGTGGAAGAGTGGGAAACATAAAACTGTAAGGCGACATGGTTTTGGTCAAGGAGTCGTGTGAACTCCTCATCTCTAGTAGCAATAGTAATAGGTTGGATAGGGTCCATGACAAGTGATAAAATAGAAGGTGGTGAAGGACTAGGTGGGAGTGATTGACAATTGGTGTGGAATACAAGTGTGCTAGCTTTTCAACGTGTCAGTACCATGTGAAAAGGTACTGATCAGGTTGGGTTGCCTTTTTGTAAATGACACAAAATTACAAAGGGAATAGGAAGAATAGGTGGTAATAAATGGATTAAGTACCAAATATTAGTTGGAAACTGGCACAGGATAAGTGATGCTAGTAAGGGTTAACCAACGACGGTTAGGGGTAACTACTGTCAGTCACTGTGGGAAATGGATAATTGGTCAAAAACAAGGTATAAGGCCAAATTTAACAGGTATACCAAATCTGAGGAGTTTTTCAAGGTCAATGGTAATGATAATAGTGACAGGGACTCTAAAAAGTTGAAGAAGGTCAATAAATGTCCTTTTGGGTAGGTTAACCAAAATGACAGTGAATCGACACCGGTTGGGTATAACCGACAATGGTCAAGGGGTAATCGATGATGGTCACTGGATCGACACCGGTCACTGTGAAATTGAAATAGTGATGAAAGAAAAATGGTTGTGAGTTAAAATCTGATGTGGAATCAGACCCAGAATTCTAAGAATGATGACAATATGGTCCAGGCACAATTAGATGAAGCCAAAATACACCAACTATGATGAGGAGCATGCAAGGATGAATAAGAAATATGAAGAACATGACCTCTCACCTCAAAATGCAAGCCAAGCAGAAACACTAAGAAAAATGTGATCCTAAGAGTGATTTTTCAATTATGTTTGTTTAGCTTATGTTATTTAAGGACTGACACATGAACTGTAAAATAGAGATTTTTGGTGAGGATGGCTTCCTACAAAGAAGGAGATCTAAAAGGTGAGGTTTTGGGTATGTTATGGCAGGGGTGGGCTTCACTCTGAAGTATGACTCGACAGAGCAGTGAGCTGGGGAATACCTGTCAATCCTCATATCAGTGTGATCATTTACAGGCATTCCCAGGAAAGATGTTGTTTAAGAATATGTATTTTTTTTGAATTTGTGTGATTTGGTAAGACTCGGAGAGAGAGATGTGCTTTCTATGATTTGTTTGTCAACCACCAGCTGGGAATGACTCCCAGGGTATAGGTTGCCCTTAATTAATGTGAGCTAATGCAATAAATCATAATGAAATGCAATGATTTTTAAGCCCAAATCAAAATATGAAGTTTGATGACACAAATGGATGAATAGGAAGAGGGATGCTCTTTCACTAAAATGCAGAAAACAAGAAGAAATGATTATTTTTAAGTACACCAAAAGAAAGGTTTCTTTTAGAGCAAATAGAAATAAAAAGAGGGTTACAAGGGAAGAAAATTAATGTGTATGCTTTTCAGAAGGGAAACAAACACACAACTTTTCCTAGGAATGAATAAAATGCAAGGAACCTCGAATGGGTCCCACCAGGTGTGCCAAAATGTTTCACCTGATTGTTATATGTTTCTTTGAATATTGACAAAACAGATAAGGTAATGGGCATAGGAGGAATACCTATTAAAATGTTGGTTATTGGGTTGTCGCGCGCGTATGACTTATGAACCCACATCTGATCGTGAGAGATTCCTTTTGGCTGGGAGGAACTACCTGAAATGGAACACAAGACCACTAAATAAAGTTAAACAATATGTGTAGTGAACTGCCTAGCGTGTGCTAGTTCCAGGAAGTGTGATACTTCCTAGACGACTGTCAGTCCACTATTTAAAATAATTTAATGTTGGTAATGAAGTAAATCCTATTGTAATTGAAATGATTTAGGTATCTCATTAAAAACACAATAAAAAATATCTAATCTAACAGCCTAGGTTAAAATAAGATCCAAAGGTCAAGTAGTTGGTTCTAGTTCTCTGTAGGTCTGATAGAGGTCTCAGACGGGTCACAGGTGATTAAGCATGATTTGAGAATAGGTGGAGTAGGTTACTGTTTTGGGCTATATCGGTAAATATAGAGACCGATGCCTATATAGGGTGACCGACACCAGTTGGGGAGAACCGGTGCTGTTTACAATGGAAAACTGGGAATGGCACAAAATGAGCTTTGGGTCTCCCTTGTGATTACACAAAGGACTTAGTTGGCCGGAATGAGGTATTAGGCTGTTTGGGTGGGATTTGGAAAATTTTTAATGGGTATGTGGAGAAGTGAGTATTAAAGGAAGTCAATGGGTGGCTAAGAGAACAAAATATGACAATACAATGATGAAATGAATGAACCAGAGGAGTACAATGTTCTACTTACTTGGAATCTGGTTTTGGATGTCTGTGAGTGATGGATGAAGGTGCTTGTAAGAGGTTGAATGTTGTTGAGGATCACTAAATGTTGGAAATATCCTGCATGGTCTGCATGTACATTCCTTTTTGCTTGGTTGGATCAAATATGTGTTGGGTTATTACTGGATGGTTACTAGGTGAATGTTGGATGCTTTTGTAAGAGAAAATGCTTGATCTCCTTCCTTGCATGTGTATCCTCATGGAAACTTGTTCTCAAAAGATGTGATATCTCTCAGGAATCTACCAATACTTTCCAACCTCGAAAATAAGGTTGTTTTGGGGATTAAAAGGTGATCGACGGCAATTCTGGCTTAACCAATGATGGTTAGTGGTAACCAGCATCGGTCAAGGTGGGATTTTCTAGGTTTACTAAACTAGGTAGATCCCCTTGGTTTTCTAGGATTTCATGTCGTTAACCCGTGGAATAGGATAGAAGCTTCTTGTAAGCATGCAAGAATGTGGTTAGAGGGAATGTAGGCATTGATTTTTAGGGTTTGGGTAAGTCTTAGTTAGTTATGGCAACTTACTAAGAATAGGTGTTAGGGTGAGTTGGATTGATAAGGTGTCTAGGTGAGGTGTAAGTGTGGGCATTATCTAAATTAAGATATTTAAATAATAAATATTATGAGACTAATGAATTAATTTAATTTAATTAATATTAGTGTGGTGAAGGGGGCCATGGCTGGGTGAATGTGATGAAGGTATTTATTTGTCGAGGGACCAGAGGGGAGTGTGACATGATTTTGGTGTCTATATGTGTAGTTGTGTCCCTCATGCTCGAATTTTATAAAGCAGTGTAAAGTCAAAGGGACATAACCCATGACGTGAATCTAGGGTCTGCCAAGCAATAGGTTATACTTGAATTCCCCCTCTAAGACGTAGAATAGTTTTGGGACACTGCGAGGGACTACCTGAACATGAAGGATAATAGTGTAAAGGGTGGAGGAGATGGAATTGTTACAAGAGCACAGCATAATTGGGTTATTATGCATATAGTTAGAAGGAATACGCATTTGATTGTATGCATGGGAGGATATGATGTTAATGTTAGCACCACTATCAATCATGACATGTCGTACGTATATATTATTGATATAAACATAAATGAATATGGTGGGATAAAGGTCATTTGACTAGAGAGGTACAATTTTCTCATTAGAAAAGCTGAGGGCGGTGACACGAGGAGTGGTCATGGGGGTAGAAGGAGGAGCTGATTTGGTCAACAAGGCCACATGGTGAGGAGTGATAATCAATTCCACTAATGTGGGGTCATTGCGTATAACTTTGATGGATTTTAAACCCTCGATAAGGGCTTATCTGTGGGATTCATAAGTCTGGACGAGATCATACAAAGACATCTTTAGAAGAGACTGATGTAATTATTTTATCATTGCGCAATGGGTGACCTCGTAAGAGATAGGGTATGTAGGTCAACGGATGGTGATTTTAGGAGCAGGTGCAGATGGTATATTGGGTACAGGGTTGGTTAATGGGCTAGTTTCTTTTTCTTTTCCTTTGTCTTTTTTAGTGTGGGTAGCAACGTGAACCATGTTAATCTAAAGGGAGGTGGATCGAGAGGGTGTGTCATGAAAAGTATAACAGCATGAGGGTAAAAATCCTAGGGGTGGATAAGATCCTTGTGAAATGAGTAGGGTGTACTAACATTTGGGTGGTGGTTTGGCCAACTCTCTAATATGGACCATGTTGATGTCGAATTTTAGCGGTGGGAAAAATGGTTGTGGGGATGGAGATATTGGTCACTGAATGGGTAAAGGATGATAATGTATGGTGACAAGTGAAGGTGGAGCATTGTCCTCATCAAGAATGTTGTCATCGTCAAAATTTTTTCAAGAGGAAAAATTTGGAGAAGAACAGTCTTCAGAGCTTTACAATTTTTGACATCATATCCTGGCACACGATGATAGGCACAAATATTGGTTTCATCAAACCCCTTTGGTTTGGGTTTGAGATAATCATAAGGTTGAAGCAAGTCTCCAAGATATTGGTTAAAGTGTTGGTGTAGGACCATGTTAACAGATCGCAATGGGAGGTGAGTGTAGCTTTGGGTACAGGTGTGGCTGATTGTAAAGGAAGAGGCTCTATAGGAGGTGGAATGGGTTGGTCTACTAGTTTGGTATGTGGAGTGGTATTAAGTATTGTTGGCATCTTTTTGGGTAAAGGTGGGGTAGAAGAGATGGTGATGGAAGGTTTGGTTGGTTTGACTTCCTTATTAAAGGATAGTGGATTCTTATCTTTGGGTCACACCTTATTGGGTAAAGGTGACATGGGAGTACGGGATGTAGAAGGAAAATCAGATGGTGGTAGAGGACGTGTTACCCATGAGGGAAACCGAGTTACAGTGGAGGTGGTTGGTAAAGGTTACGTAGGAGGCATTGGTTGAAGTCATATAGGCAAGGTTGGGGTTATATTAACTAGTAGAGGTATAGGTGGAAAGAAGTGCATGGGTGAGGGAGTTTGGGTTTTAGGTGAATGAGGTGTAACAAAGGCTCGTGATGCAGTAGCAATTTTTTTAGCTTTTTACGAGTATTAGGTATGAGGTTGTTTGGTCAAGGTCGATGGATGAGGCCTGAGGATTGACGAAAGGGGGGAAGGTGATGAGGGTGTAATAGGCGAGATCAGTGTACGCAGCCTAGAGGGTTGGGTTTTATTTTTAGGTGGGAGGATAATGTTGATGTGGACTTTGGAAGACGCAACTAAATCCAATCTTACATGTGGGTGAGTAAGACTTGATGTCAGCATAACACCCAAAGTAGTGATGGGTCTAGATACGGGTGGGGCGATAAGTGTGGGTATGTTTTTAGGTTTGGGAATAGTTGTAGTGATGGGTAGAAGTTTGGATGGAAGTAGGGATGGTGAAGAGGAATTCATTTCAATTGGCATGGTCAATGTAGTTTTGGTTGCTGAAAATACCTTTGGGTAGATTATGGAAGTATCTTCAGGAAACATTTGCATTTTGGTCGAAATGGGGAGCCGAAGAGGTCCCCAGAGCATGGAATGATCAATGTAATCCAAATGATCGACCAACCATGAAAATGGGACTACTGAAGAAGAGGATGGAATGGATTGGGTGGAAATCCCTATAAAATATGTCTGTGAGAAAAGGAATTGGCTAGCCTCAAATTTTGTAGGTAAGAAAGTCGAGATCATGTCAATAGGGTCTTGGGATACTAGGGGAGAATTTTCCCTGATAGGTAGTGACAAGTCTAAAGAATCTCCCATGGGTAGGAGAGATAATAGGTCAGGTGAGGTAGACTTCTCCCTTGGTGGAGGAGAAGGTGATGATGATTCTCTTATGGATGGGAGAATAACAAGTGTTAACGTCTTAGAAGGTTGTGAAGCATACAATGACACGACATCGGTAGAAAGTGTGGGTTCCTTCGTGAGAGGAAGGGGAGATGAGGGGGAATCCTTTATGGGTGGAGGAGTAGAAGAGGTATGCTCCTCTATGGGTGGAGGATCTCGTGCCAAGATTTCCTTGATAGATGAAGTAGGTAGGTTTTTAGGAACAGTTGGCATCATATCAAAAACTACGTGAACCTCACGGACGTTGCTATCATTGGATGAAGGTTCACTACTTTGCTGACATTGGTTTATGATTAGGTAATGGATTTTTGAAGATGTACAAATTCTGATTTGTTGGCGCGTTCAGGTTGTCTATGACAAGGTATCCATTGTCTATCATCTCTTGAACAATGTTTTAAAAAGTTATGTAGTTACCATCACTATGTCCTTTAACGCGATGATAATTATAGTAGTCATGTTATTTATACCATGCGGGCATAGAACAAGAGGGATTGAAAATTGTATGAGGTTTTATGGGAGGAAGTGTAATGTCTATGGATTTAAGAAGTTTTTCTAAGACCGAAGAATAGGGCTCTCCGATCAAAGTGTACTTTTGTTACTCCCGCCGAAGCTGAAAGGCCTAGACATGAGAAAGGTTGAAAGAAGGTTGGGTCTGATTAGAAGGATGAGATGGACCCGCCTTGAGGACTACTACGTTGGCAGATCCTTTGGAATTTGAATAGTTATTTTGGGGTTTTGAAGATTAAGAAAAATTGTTTGATTTGAATGGGGTGTTCTTGTTCCGTAATTGGATTTTCTTTTCTTTAATGGCACGAATTTCCAGTTTTCAAGCCATGTTGAATGCTTCATCAAAGGTTCGGAAGGTTTAGACTTACAAATTTGGTGAGATGTGTCTAGCACAAGCTCTAGTGAACAACTCGATAAATTTATTCTAAGGCAGTTGGAACGTCAATTGGTTAATAAAACTCCACCAGTGGCCAACAAAATCTACGATAGATTTTTCTTCGTACTGTTGGGTTGAATAGAGATCAGTCATGGTGACTTTCTTGGTAACATTGATTGAAAAACGATCTAGGAAAGCTTGGGCTACTTGATTAAAGGAATAGATGGAATGTCAAGGTAGTCCACTATACCAATCCAATGTTGGTCTTGTCAAGGACATTGGGAAAGTTTGTAGGAGCAAAGCGTCATCGTGGGTGATTTGGTAACACCTATGTTTGAATGACCGCAAGTGTTGTTGTGGGTCTTCTTTACTATTGAAGCGATTAAATTTAGGCATTTCCCAATACACTAGGTAAAGATGAATGGAAATAGATATATGGATAGGCTCATTACAAATTTCATCATATGTTAAATAATTATGGGAGCCAAAAATAAATGCTTATAAGGTCTGCATCTTCTTCATCATCATTTTAATGAGGTCATTAGTAGGTTGGGATGAATGGGTGCCCCCTTCCGAAAAAGGGGGTTGATTTTGAATGTATGAGGTGGGTGGTATGTTGGTGTATGGTAGAATTAAGTATGAGAACTACACACGAGGAATAGATGCAGGTAGCACATAGCCACCATAAGTGATAGATGAGATCGGGGGTTATTGGTAGTATGTGTAAGCGGCTGGGGTAGTCATAACGACTCTAGTGGTGATTGGGGTAAGGATTATGGGATAGAAAGGATGAGGTTTTGGAAAGGGGTGTAATTTTCTGACACCAGAGGTGGTTGCGATGTAATGGGTATATGGGAAGTGGCGGGTGCAGATGGATCTATACTCATAGAGGCTGTCAAAGGGATAGTCAATGTCGTAGGTACAATCGATGACGTAGATTTTGTAGTTATAATGGCTATGAGATTTAGCTGAGACACCACAGGTGATAAAGTGGATGATGGTAGTGCTAAACTAGTGCTAGCTAACGTAGAAGTGGGGGCTAGAGTAGGTGGGTAGACACGGGCATGTCGTATATTAATTGTCCTAAGGAATCTCGGGTGAAAGAATGAGCAAGGTAGTACTAGAGGGTAGTGAGAATATGGTCTAGGAGTCTCATAAATTCCTCGTCATCGGTGGAAATGGGGATAAGTTGAGTCGGATCCATAGGTGACATAATGGATGATGATGATGGACTAGGTGGGAGTGGTTAATGGCTAGCATGAAACACAAGGGAATTAGTTTGGTTGTGAGTCAACACCATGTGAATCAGCGTATATAAAGTGAACTATACTTTGTAAATGACACAGGGAATAGTAGAGATGGGACAAAACAAATTCTGGGAGGAAAATTTGGTAAATGTTTTGATTAAAATCAAAAATAGAGTGACCAACGTTGGTCTGTCTGACCGATGATGGTTAAGGGGTGACCGATGTCGGTTACTGGGAGGAAATGATAGTTTCATAAAATGAGGCAGAAACTGATGGTTATCAGACAGGAAAGTGGTATAGGGTCACTGTTATCATAGTACATAGAGTACAATGATACACAGAGACTCAAAACAGAAGAGAAGATGAGATAAGTGTCTTTTGGGTAAATTAACCAAGAGAACAAGGAACCGATGCTAGTTAGGTCAACTGATGGTGGTTAGATGTAAACCGGTGACAGTCGTTGGACCGATGCCGATTATTGTGAAATATGAAGAATGAGAAAAAATGAAATTTTTTGAATTCAGACTAGATGATTAATCAACCCAGAAGTTTGGGGATGATAAGATGAGGTCCTAACACACTCTGAGAAAGTCAGGATACTCCAACAGTGATGGCGGAGTGTGAAAAACAAAAATAAAAATGAAGAATCATATCCTCACATGTCAAAACACAAGTCAAGCACAAAGCTAAGAAAAATAAGTAATCCAACAAGTGATTTTAGTCGGTTTAGCTTATGTTATTTAAAAGACTGACTCGTGAATTTAGAGTAAAATTTTTTGTTATGAAGGCTTCCTACGAAGAAGGATATTCTAAAGGTGAGGTTTCATGTTATGTTATGGCGGGGGTGGGCCATCCTCTGATGGGGTACTAGACAGAGATAACCAGCTGGGTGCCCACTGTCAATCCTCTGATCGTGTGATCATTAACAGCTTCTTCTGGGTGGGATGTTGTTTAAGAAGATGTATGTATTCCAAATTTGTGTAGTTTGTCAGAGAGAGAGAGAGAGAGAGAAAATCAAGTGCTTTCTACGATTCAATTATGTCAACCATCAGTTGGGCGTGACTTCCAGTGTATAGGTTTCCCTCATTTTTAATGTGATCTATAATACAACAAATCAGAATTTAATGCAAGTTTTTAAAACCCAAATCAAAATGTGATATTTGATGTAATAAGTGATGAACATGAAGAGGGATGCCCACTAATGCAATGCAAGAAGGAAGAAGAAGTTCGTTTTGAGCACCAAATGACAAATGTTGTTTAGACAATTAGAAGAAAGGAATATTACCAGGGATAAGATTAAATGTGTATTATTTTTTGAAAAGAAAGAAACATACAAGAAAGTTTTCCCTATATGAAGAAAATATAATGAACCCAAGAGAGGGTCCCACCGGGTGTGCCAAAAGTTTTCACCGTTTTCTTTAAGTTTTTAGACAAAACAAATAAGGGTGTGGGCCAAGGAAGAATACTTGTTGTGATGGTCGATTGAAGGTTGTGCATGCGTTTTGACTTCTAGATCCGATGCTGACTATGAGAGATTCCTTTTGGCTAAGAGATACTACCTGAAATACACAACAAGACCACAAAAATAAGATTAAATGATATATGTCAGTGAGTTGTCTAGCGTGTGCTAGATCCAGGAAGTGTGATACTTCCTCAGTGGCAGTCAACCCAATGTTTAATATAATTTAATGTAAGGCATAATGTGAGAAAATAGAATCCTACTGTAGTTGATATGATTTAGGTATCTCATCTAAATACAATAAGCAAATCTAACATAATAGGCTAGGCTATGATCAGATCTGGAAATAACGTAAATAACTAAGGTGTTGGAATAGTTCAGGGTCAAATTTTGGGTCACTTGAGTCACTTGGAAAAGGTTATTGGGATCTGGTATTAGCAAGACTGCCAGATATAGAGACCAACTTTAGTCTGGTATGACCGATGATAGTTTAGTAAGAACCGACGACAGTTACTGCGGGATGGTAATAACTCAGTAGTTCATGGTTTTAGATTTTTTTAAGACTGGATCAAAGATGGTGAGGATTTGGTTTAGGTCTAGGGAGATGTTGGGAATATCCAGAGGTACTCAGAATTAGACAAAGGTGATTAAAAGGGTTATAATTGATGGGAAAGGGTCAGGTTCACATGAAGACAATAATGGTGGGGTGAAAATATAGCTGATGGTTGATAAACAAAGGTGAAGAACTCTTATAAATTCAATAAAAATAATTGGTGCAGGTTAGAGACACTCTTAATGTTGTGTAGGTTTAATGGTTGGGTGGTGGTGATGGTTGATCAGTGAAATGGCAATCAATGTCATAATAGTGCTTACCGGAGTGCTCCTGTGAATGCCAAAGCCTTCTGATCAATGGTTGTGTTGGTTATGGCTTCCTGGATGTGTGAAAGAGCTTTGGTTCTTGCTTGCATGTAGATCTCCTTTGATCTAAAACTCAAGAATGTGTCTAACCTCCCAAATAAGGTTAACAAAATGGTTATATGGTAACCGAAGACGGTTCAGGGTTACCGGTGTCGATTTCGGGTTGATCGGCGTCAATTAAGGTGGGATATATGAGGTTTCCTAAAATAGTAGATCTTGTCTATCCTCTCCCAGATTTTTCTCGTTTGTGTCAAGTCTAAATGGAATGTTACACTTAGATACACGAGAAAGTGGTTAGAGGGAGAATATGCATGTGCTTTTTATGGTTGTACTAAGTCTTAGTTCATTAAGGTAAGTAGGGCTAAATCTTAGTTAGTTATGGAAGCATGCTATGAATAGGTCTATGGTGAGGTGTTTAGGTGAGGTATCTAAGTGAGGTGGTGGGGTGAGGTGGAAATTGGTTTTAATTGAGGTAATTAAAAAATGAATGAAGTGAGGATGAGTATTAATTTAATTGTAAATAATTAAATTAATATTAATATGGGGTATAAGGGTCATGGTTAGGAGAATGTGTTTAAGTTGGTTATTCGAAAGGGGACCAAGGGGGCTGTGACCCAATTTTAGTGTCTACATTTTGGAGCAATTAATGTGAACAAATTTTGAAATTTTCTATAAGATCAATGTTTGTAACATCATTATTACCTTGAATTGTTGAAGCTAACGAGTGTGAAGTGTAAAGAACTAAAGAAGAAGAGTAATTTATAGATCGACGAGCCAGGAAGGATTGAACCACGTTGTTATTAGCATTTGGCACAAAATTAAGATTCAGGTGTTGGTTTGTGTGCTCTAAGGAGGGTTCATGCTATTAGGGTTTGAAAAAAAGTACAGTTACTGTTAGGGTTTGGCAGATCAAAAGGTCTAGTTCACACTCGAGGTACATAAAGTAAAAAGGTGATGGTTTGGAAGTTGCAGAATGTCCCAGTTAGGTGAGAGAGGAGATATGGCACCACGATGAGCTCCAGCTATTGAAGTAGAGGATGACAAAGTGGCTGAGGACTGATTAGTCAAAATGTTATATCCTAAGGAAATGATCAAAGGGCAACCTGTTGGTACCCAGATTTAATCTCCTTCACAACTTGAGCAGCATCATGGACTTTTCAAGACACTCAAAGGAAGATAAATTACTTATATGTCATTTTGTATCTAGGGAAGCAATTTATCTAACTTTATAGCACTCAAGATTTGAAGAAGTGGGTACCACCTTAAAAGGATTTGATCTCATCCTAACTATTTTAGGTTGTGCCTTTCAACCAAGGTAAGAGAACCTATTTTGTAACCTCTATTAT
Organism: Taxus chinensis; assembly: GCA_019776745.2. Taxonomy (NCBI): domain Eukaryota; kingdom Viridiplantae; phylum Streptophyta; class Pinopsida; order Cupressales; family Taxaceae; genus Taxus; species Taxus chinensis. The sequence goes on from CM034151.1 coordinate 381,011,242, forward strand.
TGAAGGAGACATGGATACCTTTCTTTTGCACAAATTTTATAGAGAAGACCTTGGGGAAAATATGATCAACACACCAAATATGACTCTCAAGAGTTGTCACTTCCAGATTATGGAGATATTTTCAAACACAAGGCTAAGGTTACTGAAGACATTTGGAATCCAGATTTGTTTTGCATATTTTAGCAAATGGATTTTGTTCTTTTGTGGATATACAGAGAAAAATAGGGGTAGTTCAGGGTAGGATTGGTTATTTGAATAATTTTTTGGTGGGAGATCAAGAAGATAGATTGGAATTTTCCAGATCCTTCAGAAACTTCACAAAAAATGGAGAACTCAATAATAGAAAGATTCAAAATAGTTAAAACATTCCTTCAACCAGAAGGTGTGCATCAATGGAGGCCCAAACATGCATTTTTTCACACAATATTTGAGAATCTAGCATGAAGGCTTGAGTTATAAGACCCAATAAAACATCAAAATCTAAGATCAATCATGCCTAAGTTACACCCAGAGGATTACAAACAATCTCTGTCAACAGATGAAAGAAAAGTGATTTTAAATCGTTTATTTCATTCCTAGATGAAAGCTCTTCTGAAAAATGAAATTACAGATGCCACTAAACTATCACAAGGATTGAGATCTATGTGATTCAAAGAGATTTTGATACAAGATTACAATAGGAACAAGAAAAACTACTTGCATACATTCTAAAAGTGAAATAAACACAAAATTTACCAGAGATTTTACACAAATTAACTCAAAATTCATCAGATTCATCAGCAAGGGAGAGTTATTTAAACAATATCATAGCTTGTTGATGGCTATACACTTGTAACCAACTCAACATGCATGAAAATCTAACACAGAGGAAGTTAACCTGGTTTCTCAGAAAGTTTTCTCAGAGGATGAGTTTTTCTCAAAATTTTCTTGTGAAAATGAACCCCAACCATTTGCATGAAAAATTCATGCAATATATACCTTTCACTCACTCACTCACTTTACCCCTCAAATCTTCCCTCCAAAAGTGGAATATTCGGAGCAGCTTTGCTTTACAATATTTTTGGAAAATGACATTTAACAAACTCGCAAAAAGTTTCCAGTTATTCTTTCAAAAGGTGAATCATTACAAAACTTTCATCATTCTTCAAAGTGGAAGCACGTTTTTCATTTCACATGCATGTAGATCACTTTCATTTCATCATTTCAACTTTTCCCTTCCCAATTTTTTACTCTGCAACTTTGGATATGGTAATTCACGTTTTTCACAAACCAGAGTAAAAATTCATTTGAAAAAATCCTTGGATTCACAAATTGAACCCCCAAATTGATTAATTCGGACCCTACAGGCCAAGACAACATGAATTGGTAAAAAATTCGATGAATATTGATGCAAAAAATGCATCTCCAAACTTCCTGGAGCTCAAATGGCGGCCAATTTGGTGAAATGCATAGCTACCGTCGATTTGTTCCTCAACTTCAAATTTGAGCCCTCCACATGGAAAATTTGGGTAAAAACGGGCCTCGGGACATCTTTTTACCTTTTTACTACTTTTGGAAAATTTGCACAGTTTCTTGATTTCCTCCACCGCTCTGCCGATGAGATTTGGGCCAGACACATCTCACAATATGACTAGATACAGAGTCACGGCTCAATTTTACACATTTTGCATCTTTCTGGAAAAAGGAAAAAAAATCATTTTTCCTCCACGGCTCTGCCCTCCCGCAAGACATATGTCCTCATAGGATTGGTTGAGGGATAGTGCTCTCATTTCATATTTCGCAAAAGAAATTTTTTAACATTTCCTCCGCTAGCCCGCACCTCCGCTAGGGACTTCTCAAATGAATTTTGACTTTTTACCCTCAGGATCACGGGTTAGTTTGATACATTGTGTCATTTGAATACAAGAGGAAAATTTTCCAAGTTTCCCCTAATGGTCCACCTCCCCACCTCTTTGACTTTTCAAACTGCCACGTGTCACCATGACGCACCTTGAAGTGGTCCCAAGAATTTGATACCTTGAATGAGTGCGGGCTCGCCATGTGTCCTGTTCTGGTGAGATTTTTCTGAATGCTTGAAGCTCAACAGAAGCCACCACGTTTCATACTCTGAGGTAGTCTCCTTTTGGCCATTGAAAAGTCTAAGTAAAATGCAAAGCAAGTGGAGGCCTCCATGTGTCATCCTGGCGCTTCTTTAAGATGGTGCCCAAAGTGGAGACCCTAGATGAGCGCAAGCTCACCACGTGTCCTATTCCGCCAAACTACTCCAACTACATAAAAAAAAAACTCCAAGTCTAGGCCAAGCAGCAAAAGTCTCCACGTGTCCTCCTGGCGCTACTCCAAGGCCAAACCAAAAAGTAAATCTTTAAACGAGCGTCGTTTACCCACGTGGATAGATTTCTGAGTTGAGGCTTTTTATAGAATTTTTGAAGTATTTAGCTGAGCCGCATCTAACCAAAAGGTTCCATGTCCCCTGTAGATGCAAGGATGAAAATTTGACCGGGAGAAATGCACGTCAAACCATAAAATACAGAAAAATGACCATTTGAACTTGGAAATGAAATTTCCTTCAAGGACAGAGAGTTTAGAAAGTTACAAGGCTCAAATATGTTCCTCAGGGACATATCAACTCATTATTCTTCAAGTATTTAAGGCAGAAACGACAAGAATGACAAATTCCAACTATGGCAATAGAGGGAACATGAAAACGTGAGTTTTTGAAAGGACAGAGCACAGGGAACCCAAAATACAAACCTTTTCCAGAGGAACAAAGAAACTAGGAGACAAATATGGACCTATACATGATCTTTGACCTAGGGGAGGACTAAAAATGGCAACAAAGACCAGTCAAGCACAACATGGGGAAGGATAAAAATGACAGAGGCTGTAAATCAATAAATTTCCAAGGGCACAAATGGGACGAGACAATTTTGAGCACCAACACGACCATGGATAATGGAGATAACAAGGTGTAATATTTTTAATACTAACCACATGATGGATAAGTGCATGATGGATATCACCACTGAGACCATTAGAAAGATGAATTGAAGGACGGTGGATGGAGTTAGGGTTTTGTATAACTCTATGAAGAGGTTACTGAAAAGCGTAGGGGTCATGCAGATTTTTGAGTTGCCCTATTTTAGGAAGCCTAAGCAATTATACTAGTGGATCATGTTGCGGATACATGAAGATTTATTTTACTTCATAGGTAGGAGGATGCAGATTACTACTATGCTAATTGGTAAGGTGAGTGGGTTGCGCTACTCAGGGCGATAGATTTATCTAATGATGAAGGCATTGATGCAATGGTCGAATCCTTTAAATACAAGAAGGGAGGTCGGGCATTTAAAGTTATAAATATTGAATATATGGTGACAAGGGTTTCGGTGTGGCTTGTGGGTTATAATTTAGGTGCCTCTGAACATTGGACAAAGGTGAACCAGCGCTGACTACTCATAACACACAAGGTGGCGAGAAAAACCTACTACAACATCACTAGATACATTTCAGAGAGCTTAGTGACTGAGGCACACGTCGAGGCAGACAAAGGTCACAAAATTACTTGGTGCGTTATTCTCCTTTTACTTGTATTCAGTGAACTTGGCATGCTTGATTGGCTAAATGAGAAGGTGTGGGAATTTCCCATGGAAGATAAGTCATTGGAAAAGAAATTTGTGAAGTATACATTGCATACCTCCATATCAAATACCTATAAGGAGTGACAGGAGAATTGCATCAAGAGGTTGTGTCAGGCATTTAAAGGGGAATGGCACATCCTACATGAGCATCCTAACATGTTGGATGGCCAAGAAAAGTTCATCATTTACTAGCATTTTAGTTTGGGGTAGTTCTACATGAAGATAGTCGATAAAATCCCCTGGTGTAAGTTGCCTTTCACTTTTTCTGCACGTTACTTTCAGGATTCTTTGAATAGGTTTCATAACACACACAAACTTTAGTTTGACACTAATAAGGTAGATGTGGATATTCATATCTTGCGCAAGACCTATGTATGGCCAAATAGGGAAGCGTATGTAGAATTTTTTGAGACATATAACATTGGCATAACTCTGGAGACCATGGCTGTAGGAAATATTAAATCGGTGCGCATCTATGTGTACCTAAGGCCACGTTTCAAAGATGGGAAGGCGATAAAATTCGAGGGCATAGCTCTATCGCATCCTCCAAAGAAGAAACAAACAGTGGGTACTACAAGGCCAGATGAGCCTACGCCCCCCACTTAGGAAGAACTAATACCTATAGCCTTGGAGATTGTCTTGGAGTGGAAGGAAGAAGAACAAGCCAACAACACAAGGTTGGACCATACATGGAGGATTTTACACAGGAGGCGTATGTCTAAGGATACTGGCGTTGGGACATCACAGCTAGTTAGGAGGTCACCACGTGTAACACTGGTGAAAAATGTCGAAGAACAAAGAAAGAAGCAACAGAAATATATACCAGTCAAAGATAGCGAGGAGAAGAAGTCCTCATGACAAAGCATGTAGAATGATGTGGCCTCTCCAATCCTAGAAGTATGGGATGATGAGGAGTTAGGTGAGAAAATAATATATGAGGAAGTTGGCCCCAGTGTGAATGCCCAGGAACCTTTTGCGGATCAACGCATCGCTAGTGGAGATATAGAAATTATAATACATCCTATGGGCACAGAAAAAGAAACTGAGGAAGGAGAGTAAGTACAACAGAGCATGGGTGTCAAGGCACAGCAGGATGTAGGCATCATTGCATAAGAGAACATAGGAGATCGCACTAGTGATCCCAAAGAAGACAATGTGGTAAGAACACAGAACCTAGGATACACTGATGACGAGACCAAGACCATTCACACCCGATTCCAAAATACTTTTCCCAGGGAGCACTTATATGGATGGGACTTAATGGATCTAGAAATGACGATTACGTGCACTCGTAAATAGCTATCTTGGATCATGCAGACTCACATGGATGAGCTTGAATTTGACATTTGCGAGGATTTATGTGTATCACACAGAATGAAGATGGTGTAACATACCCACCATATTACCATCAAGCCCACACAGTTTTTAGATGAGCAAGTAAGAAATGCATTGGTTAAGATGTCTACAGAAGTTACACGTCGTAATATTGATAAAGTGACAACTATTCAAGTGCTTTTGGGATATAAAATGGATGCTACAAAAGAAACAGCGAGAGCTAAATCTGCTATTGCACGGAAGATTGCAAGTTATGGATCCTTATTACAAGTGTTGAAGGATGAATTAAAGAAAGTGGATTGGACATTGACTATGTGCAAGGCACTAGATGTAATTAAAAATACAAAGACCATTGAAGAAGAAAATGAGTTCCTCAAGGTAATGAGTAATGAAATGCTAGGGCACATGGAGAGGCTTACGTTGATTTAGAAAAAGTGCAATGCACTTACAGCAGCCCAGGATCCACATAAGGAGAAGCTAAAAGACATTGGTAAATTCATTATGCAAAAAATGGATCTCATGGAGGGGATGGTCTCTAGCATGGCTACGATTGTTAGAATATTGTAGAATGAGAAGGAAAACATGACTCATGATGAGTTGGAAGCCATTGTTACAGAAATTCCTGATAAAACAAGCCAAGTGCTGAGTGACTAGAATGACTTGGAGATAGAGATTAAGAATGAATATCCAGAGTTAATCATGTCTGTAGAAGAAAAAGGCATTGAGTAGTTTTTCGTTCTTTGTACAAGTACTACATTTATTCCTTCATTATTTTATCATTATTATTAGAGATATAATATGGCTTCCAATTGTCGAGGGAGACAAACCAAATAGTGTGGGGTAATGTTGCGTTGAGAAAGTATAGCCTAAGTATGGAGGGTGCATAAGGTTAGGATGCACGAATATAGAGTGCGTAGGTGCGAGCAAGAATGTAGTAAAATAGGGCACACCTAAGAGGAGGACTTAGGTGTTTTCAACATGGAGCTATTTTTGGACATAGAGTGTGGAGCACGCAATGATATGAATACTTGTAGAGTACGAGAGGCTATTTTGGGATGAGTAGGAGATCGAGAACCATGTAGAGTTTTGAGCTAATAATATGATTGTACTATATTTGTATTCCCATGTAAAGGTGCATGGCTAGTATTAGCATGTAGCTTATTTTTGAAGGTGCATGGGTAGTGAAGGGTAAGTCCCCACCCCTTTAAATATGTATTGATTTGCATGGTTTGGAAAGTTCGATAATTCAATGTTATTGTAGTGTTATGTTGTGATTTTTTTAGCACGCATGACTATGGTGACTTTATGAAGTATGTAAGAAGCTTCTGTGTTTTACAGTGATTAATATAATGGATCTTATTGGCTGGATATTGGTTTTGGATGTAACTAAACATGGATCTTGTATGGTGAATCTCATTATAATTATTGTTTAGTTAATATTTCATATGGTTAGGATCTAGATCTGGTTTATGCATTATGATTTAACTAATTATCTATTATGGATCTGAATTATACATTCATTCATGCTAACATCTTGGATAAGCTTCTCTAAAAGGGACCCGGTACCCTTAAGCGCTCCAGGTGAGCACTCAGTTCAAGCTGAGTGATGTATCAGTGCACCTTGGGATTTTGTGGGCATATTCTAGGCTACATTATCTATGGTGATAGAAATTTCATATGAAGATGGAGAGGATGGATTTGGTTTCACTATGGATCTAGATGTAGTGATAGCGGAGGTTTCTGAGGATGGTTTTTTGAAACTGAGTCCAAACTTTTCATTAGGATTACGAGATTGTTCAAATACCAATCCATGGACACCTTGTTTGTAACATCCTAAACCAAAACCCTTCTAGGTACATTGATGGATATACATATAAGCGAAGGATTGGTTGTATAAAAATGAGAAATCAGATATAAAGGGTTTAATATGATGTTGATTGTCATGATATGGGGAAGGATGATCAATCCCTCTGAAGAAGAGTTTGATTTTAATATGGGGAGGGCCAAAGGAGATTATGTCTCCATCATTCAGTTTATACATGGATTGTTTATCAGGTCTCGCATATGTTTTTCAGTGTAGGGAGTGAGTTAAGGGCTAGAAGGTGGTACTCCCCAATGAAAGATGTTGCATAACATTTTTGAAGGAACTATCATCTAGTAGCTTAGATGAGGAGATGAAAGAACTAGAAGAAGCTTTGTTAGAAGAGCCTGAGTTTGTCTTAGAAATGAGCATTTCATTAGATTGATAAGTCATGTGACAGACCTTGAAAGGGTTTAGATCGACTAGAACAGTAAAGGTTTTACTTCATGTTTGTATTTTAGACAATGATGTAATGTTGATGGGATATAATGCATAGCACGTATCCAGGGTCAACCTAACAACATATTATATTAAAACTCTCCTTCTACAAGATAGAAGATCTCATGAATGATTTTAACACCCAATTTGATGGGTAGGATGACCATGCCCAATGTAGGGGAAAGAGTGTCATTAAAGGCATGTAACACAGTAGCTGACTGCATGATGATTGTGTCAGGTAATTGAATTTATTTGAATGCGTGAGAAGATATTATGTTAATACTAGCGTTATTGTTGATCGTGACTCTCTTGACAACAATATCATTTATTTAGGAAGTGCTAAAAAGTGTAAGATCATGATCTTTAGGTTGTAAGGATGGGATTTTAGAATCATCGAAGACGATAGTGGTAGACATTTTAAGGGTGATGACAAGGTTAGTGAATGGTTGAGGGTCATCCGATAGTACCGAGATGGACTAGAGGGCCTTAATCATCATTTTTTGATGTTGTGGGGAAGTTTGAACAATCTCATTGAGGGACATATTTACAGGAGTTTGGTGCATTTGTTTGATGATGGTGTTTTGGACAGATGTGGTAGATTGGGTGTGTGGAGTGTCGAGGATAGACACCTTAGCCTTAGAGGTTGATGGATTAGATGATTCAGAAGAAAGAGAGATGGAGACTTTGGGGATGTTTGATTTGATGCCTTAGGGTCTTGTGCATGCTCTCTTATAATTATATGAACAAATTTTATTTGATGGAGTGGGGTCTTTTTGGACGAGACCTCACTCTTACTAGATATGGATGGGGTATTAGATGATGGTTTGGAAGGAGTGGCTTTAGAGGTCAGATGGGGTTTTTTGATTTGATTGGTATTTTTTAGATCTATGGGGATAAGCCCTTCACCATCAAGGCTTTAAATCGTGGTGTGGAAAGATTTATAGTCCTCAATGGAATGTTCTGAAATTTGATCATATGCACAAAATGCTTTAAAATTGTACCAAGAGGGTTTCCACCCTCAAGAGATAGCTGACTTGATAGGAGGTAATGTTATGATGGATAGTTGGATGATATTTTTGAGGGTTCTAGCATAGTACCCTATCAAAGCTATCTGAGATGATGACAATGAGGAGATCTGCACAATGCTTGATGATCTAGAGGTTGGAGTTAATGAGGTCATACTTTGTGCAACACGTTTAGGTGTTGGTTGGGGAATGACCTTAGATTCTATAATGGTGACTGTAAATTTAGATAAGGGATGAGGCCTTAAGATAGAAGGCAAAGGTTTTTTATTTCATGATGTCATTTTTTGATGATTTTGTGGTTAGTTTATGATTGGATGAATAGTTTGTGGATTGTATTTTGAGATTTATGAGATTGGATGTGTTTGGATGAAAGGATTTAAAATTTTTTTTTTTATTTCTATGACGGGTTTATTTTCAGGAATTTCGAAGGGGAAATGGGTGGGTCTGAATAGGATGTGATAGATGTAGGAGGATTCATGGAATTTTCAGTGACAAGATTGGAGGATTCGGGTGACTCACTCGGTACTTCTATAGTAGAAGCACTAGATGTTGAGGGTGTGGGTAAGAGGTCTTTAATAATGTTGATCATATGATGATAATTGCCAACATTAGATTGTGGTTGACTATTAGACAGTGAAGGATTTAGGAAAAAAAATTTAAAGACATCTAAGTTTTGATTAGGAGGTGTGTTTGGATTGTCAAGTTAGTAACTCACCTCGGTTGATAAGATCCTTAAGGATGTTTATAAATGAATGACACTTTTCAATTTCATGGCCTCGGACTTGATGGTATTTATAATAGTCATTGGCTCTATAACATGAAGTTCTAGAAATGAATGTGTCATTGGGACATATAGTAGGAAGTTTGATCATGCATGTGGCTAGGAATTTTTCAAAGACCATGTTGTAAGACTCCCTGATGGATGTGTAGTTATATTGAGGTCAGGTTTGTCTGGATTCTGAATGACCCTTATATGTGACTTTTACAATGACTGCATTTGTTGAGCCTTTGGATTTATCATTATTGGAAGATGGTTTAAATGAGGAATCGGGCTTAGGTTTGTTTGATCTGAGTTTAACTTTACCATCTTCGCACGTAGTTCTAGTTTGCAGGCCATGGTAAAGGATTCCTCGAATGTTTCGAAGGATTGTATTTTTTAAGTGTTGATGATATATGTTTAGCGCAAGAATGAGAAAACAACTCAATTGATTAGGTTTGTGGGGGTGAGAAGGATAGTTGATTGATAATCCCACACCATCAAGTGATGAAATATATAATAGATTCATCTTTGAATTATTTAATGGCATAGAGATCACTTATGGATATTTTACAAGTGATATTGATGGATAAATGTTCTAAGAACAACTGTGCAAGTTGTGCAAAAGAGAAGAGTGAATATTATGGGATGTTGTTATACCAGTCAATGGGGGGTCCAGCTAAGGACATGGGAAATTTCCTCAACATGAGATATTGGTCATGTGCAATGAGATAACATGCATGACGAAAAGCTATGATGTGTTGTTGAGGGTCCTCCTTACTATAGAATTTAATAAATTTTAGGAGTTCCCAATGTGGGGGATAGGCTTTAGAAGGTACTAATGGATGAATTGGTTCATTACAGATTTTTTTGTATGACAAGGTGCTTTTAGTACCCATGGTGGAAGCTTTAATACTTGCAATCATATTCATGAGTGTTTGCAAGGGGTATTTTTTAAGATGACAAAATAGGTTGATTATATATGTGTGGGTTGGATTATTGGTATAATTGATATGGTAAAGGTATATTATGATGAAGAGGGGTAATTGTGGGAATATTGTGGGATTTTGAGATACTAAGGGTTGTGAGGGTTGAATGTATTGATAAGGGATGGGAATATAAGTGTTGATAAGAGGTTAAGACGGTTGTGTTATATACTAAGATGGGATGGAAGTGTTGATAAAAGGTTAGGATAGTTGTGGTATATACTTAGAATGGATTTGCGAGACAAGGGTAGAGGATGCCTATTGTGAAGAGAGGTGAGTAATAGTAATAAAACTTGTATTATTAAGGGGTATAGATGTGGGGATGGACATGACTAGATTCTAAATCAAGGATATGGGTTTTTTTAAGGGATGGGTTGTGATGTAATAAGAGGAATGGCAACTGAGCTTACAGGAGGTGTAGGAGAAGCATTGGAGGCTGTAAGACTATATGTGGAAGGTGATGTGTTAGTGTTGTTTTGAGAGTTCTTCGATCTTGATTAGGGAGCCGATGATGGAAATGGTGGTTGGTTAGATATGTCTTATGATGAGACAATGTTAAGATCGAAACTAATGACAGGGACTTATGAAGCGGGGATTGATGCTCCCAATCCACCATTAGTGGAGTAGGGATGATTTTTTTAAATGATAGGCTCATGACTGGGATCGATGATTTGTGAAGGATTGAAAGTGACAGTATTAACAAGATGTTTTTGTGTGGGTTCTAGTTGATAGAGGAAGAAACCTTGAGATGTAAGCTAGGTAGTAAGGGCCACTAGGTTAGAATCCATCATTTCTGTGAAGACTATATCGCCATTATCAAAGAAGAGTGGGCTAGGTGGATTTGGGATCTCTAATGTGGCTGACTGGGTACTTGGATAATGTGGAGGTTCTAGATTTACCACCGAAGGTGATAAAAATTGGTCAATTATGTTGGGAATGTCTTGAAGGTAGGTCTCAAGATTATCTATGGATTTTTTAAGACGGTTAGTCATATTGTCGATATTTTATAGATGAGATTGTTGTCTAGTTAAACCATGAACTAAACAAAACAATCAATGAAGGAAAAGAAAAGTGGTTGATTAAAAACAAATGCATCAAATTTAAATTATCTTGATTAATTTACGAAAGGTGTGAAATGTGAAAATTGGCTAGAAGGGTACTAAGAAAAGGCTTCCTAACGCTAGTTTTAGGTAATTTTAAGGATATATTCCTCAGTATACCTGAAGGTATGTTATGCCCATATCTATGTTGGTGTTGGTATGAAGCAATGTATTGGGGCCTACCCCTCACTTCACGGTCCTCCAGCGACAAGGGTGTTGGGTGCTTAGCCGATATACCACCAGCCAGATTTTTTATACTCGACTAGAATACCAAGTCAGCTTATCCTCTTGGTGATGAAATCCAAGTAGGTATGCCTGGGAAGGATTGTTTAAATGTAATTTTAATGTGATAAGTGGTTTGGTTATGTGAGAAGGGAGTTTTGTGAATGTAATTCCTTGAACTCCTAATTAGACTAGATGAGCAAGCATATATGAATGTTTATTTTAAGACCCAAAATAAATGTTTATTTCAATGAGAAAAAGACAACCAAAATGCAATGTTGGAAGGAAAAATAAAATAAAAATACGTACTTTTGATCGCTATTCCATTTTTATTTTTTATTTTAATTTTATGCATTTTTGAAACAGTAATAGCACAACACTTCAAACTGAAAGGTTAGATGATATTGATAAAAATAAAAGATATGAAATATAAATCAAACATGGACTAAGAAGGTCCCATCGGGCATGCCAGGATGTTTATGGTGAATTTAGGTTAGGTGTTATAATGTTGAAATACCAAAACAATTCAAATAAAACAGGGTTTACTGATACCTGTGTTGAAAAACACAATGTCGTAATGCACGAGTATAGGAACAATTTAAAAGGGCTCTTCCTTTCGCCAAATGAGAAGACTTTCATACAAAGACATCTAAACAAAAAAATATTAGATAAGGATGTAACGAGTTGTTTGGAAAAGGTCGATCCCATGAATCCAAAGGGATTCCTTGAAGGCTGTCAACTCGCTTGATATAATTAATTGATATAATAATGATAAGATAAATTATAATGATTTAAAACTCGAACGGGATAGGAAGGGCATGCTCTATGTTGTAGGAAGCCCCAACTAGGGTTGTGCTAAGCTCAAATTTATAGAAGTAATCAAACCAAAATTATTTTGTAGCTTCACGTTCTTCCTGTATGATCTCAAGTTAATCCTTGATGTCTTCAACTTCTGGTGTGAGGTAAATGGTGCACAAACTTGGCTCACGTGCGATATAGAACTATTCCCACAAAAAGGGTTATTAGATGATCGGAACATTGTATATATTAGTGATAGGATGTGATGAACCTGGAACAATCATATACAAGGAATACATCTTGTAAGATAACATATTATATCAAAACGGATTCCTGAAAACTTGACAAATGTTAAAAATGACTAAAAAAGATAGGGATCGAAGACGATCGGGGACAAAATGCTTACTTTGATAAAATGTGGATAAAACATATAGTGATTGATACCAGGTGAATTTTGACAGTGTTAAGGTAAACTAGAAGGAATCTAGAAACATAGGGAACTCAGAAAACAAATATTTATATATATGTGAAAGTTGATAATAAGGAGAGGGATTAAAACGCTAATTAACGGCAATCGAGAATCGACGAAAATCACTATTAAAACTACATATATTCTAAAAAAAATGGCCAAAATGGTTGAATGAAGGAATGAACGTGGAATGGTTATGTAGGATGATGTATAAGACCAATCAAAGGCTATAATGAATGCAAAATATGATTGACAGAGACAAATAATGGTGTACTAACCTTGTTGGATGTTCTGAGGATGAGAGAGCTCTCAAGGTTGGCTGATGACTTTGATGAGATTTATCCAAGCATGTGTAGCAGGGTATTAATGTCCCAAGTGTAGTGATTTTGTTTGAAGGTGTACTAATGCATTCCAAAATCCAATCTTCGAGTAAGTTACTTGTGTGTGTAATGGATAAAATGGGAAAGTGGGCGATTTAAGTAGAATCAACGACGTTTGCAACGATCGTCGGCGATCACGGATCGCCGTCAATTTTCTTGAAGATGGAGGAAACCAACAAAGGAAAGATGGAAAATGGTTAAAACCACTTACCATCTGAGGATTAAGGTTTTTTTTTAAACGGTGGGAGGTTAGGAATTCCGGTAGGAAAATGTTAGGCGGTTAGCATGGGTAGGATAAATTAGACTAGGTTGGTTTTATGTGGTTAGGGGATTGTAAATGATATTTTATGACAATAAGTAAGGGTTTACGATGATAAATTATAATGTACTTAGGATAGTGATAATAATGATAATGTGTTTAATGTGCATCGGGTCACCTAGGGGTGAAAAAGCGGTGTCTACATAATTAATTCATTTTTATCATTTATTGTTAGAAGGAAGAATAAGGATGTACATGATAAGGACCATTGATATCATGGACACAAGATTTTGTCATGTTCCCTTTATTCTAAATAAAATATGTATTTTTTTATATTTTTCATTCTCCTATGTCAACAATCCCTCGTTGTGGATGCAACATAAACAAGAGAGAAAAATCCATGCTAAATGGAATAATCATATAAATATTCTTTCTAAACCCTCGTATTCTTCCAACTTGCATGAAAAATTATCCATCAATGGTGGTTTATATTTGTAGAAATAATGTTTATCTAGGAGGAAGGTGAATGAATGCACGATTTTGAAAAATAAAAAAGAAAATATTAAGAGTGATGTTAGGTCACATATTCAAACCTTGATGATAACAACAAATTCAACTTAAGTGTGGCCATTGTAAAAATATCACAAATTATAGAAGATTTATAGGCATTCATCCACATATCTACCATTAGCTGAATGTCCCCCTAAAATATGTATTCACTTTAGAATGGCAAGCCCCCATGCCCAAAATAGATGCATGTTTCCTTCGGAAGAAAGATCTACTTTTTATTCCTCAATATCAATTGCAAGAAAAAATTATTATCTATAAGGGTTAAAAGGTTATGTTTTTTTACCAATATGTGAGTCTATGTTCCTCTCCTACCTATTCCACAAAGCAATCACAAGTGACTCCCTATAAAATGACACAAGATTTGATAATCCATAAGATTCAAGGCCTAGTGTTTCCCAAAGAAAAATAGATATTGGACGTACAAAATGATAAGGCCTTACTTTCACATCTATCTCGAGAGTTTTTGTCCTTGACAACCTTTGTATTTAGCCCCATTTCTCATTCTTATTGTACTTTAAAATGTCTCTCGCCCCATATGTCAAAACCATAACAAAGAAGAGGAGTGAATTATTTCTCTACAACACATCACTTGCTTCTTTTTGGCATGTAAAATGTCTAAGAATTTTACTTGACAACCCCATGAAAATTTGTGTCACCTCTCGAGAAAGTTGGTAAAATTTGTTAAATTTGTCTCTTTGAAAATATCAACTTGTTTGGAAGATTTCAGAAGCTCTGGGTGGTTTCAGAATTTTATATTATATTCATTGGAAATGTATATGAGTTTATTTCATGTCAGTATGATTTAGATTAGATTGTACAAGCTTTCGACTAGTCTTGGGAGTACATTCACTTCTGGCACTTTTTATGCATAAGGTGTCTTTTAATTATGAGAAGGGTTGACTTGTGTGAAATGGTTAAGGATACTCACGTGGTTTTAGGAGTCCAAAACATAGTCATTATAAAGACTTAAGAGTCTACCACATGCCAATATGTTTAAGATAAAGTTTTGGAAGCATCAAAAATAAATACATTTCATGAAATGTAAATCCTTGGCCCTATTGAAGTATCAACTTGCATAAAATGTTTTGAGAGACCTGGGTGGATATGGAAACCTCACCAGTAGTCAAAACAGGTATTGTGGATTTCCTCACATGGTCTTAGCATTGTTTTTGATCTTGGTCATCTTAATTTTTCTCCATGGCCAAAAATCATATGTTGCCTCATTATAGTTACTTGGGCCATTTTTGAGTTTTTGCCCAAAACTAAAAATGGAAGTGTTTTAAGCTCTTTAAAATGGTGGAAAAGGATTTTTTGGGTCATTTATAAGTGAAATAATATATCATGCCCCCCAAAAACTCAATTTTTTGGTCTTGGGCCCAATAGTGCACTTCATGTTCTAATTCTTCGTTGAGTTGTTGATGTTCGAAACTTAAGTGACTTGGGAGCATTTATAGAGCTTGACGACATTTTGTGAATTCAAAAACAAAATTTTGCATGGGTTTTAATGTTTCCCTACCCTCATAAGTGCACCTCCACCTAATTGGTCAATCCTACTTGGTAAAAACTAACAGGACAATAAAAGTTGGGCTTATTTTGTGTGTTTTTTCTCAATCCCCAAAACTTTAGGCACATTTTTCCCCTCTCCATGCATTGGCACACTTTGGAAATGATACACACATTCCAAGATTGTTCCCTCTTCCTATTGGGGCACATTTTAAAGGGGTTTTTTGCATCAGGGTGCATTTTTGTGTTTGCACTTGCAAAGCCAAAACCCATCCTTCACTTCAGTGTCTTTTTTAATTTCGTGCCTTCCCTCCAAAAAACCAATACAAAATTAGATAAATTTCACATGAGAAACACATTGGAAACTTAATTTATCCTCCTATTTGGCCATGAAAACTATATCCATTCCCTATCCCCCAAGAACACTCTTTTCCTCATGGTGGGAGATTCTATGGCCAAAAATATTTGAAAATTTACACACTTGTGCCTCTCAAAAACACCTTCAAGCTGATGTATGATGTGGGGTTGTATTGAACTATTATTTTATCTCACAACTTGAAGGTTAATACTCAAGAAACCACATTTTATTATAGCTCTTCCGAAAAATCATTTCATACCTTTTGATTCCCAAGGCCAAATTCCATAAATTTTTGCATGTAGAGCATAGATAAAGACTTGTTAAGAAAAGTGTTGGCTATGCTAAGATTGGAAGATAATTACAAGTGTTTAATTACCTCCTCCTAGCAATGGAATGTGAAATATATCCAATGCAACCCTGACATTAGATGTTCTTCTAGTTGAATGCAAGACCAAGTGTGGTTCTAGTAGGACATAGAGTTGATTATCCAAGTAGAGGCTCGAATGGGATAGATAAAGGGCATGGATCAACATTAGGTTACTCCTCTCTATTTCACCGTAGTCATGAATAAAATAATAAATAATTTTATATCCCACAAGTGGCTATATAAAATTCATATGTGGCATCTTGTTTGCTAATGAGGTAGGGAAAATATAGGCAAAACCAAATGGAGGTCCAGATTTGAGGTTTGGAAGATATGAAAGAGCCATCAAAAGTAAAGCCCCAAAAAAGGGTGGTGGAACCCGAAGGAGATAGACTCCACAACATCCTAGCTATTAAGGAATTCCTTACATGTGCTTTCGAATTTTATGAGGGTTGCATAAGAGCCATTCCCAAGAATGGAAATTAGGGATTAGATTGCGGAGTGGGATTTAGTGATGGTTTCCACCAAAATTACATTGGGTTGTTATTAGTGATGGACGTACATGGAGAGCACTATTTTCTATAAAGTATAACAATGCAAGTACAAGATTCATTTAAATATTCACTCCACACTGGGTATGTTCTATATTGATAAGTCTTTGTTTTTGTGTACATGAGAAATTACAAAATAATGAAAAAGTACAAATGATAAAATAAATCAAACCTTTTCCAAGAAAGCTCCTTACAAACTCAAATTGGACCTGTTGAAAATTGGGGTTGAGTGACACTCTTGTTGTGTCCTTGATGAAGTTGAAAATGTTTCTTTGATATGTGGATGCTCCAAAAATGCTCCAAATGGAATTACTTCAAGATACGAGTAATTGGATGAATGGATGATGATTGAATTATGGATGAGTGATCAATTAGAAAACATAGGGGTGTACTCAAGTGATTTTTAATGAGATTTGGCAAAGTAACATTGAAAATTCTCCAAGCTTCCAATGATGATTTAAGAGGAATGGAGCTTCTTATTTATAGATGCAAAAGAAGACATGGAATTGAGGAAGTAAATTGACTGAGTTTTAGGTTATTGATTTCAATTTCCTTATTTATCATGGTTGATCTTTTCTATGTAGTTAGATCTTTGAATAAGAAATTAAGAGGACTTATTTCAAATCTTTTGGCTCTTGATTTTGCTAGTTGTACATGAATATTTCTTCCATATTTGTAGAATTCTAGAACTTAAGTGAGTTGGATAGTGAAGTGGAGATGAGTAGATAATTAGTTTTTATTTATTTAACTAGCTAATTAAATTATCCAAAGTGGAGTATTGTGTATAGAATTAATTATATTAATTCTAAAATTTGAATATGAGTGAATAATGAACCAAATATGATTTTTGGACATTACAATGAGTGATGGGTATTTTTGGGGTGTCTACAATTTCCCCTCTTTAAAGTGTTATTACGAAGTAATAACATTTTTAAGATGGTAGACATCTGTTGATCAGTGAAAGGATGATAAAGAAGTGTTATGGACTGCCTGATTTGCCTAAGTAAAGCATTTGGATGCCCCAGCAGATCAAGATTGTGTTAAGGGAGTGCTCCCTTGAGCAGATGGGTGACACGATAAAGCGGTGGATAGCCACTTGATAAGCGGAATAATAGAATGTGATGCGAGAAAAAGGATCATCAAATGAGAGCCAATAAGGACATGAGACACATGAGATGGTGATGCATAAATGAGGATGATGGTTGTAAAAAATGATGTTTAATAATGGTCCATTTGGGAAATTGTGACTTATCTCCAATTAAGATTATTCGTCTAACTCCAAGATGATTTACACTTTATAAGTCTTTGACTAGACTTAGAGCCGCAGGTGGCCTACTGATCAGAAATATTGGGTTGAAGGAATGGTTGTCTCTCCTAATATGGGCATATAAATTACTTCTTTGGGGTTTTTTAGGATTAAGCACTTGTGATTTTAAAAGGCTTCATTTTTCTTATTTTTTGTTGTTTTTGAAATTACCCCTACATTGTGTCTCATGCCACAAGTAACATACAAGGGCTTAACAACAAAGATAAAATGTAGGTGAGTAAGGGAACATTTCTCCATTCCCATCCTCACACTACCAGTAACAAGTGTGGGCTCGGCACTAATGACTAAGGTTGAGAGCTGTAATTATTTGCAATATGTATATGTATATAGATGTATTTTTTTATTTATTTTTGCCTTGTATTTAATTTTTTCTTGATGGGAAGGAACGTTTACCCGCAAATCTCAATCCCACAATACTAGTAGGATGCAAGGGTTCAATATTGAAGACTGATATGGGAGGTCAAAAGATTAAAGTAAATCATTTTTAGAGCTTTCTTGTTAGAGAGATATCTTTTGTGAAAGGAGGATTTGCCATCAGTAAGCTTCTAGATGCGGCCATAGGTGAAAATATATGAAATGGGAGAAACCATAAGAGGGATGAGATGCACAACACCTAGATAAGATCTAGTATTAACTCATGTCTTATGATGAAATGAAATATATAGGTGATGATTGCGAAGATTTGATTATATGATGGGAATATGTGTTAATGGAGGTAAAAAATTTAAGACTATTTTTTATGAGCCAAGTGAAAGGAATGTACAAGCGGCCTCTCCTAATGTAAAGAGTACCCACAGATAGGTGGTTCCTAATAATATAACCTCTTTAGGTGGATATCATTCATGGGTTCATCATGTGTTTGGACAGTCATTATGGCCAATTTATATGCACCTGACCTAACTTATGGTATTGATTACATATGGCCCTAACCAATTAGGCTCAAATTTACCTTACTTTTCTCTTTCCTTAGTTACGTTTTTATGATTTTCTTTGAGATCTAGATCACTAATCTCAAACTATATATGTTTTATCTTTTTTAATAGCTATATTGTAGCCATATTCAATATACTTAGAGATGATTTAGAGTGTAAATCCTTTTTTTGTCAAGAATCTCTAGTTTGTTAAATTGTGATTATCTATATTCATCTTCATTAAGTCCTGAAGGGATATTCTCAAGGATGGGAGTTCAATCTCAACGGATAGATTAGCTTTGTATTCGTAAATGAGAGAAAATGGAGTAGATCTTGTAGGAGTGTGATATGATGTGCGATAAACCCAAATGGTGGGGTAGATTTAGGTATTTGCTAGTTTTTTCCATGTGCATTGACTATATTTTCTTTGAAATTTTGATTTTTGAAGGACTTTCCATTGTGTGACAATGGAAGATGGGATACAAAAGTGGCAGGTGGGGTTACTGAATATGAATTTGGAGATATGAATTTCAGTGGCGTAAGTGAGAGGCATTTCCTCTACCCATTTAGTGAAATACTCAATGGTTGTGATGTTGAATTTATGTCCATCATATGATGTAGGTTTGATTTTCCCAATAAGATCAGCCCCATTGAGAAGAAAGGTGCAAGGTGTCGTGATTGGTTATAATGTTTGGGATGATGTATGAATGATATTTCCATGTTTTTGACAAGATAGACACCTTTTGAAAAAGTGGCATGCGTAATTTTCCATGGTTAGCCAAAAATGAATGATGTGTAGCATTTTCTTGTCTAATACCATTCCATTTGTGTGTGCACTACAAATGCCTACATGCACTTCAGGTAAGGTGTGAGATGCCTCCTCTTGATTGATGAATCTAAGTAGAGTGTCATCATAAGCTCTTCAATACAAAGTGTTGGCTAAGATAATATAGTGAGAAGCATGATGTGCTAATGCACATTTTTTATGGGAGTTCGCATTTGGGGGGAATGTTTTTTCATGAATAAAATTATATATATCATGATACTAAGGGTTATTAAGAGAAACTATTTCAGATACCATGGTAATCTTGGGAAAGTCGTAAGCAAGAGCCAGGAGATGTTTTCTAACAGGAGTGTGTTTTATGTTGATTTGTTGCAATCTCAGTAAGGGATCTAATAGTTTCCATAGCATTAACGGATTTATTTTGAGCTCTAGAGACTTGCTCAAATGTGACCATATGAAAATATCCTTTAAGGTTGTCAACCATTTTCTTGAAGGGTATTAATTTTTTTCTTTGACTTGATACTCTCATCCCTACCTTATTGATGATTAATTTTGAGTTACCAATGACTACTAGGTCTTTGAGATTCTATTGAATAACTACCTTTAATATCATTATAAAGGACTCATACTCTGCAGTATTCTTAGTGCAAGGAAAACCTAAGCGAAAGGTCTTAAGAATGACATCTCCATCTAGAGTGATTAACATTATTACCAACTCCTACACCACGAACATTACAGAGCCCTAAAATTAGAGTATCTATGAAGGATTAGCATCAAGAAACATGAAAAAATCATAGGGAAACTCAAAATGTAGTGGTTCTATTCTAGGGAGAGGTGATGCGACAAGGTGATCTGTAAGGTCTTGTCCCTTGATAACCTTTTGATTAACAATCTCAATTTCAAATTAACTAAAGAGAACAATCCATCTAAACATTCATCCTGTGAGAATTGGCTTGGAAAGTAGATGTTTGAGAGGATCAACTTTTGTTATGAGTTTGGTGGTACATTTTAACAAATAGTGGCATAACTTATGGAAATAAAATGCCACGACCAAACATAATTTTTTGGCATGTGAATATTTGTGCTCGTGATCGATCAATGTTCTACTAAGATAATAGACTACTTGTTCATATCCTTGATCATTGTATTACACGAGTAATGCCCCTATAACATATTATATGGTTGATGTATAGAGAAGCATTGGTTTGTCTAGAATAGAAGGCTTGAGCATCAAAGGACTGGCTAGATATGTTTTTAGCTTATCAAAGGAGTTTTGGCAATCTTGATCCCATCAAAATTGAACATCCTTTTTAAGTAGCTAGTTGAAGTGATGGCACTTATCTGCTAGTTGTGATATAAAGCGCCATATGGATTAGATATTTCCTTGGAGACTCTTAGTTGTCTTATATTTTTGGGAGAAGGCATTTCCATTATAGTGTGGACCTTTTTGGGATCCACTTATATACCTCTTCATGAAACAATGAACACCAGTAATTTACCTGATGTAATGTCAAAGACATGTTTTTTTGGATTTAGTTTAACTTTGTAGAAACAATATATTTTGAATATGCGGTGGAGGATTTGTGGATGTCCTACTCTAGTTGTTGATTTTCCTAGGATGTCATCAACATAATCTTCCATTATTGTATGTAACATGTCATGAAAGATTACAATCGTTTCTTTTTTATAGGTAGCACCCATGTTTTTAGGACAAAAGGCATGACCTTATAATAGAATGTCCCCCATGGTGTGGTAAACGGTATCTTGTGTTGATATTCTTATAAAATTTATATTTGATTATAGCTAGAAAAACCTTCCATGAGAGACAACATTTCATGACCTATCGTTGAGTCAACAATCATATCAATGTTACGTAATGGGAAGTCATCTTTTGGACATGCTTTGTTAATGTCATGAAAGTTAGTGTGAATTCTAATCCCATGAGTCTTTTTAACGACTAGCACAATGTTGGATATCCAATTTAAATAGTCGATGAGTTTAATAAAATCTACCACTAGGAGTTTTTTAATTCCTCTTTGACAAGTAATGCAATTTTGGGATGCATTTTTCTTAACTTTTATTTGATTGGCTTTGTGTCAAGTTGAACCACGAGCTGGTGTACAACTAAAGTGGGATCCAATAGTGACATATCCTTATATTTATATGAAAATACATCTTGAAATTATATAAGAAGTGCAGTAAAAATGTCTATTTATTATGGAGTTGGACTAGCTCTAAGCTAAAAAATATTGAGGTGTTCATTTTGTTCCAGTTGATTGTCTATGTCTATGGTTTCTTCTACCAAAAAAATGGATGTATCCTTTTCCATAAAGGATGCCAGAAAATTATGTAGGTTATCTATTTTATATTCCTCTTTGTGAGGGGAGGGGTCTTATGGAGTTTTCTTTTTTGCTTTTGTTTCTTCAATAATGTCTTGGTGAGGTTTTCACTATAGGAGATTTTTCTTCTTTTCACTTTTTGATTTTTGGTTTTTGGTTGATTATGGTTTTCAAGATCTTCACCAAAGTAGGTTGTAGCATCAAAATTAATATCAAATCCCTTCGTGTGATCAAAATGGTATATGTGAACTCTATTTTCAATAAATTATTCAATAGCCTCATCGTTTTAGAAGAGGTTATGGAAACGTGATTGAGGTGATCTTGACTAATGAGGGAAGGATAGACAATGCCAATGGTTTAGATGGAAAAATGGTAAAAAAGGATTATGTTGGTGGCATCCTCAAAGGGATATGTCATGGTACTTGTTTCATTGTTTGAGTCAACGTCTTCACTATTGGTTTTTATACTAGTAAAAACTTTACATGTAGAAACATCATGATTATAACCCGAACCATAGGAGTTTATCTTTTCTATGGAGGTAATGGGATCTAAACGACATTGTTCATTCTTTCTAAAACCTTTTCCTTCCATTGCATGTTTTTCATGATTTTATTTCCTATGATTTTCTCGATTGATTGATAATAGTCAGTGAACCGATCATCATACAACCAAGAGCTCTCAAAATCATGAATTTTCTTGTCTTCTAAGTATTTGAATCATCAAAAGATGTTTTTTCCTAGTTTGTATATAGGAGCGATGTGTATATGTGAAGCATTTACTTTTCCATAGGTGTGTGGTGATAGGGGTAAGTTCCTAATGTGAAAGGAATTTTTAACCATTTGAAATTGATATTCACCACATCATTTGTCAATGATTTTAAATATGGATGTTTGTGTAGATGAACTAGTAGGCATACTAGACAATGTGGAAGGTGGATTGGCGGATGTAGAAGGAGGATTAACATATTTACTATCGATATTATCGGTACTAGCCTTTGGAAAAAGTTTTGAGAGTGTATCAGGATCAATTTGTGTGGTTTCAAAGAATGGTATGATGTAAGGGGGAGTGGAATTTTCTATGGATGGAAAATGGTGGGCTTATTGATACCTCCCTTCAATAATTTCACAATACTCGAAGGGCCTAGTATCGGCACACAACATAATTTCTTTGCCTTGATAGGGGAATTTGATGCATTGATGGAATGTGGATGGGATATCGTGCATGACATGGATCCTCGGGCACCCAAGGAGGATGTTGTATGGAACCTCCAATTCCACCATGTGGCACAAGGTTTCCAAGGTAATTGGTCCAACCATGAGTGATAGCATGATTGTTCTTGTGGATTGTCTCTCATGATTATCATACCCACAAATGGTTATGATATTAGTAGTAAGACTCTCCTCGGTATAGTCAAGGCATCATAATATTTTCATGGAAAAAATGTTTAGCAAATATCTATTATCTATAAGCACTATTTTGATCTTAAGATGAGTAATGAATGCTTCGAAATATAAAGAAATGTCATTTCAAATGTTTGGGTTTAAAAGGCCATGAAGACCAAATAATAAGATAGGGATATTGAGTGAAAGATTTGTGGTCAAGGCTTGAAATCGTTGGGTGTTGATATCCTTAGGAACATGTGCATCGGGTAATGCATGAGTAAGGATGTCTTGAAGCACGAGTGATGTTTTAAGCAACTCCACAAGAGAGATTTGGGTGGATGTTTTCTCCAATCGTTTGATAATATCATAAGAATCGGAGGAATATTTTGTATTAGATGTAGGTTTTAGTTAGAAGTAGATTGAGGATTGGATGTTTGAGGTATTGTAGATGTCCAAGGTTGTTGGGTAGTGGTAACCCAAACTTTCTTTTTTCTTGTGGTTACCACATAGTCAGGAGTTTTGATTTTAATGGTACTAATAATGTTGGGTTCTTGATTTCCGAATGATATGATTGAGTTGTATTAAACATTGTTGGAAATTTGGCCCTTGTCCTTTTAATTTCTTTTAGCTTCATTGTACATGGGGAAAATATATTTGAAAACTTTTAATTTTTTATTGGAAGTATTTTGTTGGATGTATTCTCAACTTTTATGTCTTCGTGATCAATTAAGACTTGAATATAGTGGTGAAGTTGCATGCAATGATCCATATGGTGGCCATTGATACAATGATACTATCATTATTGATTTTCCTTATACCACATTGGTTTTCATTTCCATTCTTTAAAGGTTCTTGAGATAGGATAGGTGACCATATCCACACTTTCTAGTTGAGGGAATAAGCTAAAAAGAATTTCTCCAAGTGGAGTGAATTGTCTTCATCTAAATTCCCAATGAGTAACTTCCTTACTAGCAATTATGATTGGTTGTTTAGTTGATTTGTTTATTTTGGACTGTCTTTTTGAATGATATGAACGTGGTGAGAATTAGTGACTCCATCATTCACAACATTATAGTTTCAATTGAAGAACCTAGGCTTGTCTTGAATTTGATTAATGTCTTTGTGAGGTTGATCCTTAGAAGGAGTATTGATTGGGCCCTTAGAAATAAGGGATTTCTTAATTTGTGTCCCCTTTCGATTAATTCATCAAATGTGGTTAAGTAATGCATTTTCATTTGGAATGAAAGTTTGGGATTGTGACTAGGTATAAAGATGCTTACCAATTGTTTCTTGGGAATTGAACAAGGGAATCGGCTTGTGAACCCTCGCCATATTTGGAGAATGATGTGAATGTTTCGTTGTTTCTTTTCCTTGTATTTTAAAGGTCCATTATGGTGACCTTGAAGTATAAGTTAAATGAAAATTTTTTAACAAATTTTTTTGATAAGTCAGCAAAAGTGGTAATGGATCGATCCTTTTTGAAGGTGTAGGAACAAATCTAAAGCTTTCCCTCCTAAATGATGCGGGAGCATCAGGATTAGGCCTACATTCATGATGAAAATGTCATCATTTTTCTTATTAAGGGTGTAAGGCTGTCTTAAGAGGTATTTCAAGGTCTCTAAGAAGCCATGAAATAATTAATTTCTCTCTAGAAGTCATAGTCTATTTTCCCTCCAAATTAGAGAATTTGAAATTTTGAAATGGTTATGAAATATTGTAAGGATTGAACAAGTTTTATAGGGTTTAAATCATTTTAAATGGCCATCATAGGTCTAATTATAGGTTAAAAATTTATTTACACCTATTGTAAAGGTAAATTCTATTTCAAGTCTTATCTAGTAGTCAGCTCTATGTGGGAGATAAATCTTAGCTAGTGATAAGGAGTAAGACAGATTCATGGTCTATTTCAAGCTCAAAATAAAAAAATTGACCTATTATTATGTAGATATGGTTGTGAATGCGTCAAGTAAATCAAATAAATAAGCCCAATGTCAAAATCAAGAGTAGTGGGGGGTGAGAGAGTAGTAAAGAAGGCCTCTAGACCTGTATTTTGAAAAGGAAGATTATGTATTGATCAATAACAAAAACCATTTGTTATTAAAGGTATATTTTATGACTGAGTTGGAAATATTTCCTGATTTTCATGATGTTGGATGATGTATATTAGTGGATTTCAAATTTATTTTGTCATGATTGTGTATAATATCTTTCAATGTCTTCATAACCTGCCCTGTTCTAGGTAAGAAACTTGTATTTTATGTCTAAAGCTTATTGTTGAGAGCATACAAAGCATCTCAGGATTTATTATCAAAATTAAATACTTATATAAGATATTAACATATCTTATAAGGTCATTTTATTATCTTGAAGCCATTGTTAAAGAAAGAAATCAAAAAAAAATCTCCTATCGGGCTAATTTTAACCCTGATCTAAGGTTTTGAAAACAATTAGCATATATTTGTTGTCACAGTTAGCTGGGGGATAAAAATAGGAAGAAAAAATATAGATGGATTCTACTCCATGATTTAAAAATTTACATATTGATCCATGCCCACACATGCAAGATATTTGTGACAGTCCTAGAAGGAGCAAATTATACTCGTTTAGAGACATAATTGGTCAACATGAAATGTGAACTGGGCAAAATTGACACAGAACTTAGTCCTAATACTTTACAAGAAACTTAAATAGGATAAAGAGTATCTAAATACCTTACTAGATCTTTGACAAACTGATTTATATGAATATTAGACCTAAAATGGTCTTAGAACAGGCCTAGAAGATAGATTAAAACATAACACTATAAGGAAAGGAAGTTTTTTGGAATTTTGGGTCCCAAACTATTTTTCTATCTCCAAATGCATGATAACATGAAGTAATTTAGGTGAATATGATTGTTATATGATTCTAAACCATTAGGTTTTCATGTTTTATAACTTGTTGGAAGTCTCATAACAAAATAATGGATTTGGGACTTATGAGAAGAAACATGTATTTTATAGTAAGAGATTGGGTCTAGCAGATTTGAAAAGGAGTGGTAGATAGACTAAGGTCATCTACATGTGTAACTAACCATCTATTAGTTTATACCTCTATCAATGTCTTAAGAACATTTTTTAGTATAAGGTCTTCCTATTTGCAAAAACATTGTTATACATACTACAAGAAACAAGAATTATAGAGAGTGATAATATGGTTGGATGTAAATTGAATAAAAATGGATTTAATTGATATCAAGCATGTTTATCATGTGAATTATAATCATCTTGGCATCTAGATAAATACAGTCATATTGTCCTAATATAGTCCAAGAACAAGGAAGGGAAAATATAATCCTACAAGCCTTGAAACACTTTAAAAATAGCTTCATAGTTAATGTTGTGGTTGCATGATGGATGTCTAGAGAAAGGAAATTTGTTTTAGCTTGAGATTTTAACCCCTTATAATTGTGGACAAGGTATGGATAAAATAGTGATTCAAGAGGAATGTGGAAGTGTTACGAGGTGATGTATGAATTCATCCATGAATAGCAAGAGTTAGTACAATGAGTTGAAATAGTAGTCTAGAACTATAAGAAGGGTACCTAAATGCCATTAATGAAGTTTTAATAGGTGAATAGAAGAGTCTTGAGAGAAAATTATATAGATTGGCAGAGAGAATTCAAATTTTGTAAGACTATTGTTAGAAGTAGACTCTAAAGAATCATATGGTAAACAAGTGTGAGTGAAGGTGATTGTAGGTAAAATGAACAAGAAAGGAGCTATATGTGATGGTATACATTGGAAACATCAACCAACAACTTTTAAGCAAACAATTTTTTTAGTACACTTGGTAGAAGACATCACTTGGAAAGCAAATTGTGGTAACAAGGTTTTGGATTTAATGATAATTGTTTTCAATTCAATACTTTTTGATGTATAAATGGTTTTATGAAAGGTGATAAGGGTCTTGATTCTACCATAAAATCTTTCAAAAGATTATAGACCTTGTGAATGCTTATTATGATCGCTATTAGACTAGATATGACTATGGGTATGTATGAAATCAAGTTATGAGTTGAAGTTGTCATCACTAAACTTTTAAGGAAAAGATGCAAAAGGTATATGTCATCATATACTACTTCTTGGCATTGCATGAAAGATTATTTTACATGTTTTCTTGAATCGTGTTTTCCTTTATATTTGTCAAATTTAGGAGTTTTAAATTATTGAGGAAATGGTATTTGTAACATGGCCTTTTCAAATGGGTAAGGACAAATTTCCTCAAAGTTATATTTTTTCATATGTTTTTGTAACCCTATGATTGTTTCTTCCATCTTCTTCCATTATTATTTGAATGGAGATTTTGTTGAGGGGTATCTATGACATCGTTGATTTTGGGACTAGGTTGTTCTTTCTCTTCATTGTGTGATTTTTTGGCAACCTTAGAAGCCATGTGAGTGATTTGTTTTATCATTTCATGATTTTTTGCTACAAGGCATCATTGGATGTTTTTTTTGAATCATTGGATGTGTGATTTTGTTTACTTGATTCGAGCTTGTATAAAAGGTGACTCAATTTTTCTTCACCAAAATTAGAAGGTAGTTTTTCCCCCATTTTTAGGATGTGAAGAAGGTATTGATTTTGTTGTCTTAATAGTTTTTCTACCTATTCTCGTTCTTCTTAATTGAGTTTGGGTTGTTATACCTCATTCTCTTCATGTAAATTATCATTTGCAAGAGGATTCAATCTATTAAGATTATTGTAAATGTTGTCACTCTTATTGTGAGTAACCACCATGTTACTAATAGGTAAGATTAAAATTTGGATAAGTAGTTAATCGTACAAGATAGGATTGGATTTTATTGGGTGCTTACTTGTAAATGAGATTAAGGAATCAAGTTCTAGTTTGATCAAAAGGGTGTGTATTCAAAGGATAAAATTCAGTCTTGGATGGGGTAGATTGGATTCATGATTTTTATTGGATTGGATTTGATTTGAATGGTTTTTGTGGAACAAAAATTTTGATCTACAAGATTTGATTCAAAAATAACAATAATATGTACAAACAACAAGTAATGTTTTTTACATGATTTGGCTTAAGAGGTAAAATACCATCAGAAAGTGCAAAGTTTGATGTAGCACAACAAGAAAAATGTTGTGGAATAATGAATGCAAGGATCTTATCACTCCAAATAGATATGTCTATTGATATATCCCATAAATGATATACCAAATATGTCGTGGGCACATAAGTGATACAAGGAACCCTTAAAATATTGAAAGAGACTCGCCTAATCAATAATGGCCCTCTTAGATGAGCGAATCACCACTCTAATGATGTTTTTTTTAAATAGGTGGTGGGGTAGTGAGGGAATGAATATTTGAATGATGTCCTTGTTTCTACCTAAATAATTTATAGGGATAATGTTATATAATTCGTTGTTAGAACTATTTTAGGCATATACATGCAGTAACCTGTCATGACAACTTTACCTATAAGTAGGGGAAGGAGGTGAGGAAAACGTTGAACGCTATTTTGAGACTAAGTCTCAAGTGCAATGCAATGCAAAATGATTAGTGTGTGGTGGTGAAATCAATGTCACCAGTGTAGCTAAGTGGTCATGAAATCAACATCGCTACATGCAAATGCAAGCATGAATGGTTATAAACAAATTCTTTCTAACTTTGACAAAAATAAATGAGAAAATGAAAAACAAAGGCAAAGTTATATCTGACTTATTTTTTAGTTTTCTTTGACAAAGGAAACTTACATGCAAATGAGTTAGAAGTTTGTTTCTTGATTTCTGCTTCTCTTTTTACAAGTTCTATAGATCCTGTAAAAGCAAGTTAGCCAAATATAAGAAAAATAACTTCAACTTTTTTTGATCTCAAGTTCACCCAAATTGTGCGAGAGAAGAGCAACGTGGTGTGGTTGTGAAAAGATTAAAAAAATGGGAATAAGATGAGTTAGATTAAAATATAAAAAATAAATAATTTATTATAAAGTAAATCCAATCACTTTTGATTCTCAAGATCGCCCAAAGGGCACAAAATAAGAGCATATACGACGTTGATTGTAAAATTAAAAGGTAAAAAATGAAAGAAAATAAGGGAAACAATCACAATTTGGTTAGAAAAAATAACCACAATGCGTGTTAGATTCTATTTTTTTGTGAAATAATATGAAAAATAGTGTCAAAATGTAAAAAAAACAATAGGGAGGCAAGTAAAAACATTCTCAAAATTTACAAAAAAATCATAACTTTACATATAAAGCTAGCGCCTAGACTAGCACGTTATTGCAAGGAATGAAACAGAAACATAGACTACACAAACACCCTTTAAATCATACACTAACACACTTTAAATGCACATTAGTGCAGAGAATAGAATGCTAGTACAAGGAATAATATGCTATCACAAGTTACACAAATGTAGGAACTTGCACACACTAGCATAAGACTAACACACTAGCACATGGAATAACATGCTACTATAGGGAATAGCATGTTAGCACAAGGTCTGAAGTGGAAACGCATAGTAGTTAATGGTAGCACATATCTGAAAAAAAATGTTAGAAAACTAAAGTATGCTAGTGCAAATCACATGCTACACTAGCACAAATATGATGACGGAAGCACAAATCACCTGTACCTATATAAAATGTTAGAATATGGCCAAAATGTGTAGTTTTTCTCAAACATATCTCAAACCAGCTCACTAAGTGATTTGTAAATTGGTTAGTGACCTTTAAATACTAAAAGAAACATGAAAATGATATTATAATGACAAAAAATGAATAAGAAAGTGTGGGGGTCCCACCTAGCATTCTAGAATGTGTGCAAGAGAAACTACAGAATAATGAGAAAGTACAAATAATAAAATAAATCAAACATTTCCCAAGAAAAATCCTTGCAACCTTGGATTGGATTGGCTAAAGAGTGGGGTTAAGTGACACTCTTGTTGGGTCCTTGATGAAGTTAAAAATGCTTCTTTAATATGTGGATGCTCCTAAAATGCTCCAAATGAAAATACTTCAAGCTACAAGAAATTGGATGAATGGATGATGATTGAATGATGGACGAATGATCAATGATGTTATCATTTATTTCGCTGAAACGATTGTCAGGTCGAGAAAAACTGCTGCTTCTGCCTGCTGCTTCTGTCTGCGATCTCTGGTCCCCTTTCTAATGTCGGACCCTCCTGGTCCGGATCGGGGGGGCCCCCTGTCAGGGCCTCTCTCTCCCTCACAGCCTCTCGCTTGGTCAAAAGTCGTGGAGGCTTCCACATCAGCCCACGGCGCGGAAAAGCTTTCCCCTTCACTGTCAGAAGGGTCCTTTTCCCTGCGCATCCCCACTCATATCACGGAGGCTGCTGCTGCTTCTCGTGACCTGTCCTTGGTGGGTACGCTGATGGGCCCTAGGCCCCCACTGGAGGATATAAAAAAATGGGCTCGTTTAAAATGGCAACCATGTGGAGCACTTGAAATAGCGGCTATGCCTAATGGATTCATCTTATTCTCTTTCAGCTTGAAAGAAGATTTCGCTAGAGCGCTGCTGGGAGGTCCGTGGTTCTTTGGCAGGCGGGGTTTTTATCTCAGGAAATGGTCTCCTGGTTTCAACCCACACACGGAATCCATGACCCAAGCCCCAATCTGGGTCCGCCTTCCGGGGCTTCCTTTGGAGTTTTGGCATCCGGCGGTCATTGAAGGTATTGCACTTTCTATAGGTTCTTTGATTGCTATAGATCAAGCCACGAAAGCAAAAACTAGATTTATTCATGCTCGTTTCTGTGTTAATGCTGATATTAGTTGCCCCTTGCCAAAAGACATAGAGCTTATCTCGGACTTTGGGAACTGGAGACAGCCTATTGACTATGAATACATTCCTCAAGCTTGTTCTTTCTGCAAAAAACTTGGCCATAGGGCCTCCAGCTGCCCCTCTAAACCCCAACCGAAACCATTGTCTCAAACCCTCTCCCCAAAATACAAGAAAAAATTTGTCCCTAAATCGTCCTCCATTGAGATCCCGATCATCCCCACTTCTAATTCCTTTGCTCTCCTGGAGGATGGAGAAATCAACCAGCCCTCTGATCCTGCTGCTGAGACCCTTCCCCCCTCCTCTGTCCTCCTTCCTCTCTCCCCACCCCTGGCTCCTACGGTTCCAGGCTTTTTGGCTGCCTCTTCCCCCCCCCCCTTCGCCGCTTCCTGCTCCCTTTTCCATCCCCCCCCTTCCCTCGATCCCCCTCCTCCCTCGATCCTCCCACCCTTCCTCCCCTTGGCCCGCCTGTTTTTGAATCTGCCCCCTCTCCCTCGGAGCTCTCCACAGATGATTGTTTTAATCACCGTTTCACTAGAAGCAGCAACAAGAAACCAGATATAGGCTTGGAAAAAGTTAGAGGCAGAACTCCAAGCAGTGTTAAGCTTCAGATTGAAGCAGCTACAAATGTGGCGCAAGGAACCCAAAGTACTATCCCCATGGTGGTGGGGAGTAAATCCAAACAAAAGAAATGAAGATCATTTCTTGGAATATAAGAGGGCTCAACTCTCTGCAAAAGCAAAGAATCATCAAAGACATCAAGTTCCAGAACTCACCTGATATCATCATGTTACAGGAAACCAAGCTAAAAACTGAGGTTCGGCTTCATAAAATCTGGCCTGCGGCTGCATTTGAATCTCAACCTTCAACTGGGAACTCCGGGGGGCTTTGCACCTTGTGGAATCCCAGAATTCTTAAAGGGGATTGCCTGTTCAAGCACCCCAATTTTCTATGTATCCTCTTTCAAGAAATTGGTACTGACACCTCCTAGATTGCTATCAATGTCTATGCCCCAAACTTGGAGAATCATCGTGGAAAACTTTGGAAGGATATCACCAACTTCATCGTTACTTGTGGTAAAATTCCCATTATCATAATGGGTGATCTAAATTGTCCTCTTTATCCCTCAGATAAACAGGGGGGCATGCCTGCTATGCCGGCTAGCATGGAAGCTTTGGCTGACTTCATTAGAGAAAATTCACTTCTGGATATGGATCTCCACGGTTCTTCTTACACATGGTCAAATCGTAGATTGGGCAGGAATCACATTCAATGCAGATTAGATAGAGCTCTTGGATCGATGGATTGGATTTCTCTCTTTCCGGACTTTTATCTCAGCTCCCTCCCAAGGGTTGGCTCTGATCACAGCCCCCTCCTGTTGAGCGCCAACCATATGGTGAATGTCAAGAATCCTCCCTTCAGATTCGAGCTGGCTTGGCTTGAGAATAATCATCTGACCCCCCTGGTTGCAAGCTGGTGGAATATTGAGATTGAAGGAACCAATATGTTCAGATTTTCCAGCAAACTCAAAGAAGTCAAAAAACAGCTCAAAATATGGAAGTCTAAGGTCTTCGGTAACATCAAGGTTCGCAAGAAGGAGCTTTCTTAGAGCTTGATCAAAATTTCAGAGCAAATTGAGAATGTGGGAAGGTTGGACCATCTTCACCAACAGGAAATCTCCCTCCTCAGTGATTACCACAGCACTCTTAAAGAAGAAGAAACCTACTGGAGGCAGCGTTCTCGGGCCCTCTGGCTTGACCAAGGTGATCGTAATACCAAATTCTTTCATATTACTACTTGTAAACATAAAGCTAGGGACAAGATTCGTGAGTTGGTGTCGTCTTCAGGTACTCTTCTTACTGCTGACTCTGATATATCCAATGAGCTTATATCCTTCTACTCAAATCTTCTCCATGCTGATCTGGCTCCTTCGGAACAATCTATGAATGAAATGCTTCAGCACATTCCTCATCTGGTCTCTCCTGAGATGAACAACAATCTTACCAAGCCTTTTGCTATGGAGGAAATTCATAAAGCTGTCTTTGCTATGAAGCGAGATAAAGCCCCGGGTCCGGATGGCTTTCCGGCTGCTTTCTTCCAAGTTTTTTGGGAAATCATCAAGCAGGACCTTTTCCTCGCAGTCAATGAATTTCAGATGAATGATAATCTACTAAAGGAATGGAACACCACTTTTGTGGCCTTGGCTCCAAAAGTGCATATCTCCAAGGACGTGTCCAATTTTCGGCCCATAAGTTTATGCAACACGTCTTACAAGATTATCACTAAGATGCTGGCTTCCAGGCTAAAACCTCTTATGCCGAACCTCATCTCCCTCAATCAGAATGGATTCATAAAAGGTAGGCTTATTCAAGGCGGTATAATTACTGTCCATGAGGCCATCCACTCGGCCCTCCTTGCGAAGTCTCCTGGTATGATCTTAAAATTGGATATGCAAAAAGCCTTTGACAGAGTCAGCTGGCCTTTCCTAATCAAGACCCTGGAAAAATTTGGGTTCGACAAAAAATGGTGTAGCTGGATTTACTCATGTGTTTCGACCCCTTGTTTCTCTATTCTGATCAATGGCATTCCTGCGGGTTTTTTCAAAAGTAGCAGAGGTATCAGGCAAGGTGACCCTCTGTCACCTTTTCTCTTTGTTCTTATGGCGGATTCCCTCAGCAGAGCTCTGGATGCGGCAAAAAATCAATCCATCATCTCTGGTATGAAAATCACCTCTAACTGTCCCTCGGCCACCCATAGCCAGTTCGCTGATGACACCTTATTGCTGAGTCTGGCTTCTGTTATCGAAGCTAGGGCTATTATGGATATCCTTTCTTTATATCAATCAGCCTCGCAGCAAACGGTTAACTTCATCAAGAGCAGCATCTCCTTTTTCAACACGCCCCCCAGAGTTCAGAGGAAGATAGCTGATATTTTTGGTTGCTCGATTGTGGATCTCCCAACCTCTTATCTGGGCATCCCCCTCTTCCATGGTAGGCAATCAAAAATTATGTGGAATCCGGTTATTGAAAGATATCAAAAAAAACTCGCTGCTTGGAAAGGTGCTCTCCTCAGCCAGGCTGGCAAGCTCCAGCTGGTGAAAGCCACTCTTCAGAATCTTCCTTCTTACTTTCTGTCCATGCTCAAGATTCCCAGCTCTGTTAGAGAGGCTGTGGAAAAAATTCAAAGGAACTTTCTGTGGTCTGGAACTGAAGAAAAGAAAAGGATCCACCTTGTGGCCTGGAAAGAGGTTTGTAAACCTACTGCTCACGGTGGTCTTGGTCTTCGGAAAATAAAGGAGATGAACGGGGCCCTCCTGGCAAAACTTGCTTGGGAGGTGGCTAAAGGTAATTCTTGTTGGGCCCCGCTTGCTCCGTGCTAAGTATTTAACAAACAATGAAGACTTTCTCACATCCATCCCCACTAGAGGCTCTACCATATGGAACTCCATTTGTAGTTCGCTCCCCATCATTCGTGCTGGCACTAAATGGAGGTTCGGGAATGGGCGTCTCATTGATTTCTGGAGGGATACTTGGATTGGTGATGATCCCCTTGACCTCAACCCCTCTTGGGACCCTATCAAGAGAAGTATCATCAATATTCATGGTAGATTAGCTTCTGGTTATTGGCAGAGGATAAATTCCATCCCCTCTTGGGATATCAGGATTGGGAGGATATCAGCGACCTTCAAAGAGACCTGTTGTCCTCCCTTAGAGAGCAGCTCTCCACCATTTACATCCCGTATTCCCATAATGAAGATGAGATTATCTGGACTCTATCCACTTCGGGCTCCTTTTCAGTTAGGGCTGCTTATCTCTCGATGCATTGTGCTGACGTGGGCCCCCCTCTTATAAAATTCTGGCCTAAGGAGATCACTCCAAAAATAGGTTTTTTCTCTTGGCTCTCCTCTAAAAATGCCTTCCTTTCTGGGGAGAACCTGAAGAGAAGGGGTTTTTCCCTTCCTACCAAATGTGTTCTATGTGCAAATGAAGAGGAATCCTCATCTCATCTCCTGGTCCATTGCTCTTTCTCGCATGATATTTGGCAGTGGCTCCTATCGAGATTAGGAGTTTTTTGGATCTTTCCGGATTCCATTCAGGATACTCTTTCTCAATGGTACTCCCCCTTCACTCATCCGATTCTAAAGTTGGCTTGGAAACTCCTCCTCCCGCATGGTTTATGGTGCATATGGAAAGAAAGAAACAAAAGAATCTTCAAAGACAAGAGTCTCAATCCTGATCAGGTGGCTACTCTGATTGGCCTGGCTCTCCAAGAAAATGTCAACCTGACCACTTGGTCTAAATATCAGCAAAAACTACAGTTCTGTCACACCCTGGAGTGGCAGCAGTATTTATCCATTCTGTGCAAAAAAAACCCATTCTGATAGGAATTCGATTTGCTGGCTTCCCCCTCCTAGGGGATGGAGAAAACTCAACACGGATGGCGCTTCGAAAGGGAACCCAGGTATGTCCGGAGGAGGGGCCATTCTTCGTTGCTATTCGGGTTTAATTGTTGCTACGCCTCTGCCCATAATTTCAACTTTGGTTCCAACCATCGTGCGGAGGCCTTAGCCATCCTCAAGGGTCTTGAGATGGCTATCAAGGTGGGCAATGATCCCCTCCAAGTGGAAAGTGACTCCCTCAACATCATAAACCTCCTTTGTTCCAATGACCCTGGACACTGGTCGATTAAAAACATCATTGCTGATATTAGAAGCATTCAAAGATCCTTTCTTCAAGTCCAATTCCAGCACGTCCTCCGGGAAGGTAATAGAGCGGCGGATCTTCTGGCTAACATGGGTGTCCTCATCGAAAATCAGCAAATTTGGACTGAGAACTTCCCGAATGAACTCTGTCAGATTGCCCAAATTGACGCACTCCAATGCTGACGGGTGGTCTCAGAAGCTGACTGGGGTTTCGGCCTGGCCGCTTTGGTCCATTCAAATGGCGGCGATGAATACGGCAAATTTATTTGACATGACTCTTGACACGAGGTTCCTGATCAAGGCGCCTAGTAATGATGCAGCAAATCCCCGCACGAACGAGCTCTATGCACCCATTAATCATCCGAGGTGGTGGCGTCAGGGCTTTAATATATTTGCCGGTATCTTGTTCAGACTGGCTCTCGTCCGTTCCTATCTCCGACTCTGTAACTGCTCTAATATTCTTCTCATGGGGGGGCAATTGAAGCGCCTTGAGCCCGACAGTTGCGAGACGCTTAGGAATGATGGCGAGGTCTGGAATATCTTAGTGGAAAATGGGATCTCTACTTTTCTGGAAAGAATGTCTGGTTACTCGGCCTTAGTGTCTTATGCTGTTACGGCTTCGTGGTCGAGAGGGCATGTTCAAATTGGCAGCACTAAGTTCACCATCTCAACAAACGCCATCGCTGATGCCACCGGGCTCCCTGCTGCGGGTGATATTTACTACAGGCGTTCCCTTCACGCCGAGATCCAAGAATTCAACGCCCCGGGGGACAGACCAAGGAAATATATGTCAGGATATACTCGCGACTCTCTGCCCTCGCCCTGGGACAGAGTGGCGGAAGCCATTATGAGGTACTTCACCATAGACGGTAGGTACCATCTGGTTTTTGGCCCCCATCTGTTTATTCTCTCCCACCTCCGTTGGGGGAGAAAGATTAATTTAGCTGCCTTTCTTTTTCAATCGCTGGAACACTCTGTTATGCTAGCTCGGGAGGGCGAGGGAGTCATCCTCCACCAGGGTCTTCTTTACCTTCTTTTCTCCGTCACCGTTTCCCACACTGACCTGCTCCGCTTCCCTCCCAAATTGGGTCACCGCCGCCGCTCCCCCTCCCCTCCTTCTTGCCCCTCTTCCTCTTCCCACCGTTCCTCCCGGCGCCGTCGCCGCCTGCTCCTTTCCTCTGGCTCGGACTCCGACGTGGCCATCGTGAGCCCCCCCCCGCGAAGCCCCCATCTCCGCTGCTCTTCCCCCCCTTTCCCACGCCCATCTCGTGCCTCTTCCTAGAAGACTCCAATGCCAGTGGACGCGCTCCTTCTCCTGTTTCTAGCCCAGGTCTCTCTGGTGCGGCTGATCTGTTGGGGCTTGCTCAACTGTACCCTGACTCCTCGGAAGAGGAGCAGGGTGATATCAATCAATTTGTTGCGGATCCCCCCTCTCATTCTGCTAGCTCTAAGGAACCCTCGAAAGTTAAAGATTCCACTACTGACACTCCTCTCTCCACTCCTGCTATGGACTTTAGCACTGCTGATATTGATGCTGATGAAAAAAAGGACCAGAACAGAGCTGATATCATCTCCTCCATTCTGAGTAAGCTACAGCATGCATTCAAAGCTCTCAAAGATTGGGAGGACTTCACGAATTCTACCAGAATGGCCTTAGCAAATGACTGTTCAGAGCTTCTCAAGTTGGCGGATCTCCTTGCAAATGACTTAGGCTCCCCTAGAGCTAAAGATGTTGTTTCTGAGCTGAAGAAGCTTATTTAGTTGCTCCTCTTCTTGGCTTGTCTCTTCTTCGTTCTCCTTTTTGGAATCCTCGTGGGTATTTTTGTTTTGGAAATGCTATTGTTAGATCTGGCCTGATGGGCTTATTGTATCAAGGTTGTGGGACCTTCTAAAACCCTCTCTTTACCCAATATATTCCAAAAAAATGATGGACGAATGATCAATTGGATGACATAAGGGTGTACTCAAGTGATTTTTAATGAGATTTTGGTAGAGTAACAATGTAAATTTCTCCAACAGCCGTCAATGATAGTTGGACAGGATGAATAATTCTTATTTATAGATAAAGAAGAAGTCATGGATTAAGGAAGGTAGAATTGACTGAGTTGTAGGCTATTGATTTCGATTTCCTTATTTAACATGGTTTATTTTGTGCAGTTGGATCTTTGAATAAGAAATTAAGAGGCTTTATTTCAAATTGGTTGGCTCTTTATTTTTTTGGTTATACGTGACTATTTTCTTCCATGTTTGTAGAATTCTAGAACTTGAGTGGAGTGACAAGCTCAACTTAAGTGAGTTGGATGGTGAAGTGGAGATGAGTAGATAATTGATTTTTATTTATGTAAATAGCTAATTAAATTAGCCAAAGTGGTGTATGGTGTATATAATTAATTAAATTAATTCTATAAGTGGAATATGAGTGAATAATGAACCAAATATGATTGTTGGACATTGCAATGTGTGATGGGTATTTTTGGGGTGTCTATAGTTTTATATAAAATATGGTGGGTTTTTGTAATTTACATATTGGTGTTTTCAAAAAATAAAGTAAAAAAGGGATGAGTTTTGGCATTATGAATGAACCTAGTTTTTGTATGTTCCTTACTATGATGTAAATTTTGGTTTTTTAATTTTACCCTTACGAGTGTTTAGAGAAATGTGTAGTTCTCTCAAACGCCTAATTTTTATTACTTCCATCTCCAAACTGGACTAGCATGTTAATATTCAGTAGGGGTTACAAATAATAGCTTGTAGAAATGTCACAATGACAACATCAAATAGTAGACCACTTTTGATTTATATATATATATATATAACATAACATAACATTTGTCTTGTAAAAGAATTGATATGATAATGCACCATTTGGTTATAAATAACACCAAGGGTTTATGTGTTATTATGGTGAGCATTTAAACAATGATATGAAGTTGTATATTGCCACTGTGATTTGAAGTTGGGTACCAATTTGGAGCTATTGTGAATTGGAAGAGAAATTAACATAAAAGTTTAGCTTAACAAAGAGATAGGGTGATTTTTATTCATTTATTTTATTTTCTACCTATCACACATCTAAATTTAATTTCTTTGAATACACAAATGTTGTTCTCTTACTTTTTTTAATGTTATTTTCCATACTTTTCATTTTGCAAAAATAGGTGGAATGGGGTACATAGGGGCACAAATATAATTCCTAATTAGACATCATTGATATGAGATAATGGTGGTGTCAGGTGAAACTTACAATGTTGAAAGTTGCAGAAAAAAGAAGTATAAATATAATGGCTATGATGATATTGACCCCTAACATATAATAGTTTTAAAATAGATCTTATTTTTAAGGACATTAAAAATTACTCTCGATTATTTTTAGATTAAAATGGATCTTAGAATAGATTTATAACAGATCTCATTGTTCTAGACACCAAATCACACACTTTGGGTACATTTATAGGTCTTAGTCACATGCTTGCATTCATATGATTCCTAAGCGAGAAAAGTACTAATTGACCATTATTTTTGGCCTCTTTGTTTTCTTTCTTGTTTCCTTCTTGGTCTTACACACCCCACGACCAGTCTAGCCTTCGTCACTTTAGTTTCTCTGAGTCTAGACACCAATGCCCAGCCAAGATGCCAGTGCACAAATGCCCCCATCCCCTCTGGGCGACCTCAACCTCTTTGTACCTTACTCACCTTTTTTGGGCCTCTTCTAGTTGTTGGGCATCTTGATTTCTTATGGGTTGGCCTTTTAGTGGTTAATTACAAAATTCAAACATGGTAATCATATAAATACAATGTTATTTGATCAATTCTAAGGACCAAGCTCTAAGCATCCAGTATCATCACCTAAGGTTGCATCTAAAGCCATTCTAAGAGCATCAAAGCATCCATCTAGCTTCATTCAAGGGACAAGGGACTATTAAATCTACATACACTTCATAGGAGGGGAAGTTCATTTTCCATACACGCATTATAGTCATT
Source organism: Taxus chinensis (assembly GCA_019776745.2). Classification (NCBI taxonomy): domain Eukaryota; kingdom Viridiplantae; phylum Streptophyta; class Pinopsida; order Cupressales; family Taxaceae; genus Taxus; species Taxus chinensis. The sequence goes on from CM034151.1 coordinate 381,051,080, forward strand.
TTTATACCCTTAGAACAAGTATAATCCCATGCACACTGGCCTATCACCCAGTGGGCACTAGGCACTCACTTGAGGCATGCGCAGGCACTGAGCCCCTCCTTTATGTGAGTCTTTTGAAAATACATTGATCAATGACAAAAATTAGAAAAAGGGTAAAGAAACATGCATTCATTCTAAGAACTTAAGATGATGCATTATATTAAGATACCCATTCAAGATAACAAGAGAAATATGAAATAGATTACAAATCTTATTCATAATATAAAGAAGATGCACTAGGGTTTACACCCATGAACAATGTATATTTAGAACAAAACCATATATTCCTCATTGATCTTAGTTCAGTAACCACATTACATTCCTTAAGGCCATAACAAACCAATGTATCAATGCAGATAAGACTCATGCATTAGAAATCCTAACTATGCTTCCCATATTACAAAATGATCACATACCCATCCCTCTAGATATGTCATCTTTCCTATCAGTCCTCCTAATGAGAGTCCATAGAACCCATTACTATTTCTATAGAGCTTCACCTCTTCAATCACTATGTGATGCCAATGACCACACACTTTTCTCTTCAATAAGTCATCCCTTCCTTCTACTCAATCATCTCTATATATAGCTTTAGCATCCACCACCATGCCTTCCTGAAGTAATAGATCAGTTGCCAAGTGTCCATGTGGTCCTTCAATGGAGCATGCTTCTTCCCATCCAAGCTCTCCACTTTCTACAATGATGTCTTTTTGGATCCTTCCATCACATGGAATATTCCTTCCTTGACCACCGAGTTTCCAGGCTGGCACCTTATCCACTCTGCATGCTCAGTCAGGTCACGCTTTTCTCGTGTGTTACTAGGAATGTTGAATATGGCTAAGTCTTGAACCCTTTTCTTTTCCTAACATGCATGTCATGGGTTTTACTAAACCCTCCTAAAACCCTTGTCCTATGCACCTTCACCCCATGTGCCCTTCTTCATATAGGTCCTGCATGCCCATGTGCCTTCTTGTACTTAGCCAATATTCTGAGGCCCAACATCACCCCACATTAAGCTATGTTCTCTATCTATGGAACACCTTCCTTTCAATGAATAAAGAATGGTGGACTCTAAATATTTGGAATAAAGAATGAAGGAATGAAGAATGAGGAATGAACGAATTAAAGAATGGGGGGACACAAAAGAATTTGTTTATTACTAAAGGAGGAGTGGGAAATCCTTTCCAATATCTGCCTCGAGCTTCTCCCAGGCATCTACCTCACTTTGTGCTTACTGACAGAGGTCACCTACTAGGGCGCTCACCTCCTCAAAAATTAGCTCCTCCCCCTTGGCACTCATCGTATTGACAATACCATCCAGTTATTTTCCAAGGTCATCGAGTGCATCCGTGCAGGTGATTTGGGGATATAAATCCTTCAGTAAGTTTTTGATCGAGCCCCGCAAGGTCTCGATAGCTTTTGATTTCTTTTCCACTTCAGCTAGGATCTTATCCATCTCTGCTCTCTTTCCCTTATTATTCTCTTGAAATTCCTTGAGCTCTTCTTCATGTGTAGCAACTAAAATGCTTGCTACCCTATCCTTATTAGCATAATTATCATAAGTGGCCTCAACAACTTGTGCGATGGTCTTTACATTGGTGAGGAGTTTGGTATACTGAGCAACGATCTCTACCACCTTCAGCTTCTCCTCCCTTTCTTTGTCATTCCCATGCCTCTTCTACATATTCTAAGGTGAGTGGCCACCTCTCCATTATGAGGATGTGAATCAGATCCTCCAGGCATTGCAAGGTTGATTCATATTTTCGCTCGGGTGACGTTGGGTTAGGATGCTTTAAAACAATAACATCCATAATCATAATAATATTCTTATATTCTTTAAGCACCCTTTCCTTCTCCTCTTTCAGTTCACACCTTAGCTCTGTGTTGATTAGTTCTTCTTATTTCAATATCCTTGATTTTCTCAAGAAGTTCCTCCTCCTTCTCTAATTCTGCCTCTAGTAATCTCACCCTATCATTCCTTCCAAAAAGTCTGGCCTTAACCTCAACTGAAACCTTGTTGAGTGCATTACATAATTTCTCATCTAACAAATGTTGAGCATTAACCAAGGGGTTTATCCCTTTTGTCTCTAACATCTTCATTAGTGCCCCTTGGCTTACCTCAAACTCAGGTTCATCAACATGTGATTCAAACTCCCAAGATAACATTTTCCTGGTTCGTGGGTATGGGCCTTCTACGTCAAATGGGGGCATGGCCAAGAGTTATTTTGTTAGCACAGTGCTCTGGAAGTGCATGCATAACACCTTTCTTGGATCATTGATGTAACCCATTCCTTTCCCTTGTGTTTCCACTACGCTCTTCCCACTTGTTTGCGCAGCCTTTGGAAAGATTACTACTAGGCTGGGGTCTCTACCCACATTGCCATACTCTTTTCCAATGCCCTCCTCTTCTATTTCCTTGAGTATTTCATCACGCTGTGCTCTTCATCTACGTTGCGCTCTCCTACTGTTCCACTAATTTTTTTATGATGCCTACCACTTCTCTCTCCATGGCCTCATCTAATTTCTCCTTGGTGAGGCTTGAGGTCCTTCTGATCTCTTGTGTTCACTTCTTCGCTCACCCTTTTTGCCTTGAGCATCTGCTTCTTCCTCACCATCCTTCTCTTCACTTCCTTCTTCTTCTGAATCATGTATATCATACACAGGATGATTATGAACTTCTTCATCCTCATCTTCATCCTTATCACCCCTGTAGGCCTCCAATCCCTCTATTTCCTTGGAGTCTTCCCTCTCCACCACCTTCTGTTTCTTCCTAACTAGTGATTCCAGTATAGGAGACTCTTCCCTCTTTCTCTCTTGAGTAGGAAACTCTTTCCTTTTCGAATCTTCTTGTGTGGGAGGATCCTCTTACTTTGGTGCCTCTTCTTATAGGGTCTTCTCCTTAAATGGGGACTTCTTCCTACGTGTGTAAGTTCTTGGCTTAGCACTTACTTCTGGCATGCCCACAGATTGTGGTGTCTGCACACTAGGTGCCTTCTTCTCTTGCACTTCTCTCTCCCTTTTCTTTGGTGCAACCTTCTTCCTTCCTATGGGGTCCTTAGGAATGGAGACATCATTTTCTAGATAGGTTCCCTTTTCAAAATTTGACCTGATGCGCAAGTATACCCTTTCTTGTAGTCCTCTGTAGTGATTGGCAGTGTTAAAGGCTTCATCATTTGCACTTTGTGGGAGACATACTTCTCCACATATGCACACTTCTTCGGATATAGGAGATTTTTATGCAGCTCGTGGTGGTCTTGGTCTACCTCACTAAGGTTGAACCTTAGTCTTTTTACCTCCTTAAAATGGTTGACCCCCTGGCTTGGAAGTATTGCATGGTGAAGGAAAATGACAACTTGCACCATGGACTCTTAGTCCCATCCGTTAAAGTGAAATCTTCAGATGTAGAAGTGTTGATATATAGAAAACTCAAGCCTCTTTATCTACAAGCATGGGTAGTTTCTCAGGTATCCTCCACTCTTCCCCAAATGTGTTGTGCATTCTCTTGTACCATTTCTCCAAGTGCGCCTTGTGAGTGGCCGTCATGGTGTCATAGGTATATTTCTCAAATCTCTTCGCGGGTGAGGGATCCTCTTCTGGGTATTCCCATGTAAACTTCTCTGGCCCATTAGGCACTCCAATCTCCAAGAAGATGATGATGAGGAGAAGGTTTCCAAACATTATCTTTTCTCCCTCCTATGCACTGCTAATGATTTCATCTGTAATGAAGGAAGACAAGTTATAAACGGTTCATGTTGAGATCTTCTGGCATACGTTCAACCATGCTTTGTTCACTTGGGTCCATCTTTCTTAACCATTTAGCTTTGTAACCAAACATGCAGCCATCCTCATTACAGGGTCAGGGATATCTATGATATCGAAGTAGCGTGAACCCTTCTTGTAGTCATAGGCCTCTAATATCTCCTTTATGGCCTCCTTATCCTCCAAGTCGTCATCTATGGAGTCTCCTTCGCAAATCAGGCCAGTGAAATTTGATATGAGTTGAGGAGTTATGCGCATTTTGTGACCTAAAAAGTAGAAGTGGTTCTTGTGCACACATGACATCAACCACTGGTATAACTGCTTGGGCTTTCCAAAATAGGGAAATCATATAGTTGCAGCAACCTGACCTTACCCAAATTTACCTTTACCTCATCATTGTAGATCGACATACCTTCTGGTGTCCTCGTATCAGTTGGATGAACCAGTTCCAATGCCATTTCCTTCTCTATGGTACTCATGCGATGGTTTTAGTCACTCACAGCCATCTTCCTGATGTGTGATACCCATTCTTTCCCTAGAAATACTCCATATGGGTACTGCATCTCTACATACCACTCCTCATTAAAACTTGTTGCAACATTTTTCTTTCCCTTTCTCTTCTTCTTTGGTGAAATGGATTCCTTGTTTGGTGTCATTTTTACTTGTCGGCCAAACCCTAAACTTTTCTTCCTTGCTCTACTTCCTAACTCTACCCAATCATGTGGCTCAACTTTGTGAAAGAATCCTTTTATCTTCGTGCCCTAGCTACAGAACCCTAACTTGGAAAAACTCTTCCACAAGACAGTGTATTCCACTAAAACTTCCTCCCTACACCCGTGTACTCCTTCCACTCTGGTTTGCAGATCAACCCTAGTCACGCACTCAGATCTCTATGATTCCTTCTTCACATAAATCTCTCTTCACGGATGCCCTAGTTCGCAAGAGCTCTTCAATTTCATAATCACAAGGTAAATAATAACGTGCTTGACTTCATACTTATAGCTTTTTCCTCCTTTCCAGCAATAAATGCTACACCACCTACCAAAGTACTTAGCATTAAATATAGACTTTTCCACTAAATCTGACCTTAAGCACCCTTACCCATGTGCCCAAACCTGTGTAAAAATATTTTACAACCTTCTGGCATGTAAAAAATCCTAACTGATCGAAGACTCTTACGTGCGCCTGTAGCTGCCAAAGGCACTTCTTATGTCCTTGACTTGATTTTTACCCTTGCCTACCTCATGTTGTTTTTGCGCTTTTTCTTCTATGTGTGTGGTTTTTGTAAAGCCTTATCCTGACACCAAAATTCTTATCCACTGTTTCCACGTGCATTCTTCTATTTTTTGTGCCTTTAATCCTTTCATCTGGGCCTTATAAATTTCACTACCAGCTTGTATCATACTTCACACTACTCCACATTACTCCACCCCACACTAAATCAGATGCGTGGTCCTCTGCACATACATAATCTTTTGGAAGTAATAAGTGGTTATTGGTGCACAAGGTGCAAAACATAACAAAAAGAAAGGAACAAGCAATGAGAAAGGGAAACACAAGAAAAGAAAATGCATAAAGGGAAATCCTAAGCTAATTGGAAATACTACCTTATTTACAAACACAAGGAAGGCTTATTTATAGTAGGGATTCAGCCTACTCCCATTGAAATGGCTAGGTAACTTCATCCCATCCAGTGCTTGTAATTGACATGCACCTAAATCAAGGATGTACGAGATGATGTAAGGGCCCAACCAATGGACTTTCAACTTCCCAGGATGGCATAGAAACTTGGAATCATACAACAACACCATATGCCCAACCTCAAACTACTTATTCTTGATATGATGATCATGCCATGCCTTTTTTCTGGCCTTTTTAGTCTTCTGACTCTATCTAGCAAGTGATCATATCTTATCTAACTGCATCAACTTATCGATCCTTTCCTTGAGTGCTTGTTCATCAATCAATCCTTCTGCACACATTATATGCAATGATGGTAACATGAATTCAACTGGAAAAAAAGCCTCCATGCCAAACACCAATTGAAATGGTGTGGCCTTATTCAACCTCTTGTAGGTTGTCCTGTACACCCATAGAATGATTGATACTTTTTCATCCTAGTCTTGTCTTCCAACATCACAAATCTTGGTCAATGTGTGACTCAATATCTTGTTAAACACTTTAGTAGTTCCATTCACTTGAGGGTGATAAGGGGTAGTCTTGTGATGGGCCACCATAAATTCTGCTAATAGAATCCTGACCGTTTCATTCAGGAAATGTGTACCCCTATCACTTGTCAAGCTCAAAGGACATCCATACCTATTGATTATATTTTCCCATAAAAATCTATCGGTTGTCACTGTAGTGTAATCCTTTGTAGGTGATGCCTCTACCCATCTTATCAAGTAATTAGTGGAAGTAATGATATACCATGAACCAATCCTTCACACGGTTGGCAAAATTGGTCCTAAAAATTCAATTTCCCACTTTTCAAATGGTCTGTCCACTGGCTATTGGTCCTTAATGGCATCTCATCCCTCTTTCTAGGTTTTCCCAGGCACTGACAATGGTCACAGGCCTTACAAAATTCAATACAATCCTGGTAGATGGTTTCCCACCAGAGCCCTACGAGTAGAATCTTTCACATGGTTACATTTCCTACATAGTGCCCTCCTACAATCCCACCATGTGCTTCCTCCATAATCACTATGCACTCATGTTCTAATATGCATCGGTGTAGAACCTCATCATGACCTAACTTGTACAGATCTCCACTAATCAACATGTAGGGTGTGACATGTATTGCTAACTATTTTCTCTCTAAAGCCTTCATCTCGTCTGGTGCCACACCTGTTTTAAGGAATACCACAATATCTTCTAAGTCTGAGGGCATGCACCACAACCTAAATAGTTTTGTGTCTGGCATTGTATCCTCAATACTCTACACGTCCTCTCCTAAGTCAATCCTTGATAAGTGGTCAAGTCCTAAATTACTTTTTCCTAGTTTTACAACCATCGTGAACTCAAACTCTTGAAATAATAGGACCCAATGACATATGTGCCCTTGTAAAATGGACTTATTTACCAAATACTTTCAGTGCCATGTGATCTGTGTAGAATATAAAAGGTGTTTCCAGAAGATACTGCCTAAACTTATGCAGTGTGTAGATCATTGATAGTGCCTCACGCTCAGTAGTTGTGTAATTTTTTTTTGCTGGTGTCAAATTCCTACTTGCAAAACACAAGGGGTGATCAACAATCCCCTCACTAGGTTGTGCTAGTACTACTCTAATGGTTGTTCCTGAGGCATCAAAATGTACCTGGAAAGGCTTATCACAAGAAGGAAATGTAGTATGGGCATAGTGACAAGTCTATCCTTCAAAGTGTCAAATTCCTTCTATTGCACCTCTCCCCAATGAAAGGCACTCTTATGATTTAGAAATTATTCCAAGGGTGTGGTGATCTTGGCATATCCTTTGATGAACTTCCTGTAGTACCCTGTATGCCCAAGAAATCCATGCACTGCACTCTGACTAGTAGGCTCTCCCAATCCCACAATAACAACAACTTTTGTGGGATCCACTAACAAGCCCTCCTTACATATAATATGTCCCAATAGGGTTCCAAATGGAGTAGCAAAGACACATTTCTTAATGTTGAGGGATATCCTCAACTACCAACATCTCTTGAACATCAGCCTCAAATTATCACAATGGTCTTTCACTAGCCCATACATCATCCAATCATCCAGGTAGACTTGAAGAAACTTATGGATAAAGTCCTGGAATGCTTGTACCACGATGTGTGAGAACACAACAGGCACATTCTTCAATCCAAAAGGCATGAAAGTGTAGGAAAATATTCCCCACTCAGTGGCAAAATTTGTCTTTCTCTGGTCTTCCTTTGCAATCCTGACCTGGTGATACCTTGAGAACCCATCCATGAAAGAATAGACCTCGCGCCTGGCTACTCCTTCTAGAATCTCTTCAGTGAATGGGGTTGGAAAAGGGTCAATGACACACACTACATTCAAGTCCATGTAGTCAACACAGATCCTTATCCTTCCATCCTTCTTAAATGCTTATCACCATTGGGCTTACCCATTCTGATTTCTTCCACATCCTGAATGATACCAGATGCTATCATCTTGTCTATCTCCTCCTTGACTCTTACACAAGTTTAGATTCATTTGATAGGGTCTCTTCTAAATTGGGTGTGCACCTTCCTTTAACTTGATCCTCATCTCCTCCAAGGAATGGTGAACACCTTTGAGCTCATGGTAACCACATGGGAATAGATCCTGAAACTTGCACAATAGATCAATGATTTTTGAAACCTCTTCCTCTGACCAATAATCCCCAATGATAGCTTCCTTAGGTTCTGTCTCTGTCCCAATGTTAACCTTATTTATTTTCAAAGGCTCATGGTAGGCATGTGATTGCTCATAAACACTATCTATTACTTCACGTGTGCCTTCAAAATGGTTAACATCTAGAATTTCCATTTCTTCACCATCTACTACATAGACCATCTTTATTTTTTCCTTTTCAATGCACACATGCTCAAGTTGTATGTCTTCTAATTATTCTTCATTGAAATGTGTCTCCAAACTAGGTTCACCCAAAAACTCTAGTAACCTATATTCTTCCATAGCACTATCTCCCATTGTAAGGTGCTTGACAACTTGTAACGCCTTATCCACTGATGGCTTGGTACTTCAATACTCAAACGCTTGAATGAGATCAACCATTAATTCATGCCAATTCCCTATCTGATGGTGTGTCTCAGAGTGAATATACCATGCACGTGCACAACCCTGTAAGGTGGAATATAACTTATGCACCCATAACAAAGGTGGTAAAGCTTCTGTGCCTTCCATCCAGGCCTTCTCACATGCTTGGATATGGGAAGAGGTGGGTTCTTTTCCATGGTAGTCTTGGATAACAATGGGTGTGTTGCTTCTGTAGAACCTTACAAAAAATGGGACTCTTACTTGTGCCATTCCTAGGAGACTCTCGTGATGTGTTCCCACCAACGTGTTGTAGTCCCGAGCAAGTTATAACTGAGCATACTTATTATTTCATTCTCATTTTTTTACTGAGCCTCCATTTCTCATAAGAAATCATTAGGGCTTGCTCCTCATGAGGAACTTGGTAGCTTCTTCCTTCCGAGGTGCTTGACTAAGTGCACCTTTATCACCCTTGTTACAAATCCTCTCAATTGTTTCCCAATCAACTCATAAGTCCCATGTGCACCCAATTATCACATGCTATGCTAGTTGTATCACTCATCGACTGAGCATCTTCAAATTGGATAACTCCTTATGTAGGATGAATTACCTCAGGATCTCTGATGTAGCGCACATAGATTATTTTGAGGAATTCCTCTCCTAAGGGCTCAGTATAGGGCACTGACTTCCCATCTGTTAAAGGGATGATCACCCTTTCTTCCTAGTTCTCCAAACTAATATACCCCTTATTAAACCGCAGGTCGACATTGTTTTTATAATACCAAGGGCACCCAAGTAATGCTGGAAAATTATCCTGCCTCAGCGAGTGCCAAGACTTCAAAGTCCCCAGTGAACTTGGCCCCTTGAATAGTGATAACTACATCCTTCAAGACTCCAATGGGCATTGCCTTTTTCTTGTTTTCCATATAAAACACATTCAAATATGGCTGTAATGTGGGTCTTCCCATTTGATGCCATGCATCCAAGGTGAGAACATTGACCTCTGCCCCAGTATCAATGAGGATATTGCTCAGAACCCATCCATCAACAACTGCATTAAATGTAATCTCTTTCTCATAGTAAATGTTGTGAGGGGGAAGGTTTGCATGTAGAACCTACCTTTTTTGCGCTCTCTCCCGGTGTGTGGTACCTTCTCCCGTAACCATTATCCTAACAAGGGAATGATATTCTCATGCCTTAACATTTTACACACTTCCCTGACCTCATCCAGATCCTTCTGTGGAGCCTCAACATTCTTCCTTTGCTCCAACTACCTTGACTACTCCTTTAGAAACTAGATATCTCCTTGTAATCCCTGAATCACGTCCATAGTCTCTTAACATACCTCTTTCTGATGAGTAGGGTCTGGATACTTCCCATGTACCACTTCTTCCCTAACAACTAGTTTTTGTCTTGGCATCTCCCTTGTGTGCGCTACCTCTGCTCACGTTGTCACCAGTACAGGTTCTAATCTTGACTCATGCACCACTCTTGGCATCCACTATGGGTCGGCCTTCTTTATACTTACCATCCCAGTGCCTTTATCCTTTCGGTGTTGTTGGCTCATGTGTTCAAAACAACTCAGGACACTCCTCGTACTTATGTTTTTTTCCACACCACGAGCATTACAACAGGTCAGAACACTCACATTTATAATGATTCATTGATCCAAAATTATAATAGGTTCCACACAGGAACTCACTTCTTCCCCCACCGCAGTTACTGCGACCACGAAAATCTCTGCAAAAACCTCTTCTGTGTGCTCCCCCTTCTGCGCACCCTTCATAGCGGTGGTCATCATCCTTAGAACTACTTGTAAGGCTAGTCTGGTGCACACCAAGATCAATAGCATCATGAATCTAGTCAATCATCATGCAATCCTTAGTATCTTGGGTCGTAGAGGTACACATCTTGCAATAGCAAGAAACATTCTTGCGGATTGCACATTGTGGTAGAGGACATCTATTTGCATCATGATCCCCATGAAAAATTTCACAGTCTACCACTATGGCATGTACCGAATTCTGAGGGAAGCTATCCTTTGTATGCCCCTCCACTTCACAATTTGTGTGCCAAAGACCACTACGAACCTCATGCGCTGAATTTGCAGACAACTTCTCCAACTATTTGGCCATTGTAGTAATTTGAGCCTCCAGAAAAGGGCTAACACTAGTATCAACACTCCCAATAGCCTCAGTGTGCAGGGTAACTTCCAAGGCCATGCGTGGGTCTATGAAAGTCTTGTGTGACAGTGCCCTTCTAAATAGTGTTATCAATCCCCCAAAAAACCATTGAGCATGTTGAGAGGGGTGTATGTCATAGGATAGTTTTGATAAGAGAGTTTTGAACTGAGTGTCGTACTCTCACACGCACTCTCTATCATTCCTTGTTGTATCTCCTTCAGGGAACTAATATTTTTTGCTCGAGCTCATGGATATGGAACTCTGCTAGGAAGGTGTTCTTCAACACAGTGTAATCCACGACCATCTGGTGGGGGTCATACTTACAATACCAACTATGAGCGTGTCCCTGTAATGTTGTTGCAAACTGAATTTCCTTTCACTCCGGGGTAGTGATCCCCTTCACACGCCATAGCAATTCACACTTTTACACATGCTCTACAACATCCTCAATACCTCTGTAGTCTGGTAGGTGTAAAGACATCTCAAAAAATACTTGCGGGGGTGGCTGAGACCTTTGTCCACCTGACCCAAAACATTGGTTTCCTCCTGTGTTTCCTCCGCCACCAAATCCACAAGATCCACCAGGTCTTGTCCCTCTTGACACACTAGATCCACTAGGTCCACCAGGTCCTCCAACCCCTACACCACCAAATCCACCTCCTGTAGCTCAGCAAATGGCCTAAAGTGGTCACGCCTAGTGTCCCCAACGTCCCACTAAACTATACGCTGATGGTTTGTGATATTGTCCCACTGTCAGTTGTGTGTCCCATGTCACTCCCATGAGTGACACCCAAACTTTGTGTATTTTCACCTTTTCCAAAAATTCCCCCAAATACGGGAATGGTTTGTGCGGCCATATATGTCCCAAACAAGAAATTACATCTCCTAGGCATAGATCAGTTACTTCCACTGATACCAACCAAATTAACAATACTTATCCCTTGATCTGGAAAACCAAGTGCTAGGGGTTGGTCACCATGTGGTTTTAGATGCACACCGATGGCTCTCCTTTCTCCATGTGATGAAATATCATTAGAAGCTAAAGGGGATTCTCTCACACGCTTCCTAATATAGGGTAGCATAGACTACTAAGGTTTCATGTCCTCTACATGAACCTCAACTCCTTCCCGTAACATCTACCTTCATAGATCTATCACACCTACAACCTTGGGTTGTCTAGCCATCTCTCTTTCACGAGCTTCACTATACTTGATTCATCTCCCTTCCCTCTCCTTTTCGGTCGTAATGTCTGCCATCTTTCTCCACCCTAGCTTCCTCGCCCAACGCTCATAGAAGTTTAGCCGGCCATAGGAAATGCCTCTAAACTTAGGGTAATGATCAAGATCTCCATAGCCAAAGGGACAACATGTAAAAATGATCTTCTGGGTTCCCTTAGGAATTCGAATTTAGCAACCTCTAGATAAGAACGTGTAGAAATGGCATATTCCAGAGTATAACTTATAAGTGCTCCTTTCCACCAATGATCGATAGCATGCGTCCAAATCGTATCCGCATCTTGTAGCTTCTAGTAATCATCTTGGGTCCATATGCATGATCTATAGTACCATCTCAATCTGGATGCATATGCTGAAATCCATTCATACAATTCTACTAGATATCAACAGAAGAAAGTTTCATACAGTTCATGGTACAAGTGCTCTTCTACCCATCTACATGCATCAAAATCAAGTCCCACACTGAATCTTTGAGTAAACTCATCCTCCGTGCTCCTAAACCATGCTTCAACATTCTCTGAGGTCAGGCACTTAGTCATCACACATCAATGGAACCAAGATGTAGATGTATCCATTTCTCACAACAACTTCGAAAAGAGGTCTCGGCAATGGAACCAATATGTAGTCATTTTTAAACCCTTAGAACAAGTATAATCCCATGTGTATCAACCTATCACCCAGTGGGCATTGGGCACTCACCCGAGGCACGCACAGGTACCGATCCCCTCCTTCATGTGAGTCTTGTGAGAATACATTGATCAATGACAGAAACTTAGATGCAAAAAGGTAAATAGCCATGCATTCATTCTGAGAGCTTAAGATGAGGTATTATATTAAGATACCCATTAAGATAACCAGAGAAACATCAAATAGATAACAGCTCTGATTCATAATATAAAGAAGATGCACTAGGATTTACACCCATGAACAATGTATACTTAGAACAGAACCATATATTCCTTATTGATCTTAGTTCAGTAACCACATTACATTCCTTAAGACCATAATAGACCAATATATCAATGCAGATAAGACTCATGCACCAGAAATCCTAACGATACTTCCCATATTACAAAGAAAATGATCACAAACCCATCCCCCTAGATATGTCATCTCTCCTATCATCCTCTTAATGAGAGTCCATAGAACCCATTACTATTTATGCAGAGCTTCACCTCTTTAATCACTATGTGATGTCAGTGACCACACACTCCTCTCAATAATTCATCCCTTCCTTCTACTCGAGCATCTCTATATATAGCTTTAGCATCCACCACCATGCCTTCCTGAAGTAATAGATCTGTTGCGAAGTGACCATGTGGTGCTTCAATGGAGCATGCTTCTTCCCATCCGAGCTCTCCACTTTCTATAATGATGTCTTTCTGGATACTTCCATCGCATGGAATATTCTTACCTTGACCACTGAGTTGGCAGGCTGGCACCTTATCCACTCAGCTTTCTCATTCGGGTCACACTTTTCTCATGTGCTACTAGGGATGTTGAATATGGCTAAGTTTTGAAACCCTTTGCTTTGCCTAGCGCGCACCGTGGGTTTTACTAAAATATCCTAAAACCCTTGTCCTGCATGGCTTCACCTCACGCACCCTTCTTCATATAGGTTTGTTAGCATATAGATTTGCACACATGTAAATGATATGCAATAGTGTGGGAATGAAGTCCCTCCTCAATGAAGGCGAGGTTGCCTTTATTGAAAACAAAAATTGTATTTACATCTGTACATTCAAAATTATATGTGGGGGGTGTTTGGAACATCAATGGAAAGAAAAGTGAATGAGGGATATGAAATGGAATGAAGGAAAGGAATGGGGATGAATGAATGGAAGGAACATGCAAGAGTTAGGTAAAAACAAAGCATAATATTGCATGAAGAAGAACAAACAATAACTAACAAAAAGAAAACAGAGTTTGCATCAGCTAAACGAGAATGAGGAAAAGGGAACACACATGAGCAAGTAAATAACAGAGCTTGATCACTATGAACAAGAACAACAGCTTAATAACCTTAACAATAAGATCAAAGACAATATTTGCATGTAAGATTCAAACATCTAGCATCTAATGAACATAAGAACATCAAATGTTATAAGAGACAATGAATGAGACACAAAGTTCATATTTCATTAACTCCAAAATGTTTTCACAAAGGAACACAAAGTTTCTTCCTGAAACAAATCTTGCACACAAAAGTATTTTCTTCTCCTCTCTCAAAGTCGCCCTTTACAAATGAGCCCCTGACTTCCTTTTATAACCCAAAACTTGGTTACAAAGTTAGGGTTTTACATGAACATTAAATAAGGCACTTAAGTGACCTTTCACTTTTTTAACCAACTTTATTAAAATCAACTAAAAATAGAAATCACTTAAGTTATCCATAGTTTTCCAAAAGCAACCTAAATAACAACATTCATTTCTTAAAATCCCATTTTTAAAACATACAATAATAACCAGTGCCTTATCCATTGAAATGGGGTCCGTCTATCTCAAACGTATGAGAAATGGACTCTCCCACTTCGTTAGATACCAAGAAAACAATCTCCCTGAACCGTCGGTGAAATTAGGATCTACCGCTTTCGCTAATTGAAAGGATATAAACCTTCCCAATGTTTCAAACATCTTTTCTTCTTCTAGAGGTTCACTTGGTCAAATAATAGGCTCACAAAATACCTGCGATTCAAGAATCCTACTTGGCATATCATTTAAATTAACCATCTTTGATTGAGCATTCTCAAACAAGTTCTTTAATTTGATACAACGCTCCATTGAGACTAACGAGAAATTATTGGAGGGAGTGTACATGTCCTTAAACAATTGTGAAAATTGTTCTTCCACATGTTCCGATGAACACCTTTGATTATGCTCATTTATGAGGTTGCAAGGGATATCATCTATGAATTCTTGAATCAAGGCGAGTGAAGTGAAGACTTCATTACATATGCTCTCATAATGGATCATAGAATCCCCGAGAAGTGTCTTCCTTGATTTGAGATGCAAACACCAAAGAAAACATGTCCCTCGATGTTCAAATTCAATAATTCCTTCAATGGCTAAAATTGAGGATTTCATACTCGTCATCTCCTGTAAACTAAGAAATATCTCATCCAAATTTGATATGTTAAAAACAAAAGTTTCCTTGAAAGAAAGAATTGGATCAAGATACGCACGTACATCTTCATGGAACTTAACCATTATTTTGATCGTGTCTTGGCCTAAAATGAGAATCTTTAAAAGCCAAGTTTTAGTGACATGACCTGTCATCACCAATCCGGCACTATGATAATTCTTCACCGGGAACTCCTCATGCTATGATTATTTACTAATGCATAGCCTTTAGTTTGGTGGATGTAATATGGAAACAAAACAACAACATAACACAAGAATACCATCGACTATGATAAGACAGAATGATGACAAATCTGAAATATCAAAATAAATTATAATATTAACATGAAATTGTTACAATCTCACCCATGAGGTACTTCAAGTGTTATTGACTTCACTTTCCTTTCACCAAGACTATGGGAGAAACTTTATAATGACACCTCTTAATGGCTTCTTCAACACACCTTTAAACTGATGGCTTCCTTCGCACTTCCTACAATATTTCTCACTACTTCCTTCTATGCTAAATGAGGGGGGTGGCCTCTCTATTTATAGAACTTCCAGGCTTATCCATCTTATCTCTAAGATAGGATAAGAAATCCACTCTGACGAATCATATTCCATACCTTAACTCTTATCTGTACATGTAAGCTTATCTTTTAAGATAAGATAAACCTTATCATTTTACATGGGTTCCACATTTTTAGACTTTTTACAAATAAAATACACAAAATATTTATGACCTCACTCCTTATCCTTATTACCAATATAATATTTCTAATTCCTAATCATGTAGACCCTACTTCTCTAATTACCCAAACTTTGACATTTTAACATTACCGGACCACTTACGACAAATATTTACTTTTTACCACAACATTCCTATTGTACTTTGACTATTACCGTACTCCACATTATTGGCGGCACCGTACTGACGGCGCCGTTATCTTCTATCAGATGCTACTACTAATTATACTTAACAACATCCTATTCCTAATACATCCATTAATGAAATAGAAATTATGGAGGAAAATTTTAGTGTCGACATCTTCCCCCTTCCTAGCTTCTACTCCGTCCTTGGAGTAGACTATTCTGGTGCTTGGAAAATCTTCAACTTGTCGTGGTTGACCCATTTTCGTAATGGGAGTGCCATCCAATTCCTCCAGTCGGTACGTACCATTTTCATGCACAGCTGCTATTTTGTAGGGCCCCATCCATTTTGGAAGAAATTTTCTCTGTCTTCTTTTTTTGTATCTGGAATCATATACTAGAACCAAGTCATTCACATGAAATGGAGACCACCAGATCTTTTGATCAAATTATTCCTTCTGCTTCATTTTCTTCTTATGGCTTGTATTCTTTGCTATTTCTCTCATTTCCTCCAGCAAATGAAGATGTACCAACCTTTATTTTACTGAATCACTTTCATCCATCCTTTCATTTTTCATAACTCTCACAGTGGGAATATCAAACTCAATAGGAAGAACTGGATCAATGCCATAGGCCAACTGAAATGGGGAGTATCATGTTGCTGACTTTGATGTTGCCCTATATGCCCACAATGCTACATGAATCCTTTTATCCCATTTATGTACCTGCAAGGCTGCATCTTTTGCTAGAATTTGACACAACACAAAATTTGTTCGTTCCACTTGTCCATTTGTGCTTGGCTTGTATGTTGTTGCATGCCTGTGCTTAATAGAAAACTTATTGACTAGGGCTTCTACCACCTCATTAATGAAGTGGCTTCCTTGATCTGTTACAATTTCTAATGGGCAACCAAATCTGGTGACAATGCGTTCATACATGAACCTTGCCACTTCATCCATGGAAGTTGTTTTCAATGGCCTAGCTTCAACCCACTTGGTTAAATAATCTGTGGCAACTACAATATACTTATTTTGGCGTGATGTAGTTGGAAGTGGACCTACAATGTCTATTCCCCACTTTTCAAAGGGACCAAGGGGAAGAATAGGACATAATGGAGCTAATGAAGTCTTATGGTTACCATGTGTTTGACAAATATCACATGTCTTACAATAATTATAACAATCTTTAAAAAGAGTGGGCCAGTGATAACCTGCATCCAAGATCCTTCTTGCTGTAAGTTGTCCAGAGAAGTGCCCTCCACATGTACCATTGTGGAATTCTTCTAGCAGTTCCTTCCCTTGATCACGTCCAACTGCCCTCTTGTACTGTCCATCAAGTCCCATTCGAAATAATACTCCATGCAGAATAGAATATGGACGACTGGCTTGAGTAATCTTTCTCTTAGTCTTTGCATTGGCACCATCAGGAAACTTGAATTCATTCAGATAATTCCAAATATCTATGTATTCACTAGGGATTGTGTCAAGGGATAACAATTCTGCATCGGGGAAATCATCATCATCACAAAATGATCCTAAACCATCATAGGCTCGAGAGAGTGCATCTGCATTGACATGCTTCTTTCCTGGCCTATCTATAATATCAAATTCAAATTCTTGTAGCAAAATTATCCATCTTGCTATCCTCCCTGATGGGTTAGGCTTATTTACAATATATTTTAGAGCCTGATGATCTGTTACAACTAGAAATTTTTACCCTAGCAAGTAATTTCTAAACTTCTTTACAGCAAAAATGATAGCCAGAGCCTCTTTTTCAGTTATAGTATAATTTACCTTAGCACTGCTCATTTGTCTGCTCCCAAAGTAAATTGGATGTTCATTCCCATTTTCATCCTTTTGGCTCAAAGTACTTCCTAGTGTTGTATCTGAGGCATCAGTGTACACAATGAATGGCTTGCTCCAATCTGGATTCTTCAAAACAGGTGAAGACACCAGGGCTTCCTTCAGTTGTCCAAAAGCTTCATGCGCCTTATTTCCTGGTTCATAAGTAACATCCTTCTTCAAGAACTGGGTTAGTGGTTGTGCAATCTTTGAGAAATTCTTAATGAACCTTCTATAGTAACCCACATGGCCTAAAAATGATCTCAACTTACTTCTATTCATAGGAAATGGTAAATCTTTGATTTTTGAAACTTTATCAGGATCAGTACCAATACCATCTCTGGATACAACATGCCCTAACAAAACGCCTTTAAAGCATCCAAAGACACACTTTGTAGGGTTTAGTGAGGCTTTTGCTTCATCTAACCTTTGAAATGTTGTCTCCATTTGGTACAGGTGGTCCAACTTGCTCCCATAGATGCAAAAATCATCCAGAAATACTTTGATGAAGGTCCCAATGTAGGGTTCGAACACCCTATTCATCAAATGCTGGAATGTTGCTGGAGCATTACACAACCCAAAAGGCATAACTCTATAAGCAAATGTTCCCCAAGGAGTGGTGAACGTGGTCTTCAGCTGATCTTTCTCTGCTATACGAACTTGGTTGTAGCCGCTATATCCATCAGCAAAACTATAGCACTCCTGGCTAGCTACTTCGTCCAAGATCTGATCTGAAAATGGAAGAGGGTAATGATCCTTCTTTGTTGCCTTATTGAGCTTCCTGTAATCAACACAAATGCGTAGCTTCCCATTCTTTTTTATTGAGATCACAATGGGAGAAACCCATTTTGAATTCTCCATAGCAAATATGAATCCTGCATCAAGCAACTTATCTATTTCTTCTTTTACAGTCTTGGAAAAATTAGGATTCATTCTATATGGCATTTGCTTTATGGGCTTAGCACCATCTACCAGCTCAATACAATGTTCTACCCAACTTACTTGACGGAGTTCCTTGTAATCAAAAGTGAATAGGTGTATGTACCTTCGAAAGAGCTAGAGGTAGGATTCCTTCTCACTCTCCATCACAGCATCACCAATCTTTATTTGGTGGAAACGATCATCAACTTCTTCTTCAGATAATTTTATGGGGTCATGAGTTGGTGTGACTAGAAGGATATCCATGACTGAAACATCCACCTCACTTTCTTCATCTTCAGTGTCCACTTCACTGGTACTAGAGTAATCAGAGGATGTCCAATCATCAGTTTCATCACTTGAATCCACAGGTTCTGCTTTATGATGTTGAGGGATCACGTTTATCTTCACCCTCTCTCTACCACGTCCAAGTGTCATGAAACCTTCATTCTAGTAGTTTCTTGCATGAACTCTCCTTAGCCATGGTCTTCCCAGCAGCATTAGGTATGCAACAGTACCATTTTTCATCACCTGAAATTCTACCACACATACCACACCCATAACAGATATTGCCACATTTGAAACTACACCTTCTAGTTTAGTTTTTCCTTTATTTAATGACCTTAACATAAGTGTTGAAGGGCGATCAATTTTTAAACCCAACATATTCATTACAGACTCCATCATTACATTAACTGCAGCACCTCCATCAACTAAGACATCATGAATTGAAATACCATTACATAATACCTCAGCTTGTGGAGCATAGGGATTTGCCTCTGCCTCCAAAACAGGGACCTCAACCTCCTTCCTTCTTTGAGCATTGATTCCACCTCGCAACTCCCACCTCTTCTCAGAAGACATAGCCAAGAGTTGACCATATGTAATATTTGCAAGCCTTTTGAACAGATCTTCCAAGATAGAGTATGGTCCTTGCCCCTGTGAAATCAGAAAATCCTGCACACCCAACTTTCTTCTCCTATGTTTCTTACTAGTTTCTTCTTTCATCTTCTTAGGATCATTTCCATCTTGATTATCTTTTTCTTTCTTTCTTTTTGTTACAAACACATCTACTTCATTATTTCTGCTCTTATCTACTACATCAAAAGAATTCACAGGTGCACTTTTCCTTTATCATTATCTCCTTTACTAGATGTAGAAGCTCTATCTGGACAATTATACTTATAATGATCCCTTTTTATAACAACCATAACAAACAACTTCAGAAATATTTCTTTTTGGACCTCTATCTCCTCCCTGAGAACTAAATTCCTTTCCTTGAAGAAGATTAATAGTTAACTGACCCATCTTTTTTAGCAGATCTTCATACTCAGTAGATGTACTAGGAGAAATATTTGTGCTGACCGAGAGTGGTTATGGATTCTGGACCAAAGGTGCTGGTGTAGGCTCTACTTTAGCAACAATTTCTTTGGGCTCCTCTTCCATGCTTTCTTCTTGCCTTCTTGCAATCTTCTTTGCTTGTTCAATGGTAGCTGGGTGGTCATACTTCACTCATTGTCTGATCTCTGGCTTCATCCCAAGAATGAAGTGCTTACAGAGGAGATTATCCACGCCATTCATCAACCCATCCGCTAGTCCTT
The DNA here is from genome assembly GCA_019776745.2 of Taxus chinensis. Classification (NCBI taxonomy): domain Eukaryota; kingdom Viridiplantae; phylum Streptophyta; class Pinopsida; order Cupressales; family Taxaceae; genus Taxus; species Taxus chinensis. The sequence continues at coordinate 381,071,375 of CM034151.1, forward strand.
CCTTCCGGATCTGGGCATCGAGCTTCCTCCTTAGCTCTAGAACACGAGCATGATAATCCCTTATCTTCTCCTTCTCTCCTTGGGATAGCTTTGTGATCTCGATCATGAGATCTGCATATTTCTGTTGTTCACCAAATTCTTCAAGAAAACTTTCAGTTAATAAATACCATGAATTTTTCACATTATCACCTAGTGTTTCAAACCACCTAAGTGCTGAACCATCCAAAAAGGTAGGAAAAAATTCAGTCCATTGTTCCCTTCTTATAAGGCCATTACAAATACAAGATCACTTAAACTCTTGAATGAAAGAAGAAGCATCTTCATTAGATTGAGCTGAAAAAACAGGAATTTTTCCCATTTTCAAAAGTAACCACCGTGAAATACCAACTCACAAGTACAATCAACAAGACTTATGTGTACAAATAATTGGAATCACTATACTAGAAAGTGACTTTACACCTTTCTACAGTAAAATAGAAATGACCATGGTAAACTATGGTAAAACTTGACTTACTGCGGTAAAAACTGACTTTAATGTGGTAAACACTATTCACGGTAAAAAGTGAAGTTATTGCGGTAAATACTATTCAAGGTAAAAAGTGAAGTTACTGCAGTAAATACTATTCTAGCAAAAATGACTTTACCATGGTAACTACTATGCACGGTAAAAACAAGGTTACCCTCTAATTGATTTTTGACTAAGTGGGAATATCTCTCCAGAAAATCCACTAACGAGGAATGGTCCCGGCAACGGAACCAAAATGTCATCACCAATCCGGCACTATGATAATTCTTCACCGGGAACTCCTCGTGCTATGATTATTTACTAATGCACAACCTTTAGTTTGGTGGATGTAATCTGGAAACAAAACAACAACATAACACAAGAATACCATCGACTATGATAAGACAGAATGATGACAAATCTGAAATATCAAAATAAATTATAATATTAACATGAAACTGTTACAATCTCACCCATGAGGTACTTCAAGTGTTATTGACTTCACTTTCCTTTCACCAAGACTATGGGAGAAACTTTACAATTACACCTCTTAATGGCTTCTTCAACACACCTTTAAACTGATGGCTTCCTTCGCACACTTCCTACAATATTTCTCACTACTTCCTTCTATGCTAAATGAAAGGGGTGGCCTCTCTATTTATAGAACTTCCAGGCTTATCTATCTTATCTCTAAGATAGGATAAGAAATCCACTCTGACGAATCATATTCCATACCTTAACTCTTATCTGTACATGTAAGCTTATCTTTTAAGATAAGATAAACCTTATCATTTTACATGGGTTCCACATTTTTAGACTTTTTACAAATAAAATAAACAAAATATTTATGACCTCACTCCTTGTCCTTATTACCAATATAATATTTCTAATTCCTAATCATGTAGACCCTACTTCTCTAATTACCCAAACTTTGACATTTTAACATTACCGGACCACTTACGACAAATATTTACTTTTTACCACAACATTCCTATTGTACTTTGATTGTTACCGTACTCCACATTATTGGCGGCACCGTACTGACGGTGCCGTTATCTTCTATCAGACGCTACTACTAATTATACTTAACAACATCCTATTCTTAATACATCCATTAATGAAATAGAAATTATGGAGGAAAATTTTAGTGTCGACAGACCCAATGTGTTTATTTCTTTTGATAAAATGAGAGTTTCTTCATTAGGAGCAACCATTGCATCCGGTATTGGGAAAGTGGATGATATGGTATTTATTAGATGCTAAAAATATTCCACCAATCGATTCTTTTCAAACTTGAACTAAGAGTTCTAAGACTTATATTTCTCAAGTCTCTTGAGCACCATATCAATGGAATCACAAGCCATCGCCATGTCACTTTCCAATGTGGACCTTCCAAGTCCAAGTATAGAAACTTCATAATCAGCAGATGTCATGTCATCATGCTCCTTGTCAACATGTTGGATGGCCAAGATCCGCAAATTAGATCTTCAGTCACTGATCCACCATTATTCCATGTGGACAGCACTTTAAGCATCTTGAGGAATGACGTCATTAGAAATTGTTTGAAAAGGGCATTACCTAGTGCAAAATCACTGCACTCCCAACCATGAGTGCGCCACATCTACTTTTCTAAGGCATAATCATTTGGCTAGTGATTCACATAACATTAAGTTGACCTCAAGAAACACCTGTAAAATCATAAAATACATAATAACTATCATTCAAGCTCGAAAATGAAATTTTCTCTAAGGACAGAGAATTTAGAAATGTTACAAGGCTCAAATATTTTTCTCAGATATCCTTCCATTCATTTTTCTTCAAGTGTTTAGGGAAAAAATGACAGGGAAGATAGATCTCGACTGTGGAGAATGGAAAACATGGGAGAACCCAAGTTTTTAGACAAACAGATAACAAGAGACCCAATTTATAGACCTTTTCCAGAGGATCAAAGAAACGAGGAGAAAAGCATGGACCCATAAGTTATCTATGACCTAGGAATAGATTAAAAATGGCAACAAAGATTAACCAGGCACAACACGATGAAAAAATGAAAGTGACAGAGGCCGCAAATCTGATCGATAGAACTTCCAGGGTTTTGTGGGAAATCTTATCTCTAACGATAGTCATAAGAAAACCACATCTGACGAATCATATTACCTGATACCTTAACTCTTATCTGTAGATGTAAGCTTATCTTTTAAGATAAGGTAAACTCTTAGTCATTCTAAGCTATGGGATCCTGATGATCCTATACTATGGACAAATAATGTGGTCAAACTACTGACGAGCTCACTGCTTAGTCCTGATTACCAATAGGTAATCTCTCTAATGTCCTAATCATGTAGACCCTACTTCTCTAAGGGGAGGCCCCATACTTTGACATTCTAACCTTACCGGACCAGTTACGACAAATATTTACTTTGGAGGTCTAACATGGTCCTATTGTACTTCTGATTTTTACCGTACTCCACATTATTGGTGGCACCGTACTGACGGTAGCCGTTGATCTTCTATCAGACTGCTACTACTAATCATGTCTTAACAACATGAGGAGGAGCCTAGATACATCCATTAATGACCTAGAAATTATGGAGGCATATGCTAGTGATCGACAGACCCTATGCATGTTTATTTCTTCTGATAAAATGAGAGTTTACGTCATTAGGAGCAACCATGGTCATCCTCTATTGGGAAAGTGGATGATATGCCTATCTCAATAGACCTCTGCTAAGGTCTATTGGACCAATCGAATCCATACAACACCTGAACCAAGAGTTCCAAGACTTATATTTCTCAAGTCTCTTGATAAACCATATGAATGGATTGACTTGCTCATCCTGCCATGTCACTTTCAACATACTGGACCTTCCAAGTCCATAGTATTAGAATCTTCATACTCCGCTAGATATCATGTCATCATGCTCCTTGTCAACATGTAGGTCATGGCAAGATCATCAAATCTTGTTTCCGTGACTATAAACCATTCTTGGATAAGTATCTTTAAGCATCTTGGGAACAACGTCATTCGAAAGTTTGAAAAGGGCATCCTATTAGTGTGAAATCACAAAACCCCCAAATGACTTCTATAAAGATCTACTTTTCTAAGGCAGAGTCATTTGGTGTGATTCACATAACATTGAAGTTTTCCCCAAAGTGTGGGACTTTGCAAATGGGAAAACTCTCCAGATTAAAGGTTGGTTCCTATTCCTCTGTTTAGGTGCATGCATGAAAACTTGCAAAGGATCTATTCCTAAACCTAATCTAAGTTTTACCAAGGAGACAGGGATAAAAGGAATACAAGAAATCAAAAATAAGCTACAAGGTGATGCACCGAAGGAATGATGAACATTAGTTTTGTTGATAGACACAAACCAACAAAATGCATACAATAATCAAGCACAGATAACCAAATTTATAATGAAAGACCAGATGAGAGCAAAGCAGACAAGAAAGGATCTAAAATCAATCACAAACGTATTGTATTGCTCTACAAATCGATACAATGCATTACAAACGGCCAGAAGGCAAGGAAACGTATTGCAATTTAAATGGAAGGTCTGAACTCCATGAATTCCTTTGCCAGAAGGAAAGGGGAGCCTGCAAAACAAAATAATGTCCAACCCTTTACAATGAGTTTCGACCCTGCTTTTATAGATTCAACAAAGAGGGGAGAAAGAGAGAGAAGCGGGAAAAATAGTCCAAAGCTCAACCACCGCTATTAATGCCTATCACAAAATATGCCCCCAAATCTGTCTTGACAGCATCAATTTCTTATTTGTGCCTCGAAGGAGGAGGAAACAGTGGATCAAATCGAATCCGATCTAGTTGTTGGGGAAAAATAGATCCTACATTAATGGCCCTGAAGATGTTTCTCCATTTTTCTCCCACCTAACCTCCCCAAACTTAAAGTTTTAGATCTTCATGGCGTAGACGAGGCTGAGATCTTTCCAACGGTGTCAAATTTGCTAGATTTTGAGCCCCGAGTCGAAAGATATGCCCCTTCGAAATTTGTATCGGGTTCGTACAAAAAGGTGGGAAAACCAGTTCAAAAATGGGCCCCTTTTTAATATGGGACACGTGGAGGGTTAGTGCTTACTTGAGGGTGGCCTCTATATTTTGCTCTTGGAGTGGCGCGGGGCTGACACGTGGCTTCCTTCTGTGACCTGCTCAATTTCTTTATGTTTTTGGCTAAGTCCTTTGCTCGACGGGGTCATATTTCTGACCGGGGACACATGGCAGTCTGGCACTTTCTTGGAAACCTTCTCTTTATTTTACCCTTGAGTTAGCACCATTTGGACACTTGGCACTCTCCGCCGGCCTACCACCATGCATTGACTATTCAACCTGACTCTGTCCCCTTTTTGAGACTGGACACATGGAGGCTCCGTGCTCACTTAAAAGCTCGATCAAGATTTTCCTTTGAAGGAGCATCGAGTTGACACTTGGAAGCCTCCATAGGTCTTTAGACTTTTCAACGACCTGCCTCTTACCTTTTCAGACCTTGGACTATGTGGCAAGCTGGCACCATTTGAGAACTTTTGATTTACCCTTGGAGATGCACCGCTTGGACACATGGCAAGTCTCCGCCAGCACTTCTATACTTTGCCCTCTGCCTTGTCCTCCCTTTTGACCTTTTGACCATTTGCTACGTGGAGGGCTGGTGCAAGTTTCATCTTTTGAATAACGATGAGCCGACCCTTGGCCCCTTCCGCGAGTCAGAGACTTTTTCAACGGCCGTGCAAACTTTTTGGGGCTCTGGACGCATGGAAGCCTGCTCGTTTGGGCTTCCCTTTTTGGATTTAAACTTTGGAGAAGTGTCGTGCTGACATGTGGCTCTCTCCGTTGTCTCCTCCATACTTAGTCAATTTTTGGACTCTTTCTGAACTGTTTTGAGCCCGAAGACTTTGAATCTTCACGTTATTTCTTCTCTTTCTTGCTCCTGGATTCTCTGTGACACTGCTCCTCCTTCGTTGACCTTGCTATTCTATTTCTGAGCCCACCTGTAACTTGTTAAATATATTTAAGACATAGAAACGGCTCGACAGAGCTTGTTTCATTTCTTTCTTCTTGCATAGGGTCATTTAGTCTTTCGCCCCAGGCCCCCTGCCACTCCATTGTTGAGTCCTTCTGCGACCTGTTTACAAGATTTAAATGTGTTTTCTCTAGGTTCTTTCTATGTGGGGTTGTGGCTGATCCAATATTTTCCCAGGGGGCAAAATATGGATAACAATTTGGTGACTCACAGGGGTATCTGCCTGCTAGATGAAAAGACCAATTGCCTTGTCATATCCGTTGGGCATGGAGTCGAGAACGACGGTCTGATACTGATCCTACCTCTGATTCATGAGCCCGACTGTTTGCACTCTCAATTTTCATAAGAAATCTTGAAACGATGGTTTCTGAGAGTAGAAAATTGCTTTGACCCGGGGCTTCATCTGTCTCTTGAATGGGCTGTGCAAGAGCAACAAAATAACACCACAACTATATACAAAATTTGAAATCATACATGCTCCAAGTAGAACATGCAGAGTGTGCAAAGCACTTAGGAGAAAAGCAACCTAAACTACAACAAGACAATGTGCACAAGCACTTAGAGGAATGAGAAACTAAACTAATATGTATAAGGTGAGAACTTTCCTTCTAGTAGCAGTGTTTAAGATAGATTCCATTCACTGGAATCTATAACTCTTCACCATCCAATGTAGACAATTGGAAAGCATTGCTACTTTTACATTTTGTGACCATGTAAGGGCCACTCCAAATGGCATCAAACTTGGAATGCCTTCCTGGTTTTGCCCGATCTACATCCCATTTCAAAACTAGGTCTCCTTCCTAGAAGGTCCTTGTTCTTGCCTTCTTGTCAAAGCATCTCTTGATTGAGACCTGATCCTTCTCTATTGTTTGAAGTGCATGCTCTCTGGTTTCTTCCAATTCCATCAGCTCTGCATATCTGGCCTCCATTGGTTCAAACTCAGACATCTCCAGCTGCTTCATGAGTTCCAATGCTGGAAACTCAAGTGATATAGGCAACACTGCCTCTTTCCCATAGACAAGTTTGAATGGAGAGTTTCCTATAGATCTCTTGGGTGTTGTCCTATCAGCCCATAAGGCTGATTTGAGTTTTGTGTGCCAGGTTCTCTGATTTTCATCAAGAGTTCTTCTGACAATCTTTAGCAGGTTCTTGTTTGTGGACTCAGCTTGGCCATTACCTTGAGGGTAATAGTTTGATGAAGTGCTCAAGTAAATCCCATTCCTAACAGCCCATTATGTGATTTTGGAACCTATGAATGCCAATGCATTGTCTGATATAATGGTGGCTAGCACTCCAAATCTGGTCACTATCCCTTCATATAAATCTAGTATGCTAGACTCATTAGCTTCTTTGAGTGCCACTGCCTCGGTCCACTTGGTGAAATAGTCTGTTGCTGTCAGAATCCATTTGTGGCCTTGGCTCAAATTTGGATTGATGACCCTAATGAAATCCAATCCCCATTGCATGAATGGTTGGTCAACTGAAATTGGGTGCAATGGAAGTGTTGCTAGCCTTTCTTTGCCTTTGAAGAACGCACAGTTCTTGCACTTTTTGATCCATGCATAGTAGTCACTAAACACCCTGGGCCAATAATAACCCACCTTCATGATCTTGAGTGTTGTCACCCATGGAGAAAAATGGCCTCCAGCTGCTCCATCATGGAACTCTTGTAACACTCTCTCAATCTGATCTGTCCCAATGCATCTTAACAGAACGCCATTGATGTCCCTTTTGAACAAGACACCATCAATAAGCACATATGGGATGGCCTGTAGTCTGAAGTGTCTCCTTTTTGTTTTACTCATTTATGGAGGACACAGGCCTATTTGAAGGAAGTGCACCATGTTCTGAGTCCAACAAGGAGTGGGTACATCATCATTTTCTTCCTCTTGACTATTTGCAGAACAAAAACAACTTCCTTTTCACCACTTGCTTCATCTTGTTGACTTGAGGCTAGTTGTTCACACAATCCCTTCCCATGGACCAACTTAGTAACCTTGATCTCAATGTCATACTCCATGACACGAGTGATCCATCCTGCACATTTTTCATTCAGATCCTTGCTGAGAAGGAAGTCTTTAACTCCTGCATGGGAGACTAACAATTGGATTTTATTGTTTGAAACCAGATGTTTAAACTTCTTTAACCCTCTGATCACTGCAAGGATTGCTTTTTGATGAAGGAGTATCTCACTTCATAATCTTCCAGACCTTGGCTGAAGAAGGTAATTGGCTTCTCTGTACCTTCTTTGTTCTACTGTACTAAGATTGCAGAAATTGTGTCACTGCCACCAAAGGCATATAGTATGAAGTCCTTAGAGAAATCTGGATTCACGAGAGTTGGGGCTTGTGATATAGCTTCTTTGATGGCCTCAAAACTTGCCTTTCCTTCAACTGTCCACTCAAATGCCAAGCTCTTCTTCAACATCAACGTTTATGGTTTGACAAGGGCAACAAAGTTTGGTACAAACCTTTGAACAAAATTGATTTTTCCTAAGAAGCTTTGAAGAGATTTCTTATGGCTTGGCAATGGCAATGCTCTTATTGCTTCAACTCTCTCTGGGTCAATTGCCAAACCTTCCTTTGACACAATATGGCCTAGAAGCCTGCCCTCATGGGCCAAGAATATGCATTTTTTAGGGTTCAATGATACCCCAAATCTCCTACACCTTTGAAACACCTGTCTTAGGTGAAAAAGGTGGTCTGCTGCATTTTTGGAGAACACAGTAATGTCATCCAGATAGATCAGTACTATTTTATTGATCAACCCTTTGAATGCCATATCCATTGCCCTTTGGAAAGTGGCTCTAGCATTAGACAATCCAAATGGCATTTTTCTATAGGCATAGGTGCCCCATTTGGTGGTGAAAGTCATTTTGAACTGATCATCTTCTTTCACCATTATCTGGTTATACCTTGAGTAGCCATCTAGGAGAGAGAATCTCTCTGATCCAGACACCACTTGTAAAATTTGCTCCATTGAGGGGAGTGGGTAGTGGTCTTTGAGGGATGCTCTGTTCAAGTCTTGAAAGTCTACACACAACCTAATCTCTCCATTCTTCTTCCTGACTGGGACCAAGTTTGCAACCCAGCTTGAGTGTTTGATTGGAAATATAATACTTGCCTCTATCAGCTTGTTTATCTCTTTCTTCATCAGAGGTTCAATGTGTGGATTGATTGGTCTCTGCTTTTGCCCAATGGGCTTAACAACTGGATCTAGTTTGATTGTGTGTTGTGCTGACTTTGGATTAAACCCTCTTAGGTCTTCATAGCTCCAAGAAAATACATTTGGAAACTCTTGGAAAAGTTGCATGAATTCATACCTTTCTTGCTTGGTGGCCACTTTGCCAATTTGAAGTGTTTTGCCTTCTCCAACTAGAATTGACTCTGAATCTTCTCCTTTGATCTGTATATTAGCCTTCTCTTTTCGAAACTGATCATTAGGATTGAAGATAGATTCTAATGTCACCAAGCCTTTGGGAAGCTTGTTTGTATGCAGCTGCACTACTTGATCTCCATATTTCTGCTCTAATCTGTTTTGATTCCTAGCTGAGAATTCAGCTTCCTCTTGCAAAAAATTGATGATTTGTTGATCATTCTCAAACACCTACCAGCATGTGTTGTTATCTGGCACTGTTGGCCTCACAATCACATGGATATGTGGTTGTCCTTTGTCCCTTTTGATGTTGTCAACCACATCAAATGTTACTCCAACTGCTGCAAGCCTATCAGTAGCTTCTTTCTCCTTCCTGGGTATGGACACAATGTTGAAGGCTTTGAAATCCTCAATGAGATCCCATACCCTATTCTTGTAGCTTTTGAGCAGGTCATTCTTGACAACATTTTGTCCTTTGACTTGATTGACAACTAGTTCACTATCACCAAACACTTGCAAGTTCTTGATTCCTTGTCTTCTAGCCCAATGCAATCCATGAACCAAAGCCTCATATTCTAGAGTATTATTTGAACAGGAAAATTAGAACAGAAAAGCTGATTAATATTTCATACCTTGGGGGACACAATCATAGCCCCTCCTCCAGCTCCTTGTCTGCTTCTCGAGCCATCCCAATTTCCATACTTCATTGTCATCTTTGTGTTCTGGCATAATGATGTCAGGAAGAGGATGATTCTCCCATGCAGGTTTAGTAGACTCCTAGCTCAGATTCTTCCATCTCCTTATAGGGATGCATGTCTTTTAACCACCCATTCATCAAGAGTTAGGTCTGGGATACACCCCACCTATCTACTTCACAAGTTTTTAGGAGGTCCTCTTGATCAAAATTGCTGAATAATTTGCATTGAATTGGGCTAGGCACATAAGACTCAATGTGATAATCCACTATGGGCTCAAATCTGATTGTGGCCTTCACTCCATGTATTGTTCTAAAGAGCATATGTGACCTCAACAGACAAATAGCCTCCAATCTTGGCAGTGAAGTCCCTAGACAAACACAATGCAAAATGTGGTGCAAGTCTATGACTGATACTGTTTCTTTGCAATACAGTCACATTGTGTTATTTTATTCAGAGTGAGGCTTTTATTTGATGATTGTAATCATTGCTTCCTACATAATTGTTTCTACTGTTGCGATTCATACTGAGGGATTGATTTCACACTATTTTATTGGGCATTTCAGAACTAACTTGCTCATTGTCAAAAAACCATGCAGTTTTGCATTCCAATTTGTCTCCAAATAATCCCAATGAAGACATAGGATGGAGGGGCCTCATATTCTAGTACTTGTTATTTGATGGAACCCTGAAATCTAAAGGTTAAATAATATTTCATACTCAGTTGGGGATTTGACACAATCATAGCTCCTCTCAATAGATCCCTCTGCCCTGGACTCCAGTCGAGCCATCAAAGTTCACACTTGTCCTACTTCATTTTCTCAATGATATTGAATGTTCACATCCTCCATACTTCATGTTACCATCTTTGTATTCTGGCTTAATGATGTCAGGAAGAGGATGATTCTCTTCATGCAGGTAGTAGAATCCTAGTTCTGAAAGATTCTTCCATCTCCTTATAGGGGTTACAAAATGGGCCAATGTCTTTTGTTGAGCAATATTCGTTGAGAGTCAAGTCTGGATACTTCTCCCACCTTGGTATTCTTCTTCACAAGTGTCTTAGGAGGTCTCCTTGATCAAAAATCTGAGCAATTGTCATTGATTGGGCTAGGCACATAAGACTCAATATGATAATCCCAGCTTATGGGCTCCAGATCTGATTATGGCCTTGGCTCCATAGGTTCTTGTGACACTAAAAAGCATATGTGACCAATCAGTAGACAAATAGCCTCCAATTTTCACATGGAAACACAATAGTGGAAAGTCCAGTGACTCCCTATTGACACTTGGTCTTACACAATGCAAAATGTGGTGGCAAGTATATGACTGATATGTTTTGCAATACAGTTACATCCTTAGAGTGAGGCTCAGATCCTTGATGACCCCAACAGTTATCACTACCATCCCATCCAATTGTACTACCCCTCTAGAGATGACTTCATATTGGAGACCTAGTTGATCAACTATTTTCTTGGGCATTACAGAACTACTTTCCCCTGAATCAATCATGAAATTATGCACTAATTTTTCCCCAATGATTAATGAAACATAGAATGGAGGAGGTCTCAGGTTCTTACCTTGTTGCTCTCGATGGTTTCCCTCAGTTGAGCTGTATTGGTAAACACTTTCTCTTGCTGGTTAGGGGGATGATTTGAGCTTGACCAATTGGCCATGATAGTCTGCAATAGATCCCTCTGCCCTGGAATGGCCAGTGATTCCCATAGTGAAATGTTCACACTTTTCTTCTTCATTTTCTCAATGATATTGAATGAGCTATCCTTTTGTTGCCCCTTCATTGGCACATTTATTTCTTGCACATGGATTGTCACAATCGGTGTCTGAGTGGATTTGGAAGGTGGCTTGGATTGACTATGCATGTTGGGAGTTGTAATTTAGAGATGCCAAAACCTTGTGGAGAGATGGAAGGTTGAGGGTTACTTGAGTTCAGTGGTTGTTCTTCTTCAATATATCTCTTTTTGGACCATGTATTGGTAGCTACACTTTGAGAAGGGAACTGATTCATTTCATAGAAGTCCTCAGCTTGCCAATTGACAAGCATGGTTTCACTTGGAGATGCCTCTTGCTGAGATCCTTCCTGTTGATTTTCTTCTTAGCTAGGTTCTTGTGACACACCATACTGGTTTGCACCATCAAGGCCTGGGTTAATGCAACATTGAAGCACATTGATTGGTTATGTGGCTGATTACATGGGAAGCACCAATAATATTCTTGTGCCATGTTGTTTTGTGTTGGAACCAATGCCCTTGATGTTGAAGGTTGTATTTGGATCATATGACCTGAAAGGTCTAGCAACTTGAGGTTGTCCTTGGTTTTGATTTTAATTTACAGTCTGAGATGGTGGTCTATTTTGCTGATACAGGGGTTTAGCTTGATACTGAGCTTGAGGCTGATATGGCCTAGAACTTTGAGCCTATTGCCTCTTGATAGTTACTAACTCATTCCCTAGGTTCTGAAGCTATTTCATAACTTCTTGAAGCTCTTTTGAGGTGTTAGAGGATGAGGTGGAGGTCTTCAACTGAACTCTGATTCCTAAGAGTAGGTATAGGAGCTAATGTGGGTGTCTGGATGGTACTTGGGTTTCCTAATTCGGGATATAGAGGCATAGAGGGCCTAGGAGCAAGCTTTCCAACCTGGATTAAACAATTTTCAGCTCCTATGGAAAGGCTATAAGTTGTAGGTAAATTTGTGCCTCCCATTGATTGAATCATTAAAGCAATATCAGAATTTAAATCTCTAAGAAAGTATAAGAAGGCACCTTCTTCAGTGGGCTTTACTACTGCTGGAATCCTGTCCCAGGTCCGTTGAAATCTGATGTTGAAATCTATCAGCTGCTCATTAGGAGATTCTCTTGATTGTTGTCAGATGCTCCAACAAGGATAGGTTATCTCCCTTTTCTCCAAACTGGTTGTGAAGAGCTCTGCACAGATGGTCCCAAGTTTGAATAGAGCCTGCTGCTAGGCTCCTGAACCATTGTGAAGCTTTACCTTTGAGTGAAGAGGCTAGCAACTTGACTGTAATGTCCATCTCAGTGATCTCATGGATTATACAGACATTTGCAATGTCTTGAACGTGGTCACTAGGAGAAGTCTGGTTTTTCTCCAGTGAAATATGGGATGCTCTTTAATGCTGCAACCGGAACTAGATTTTGTGCATTCAGAGCGAGTGGGCTGCTATTAGTGAAATTGACATAAGGATTTGGTTGTTGCACCATCCTGATCGGCCTGAGCACCCTTCTTGATTGAAAGAACAACCTACTAGGAGGAGGTGTTGATAAGGCTATGTTTGGTGGAGATGGAGACCTCTGGGCTCTTTTTCCTATTCTCCTTCTGTCTGGAGAAAAATGCAGATGCACAAACTATCCCTCATTTATGGTTCTTGACCTTGTTTGTATTCTTCTCATGAACTTGGAAAACTTGGATTGCTGAAACCAGTGGATTTGTCTCTTTTGGATTTACTAGATGTGCAGTTTTAAAGCTTGTTAAAAGCTAGAATCACAACAAGTGCACATCAATCTTACTATAATAAAGATGGAGACTTCTCTGGTCCCACTGAGTGCATGCAAAAAACTATTAGTGAAAAATAACAGCACCCCCAAATGAGTTGTCAGATATTTTTTTTTCTAAGGCAGAGTCATTTGGTGTAATTCCACATAACATTGAGTTTTCCCCAAAGTGTGGGACTTTGCAAATGGGAAAAATCTCTAGATTAAAAATCTCCAGATTAAAGGTTGGTTCCTATTCCTCTATTTAGGTTGCATGCGTGAAAAATTACAAAGGATCTATCTCGTAATCCTAATCTAACTTTTACCAAGGAGACAGGGATAAAAGGGATACAAGAAATGAAAACTAAGCTACAAGGTGATGCATCAAAGGAATGATGAACATTACTTTTCGCTGATAGACACAAACCAACAAAATACATACAATAATCAAGCACAGATAACGAAATTTATAATGAAAGATCAAATGATGAGAGAAAAGGAGACAAGAAAGGATCTAAAATCGATCACAAACATGTTTTATTGCTCTATAAATTGATATAACACATTACAAATGACCAGAAGGAAGGAAAGCCTACTATAATTTAAATGGAAGGTCTAAAATACACAAATTCATTTGCCAGAAAGAAAGGGGAGCCTGTAAAAACAAAAGAATGTCCAACCCTTTACAATGATTCTCGACCCTACTTTTATAGATTCAACACAGAGGGGAGAAAGAGAGAGAAGTAGGAAAAATAGTTCCAAGCTCAACCACTGCTATTAATGCCTCCCATAAAATCTGATCCAAGATCCATCTTGACAGTATCACCCTCTTACTATGAGTGCCTCGAAGGAGGAGGAAACAATGGATCAAATTAGATTCAACAATCTAGTTGTTAGGAGAAAGAGAGAGATACCGGGAAACATTAATGGCCCTGAAGCTCAACCACTCTCTATTAATGCCTTCTCAAAAAATATACCTCCCCAAACTCTATCTTGACTGCATCAGATTTCTTCATTCGGAGCCTTGACGAGGAGGAAGATATTTCCAATGGTCCCATATTTTTTGGATTTCGAGCCCCGATTCGAAAGATATGCCCCTTGGGAAAAATAGATTGTGCATTAAAGGTCTGTACAAAAGATGTTTCTCTACCAATATCAAACCTAATGGGCCCCAAATTTTAAAATGGGACACGATGGAGCGCTGGTACATACTTATGAGGCAGCCTCTGTATCTTTTCTCTTGGTGTGGCATATTTGCTGACACGTGGCTTGAGCCCTGAGTCAAAAGATATGCCCCTTCAAATGTTTTGTATCGGGTCTAATACAAAAAGGTGGGAAACCAGTTCAAAAGTGGGCCCCTTTTTTCTGACCGGGACACATGCAATGGCCTAGCGCATTGCTGAGGGAAGCCTCCCTATCAATTCTTTCTCTTGGAGTGGCATGTGCGCCATGATACACAGCTTCTTACACTTGTCCACTTGCTCAATTTCCTTATGCATTAACTATTGCCTAAGTCCGACTGCTCGTTCGGGGCCTTTTATATATCTAACTGGGGACATGCGGCGGAGGCCTTCCACGCTTGCTTGGAAACCCCCTTAATCAAGACTTTGCTCTTGAAGGAGTGTCACCAGTTTGGAAACTTGGAAGCACTCTCCGCTAGCCTACCATCATGCACTTGACTATTCAACTCGACTTCCCTATCCCCTTTTTGAGACCTTGGACTGTGTGGCGAGCTCCACGCACTTCGCTTAAGACTCCCGGTCCTTGGGCTTCCATTTTTGAAGGAGCATTAAGGTTGACACTTGGAAGACCTCCTTCTGCTGATGTCTCAGAGAATTTTTCAACAAACTCCGTGCTTAGCTTTTCATGACCTCTGGACTACATGACAAGCCTGGTGCTCGTTTGAGCCTCCCTTTTTAGATTCATCTTTAGAGAAGTGCCACCGTACTAACATGTGGCTTTTTCCATTGGCTCCTCCATACTAATTCGATTTTGGACTCTTTCTGAAATGTTTTGAGCCCAAATACTTCGAGATCTTCACCGTTTCTTCTCTTTCTTACTCCTGGCTTCTTTGTGACACCGCTCCTCCTTCTGTTGACCCTGCTATTCGATTTCTAAGCCCACATGTAACTTATTAAATAGATTTAAGACATAGAAATGGCTTGAAAGAGCCATTTCTTCTCATTCTTCTTGCATAGGTTCATTTAGTCTTTCACATTCCCTACCACTCCATTGTTGAGTCCATCTGTGACATGTTTGCAAGATTTAAATGTGTTTTCTTTGGTCCTTTCTGTGTGGGGTCGTGGTTGATCCAATACTTTTCTCGGGGGAAAAATATGGATAACAGGCATCAAAATCAATGTCAATTGCCTTGACAACCCTCTTCCTTTTCTTTATTTCACAATCAACCCAGAAAGGAGTATCATTCACTACTTCCACATACAAAATCCTAGAGCTCGAAGCAATATTCTCATTTTTCTTGACATCACAAGATTTTGAAAGAATCCTTTCCATGACCTCAATTTGAGGAGAAATAACCTCAATATCCACCTCCTGATCATTCAAGAGATTTTGGGAAATTTCTTAATGAACTGTAGGTTCCGAAGTGTTTGATATTTGGACTACCTGCACTTGAGTGGATGCTTGTGCAAGGCATGGCTGAGGATAGTTTGTCATGAGATTCTAAGAACTACTAACAATGTGAGTAGAAGAATCTCTACTTAAAGTAGAAAATCCTGATACACGCTCTCTTCCTTTTGCAGGGCTAAGGACTTTATATTTTTCTCCTCGTGACACATTCTTCGGTGAAGTGGATTTTGGCAACCACTCCTTTCTTGCTTGTTGTGTATGATTGGATGGTACAAAGGTTGATTGAGAAGGGGATTTGGTTGAATGAGGCCTCCTCGAGTTGGCAATTTTTGTGATCCCGAAGTATGATCTTGAATTGATTGTAACATGGCAAGTTCTCTATCATACCAAGATATGCTTCTTTCAAGAATCGGTTGATTCTTGCTATCAAGAGAAAATTCATCTCTTTTGGTCTAGTCCAATTAGAGGAAACGGGGTAAAATCAACTGCATCATATGAAGGATCAATAACATATTCATCATCATCTACAAATGAATCTAGAGGGTTCTTGATGTGAAAGACCTTTATTTGAGTAAGTGTTAGGCGAGAAAAATCTCATCTTCTTACTTCATGTTCGTCTGAACAGGAAGCCCATAAATCTTCCATGGTAGGGTTATGTTGATACTTTTCTCCAAGAATATTCTGCATATATCCATTGATATCAAACTGGGCTCTCTTCACATATGGATGAATTGTGATGAGGGAAAACTCTTTTTACATGAGTTGTGCACTGAAAACATTTGGACATAGGTATTCCCCAATTTGGATTGGGAAATGAATTCCTAAATGATGTTTATCACTAAGAAGATAATGAACTTGGAATAGTTGTCGTGCAAGCTCCGTTAATGCCCATATGTCACTGACATACTTAGGAAGCTTCCATGGTGTACCTGCAAAGCTACTTACATGAATGTAGGAAAATTATGAAAATTGAATAAACCATGTTCCCTATTTGGAATTGTCATCCATGGCTTGTTTAGAAAATATTTAATCTGTATTCCGATTCAGGTTCTGAATCACATGGAAGGTGAATGCATCGTTGACTCTTCTAAAATGGTGAGAGATATTTTTGAAACTTAGTTGTGGATAGTAATGGAAGACACTATTTGATGGACCCATGACTCCTCTTGTTTTGAGTCCCGAAAATAGCTTTCTTCTTGCCACTGCATAAGTCAGATACGATGTCATGTAGAAGCATCCAGTCATCTTAACTTTGATCAATTGTTTGTGAAGGGTATCACTGATGATGGTGGCCCAATCCACAAACTCTCTCTTGGCAAGGATGATATAGATAAACTGATACATCCATGGGTGGAAAATCCTGGCAGAGGGTAAACTGAAAAAATTGACACAGGAGAGTAATCATGTCCCCGATTTCTTCCAAAAATTCAATGTGGTATAATTCTTTAGGAAGCCGGTCAATTCGAGGCCTCTTGGTCACTAACTAGTTGTTATTAACCATTTTGCTCCACCTAAGGGGTTCTTCATCCCAAAATTCTTGTGTTGATTTCGAGTGATATCCACATTCTAAGGAAAGTCAGGTATGCCGAGCAATTGCTCAATGTTCTCTGGTGTGATTAAGAGGAAAGGCTCACGATTATCTTTAAAAATTCCTCATCTCTTGAGATCATAATGCTCCACACAAGTGATAACCAGCTCTGGACACTGCACTGAGACAAGAAATGTTGCTGCTTGGGGTAGACCACTATGGTAAAGCCTATCTGAGAATATGGTTTTGCCTTCAGTTTTCACCCGATTGTAGAATTGTTGCACATTGATGTGACCCAGATTTGTATCAGTGATATTGTCATATGCTGACTTGATGGAACTGGGAGGAATGATTCCTTGGAATTCGTACTTTAGCACAGACTTATTTGATTTCTCCATTGGCTTCTTCAATCTTCCTGCAGATTTGTTAGATTTTTTGGCCATTATGAATTTCACAAAAAAATGACTCAGGCACGTAAAACAACGCTAGCAGGGCTCGGGTCTCAATATCAGAAAACCCCATCAGTGTCAAGAACAATATGACTTGTTTTTATTATTATTATTATTTTAAAAATAATAATAATAATTGATCCCGGTTACATAATTTTTTTTTTAAAAAATTTATCACATGCAAGACTAGGCCCCAATTTGATTATGGCGACAACTAATTTATTTATATATATTTTAAATAAAAAAAATCTCCCAATTTTATTATATGATTTTTTTAATTTAATTTGCCTGAGTAAATTCTCCTTATGCGTTGACTATTTTTTTTTTAATGAACACGTACTTTGGGCTTTCCTCCTTAGAATTGCTCTTCTTTGACCCTCTACATGTGTTTTAATACAAAAAATGTGTACTTTGCATGCGTGAATGCTTCTGGACTAATTTGCTGGCTTTCTGTGCTTTCTTGGCTAAAAAATGTCTTCCTCCTAAATGTGTGGTTCTTTCTCCTGCAAGGCATTGAAGTTTTTACCTCCTTTTTTGTGCATGCATGGAAATGGCTTTTGTTTTATTTGTGCCTAATCCCTGGACTCTGCCTCTTCAATGCGTAGAATGATCCTCTTGGTCCTTTAGCGTGGAAAACTCTGGCTGCATTGGAGCTTTGGTTATTTCTTTGGCTTAAAACGTTGAAACTTCTTTCTTCTTATGGAAACTTTGTTAAAAAATGTGCTTGGCTGCCAATGCATGATGGGAAATGTTTTATGTATTGACAACTAGTCTTAACACTGTTTTACATTGTTTCCCTCTTTTAACCTGTGCGTGGGAATTGCTTGGGACTTGTTCTACATAAAACAAAAAAAATGCCTCTTTTGACTGATTCTCTTTCCTTTCTCCCATAGTTGAATTCCCTATGGTCTTGGCTTATGTAAAAGAAAATAATTAAGAACAAAACAAATCTTCCTTTTACAGCTGTGGATTTGTTTGTTTTTATTTTTCTCCAACATGGATCTTCCCTTTGCTGTGTGTATATCTTTATGCCTGCGTGAAAAAACCTTCTTTCTTAATCTGCTTTGCTTTCTTTTCCTCAATGACGTGGAAATGCTTCTTAGGTAAATACGTGCATGGAAACTGTATTTCTTTGCTTACTTCATTTGTTGTATTTCCCTCTTCCTCTTTCACAATCTTGGCCTTACTTTGGCATTTATTGAGGGATGTGATAAAATATTACTCTGTTCCTTCAAAAGAAATAAGAAGCAAATTGGAAAGCTTCGCACGACTCTTGGGGAAATGAGTTTTACAGAGGAATTTATGAAGGCTTCCCTGTAATTGTTTCCCCTTCCAGTTGAAATAACCCTCCTTCCCGGGTAGTGGCATTAATTACCAGGGGGGAATGGGGAAATAAACAACCATTTACCAATGGAAATGGCAAGGTGAGCTGGCAATTCCCATTTTATTTCCCCATGTGGGAAATCAGGATATTTTTTGCCCATTTGCCAATTCATTGATTTGGTAATTGGTGGAAAGAAATCCCACAAGCAGGGAATTAAAATAAATTTTCCAGGAAAGGGAAAATCCGGGCCGAGAAGCCAATTTGGCATCCCCGGCAATGGGAAGCGGAAGCTTATTTTTCCCCCGGCAATTAAAATAAAAATTTGTCGAATGATTTTTAATAATTATTATATTAATATTTATTTAATTAAAAACCCCAAAGTTATAATAAAAATTAATTTTATCAAATAAAGGTAATAAATTAATTAAATATTAATTAATTAATATTTAAATAGTTTAAGACCTGGAGGGAGGAGTTCTTGCCCGAAATGGATGAAACAAAGACCGGAACGATCACAAAAATGAGACGGTCGTGATGAGAGTGATAAATCATGCAAAGTAACACTTTTGAAAAATTTCAAAATTTCCATTTTTTAATTAATTTTGCGAAGTCAAAATTGGCTGATAACATTTTTCTCAATGCGAAGGGTTAGTGCTCTATTTTTTCAGTTCTTCAACTTTGTACACCTCCAGCTACTTTTGTGAATCAACTAAGGCTTATTACCCTCTCTTTGCACTTAGGGTTTCATATATTTTGGCTTAGTTTGCTTCACTAATTTCATACTTCATTTCTGCACATTATTTACCTATGCAGCTACAATTCTAAAGACTTAGGTCATAAGCTACCCACAATTATCTTAAATAGCCATGGTGAACCTACCGATCAAAACCTTTTCTTTAGGTATATTCTTCATATGGTCATGACTTAATTGGACTATGCGATCTTGAATACTTTACTAGGAAAATTTACTAATTTCATGTAAGTTCGTACTCATTATGCTTATGTTTATAGGTTCGTATGATCTTGTATCAATTTAGTAACTATGCCACATTCAGCGAACATCCTTAGCTCCACACTTGTCTTTTCTCACCACTATTTTTCAAGCTCCTCCTATACTTCCAAGGGCTATGATTGTCATTGAAAAACTTAAGGATACGCCCAAAATTCTTATGACTTGTTATATCTGCACAAATTTCATCAAACATTAGATCTAATGAGCCTCTTGTTTATTCTATAAAAAGTGTTGGCACATATCTATCCTGACACAACTTAGCGAAATCACCAAAGTACTCATTTATATCATTCAATAATAAGGAAATACACCATTTTCTAAATATCTGCTTTTGCTTATTACCAAATTAAGTATTTTATCATCATTAAGACGTTGTATCTATTGATAATTCCATCATTTGATCAACCTATGTCATTTTGTTCAAAAAATTGGGCATTAAAGGTAAAATCTTCTCATTCTACTGTCTTGGGAAGTTCAAATATCATGTACAAGCCTTCATACCATTTTTTATAATCATGGATTTCACTATTAAATGACTTCTTCATTAGACCATGCTCCTAAGCCCACTAAATTCAAAAATTATTACACGCTAACCTTGGCTCATACTCGCATGCGGTTCTTCAATGTACACCTGCATCAAAGTTCATTAAACTTGATGGATGCATACCATTTCTGGCAGCATTGAACCATTTAATCTTTTGTAGCATAGAAATGTTACTTATGTTTTCAATCATATCCTACTTCTATATAGTAGTTTCATACTATAACATTGAGTGTAATCTAATGACAAAAAGTACAATGTTCCGACTATTCACTCAATGCTACAATTCTCACCCATCCTCTATTGGTGGACACTAATGCTTTCCTACTGAGGCTAATCTCACCCCAACCATCTATATTCTCGACAACAATGATTCAATATGAGATCCATGATAGCACTATTGTTTTGCCATCTAGTTTAGCTAACGAACTTATTGATGACACATCGGGAAAACTTTAATTTCACCCTATTGCATATAATGACTCAATTTCAATGATACTCTTCGTGGCCAATGGTCCCAGTGCATACAAATCATGAATACCCCCTCCTTCACTATGGTCTTTATTCTTACATATAGTGGACTAATTTGGTATTCATCTCCAACCACTTACATCACATTCTTTTATTGCACGACTCTTAATCTAACATTGCATTCTTATTCTCATATTACACTATATCTATGTTTCTATAATTTGTCCATAACCCATCAGACTTGAATAACTTATAATGATCGATCCATGACATTTTTAGTGTGTGCATCACTAGCCTCACTCATTACATCTCTTCAACACCCTCTCATTACGGTCATATATATGGTCCTAATGTTTTCCATCTATGTGAAGATTCCACCTTTATGCCTTGACTTCTCTACTGATACTCAATGCATCTTGAATACCTCCTTATGCACCTTTTATCGAAGGTTGTGAATGATATTGGTATTCCTATTCAATGATTCATCTCGCTCAATATTATTTATGCACATGAATCACTTTTGCTTACCTTCATTCACGATGAAGAAATTTATCATTTACACCTTGAATCACAATGACTCCTCTTTATCATCCACTCATACCATTTCCTATGTCTCATACGTCACTCCAAGTTTTCATTAACACTATGGTCTTCATAGTGGCACCCTGATTACCTCATTTCCACATACTTTAGGAGGAAACTACTTGGCTAATTCTCATTATTTTACATCAGGAAGTCCTAATCTTCTAGACATTCCACATAGTCCATCTCCTCTTCATCCACTTCAATACTTCATTTCCTGATTCCACTCGTGTTCTCACATAATTCTTACTCACCTGAGCATTCACCTCCTGTATTTCTTACGCATAACACCTTTCATTACCTCATTATCTCTATCTACTACATACTCATTTCATATATATGGCTTCACATAAGTATCAACCATCATATTATCTCATACAAGTACACTGGTGCTCTCCATCCTAAGTATCGCTTCAAATAGGTTTTCACCAATTAGGCTCATCTATATGATCACATGTAATCATCAACTTCTACACAACCATCATCAGAGCACTCACAGGTGCATCAACTATATTCCATCTTCACACATCACATCTAGTCTTTTACATTCATCATACATTTCTACTTACATTTGCATTATCATTTCCTTCAATCTTGTGCTTCAGTTCAGCTTACTGTATGATCATACATTGGGGGTGCATGAGCCTCATGACACACTTCTTTCAAATTTATACATTCATCACTTACACATCGTGATCATACTACATTAAGACATACTCCTCACAACTTCATACCCATTCGTCTCATTTCACACTCGACACATTCATGACACAAATCTTTCTATATACATTCTCACTATGGTCATTACCCTATGATGCACTCTAGTTCCATGTTCATACTCGACTGCTGAGGGTCAACATCTAAAATGAACCTCACTCACATTCACTACACTTTACATCCCACTCTACGCTTCAATTTCATGGTCACATCTTTCTAGTACACAATTTCAAACCATTTCCCGATGATGCACTCTTGTTCTATGGTTCATTCTTGACTGCCGAGGGGACATTTATAAATGAACCTCATCATATCATACTCATTCACATATTGGGGGCACAGCTTCTCCTATCACATTCACATTGCATACCATTCTATTCCACATCATCCACAACATATTACATATCTTGGTTGCACATTGTTCTTGCTTACATATACTCACATGTACACTTTGCTTTACCATGTTAGATGGATATTTTGTATGTCATTATCTTCTATATATACACATACGTGTTCACTTGCCTTCTAGTTGTGAATACAGAATTTACACGTAGCATAGATGTTTGGCACAGTACCTTTTACCAGTCTCACAATGGCTCCTGGGGGCATCTACTTTTGTACACATTACAAGTGTTATTGTTTCATTTTATACTATTTCCTATTCATACTAGCACACTACTTAATTTCAGATCATACATGTTTTGACATACTTTTTTATCTTTCTAACATGCTAATAGGTGCTTCATGTGCAACATTTTCTTTGCAGGAACTATTTACCACCATGGTTGTCTGTTACATTGCTTACTACTATTTTTAATTGTTTTTCATTGTATGTCATTGTTTGTGGGCTTTTCCCTATGTCTTACTTGATCACTACATGTATGCTTTTTGTCTGCTTCGTCCCTGATTGTCTTGTGGACATTATGAGTGATGTCCCATGTTTGTCTGAACCCATTTTTTTCATGGTCTACATTGTCTTATTTCTTATTAGATTACACTTTTTATTCTATATATGTATTTATCTTATTTGTACTAACACGTGTTTCCAACCACTTTTTTGTGTGTGCCTTGGTTTCTACACTGCACATTCTCTTCCCCCTGCAGGGTTACAATTTAGTTTCAGCATCAGGTCTGGTCCTCCTCTGGGTCACATTCTCCTAGCACTGTCACATGCACCCCAAACGAGGGGGGCATACATTGGGTGAATCAGTCAACCCATATAGTAGCTCAGAGATACAGTCACAATTTATGACCTACACAATACAGGAATCAGCACATTCTTTAGTTACAGAAATGACCCACAATCTAACTTGGTTCCTTAACACAACATAGACTGGTGCCAACACATATACAAACATGAGCACATGGGTACTCCTAACCCTTGTAGGAACAGTATTTCTTGGGATTGGATATATTTTTCAACATTCACAGAGTAGTTTGCACATAGTACAGACATAGTCCTCCAACAATCAACATACATGTCTTTCTCCATTTTAATTTGCATTGAACTCAATACTAGAACTAATATGGATAAAACTTGAATAAAATAGGATCACACCATCTACATTGGTGTATAATCGTCGGGAAGTCAGTTAAAGGATAGGATAATAACATTAGACCTTTCTCCCCAACACTCTTCTGTCATGGCATGTGAGATCACCCTAAAAACTCACACTTGGCGTGAGATCACCCAAAAAAAACACTCTTCTACAGTCATTTTTAAGACACTTTCTATCCTTTTCACTCTTCACAGATTAGGTACACATGTTCTTTTTACTACCTTTTCACATTTTTGCACACTTTTTACATATTTAGATCGAATTTTACATATACACATATTTTACTACACTTTTACTCTTCTCTTTGCAGCTCCGTCCTTATGGGAAGCAATAGTCACATCATCGAACACATCGAGCATGATAATGAAAATAGGTACAACACAACACATTGCATACACCTCACCCCTAAGGTCACTTCCTCTTCCTTAGCTTCCACGCTTCATTTGTATCACTCCACACTTTTCCTTATCTCTTGGCACGCTTTCACCATCGATCTACATGGTTATCAAATACGCATCTCTTATCTACTTTATGTTATCAAGAATTCACTTAAATACATAAAGTGGGGGAAAATGTAGACACTAAATCACGCACTTTAGGTATATTTCTAGGTCCTAATCACATACTTGCATTAATATGATTCCTAAGTGAGAAAAGTACTAATTGACCATTGTTTTTGGCCTCTTCGTTTTCTTTTTGGTTTCTTTCTTGGTCTTACACACCCCACTACTTAGTCTGACCTTTGTCACTTCAATTTATCTAATTCTAGACACCAGCGCCTAGTCAAGACACCAGTGCCCCCATCCCCTTTGGGCACCCTTGACCTCTTTATATCTTACTCGCCTCTTTTAAACCTCTTCTAGTTGTTGGGCATCTTGTTTTCTTATGAGTTAGCCTTTTATTGGTTAATTATGAAATTCAAATAAGGTAATCATATAAATACAATGTTATGTGATCAAATTAAAGGACCAAGCTCTAAACATCTACTATCATCACTTAAGGTTGCATCCAAAGGCATTCTAAGAGCATCAAAGCTTCCATCTAACTTCATTGAAGGGGAAAGGGACTATTAAATCTACATATACTTCATAGGAGGGGAAGTTCATTTTTCCATACACACATCTACTTACATTGCTACATCTACCTATTGCTCATTATCAAGTGCATCTTACACAAGAGCCACCTAGGGCACGATTCTACACACACACATAGAACTACACAGAGTCTAAATTGTAGCGTAACACCTAGATCGTAAGGTCACTCAGTCGAGTGACCATTAGGGTTAGTTCGACTCCCCTTTTGCATCTTTTTCTTTATAGGATTTGATGTGTTTTGGGATTTTACAAGTTCTCTTTCTCTTTTCAGGTTTTAGGAAATTTTTGCGATTAACTAAAGACTAAAAGAGACATGTATTGAACATCTTGCGACACAAAAGAAATAACTTTATGACATTTTTCCTAGTCACAGTCGCCCAGAGAATGTCTATGGCACTTAGGCATCCCTGACCTAGTCCAGGCACCCCAATCTAGGCAGATCTGATACTCACACAATTTTCTGGGCACAGTAACAACAGTTCCCTCCTCTCGTTTATCAGCTTTTTAGTTCGGCATAGTCCAAGATTAATTGTGAAATAGCTAAGTCTCTTATTGCATCTCTTGCACTTAGGGTTTTATATTTTTCTAGCTTATTGCTTAGGTCAGATATGTACTTTATTGCTTTATCATTTTCTTGTGACTCTGTAATTAAGGCTTCATAAATATCCATATTTTTAAATCAAGTGTTAATGATGGATACAAAATCTCTTGAGTATTTGAAGATTTGAAATGGATCTCATTTGTGAGATAACACATTGAAATAGGGGAAAATGTTTTGATTAGCATTCGAGATTATTATGTTTTACTTTATAAAATCAAGCTACAATTTTGACTGGATGGATCTTCTTATTTTTGAATATGTGTACACATTTTGGTCTTCTAATATTTTGAACAAATTTAGAGATTCAAGTTTGTACTATTGTTTATGTACCTATTTTATTATTTTGGCTTTCCTTAAAATTTGAGTGTGAATCTAGGTTTTACAGATTGTTTATTAGCTTGACCCATCCCTTCACCCAACGTGTTTGGGTTACTAGAAACTACAAGGTGGTTTTGTTTTCATTACTCATTATTTTTCTTATTTATGTATTGTATTATGCAAATATTATCTATTTATTAACCTTAAATTAAAATATCTTACGGGGTTTGTATGATATTAAACTAGTTGGAATAGATCTGTAGGATAAGCCCACATCCAGGACAAGGAAAATTTTTATCGTCCTTTCACAATATGTTATATGCCTTTATTAAGAGTGTTTATAGTAATAACGCTTCCCTAAATTTTTTTTTTTTTTTGATGGTTAGGGGTAAAAATCATAGGCAAGAGGAACCTTTTAGCAAACAAGATTCCACAACAATCAGGGCTTTCAGATCTTTAACATGTTTCCTTGTCATATGGCTTGGCAACCCGTAAGAAAAATGTAGTCCAATTTTTTAACAAACATGTTATTTGGGGCTCATTATTATTATAAAATTTGTATATTTGTTGCATACAAGTAGCAGGGTGTTCTTCATATTAGCCTCTTGCTTCATTAATGCTATTATTTTTTCTTTTGTTGTCAGTGTAATCTACTCAGATAAGAAGGGATTTCATATCTATAGTTTGCTATGATGAATTTATAGGATATTTTACCTTGAGTAGACAACAATGAATCTTATAGGTAAATTGATCCTTTCCTTTACCAACTATTACAACTCATTCTCTTGTTTATTTGGATAATGTAGGATTTTCTGAAATTCTAAACAAAACACATTATTTATGGTTTTTTGTTTTCTTGTGCAGACTAAATTTTAGAAATAAATGGATATTTCTATACGTATAAATAGAAATTACGAGGTTGTTGCATACAAATATTTATTGGAGCGAAGTAGATGTGAAACGCTTGAATAGCCTATTATGAATTCAATGAAGATTTTCATCACATGGATGGATTATAACTTGGATTCCATTGACTTGTAATCAGACTTCCATTTGAATCCATTTGAATCTTTTAGTGTGTATTGTTCGCTTAAAAATAATATTAAATCTAGTCACTTTAATTTTCCCAAATTAACAATCTGGTTTGACAGTGTGCAAGTACTTTTGTTTGAAAAATTGTGTGGTAAATAATCATTAGTTTCAACTTTCAATTAAATTTCGTAGTAGGACTAAATTCCCAACTGGGGGTATGTTTTCAAAATAAATTTAAAACTTTGGGGATTCGTAAAACTTTCTAAGAAATGTTAATAATTCAAAAAGGTGGATACAAAAATTTCTCTAAAGAAATATCAGGATAAATAGGATCTTAACAATGGTGGGTTTTTTCTTATTTTTTAAATTACGTCGATTGACATAATTTACTAAGAGACAACATTAATTGTCAGTGTGGATTGATGGCTTGCATTACATGCGGATGCATGCAAGACCCTCATAATTATAATGATTTGACACATGGAAAATCTACGTCAATTCGCTTCACAATCGGGTCTTTCGCTAAGCCTTTGCCACAATCGATATCAAAATTGTTAAATTTGGCCCCCACGACACCCAAATCACTAAAGTTTTGTTGTCCATTCACAAAAAGACACATGGAAGATGTGAAAACAATATTTATCCTCAAATTTTACATTGAAGGATTGAGTGGATCAAAAATATGCTTATAACCATTTTTGTCTCTTTATTTTATGATGTAGTTGTGGCACAATGTATAATAGTTGATCCCAAATTGAGAGGAATCAGGTTTTGTTCCTCATGTATTCCAAAGGTGTAATCAATAGAAATCCTGCCTACACCATTAAAGATATCAAACAAGAATAAAATAATTTTAATGACGTCCACAAGACCAAACAGTCTAAGGGACGAAGAGCCGCAACATTAAGAAACTTTCATATTTCTTTCAATGTCGGATCTTATACTATGAATCTTGATTAGGAATCCAACTATTTTGTGGATCCTTTCCTCGTCAAATAACTCATTTAGGCTACCCACCTTCAAACCATATTGTAAATGGATATCCTCATATGTTGCACATTCCAAAATGAAGTGGCATTGAATTTCAATCATCCCTTTATTGTAGAAAATACAAGTTTTTTCTTCCTAGTTGTCCTTGGGGACCATCCATCTACCAAACTCACACCTAAGATGATGTGATCCAATCCTCAATTGAGCCACTAACATCCTAGCCTTACCTTTAAGAGCAACCTGTAAATATACTTTTTCCCCATGCTCCCATGTGGGGTTAAACTCTTTAACATAGTATGTTTTTTTCAATCAATTTGTGTTGTCCACATGACGATACTGAATTTTTCTAAAAAAAAAAATTATTTCCGCATTAATGTTGGGAAAATATTGCAGCTCAATGTCCCATTTATTCATCCACTTATTGTTCTACTTCATCCATGTCTTCTTCCTATGGTCCAACTTTTCCTCAACGACCATTTTGGGCCCGCGATGATTATCCATGTTTTCAAATTTTATAAATAACTTATCAACTGGGTTAATGTTGATGCCTCCATCAAGAAAGTTCATGTTTCAACCAAAAGGATCTCATATGGAATTGTTGCTTTGATTTTGATTCTACTAGTGATTAGATGCTTTTAGATTCTCTTTGGTTGTCTCCATTTTTTATTTGACATACTATTCCCCCATACTTCACACCCATAGAGAACAACTAGTGTGCCCAACAAACCGAAGAAGGTTTTCTTGGTTTTCCAATCCCATAATTCCACTTTCCTATACATGTCCTAGAGTAGGTAAGATGCTCTCCACCCTCCCAAAATCCATTTGCTCTACAAGTCTCCCATATGAGCCTATTGTGGAAAACAATTCCAAGGTATTTGTACTCTTCCACTATTTCATGTGGGCTACTATAGTAAATAAATGTAACCTTTTCTTTCTTCCTTTTTAAGGAAAAAATCATGATTTTGGTCTTATTAGTGTTCGCTTGCATCCCAACCTCATGGTAAAGGAGTTCTAAGGACCTCAAATGTTCTCTTAAACCATGGGTAGTTTTTGCAATTAGAATAAGGTCATCTGTATATAAAAGTAGCTTCACCAGATAGCCCACTGGTTGGATATCCCCCCATTTGTTTTGTTTAAACATTCCTCCACTTTATCTATGTACATAAACCAAACAAAGTAGGAGATAAAGGACATCCCCATTTAACTCCAATGGCATTACCAAAACATTCAGACACGCCCTCGCTAGTTCTAATTTTAGCTTTAACTTGTTCATAAATTTTATGCACTATGACACTATACTCATCAGGAATCCCAAGTTCCTTCATTAAGTTACTCAATTTTTCTCTAGGCATTATGTCAAAGGATTTTTTAAAATCAACAAAACAACATAATAATTTATCTCATTGCGTGTCCCAGAGTTTTTCAATCAAATGTCTATGAGTGATGCAGTGGTAAATGGTGGAATGCTTTCGTCTAAAGCATGTCTTCTCTTTAGCTCTTTTTCCCATTATTAGAAACATGAGACTAGGAGAAAACCATGAAATCCTCAAGCTTTAGAAAAACATCCTTAGCTAGCAAAGTAATCTTTGTCCATGAAGCCTTGGTCCAAATCAGCTCCCACATTCCTTTACAATAAGTATGATTCAACAAAACAAAAACCATCCCTTCGTGTTCAAGGCTCTTGAGAACTAAATTGCACCTATCTTCATCATATCTCCAAAGAGTCTCTCCACCCATGGTCTCGCATTGGTGTTGGATAATTTGAGGTAGATCAATGATCTTCCATTCCTCTATCTCTATATTAAAACTTTACAACCCAATTTTGTTTGGGCCAGAAACTAGCCAAAAGAGTCGACCTCTACAATTTACGGAAATAGAACTATGAATAATTTTTGCAACACGGGTCATCGTCTTAGCCCCTTTCCAATGATTTGTTCTTGAATCATAAACATCGAAATATAGGTTTTGCACAAGCTAATCATTAGCTATGTCAATCTTCTTCTGAGCATGTGCCCCTATCAAAAGCTTCATAGTGCCCACAATGTTGCATCAAATGCCATTCTACTCAACTAGGTTGTGTTGTTTTCAAATCTTTTAGGAAAGTTCTTGTATGACTTTGTCACAGGATTACAAACATAACAATTCACATGCCCTCTTCTCCATTCTTTAAACTCTGAAAAAAAAAAAATTAACGTCCACTAGGATACCAAAAATAACCTATGGGACAACATATCTTATTAAATATCTTTTTGGAATTCTGATCTCCTGTTGGTGAGTTTGATAATGAGCTCCCCTATTTTTTCAACCATATTCTGGCGGAAAATATCCTGTAAGGATGCAACAACCATTGTACTATCAAATTAGGCCCTAATGTCATTGTAAGCATTACACTCCAACATGAAATGTTTCTTTAAATCCACTTCACCCAACGTGCAAAAGAAACAAACTCTCTCTTCCCATACCTCTTTAGGTATTTTCCATCTGTCTTTTTCACATTGAAGATGATGTGAATTAGTCCTCAATTGAGCTATGAATATATCTTCTTTCCACAAGATAATAGCCCTTATAAAATCCTTTTGTTAATGATCACACGTAGAGTTAAATTCCTTCAAATAGTACCTCTTATTTCTCCCTAACAACTTTGCCCACATACCTTGGTAGAATTTATCTATAAAAAAAGTCTTTATCTCTTCGCTATTATTAGTACATGCATTCAAATAAATGTTCCATTTTTAAAGCCATTTTTTGTTTTGATAAATCCATGACTTCTTTCTTTTCTCCAAACACTCATTGAGGACTGCCTTAGGCCATGTACTTCCATCCATTTTCTTGACCCTTTTTAAATATGTCAAGAGATGAACCATAGCAATAAATTCTAAAGGTACAACACCCGTTGCAACAAGAAGAATCTCATACAGGACCAATATCTTTAATTTGAACTTGCTAGTAATCATGCCTTTTTGAACCCTCTCAAATTGTTTCCACTTTAAGTTTGAAATGTTGTTAGCTCAAACCTCGCATCTGTAAAACACCACTGGAGTTACTAAAAGCCCAAACAAAATTTGTATAGTTTTCCAATCCCATAATTTTACCTCTTTGCATTTGTTTTGGAAAGCATAAAAAGCTCGGTACCCCCATACAATTATCTTTTTGCTATAAATATCCCAACTAATCTTGTTATTAAAGTCAAACCCAAGATATTTATACTTTGTTACTTCCTCTAAAATTATTCCATCGAAATAGAAATCACATTGAGGTCTTTTCTTTCTATTGGAGAAGATTATGATCTTGGTCTTATTGGTGTTGACTTGCATCCCCTCTTATTTGAAAAATTTCTCCAGTGCACATAAATGATTTTGTAGTCCTTGAGTAGACCTAATAATCAAGATAAGGTCATCAACATAAAGAAGTATAACAACATACTCTCCTGGGCGAACACCATCTTCACTCTGCAAATTTAGTCATTCCTCAAGTTTGTCGATATTTAGGCCAAATAAAGTAGGTGATAATAGGCATCCTTGTTTAACCCCAATATCACTCCTGAAACTTTTTGAGATACCAATTTGAGTTCTAATTTTGACTTGCACCTTTTCATAAAGCCTATGAACAACCACTTTGTGATGCACTGGGATACCGAGATCCTTCATTATATCCCTGGTTTATTCCTAGGAAATTTGTTAAAAGCCTTCTTGAAGTCAACAAAACAACAATAAACTTCCTCTTTATCATTCCAGACTTTTTCAATAATAAGCCTCAAAGTGATACCATGATCTATTATTGAATACTTAGGTCTGAACCCTGCTTTCCCTTTTTCTCTCTTACCTTTTTCTTCTACCCACTTACTAATTCTTTATTACACCATGTTGCCATTTTTTTTTGTAAACAATGGATCAATCGCAATGGTTCTATAATTAAAAAGTTTGTTAACATTTCCACTCTTACAAAGAGGCATTGCAAGACTAGTAGTCCAATCTCTAGGAAAATCCTATTAAATGATGTTGTTGAATATGTCGACAATGTGAGGAGCAAGAAATTATTTCCCTCGTTTTAAATAATTTTCCTAAAACTCATCCAAGATTTTGGATTTTCCAACCCCCAATTTCACAATACCCTACTCAACTTCTTGCACAATAAAAAGCTTTGTTATCGTATTAACCAAAGGAGGGCCTTCAACTTCTAAATCCTGCTCATATAGTTGTTTTGCATACTCAAACCACTAATTGGTTATGATATTGTTGTTTTATGTATGTTTTTTCTTTGATTGAATTTCCTTCTAAAATACTTTTGGGTTATATTTCTCTAAGTATATAAGCTCTTCCCTCCTTATGGTCATGAACTCACCTTTTTTTCTTTATGATCTATTTGTACAACTTGATGTTCAACTTCTCTCTGCTTGTTTCTTTAATAACTCTCTTTTCTGCTTTACAATCCTCAACAAACCATCTATTTACCGAAAAATAATTTGTTTGCTTCTTCTTATTTTTTGTTCCTTTGTAACTTGTAAGGGCCCTCTTAATTATGTTTATTAAATCATAAGATTTTTAAGGCCTTGTGGTCTTGCTTTCCCCTCTTGCATTAAGTGGCTCAACGCCACTTTGAAGATATCACAAATTTCTTGTGTTACAAGAATCCTTCCTTTTTCTGGAAGATGTTGTTGGGATTGTTCTTTCCTTATGGGCCAATTCTTGCTCATCCAAGCGACCACTATGGAAATTAGATTATGATCCAACTTTAGGTTCCTGATAGAATCATCAATCTCCACTTCTCTTATCATGTTGATTAAACTCTGCGAGCAAATTGTATAATCAACAACACTTGCCCCATTGTAAGTTTTAAAAGTAAAATTCATAAATTTATGCCATCTTTCTATGCCATTACATATAATCAAATCAAACATGTCACAAAGGGTTAATAATTCTTCACTAAAATGATTAATGTCCCTTCTGTCTTCCAACCATCTTGCCCACTACCGATTATCTTCTTCTGTCAACCATAGTGGATTATGGTTATCATTACTAGTCCAAGTGTTAACTTGCACATTTGTAGTACTCACATTGAAATCACCTAAAATAAGAACTTCCCCTTGATGGGAAAACTCTAAAATATTTTTTTTAAAGCTACATAAGGATATTTCCCATCTAGCCCACCTTTTTTATATGTTTTTGAGACATGGGGTGCAAAGTAATAGGTTGTTATTCTAATGTTACTCCCATTTTATGATATTCTGAACCAAATGATTTGTTTGTTTGTGTCCTCTCTTACCAGTTGAATCTTTCTACCCTCCACTAATTTAACTAAAAACATAATAACTTCAAAACCTTTCCCATTACAAGCTACTTCATTCCAAACTGCAAACTTCCTATAACCTTCAAAAGAAGGAGTCTTGCAACCATCGCGTTCATGAGTTTATGTGAGACAAATTGTGTCTCTCCTTTCTGCTACTGGCCCCAACTCAGGGCCTCTTCTCTAAGGACAACCTCTACAATTCCAACATGCAAGTTTTAACAATGCTTGGGGGGTCTGAAACCTATTTACTTTGGTGTTGAGAAATCAAAGCATGGTCCTCGTGCCTTTGCATCCATGATTGTCCTAACTCATTCCTCTTTGACATCAATTTCGTTGTTCTCCCATTGTCATCCTGCTGCGAAGAATAACACGACATCATCTTGCTAATGATAACTTTTCTATTATACAACCATGCTCTTTTACCTTCGTATCTTGTTGCTCTTATGTTAGTTAATTATTTCCTTCTATCATCCAATTGTATTGAAGTTAAATCATCATCTAAAAAGAAATTTGAAACCTTCAAGAGTCCCTTCTTACTCAAAAGTTAATACTTGTCTTCCAATCTCATCATGATAACTTTGATAGGTCTAGACCTTTCTTCATTTACCTTTATAATTCTCTTTGCTTGCATGATCGGCCCTTGCCATTGTAGTTTGTCTCTTAAAAATTCAATTGTCAAAACAAAGGTATTTTCATTTTTTGCCATACACTTTTACCCCTTTGATAAGTAGATTCTTTATCATCTCCTGCCTTTCTCTATGTTCACTTTCTTGCATTTTGCCTAAATTTGCACCTATCCTGTTATCCTTATTCGATGGTCCCTTATCAACTCGAGACCATGACTTGGTTTCATTTACGTTTATTTCTTTAGCACATTCCTTAACCATAAAGCCCTGAGAGTTTGTTCTATGCTCCTTCTGAATTCTTACTTTTGTTGTTTTTAAATATGTTAAACATATACCTAGTTTTGTTGATGCTAACATGTCTTGCCAAGCTGTTTACACCTTTTCATTATTATTTTTCATTTTTTTCCATTCATGTATTCCTATTTGTAAGACCTCTCGAAGCATTTCCACTTGCTCCTTTTAAACTTTGTTGTCTTCCAAAAGACTAGTTTGTTGTTATAGTCTCCTAGATCTTACAATTTTTCTCTTGCTCCCGAGCTTCCATGTGTTCCATTATGCTTTTCACATAGGCCCCCATAGTTAGAAATGTCTTTACCACAATTAAATTCAATATCCACCATGATGTTCCTCCTCATGTGAATGACCACTATTTAAGGGTGATGACTAAACTCCCAATAAATTATACCTGCATACATGCATGTCCCCATTCAATTTATGCACGCACATGCATGGATGGGTCCTGCTGTAAACTATCACATCACAAGTACATTTTTTTCCTATATATGAATTTGAAAATAAAGGGTTGCATATGTTCCTATGCAGCTCGGTTGGTTAGATTGTGTGCTAGTGATTGGTAGGTCGAACTATGTTTTTCAACATATTTATAAAAAAAAAACTAAGTACAAGTGCATGCAACAGATATGCATGTAATTTTTATGGACAAAGGTGGATTCTATCGGGAGAATAACCTTCACCCTATTTAAGGTTGTTAGCATTTCTGTGGGAGGCCTTTTCCATTGATGAGTGCTCTGGACAACCAATTGCACATTTTATTACTATATTGTCAATACTTTGGAGTTTGACATGAGTAGAAAACATATTTAGTTGGAAAAGGCCCATCATATGTTTCCAATTCAATGTGGGTGCACTTCTAAATAATAATGGGTGTACAAATAACATAAGAATGGTGTTTCAAATATTTTTTGAACATAAGAAAAATACAAACACTTTACATTCCACGACCATGTATGGATCTCAAACAGTTTTAAGGGATGGTACTTTTTTAGTATTGCCTTTCAAATTGAGGAAAAAAAACACTATTAGTAATACTATACGAGTTACAAACTACGTTAGAGAGGATAATGATGTTAATTTTGTTGGAGTCGTAATTTGTGGTGGAATGTATGTTATCTTAAATTGTTCTAAGTTTTTGTGACGGGGAGGATAAAATAATTTAGTACAACTACAACATGTGACAAAAAAAACCTCCTATTTTACCTCGATGGATGTCCATATGTTGCTGCAAAGCTCTTATTTTTGCATGTTTTAAAAGTATGCCGACAAAGGTGAGCTAATCAAGTTGAAGATTTTGGCACTTTAAAATGAGTGTGTGTTACAATATGACACTTTATAATTATAGTGTGATTCTCAAAATAAATATTTCCAATGGAAAGAGCACAAAAAAAAACACTTTTGCAAAAAACGGCACTCAAAACCGAGTTACCAATCAAAAGTTACATTTTTTTCAATATTATGCTCTACTATTTATTTTAGTTGCCACTAAAACATAATAAAATGCTCTTGAGGAATCATAAGCTTTAAGCCCTCATATGACTAACGGCTAAGGATTTCACTAATCTGGGGTATGTCGCTTGTTTTCGAGAAAGTCACATCCAACTGCTTCTTCTGGTAAAAAATATTATTTCTGGACTGTGTCATAAATGGCCTTTGCCACCCAAAATAGTAGTCTACGAATTTTCCTTAAATAGCAAACTATGCACAGCCGCCCATGGACCCCTGCCAAAGAGGAAAGAAACGTCTTTTTGGAAAATGCCTCCTGTGCGTAAACCGAAAATGCTATGCAACAACAGAGAAATACCTAGTTTAGATCTCGACAAATCCAACAAAACCTAGAAAAATAATTTCTGGTTTCCTTTCCTGACTGGCACGAATCCCGAGGCAAACCAGTGCATTTCTCTGCAACAATAAAAACAAAAAAAGACTACGCCAAAAATGGCCGAGTTTATAGTTGATCTTAGGGTTTTGCCACCTTCTGGATCCAATGGAAGCATCTGTTTTACATAAAAACGCACGCATCAACAAAATACGAGCAAACCTGAATATATGAATATACAAAGAATTTATTTACAAAATAAAACTTATAGACGGATGTCAATAGCAATCTCCTGCTCTGATACCATAAAAAGAATGATAATCAGATCATACCAAGCCAAGAACACAGATGTTAATCAAACACCATGATCAATAAGATGAAAGCAATTCACTAGAATAACTTTACAAAAAACCTTTGCAAACAAATGAGCAACAATATCATATATTATTATGGAACTCAATGAAACACAATGAGAATGAGCCTTGCTTATATAGGTAAGGAATAACAATCTAACAACCAGTCAAGGTTGTAGATCAAGCCATAAATCATGGAAAGAACTAGTCAAGTCCGTAGATTTATGAGATAACTAGACATCAAGGATCTAGTCAATACCATAGATCTAGGAAAGAACTAGTCAATACCGTAGATCAAGGAAAGAACTATACCTAACAACTAGATAATATCTCCTAATATCTAAATAAATAAAAAGAAATATCCACACACATAAGTGGGTGAGGATAAAAATAATAAAGATAAATAATGTGCCTAGGTGAACATGAGATAAGGTAAATATTTACTCTAACATAGGTGTTATAAGCGAATGCAAGCCTTAGAGGATGCAATCAAGAAACACAAAATTTCTATCTCCATGCCATCTCCTTCTAATCAACATGGGAAAGAATTTACTGTTGTTGGGAGATCTTAGTCACCACTTGCAGATAGTTGGGTTATAGATTATCGTGCTTCTCATCACATGACTTCTTCCAAGAGTCTTTTGTTTCTCTAGGTTTGAGTTCTACTTCCAAAATTGAGGTTGAAGATTCTTCCTTTCTTTTTGTTAAAGGAAAAGGTGATATACAACTTGATGGTGGTAGTATCCAAGATGCACTATATGTTCCTAACATCACTACAAATTTGTTTTCTATATATCAAATTTGTCATTCTGGTCAAGGAAAAACAGTGACTTTTACACCACATGGAGCAAAAGTATAAATTTTGTTGAAGCCTCATTCACTGTTTGCTCAGGGTATTGTTGATCATAGTTCTAGACTATATCACTTTGAGGGTTTTGATGACACTTCTTCTATAGGGGTAGGATTGGTTTCTCATGCAGATTCAGAGAGTAAGCTTTGGCATGAAAGATTTGGACATCTCAATTACATATATTTGAAGGAGTTGAGCACTCATGGTATGGTAGATGGTATTCCTAGAGTTTCTTGTCTTGATGGAGTTTGTCATGGTTGTGCATTAGGGAAACAACACCAAGATCCTTTTCCTAAGAAATTGTCTAAGAGAGCTTTTCACCACTTGAGCTTTTGCATAATGACTTGATGGTTTTTCCTATCCCATCTTTTAAGAGAGCTAAGTATGCACTTATGTTTATTGATAATTTCTCGAGGCTTACTTGGGTTTATTTTCTCAAGTAAAAAAGTGATGTTTTTTCACACTTCAAAGTCTTCAAGGATTTGGTCGAGAAACAATCTTCTAGTTGCATAAAGAACCTTCATACTGATAATGGGGGGAGTACTTCAACATTGAGTTTTTTGACTTTTTGGCAACTCAAGGCATTATTCACCAACATTCTGTTCCTCACACTCCACAACAGAATGGCTTAGCAGAAAGGAAGAATAGAACTTTGAAGGAAATGGCTTACTGTATGATGCATTCTAGAGATATACCTCCTATCTATTGGGCAGAAGCAGTTAATTGTGCTAACTACATTCAAAATCACACACCACATAGAACACTTGAGTATTTGACTCCAGAGGAAGCTTGGTCCAACACTAAGCTAGATGTATCATTTTTTCGAGTCTTTGGGAGCCATGCTTGGGCCTTTGTGCCAAAGAAGAAAAGGAAAGCTTTGGATAAGAATTGTAAGCCCTTGATCTTTGTAGGGTATTGTGAGGACATGAGAGCTTATCGTCTTTTAGATCCTGATACACATGACGTTATTTTTCGAACACATGTTCAGTTTGATGAGCACTTCACTCCTCATGATTCTTCATCTTCTTCCATGCCTCCTCCTTCATCTCATCTTGAGGATCCTCTCTTTGAGGAGATTGATCAGGAGGTTATAGATGTCGTTGAGGATCCTATTCCCACTGATGTTGTCACTATGCCTAAGTGGGCTCGTACAACAATTTTTGAGGCAACACCTTTCATATAGGATCTTCCACCCACTAGGAATCATCAGACACATTCTACAGGTTCTGGACGGTTGTGTCAAGCAGTTTATGAGGATCCACAGTCTTTTTCAAAGGCTCATGGAATATAGGAGTGGGATGATGCGATGACAGCCGAGTATTCTTCTTTAATGAAGAATCATACTTGGGATTTGGTATCTCTTCCTAAGGAAGAAAGATGGTTAGGTGTAAGTGGGTGTACCTAACCAAATATGCAGCTGATGGGTCCATTGACAAGTATAAGGATCATCTTGTTGCAAAGGGTTTTTCACAAGTTAAAGCTATTGATTACTCTGAGAATTTTACATCCGTTGCCAAGATGGATTTTGTACGCCTTGTACTTGCTATTATTGCATCACAGGGGTGGCCCGTATACCAGATGGACGTGAAGAGTGCCTTCTTACATGGAGATCTACAAGAGGAAATATACATGGAGCTGTCAGCTAGATTTGTTCAGGATTCTTCTCTTGTTTGTAGGCTCCGAAGGTCTCTCTATGGTCTCAGACAAACCCCTCAGGCTTGGTATGAGAAGATGGATTCTTTTCTTCTATCTACTAGTTTTGTTCGTTGCCACTCTGAAAAGCAAGGCTCATTCTCATTGTGTTTCATTGAGTTCCATAATAATATATGATATTGTTGTTCATTTGTTTGTAAAGGTTATTTGTAAAGTTATTTTAGCGAATTGCTTTCATCTTATTGATCGTGGTGTTTGATTAACATATGTGTTCTTGGTTTGGTACGATCTGATTATCGTTCCTTTTAATGTTGCTGTAAAGCTCTTATTTTTCCACGTTTTAAAAGTATGCCGACAAAGGTGAGCTAATCAAGTTGAATATTTATTTGTTGTATTTGTTGAAATATTCTCAATGACTCTTGAGGATGAAAATGTCCAAATCCTCTTGACACCGTTTGTCACCAATTAATAAGAAATGTACAAAGAAAGCTATGAAATTATTAATTATTTATAGTCAAAAACACATAAACACGTGTAAACAACCATGAATTTTAAACATGCACTGGAGTCATGACCAAAAATTCTCCCTCACCTTGAACACTTTTATTAACCTTTATATTTGATTAACCATCCTTTAGCCATACTTAGAAAGCAGTTTCTCGTGACTTTTTGTTTTTCATTTTTTGGCTTTCAGAAGACAATTCAGGGTGCCACTAAAACCCAAAAAAGAAGCACTTAACACTCTGTGTCTACTATATTTAGGTGTTGCCATGCATTTGATATTGCAATTAGATGGTAGCCCTTGAGGAGGAAATGCCCCATTCTAAATCTCATACTTTGTAAAACTTGTAATCATTATAGTCTACAGACCATATTTCTTTCACGCATTGCATAAACAAGGGATGTGAATTGTTTTCTAGAATGCCTCAAATAAATGTGGCTTCCCTTCCTTCACCAACATACTCTAGGGCTTATCAAAATAAGAGCTTTGGAACTATGATGATACTTTTTGGCAGGGGCATGGGCATCCTCATGAAATATTGACATTGTTTCAACAAATGCATCAAACAACTGACCAATTTGATTCGTTCACCTTTGCCAGCATGTTCCTAGCCCATGAAAAATAGGAGTTTTGAAACATGGTGTAGACATCCTACGTTACAAGCGCCCTTGAAGACATGTCTGTAAAACGTCTAAGCATGTGAATTGTTCAATAAAATGCATGAAAGATACGTGGTCTCATCAACTACAAACGTTGTGGGCTATTAAAAAAATGGGCTTGTTGAAATGGCAACAACACTTTTTAGTTAAATTTAATCGACATGTGTATATCTAAACTCAATAGCCTTTTCCTACATCCTCCTAATGGGAGCTTTAGAGTAGGCCATGGATAACCATCATAGCATAATGGTAGTGTTTTTTGCTAAATGTAGTTACAAGTCACCTAATACAAATGTATGCAGACTATGGAAGCATACACAACACAAGTCAATTGTTCTACAAAACACCTCAAAGAGATGTGGCCTCATGGAACATACCCTAACAATGTAAGCTTCATTTCTATCTTATTAGCGTGTAGCCATGCATGTTTAGTGGATGAGGGTTGTAAATTCTTCAATGGTTTGAGTTCCTCTTATAGAAATAGGCCTATAATTGATCATTATGTCTGCATAGTTGACATTCTTTGATGTGTTGTCTATTTTTAGGAAACTATAAACTTTATCATCAACATGCCAATTAAACCTAAGGTGGTTGTGTGGATGTGTTTGCTTGGTGATTGTAGACAACATAAAAACATGGGGTCACACTTATTTACACCAACTCTTCTTTTTGAGTTGGATCCTCATGCACATGTGGGGCAAGGTTTAAATAGTATGGTGATTGATGCAGGATAAATGAATTAAAAAGATCCTTGGATGTAGTGGATGTAGTTGGATTAAAGGCCATAAAATGGTGCAATGTTGTTTTTGTAGGAGACACATCACACCCACATATATAAGGCAATAAGATATTTTTCATATTCAAAACATGTACTAAGTGACATGAATAAGGAGTACAAAAAAGTATCCCTTTTCCACCTTAGTGAGAAGTTGGGAATTACACTTGGATTGTTAAACATGCCCCCTTTGAAAACTCTTGCCATTGCCAAGAACCTTCATGTGTGTGTTGACAGCCACATTGCAACCAAAGTTTTCTCCAAGATCGTTTGAAAGCAAATTGTTGTGAGAGACGTAACAAATATTGCCATCCCACAATCAATCAATCATTATGTTAGTATGACATCTTATGCTCTAATATAATATATAACATATATATTATAATACTTTCATTTAAGTCATGTGCTATAGTTATCTATAGTCGTTTTATATACGCTAACTGCATTGTCACATTTTGCAATTGAATTTTACATCCCTGCACATTCACATTAATGTGTATTTGTGTACATATAAAATAGAGTAGAGTAAGACATAAACTCATAAAAAAATTTGATTGTAATCATGTGTGTTATTATTCACCCAGTGACGTATCCATTGTACACTTTCAACATATCCATTACACACTTAAGAGTACAATTACTAACTACCTATATAGATAGCTATATATTTTTTATTAAAATAAATGTAAGCTTGTCTTGGGGCAGACCTACATTTGTTTGAATAGAAAATATATATTTCTTTTAATATATATTGATGCATGTTAACTCAATCCAGAAGCGAAGGCCTCGGGATGATAAACTTGACGGTTGACCTGGTTAAAAAAGATAGCTAAGTTAGTGCCCCGCTAAATTTAGGATTCGATGCGTTTGTCTTCGTCCAGTGTTCGTACAAAAGTGAAGCGCATAGTTAATTATTCCGCAGAAGTAGTAGCTTCTTTATCTCTAAATAAATAAATAAATAAATAAATAAAATACAGCAGCTGCTATTACTGGTGTTATGGCATGTGCGAAATGGCGTAGTTACCCTTGCGCACGAGGGGGATCCAGCGGTTCGAACCCTGCACCTGACAAGAGCCGATTTAAGACTCAAAGCGGGGGTTATCTTCGTCCTCGCAGTCGCAGGTGTATGCCGAGGTCGAAGAGCTTGCGATCTCTTATGGCGCCGATGAGATCAATGCTCCAGAATAATCAGAATGGACAAGGCGCTGCACAGGATAACAATCTCATCTTTACCTCTGACCATTTCAAAAACCAGGCCCTCATATCCTCTCTCGATCAAGTGAGCCTTCCTGCTAAATCATATCCCATCATTTTGCAGTTCTTTTTCGCTGTAAATTATTCCATTGTTTTGCATCTACATCATGCTCTTCAAATATACGGCTATTCCTAACGACAACGCAAGAAAATTGAATCGGAACTACAGAAGCTTTTGAAATTTAAATTTTTAGGCAGTCTGAAAAGAATACCAAAAAATTAATATAATACTGAAAATTGTCTGTCCTGAATTTCCGGAGCCATTTGTTTGAACTGTGAGTGATGTAAAAATGAATTAGGCGCGACACTCACTCTCTGTTGCACTCAGCTTTGCAGAGTGATATTTATTTTTTCCCAGCAATCGCTATCTAATTTTTTCCCCCTGTTTTTTGCCGCTTTACTTTGGGAATGGTACCCTTACCTTTACCCAATATGATTTCTCTCAGGCTATGCAGTTGGTTATTCTGTAAATGCTGTCAATTTCTTTTCCATTTTTTTTTTGTTTCCCTGGGTAAATGAAAGAAAAAAGAAAGAAAAACTTTTAATGACGTCCACAAGACCAAGCAGTCTAAGGGACCAAGAGCCACAACATTAAGAAGCTTTCAGATTTCTGTAGATGTTGGCTCTTCTACTATGAATCTTGACTAGGAAACCAGCTGTTTTGTGGATCCTTTCCTCGTCAAATTAACTCATTTAGGCGTCTACCTTCAGATCATACTGTAAACGGATAACCTCCTATGCCGCATATTCCAAAATGAAGTGCCATTCAATTTCAAACACCCATTTATTGTAGAAAATACAAGTTCTTTCTTCCTAATTTTCCTTGGGTACCGTCCATCTACCAATCTCACACCTAAGATGATGTGATCCGGTCCTCATTTGAGCCACTAACATCCTAGCCTTACCCTTAAGAGCAGCATGTAGATATACTTTTTCCCCATGCTCCCATGTGGGGGTTGAACTCTTTAAGATAGTGTGTATTCTTTTGGCCAATTTGTTTTGTCCACATGGTAGTCTTGAATTTTTCTAAGACAAACTATTTTATATCCGCATTGGTGTTAGGGCAATCTTGCAGCTTAATGTCCCATTTGTTCATCCACTTATTGTTGTGCTTCATCCATGTTTTCTTCCTACGGTCCAACTCCTTCTCAACGACCAATTTGGGCCAGCGAAGGTTATCCATGTTTTCACTTTTTTTAAATAACTTATCAACTGGGTTAATGCTGATGCCTCCATTGGGAAAATTCCTGTTTCAGCCAAAAGGATCTCATACGAAACTGTTGCTTTGACTTTGATGCTACTAGTGATTGGATGCTTTTGGATTCTCTCTAGTTGTCTCCATTTTTGATTTGACATACTACCCCCCCATACTTCACACCCATATTGGACAACAGGCGTGACCAACAAACCGAAGAGGGTTTTCTTGGTTTTCCAATCCCATAATTCTGCTTTTCTGCACCTGTCCTGGAGTAGGTAAGATGCTTTCCACCCTCCCTGAATCCTTTTTGCTCTACAAGTCTCCTAGCTGAGCCTATTGTGGAAAACAATTCCAAGGTATGTGTACTCTTCCACTATTTCTAGTGGGCTGCCATCAAAGATAAACGTAACCTGTTGCTTCTTCTTTTTTAAGGAAAAAATCATGACTTTGCTCTTGCTAGTGTTCACTTGCATCCCAACCTCTTAGCAAAAGAGTTCTAAGGCCCTCAAATGTTCTCTTAAATCATGGGCAGTTTTTGTAATTAGAATAAGGTCATCTGCATATAAAAGTAACTTCACCACATAGCCCGCTAGTTGGATATCACCCCATCTGTTTTGTTTAACCATTCCTCCAGTTTGTCTATGTATAAACCGAAGAAAGTAGGAGATAGAGGACATCCTTGTTTAACTCCAATGTCGCTACCAAAACATTCAGACATGCCCTCGTTAATTCTAATTTTAGCCTTAACCTGCTCATAAAGTTTATGCACTGTAGCTCTATACTCATCAAGAATCCCAAGTTCCTGTTGTCACCCAGAAGTTGCACCTTGATAGAGAATGGTGTGTGTACTCTTTCTTATGTTGACAAAATTGGAACACCTCAAGGCTATGTGTAACCTATGTCTGAGGTGAACCTCCAGGGAGGGTTGCTTCCCTTATGAGTCACCTAAAAAACGAAATCTTTGACAAGGAAAAGGGAAAAGAAATGTGGAAAATGGGAAATAAGGGTGATATACCAATAGTTTGATACTTGCATGTAACTCTGCACACAGAGAATTTAAAGATCCACACACCTGCACAACTCTGAACTATTTTGCAAAATTAATTCAAGCATTTAAGAAAAGAAATCGGTAGAGAGAGTGAATTCCACAATAAGGAAAACACAATATCGTATAACAAACACAATGAATAATCTGAAAACAATAGTATGAGAGGGCAAAACGAAGCTTTATTTTATTGAGAGGTGCAAGTACAATAACTGAAGATGCACAAGCAAATCAATTGTTCAAGTATGTTATTCTACAATAAAAAATCAGCCTATATGGGCTGCTCTAAGCTAAGAATAGACTGTTGTTCTCTTCCAAATAGATTGTTGTTCTTTTATTTATTGAGTTCCCTTCCAATCCCTGATGCATTGTAATGTCCCTTTTTCCCATTTAAG
Source organism: Taxus chinensis (assembly GCA_019776745.2). Lineage (NCBI taxonomy): Eukaryota > Viridiplantae > Streptophyta > Pinopsida > Cupressales > Taxaceae > Taxus > Taxus chinensis. The sequence continues at coordinate 381,116,000 of CM034151.1, forward strand.
AGATACTAATTGGTCTTCTTGCCATTCCTTTTCCATGGCAAAGAAGTGAAGAAGACAGAGGGGAATCTTGAGCCTCTATTTGCATTATTCTTCTAATATTTTATAATTTCTTTTAGAGTTTTCCCCTCTTAATGAGGTCGGTTGGGTTTAATGCCTCTACCTGGCAAAGAGAGCTTGTTGCTCCTTAGTCATCCACTTGGGGATGAAAACCCTCATGTGAGGTCTTCTTGAAGGACGAAAACCCTTCATTAGACTTGGGTGAAGGACGAAAACCTTTCATCACCATTTGGCATTGAAGAAGGAAGCTGATTTGAAGATCATTTTGGCATTTCTAGCAGTTATACTATTTTTCTAGGGTGGAGCGACCTACCTAGGCTAGGTTTTGAGGACATAGGCAAAGAATTGGAGCAAACTGATTTTGTAATCAGATTTGTCATATTTTTGAAGGCCGGAAGGCCGGAATCTTGAGTTGCATGATTTTTGGAGATTTCTATATCTATATTTCATAATTATTTCGTGGCCAACAGTGTGTTTTCAGTGTTTATTGGTTATATTGGCTTCTAAACATATCAAATATCATATATAAAATAGTGGCGAGTTGTGTGGATGTGTTTCATTATTCCTTGAATGCTCCCAGTCACCTTCTACCCACCAAGCAGGTGTTGAATAGGTCCATCAGAGATGATATTTACAGGTGTTTTATTCAGACTACTTGGGTGAACCCCCCTGGCGGCTTGCGTCCTAAGATGGCCTTTTATGCAGAGCATTTTCTTGAGATCAGCAACGGACTCATCATCCACCCCCTGTACACCTTTCGCCATTGGATGCATGCCCTTTGCATACCCCTGGGTCAGTTTCGGGTGGGCTCCCACAGATTGCGTTGTGAGACGGATCATCATATTGACCATGGTGACAGACTTTGCAGGCTCTGTAGCCTCTAAGAGGTTGAGACTAAGGACCATTTCATCTTCTGCTGCCCCATATACTATGAGATCAGGGGACGATTTCGTTGCCTCTTCAGAGGGGTTCAGACCCTCCCGGTTTTCTTCAGATATATTGACCAACGGTGCCTTGCCCTCTATATCCGTGAGTCTCTGGAGCTCTGGGACCAGATTCTTCACCCACCTCCGAGAGTCATTTCCACGAGACGGATTACATCTTTCTTTCCGGTTCTACCCGCAGTGGGTGGTACCAAACGACAGAGCCACTCTGATCCTATTACAGGGCATAGATCAGTTCGTTCCTGGCTAGACCTTCACAGCTCCCCCAGTGGCCACCAGCCGGCTCGGCAGCGTACACGTCTTAGAGGGCATCCCAGATCTACTTGCCTCCCTGGCGGTCGTTCTAATCTTAGTTCTTTGCGGGGGAGGGGGCCCTCGCCCCCCTCTTCGAGGAGTCATTCCATTAGTAGCTACTCATCAACTTTGAATGTTAGGAGGGATGAGACTACCATTTCTGAGTAGACAGCTCCTGATCAGCGCCCTCCTTCATTCTCTTCTTCGCTTTCCTTCCCCCCTTTGACTCATTATCCCCGTCTGTGGGGGTTTTGTTTTCTTGGGGTTTTTTTCTTGTTCTTCTCTTTTTCTCTCTTCTGTTCTCGGGAACTTGTTTGAGTCTTCTCCACTTGCACTTTGTATATTGTTTGGACTGCAGTCCCATTGACCTACTTCTGTGGTCATTCGTTGGACATTAATATATTTATCTTATCTTATCTTATCTACAGTCTACTGCAATTTGCATTTTTAGATCTGCATATTGAATATTCAATAAAAACCCTCAAAGGGTTATTACAATGGTATTAGAGCACAGATCTTCAAAGGCCTAGGGTTTCAAGTTTGAAGAATTGATGGCATGGAAGGATAAGATCTCTATTTTTGATGGCACTAACAAAATTTTAGTGAGATCATGGTTGTCAGAATTGGAGACATACTTGCAGCCAAACCCTATGTGTGTGGAGGATGCCCTGGAATTCACCCCTTGCCATTTGGAAGGGATATCAAGGGATTGGTGGTACTATGTGTTAGAGACCCAAGGAGAAGATTCGGTTTGCTTCTTGGATGATTTCAGTGAAAAGATCATAGGAAGGTTTGATATGCAAGTTTTCAAGGATGAGTCCCAAGGTAATAGTTCATTTGTATTTAATGATATTCCATTGGTTTCTAATGATTGTATGGGGCAAGGTGTTGAAGAAAATTCAGATTTTCATAAGGATGAAAAGAATGAGGTTGGGGACTCAAGCACAAGCCCTGAGGATGGTACACACATCTGTGTACAAAGTACTGATGACTGCATGACAAAGGTAGCTCCAATTGTTGAAGATAAGTGGCTTCAATGGGTGGGTAAACCCCGGATTGGTATGTACACTTCCGAATTATTGTGTCCATCTTTGCATTTATTGGAACATGTCTTGAGTAACGATTTGAGGATACCAAAGGAAATAATAAGCTTGCAAGATCCTAATAGCATGCACATGAAGGAATGGGACCTGGGTGATCCTAAAGGAGAATTGGTGAAGAGCTTTCCCCCTCCAAGGGCTATGGTATGTTTGAAAATATAATCAATTCCTTATTTCATTTGATTCATATGTCAACTGTTATACATGTGCCTAGAAAGGAATTTTGGGATCATAGTGGTGAATGTATTAGAAATCACTCACCCAAATTGATATGGCCAAGGAGAGAGGAAGAATTTCTCCCTGAAGGTCTGAGGATCACAAAAGATGGAGCTGCTGGTCTGTACATAACAGCAGTGAAAGGAAGGTCATTTGAGGGAAATTTCAGCCTACTGCAAGCTCAAGGACATGGGAGATTTGTTAAGCAAGCATCATACAAAGATATAATGAAGGTAAGCACTCGGAAAGCAAAAGGGCATGAAGGTATTTCAGTTTTTGTCCATGCATCACTTCAGATTTTCTACCATGAGTGGATGGTTAGGAATACTCATGTTTCATATATGATGTGTCCTCTTTTGTCACCAATGATTGAACACCTTTGTGCACGTCATACTTCATGGGGTAAGGAGATAAGAGGTGTTAATTTTTGCAAAGGACATGTAGACACTCGGGCTCAATTTCTAAGATGTTCTCACAAGTGGAATGTAGATGCTATGACGAGTCCTTCAGAGGGAGAAAAATCTGATTTTAAAATCAATATGGAAGAGTTGGGAGGATTGGGCAGCCATATGCATCAAATTTCCAAAGGAGAATGGGAAAGAAGGTTGGGGTCAAGAAAGGATAATTTCAAAGGCTTCACGGTCACCCATAGCATCTTCATGTTGTCAAATTTCGTGGAAATGTGCAAGGTATGCAATGATTTTTTTGAAACTAAGCTAGTTGAAGTTACATTGGTATGGAATGGTGACTACATACACTTTCTTATGATCCTATCATGTTTTTTCTTTCACCATCTGCAAGATAAATCAGATTTGCTAGGAGTACATGAAGGCAAGGTACATTTAATATATTTTTGAAAGGTTGATTCTAACTCAAAAATTCTGAGTTGTAAAAAGAGTAAGAGCAACACCCTTTCTTCAATGTATGACACACCAACTTATTATTCATTCACGGTGAAAGGTTTTTCTATAAAAACCAAGTGGTCACTAGGCTTGTTGAGAGGACACGGACCATACCTTGCATAAATAAAATGGGGCAGCTATCACTTCTCCTAAGAAAAGATGAAGTATGTGATGGATTCTTTGTGATTATGTTAGTCGATGATGAAGTAGTTCTTAGAATTCAATGGCTGCAATCTTTGAGGAAATTCTCCCTCAATTGTCATGATAAAGAAGTGAAATTCTATGACAAAGACAAAGATATCAGAATTCAAGGTATTAAGGATGAAGGGAGTACATTAGGGAATGCTTGGTATTCACATTGTGGTTTGCTTTCCATCATAACAGATTGATTTGGACTTTTGGTGCTCTCCCATCATTCCTGTGGCTCCATGATTGTTTCTTTGCAGAAAAGAGCTGCAAGGGCTCATAAGTTTCTTGCTCATATGGCTAGACTCGCTCAGAGTGACCTCTCCTTGGGTGGACGCATGAACCCGCTGCCCTCTTCTCCCCTCTGGACTGCAGATGGCCTATCAACTAGCATGGATGGCAAGGGTCGGATGATGCCAGCCCTATATAATTTTTGATGTTTTAATTGCCCTAGTTTTTGGTGTTCAGCTCTGTCTTGTTGTTACTTCCCCTTTGGGGATAATGTTATGTCCGTATGTAGTGGTATGCAGAGGGATAGGTATTTTCACCCTGCAGCATTATAGCTCTTTTTTGGATTAGGCCTCTAGAAATGCATGGTTCACATAATTGATCATGAAGGTAATTAACCTCGAAAGGTAACGCTACAAATGCATATTATTTGGTATATGCAATATATACGGGAAAGGGAACCCTCAACCCTTGTTTACGAATAAAAAATAAAATAAAATCACAAACCCCATAAATGCAATGATGGCACATTCTGAAAAGGGCCTTGAACTTTTATATCATACAACATTATTGTAACCATTTATTTGTCATTGATTCCTGGAATATTGTACAAATGTAGTTCAGTTTGAAGTTTTTAATGAGACAGTAATAAGTAATAACTAATTGAAGTTAAGTGTTCATTTGTCTGATGAATATTGGAATAATTCTATTCTTTCTTTCTTCAGTGTACAGGGTTTGTAGAACAATGCATTGTGTGGTGTTTATCTCAATATTTGAAGTAAGCAAACTATTAGACAATTTTATTGGAAAAAACAATTAGGAGGGCACACAAGATGCAAAACAAAACCATTGGTATTGACTGACAAAGAAAAACTTGGCAGAGGAAGAATATAGTTTAGGGGCACATGATATTCTCATAATACGAAAACCAAAAAACTTTAATGAAAAATATCGTGTGAGAAGGCTCCCTTTCTCTATGCTCTACCGTTTTCCTGATACTGCTATTTATAGGAAATGAGTGAGGACTTGGGCAAGAATTAGCCAATCAAATGAGTTCACTTGGATGGAAAATAAGAAAACACAACTTAAACCAAGTAAACTTATCTTGTACAATAACCCAAGTTAAACTTACATGACTAGGTATGTCTTATTTACTCTGAACAAATTTGTCACAATTGTTTCTGTATTCTGGTTCTTGGGTTTCGATGTGTTTTTCTTGAAATTTCCAGAATGGTGGATTCAATTTCCATTATTTCTGTCAATGTAATAAAAAATTAGTAGAACTTAGCTTCCATATCGTATTTACATTTTGAATCTAGAAACTTCACATTAGATCTAGAATGATGATTATATGGTTTCCCAACCTTCTTTTAGCAAATCTCCAGCCAAATTAAAGTTGTTAATATTTGAGAAAATTTATGCCAAGAGCTTGCTTACCCAGATTTTGGGGTTTAAATTTTCTCAGTAATATTTTAGATGTCTATATTAGTAGACAATTTTTTTGTGTAATTTGTGACAAAGCTTATAGACCATTGTATTATTATTCTGATTGAAACTTGTCAATGAAGTTGTTTTATGTCGATATTTTGGTTCTAGACCCAATGTTTTATATTATTGTGCTGAAAGTTTTTATTCATTTTATTAATAATTGAATAAGTTAAGTGAATGAGTACTTTTTTGGCCAATTTTCCTGTATTGATTCCTTATTTTACCTCCAGACATTGTAGAAAGTTATGGAATGAGCCTGGTTTACTTTTACTTTTTTTCACTCTCGTGCTCACTCTATTCAACTCATTAACAATCAATCAAATCTGGCCACCAGTTTTTTGTTTAGCGTCGTGTCTTAACTAATTTGGCGAACGTTGAACTACAGATGGAATAACGTAATAGATTTGTCAGTAATTTTAATTGTCAGTCTACATAAATCTCTCTACCCAATAATCTTCTGTCATACTCTCACTATTTAGGTTGTAGAAACTAGAAACTCGTCTCAGATTCCTTCAGATCATTGCATTAAGGATTTTTCATTTTTTTTGAAGATTATCCTTAATAATGTTTTAATTCTAGAACCATTCAGTTAGAAATCCCTGAAAATTCACTGATAGACTTTTAGTCTTCCTGGGTTTATATGGATATCCAGAATAATTAAGTTACCTAGGGTTATGCCATCAGTCTTGCAAGTATCTAGTTTTTCTAAGATGTATTTAACCATGCTGTGTTTGTTTTTGAGCATTGTCATGAGCACTGGGATTAATCAAGTAAGCTCACTTTTTGTCATCATACTGTAAATTGGTGCCAAAATTTTCAGTATCTTGCTATGTACGAGAGGTCTGTCCAGGATCCGGGTGGTTTCTGGGCTGATATTGCATCTCAATTTTACTGGAAAGTTAAATGGGGCTCAGAAATTTGCTCGCAGAATTTCGATGTGCGCAATGGACAAATAAAAGTTGAGGTAAGTTCAAAAAAAGAAGTTGAATATTTTTGGCCTGACAATCAAAGTATATTTTTACAGGTAGAAAAATTATAGCGATTATGAACATTTCTTCTAGAACATTCTAATCAATCTACATCTGCTAATATTCTCTAGTTTAGTATCCTTGAGTTTGAGGACCTGATTTATTATTCTCACAAGTTTGTGGAGCAAACAATTGTCTGTTAGCTAAACAATGTTAGTATGAGACATGGAAAATCATTTGAGGGCCATGGTTGATAACAATTTAAACCTTTCAGTGGTGCCAAAGGTGGAGTCTCCTTTTTCAACATATGCTATAACTCTATGAATTCACGATAAACCCCCTCTGTTCTTTCTCACGGCGCAGCCGCCGAGAGCGGTGGGGCCACCCGACTGGATAAGGTAGAATGCGCGCGCCTCGCCGAGACCCGCTGCCGGCAAGAGCGGCGACATAGCAACTCGCGGCCGGCGGGGTGGGCTCCGCCCTGTCGGACCGGGCACGCCCGCCCGAAGGGTGATGGCGCGGTACCGCAGGTTGTGATGGACAATGAACTATCACGAGGATTGCTCATGAGGGTTTGCCAGGTAAACCATTTCTTGGAGGAACCAGCTACCCATCGATGGCAGGGGAGGAAATGCGGAAATACCAATTTAATTCTTAATACGTCGGAGAGAAGTTTGAACTATCAATGCTGATAAGGAATAGACCGGATTATGTTTCCATGTGTTTTTGCTTGAGAAGAACCATATGCTACTTGTAGCTGCCATGGTGTGGACTGTCAGTCCCAAGGGATTTGGGACCCGTATTGGTGTCTGTGGCATGTTCTTATCCGGTGTTTCCCCTTCTCCTTTAGGCTTAGGTCCATAAAAGCAATATAATTCCTATGCTGATAGGAGTAATGTAATCATGGTAGCTTGTAAGAAAAACAGATGGAGTGTCTTAAATCTTGTAGAGCAACTATCGCTAAGATAGTGCACAAATAGGGTAATTTTTTGCTGCAACTCTGAACACCACTAGTAGCGATCCTACATGCAGACTAGACTGACTATCCTTAATAACCCATAAGTATTAATGATTCATTCGTTGCCATTGAGCAATAATCCCATGATCATCCTCTGAAATAAATTAAGATAGAATAAAATTCTATAATAGCAATAATAAAGTTGCAAGAAAAGGATGCCTCAAAATAATCTCTTCCCTCTTACTGATAAGTTGAACATGTTTGGAATTTTTGATTATGGATAGCAGTGAAAATGTTCCCATCATGGATCCTGAGATTTGTGAAGAATAAGTAATATTACATGAGAGGAAAAACTATAAATTATTCTATCACCCATGTAGCCTGTACTGACTTTAAACTGCACATTCATTATTGACAGAGGTACGATAAGAGTAGGAGGGAAGAAGGAAATAGATGTAGTAGAACCATTGCATTGAGGAAATTAGCTCAGAAGGAAAGAGAATTCAATCAGAAGGGGAAAAGAGTGTACATTGTAATTAATGTAGATAACCAGCAAATATAAAATGAAAGGGATTATGACCCACCTGTTGAGTATACATGATTTAAACAGAACAACTTCATGAGACATCAAAGAAGAATGATTTAATAGTGGGAGAATTTCGATTTAACAAACACGTGCCTGATTGAAGTGTTGCCTGATAATTGTGTAACATACCACCCTTGTGGCAAAATTCACTGCTAATTGTTTTCTTAATTTTCACACACTCAAAGTACATAGGCAACTAAATTCAATAAGGGTCCTCCAATTTTTGATTAACTTTTCAATCCACATGGCTGCAATCATTTGTGCCTCTATGGCCTCCAAGCTGCTTCCTTGTGGGAGAGTGGTGTTAAAACTGTGATGGTGGTAACCTCCCATCTGGGATTCCCATTCTGAATCCAAAATTTCATCCCATCTGGATTCCATTGAATGCACAACCATTCAAGGATATGGCATTTACTTTACATGATCACGCAAGCATCAATATTTCATCAAAATGAAACCTTTACATGTCCATCATAATTAAGACAAGATTGCTTACAGTTAAACATTTATTCTATTCATTTTTCCATAGTCAATCATCTCAAGTTACATTATTGCATTCGCACTAGATAGCCTCATACCCTACACTCCACTACCAAGTCTTTACAAGAAATAACACTCAATATCAAACCTCTATTGCTAAATAGTTCATCTAATCTATTATTTATTAGCAAGTTATGTCATTTCATTACATTAACTGACATGCCCATCCTTTCCATGTCCATACAAATATTATTTTAGTTTCTGTAGAATCATAAATCACCATTTAAGTTCATCGTCTGTTAAGAACATATAATGATAGAATACCGTTTTAACCAGTGTGCACCCCTTCGGATGCATATGCCCACCCCGGGAGATGCTAGGGTGACACCACATATCCGACGTGTGCCGGATGGGTGTGGTACGGCGGTCACGGGAGGGTTTGGGCGCTTCTTGGATATGGATTGGATACCGTATCCAAATACGAACCTGTAATTGTGCTGTATTAGATACAACTGGATACAGTAAGCACGGCAATTGCAGCAGTATCTGATTTAAAAGTTAAAAAAATAAACAAAAAAACCTCTTCAAAAGGCTAAAAAGATGCTTAAAATTGTATATGATCTATAATACATTTTAGCAACAATGATTGAGGACATGGGGTGAGTGTTAATTTGCTCTTTTACTTCAAGCTTTTACATTGGCCCTGATCAACATGCAATTCTTTTGATATGTTTCGTTTGGCCTACTCAACTTATTTTCTTTCATTTCGTCTATTTTCCACTGGCCTAAAGAACCTGCAATTTCAATCCATTGAATACTGAACTTCCTACCTTCCCATGTGCTGGGAGTGTGTAATTTTTAATGTAATGTATAAGTTCATTTATAATTTAGAATTGATAGTTATTATTAATATATTCTTAATTTCTGATTTATATCATTATAATATTTTAATTATTACATATTATGTCGTATTCGACTGTATCCATATCAGAGGACATTAAAAATTAGTCATATCTGTATCCATATCCATGCAACTCTGCTATTTACTTACCCTTGAACGTAATAGATTGACCATCTAGGTGCCATTCCAATTTCCACATTGTTCAAGTATGAGGGCTCAAGATTCCATTAGAACATCCTACTGTGTTCTTTGGCACAAACATTGCATACATTGCCGGTCTTAGCACTGATTCATCCAAACAAGTATAGCACAAGGAACTCTACTCAAGTTTTGGAATGATATTTGCAAAGATTGATTGACAAACCATTACCATCAAATTCTTGAATCACTGTTTGTACCAACACGGGTGCTTTCAATCTGAGATTTGTGCCTATAGGCGGGTGGTAATAGGCTTTATTATTTACACATACAAGTTCTCATTTTTAAATTCCCACCATTACATAATGTTCACTTACACGTTATGTATTTTAACGATTTACTCAACCAACTGTTCCCGTTCCACTAATCTTGACTCATAAATATTAGAATAATTGTAATGAAATTACTTCAATATAAGAGCAAGAACAGAAGAATACTAATTGTATAAATGAGCCACTTTGAGCGGGCAACCTCCCAAAAGCACATAACAAGACTATAATTCACAAATTGATGGTTTGGGAGAGCCATGCTCATCCATATAGAGACCTAACTATGAAGGGTCACAACCCTTCATCCACACCTATTTATTAAAGATAAGTTGGCCTACATTAATCACTAACTAATGAAATGCAAATATTAATTGATAATTTTTGCCTTAGGTCGGCCCACACATATATCTATGCACGTGCTAGGTTAAACTCTTTTCAATAATTAAGCTTATTGTTGCAACTAGTTTGTTTGTGCATCAAAAAACTATTGTTCTTTGGTTATTTTTGCTGTATGGGTCAAGCCTATTTGTAGCTTCCCGTCCATGTGTTGTTATACCTACCTTCCTTGTTTCTAGCAGTTGTTATAGGCTTTATATGTGACGCTCTTCAATAATGAATAATGCAGAATCTTGCTTCTTCATTGCATGTGGAATCTTATATGGTATCAGAGCCCATGGTTGGAATACCCTAAGGGAGAGAAGAGCTGTATGATTGTTATTTACAGGACCATCTTCGTGAATCGAAAAGATCCATAACTTACTTGGGATTCTTACGGAAAAGGGAGAGACCACATAATGGAATTATTCCCATTACGTTCTCTTTCCCTATTTCTTAACTACCCCTAGTTAGTACTATGTCTAGATAGATGTATGACGACGAAAGATTATATTTAATCTACGTTGTACTTAATATTTACTGCCACAATTACTTTACCTCTTACTAATATTCCTCGTGAGTTGGGTTATTTCTAGTTAAACAAGTTTAGGTCATACGAGGTTTGTTATGACTTTTTAATATCATTTACTTATGTTACCCATAACTTCTCAATTTAAATGTGATAAGCATTTAAATTATTTATTGTCACTTATAGGCCGATTTTAAGTAAGGATTATAGATTGCTAAATACCTTAATTGTTCTAGTTCATTAAACTGACCTCTTATTTAAAGATGGAGACATCGTCCATTCATGAGGTTTAATTCAACATTTCCTAAGGAAATAGTGACTTAAGAATCATTGTTTAATGATAAACATACTCCCTTGTTTTCCACTAAGATTATACTTCCGCATTCATTGTCTTGATCATTTTAATATAGGTGGTTAAACAATGTGGCGATTAATTGTATTCACTATTCATCCATTAAAGAAACACATTATGGATTCATATTATTTGTTTAGATCAACCAATCACTATTGTATTTTACTTTCTGTTATTATAAACATGTACATAATCAAATAAAAAGTTTATAATAGGAAATCATCTTATTATTTTTGCTAAGGTTCTAAAGACCATATTTTAGCTGATTCTATAAGCCAATTGTATATATTATAGACATCAAGTAAAAATGCAGACAAAGTCTACCTATTCACATAGTAACAAAAAGAGGTCTGCGTTTATTTAATACCAAATTTTTTACAAGATTGAAATACAACTCCTCCCTTTATAACTTCAGAATTACAACTTTACATCAGGATCTTAACCCTTTTTCATTTAGGATTTCCTCATGAAATCAACATTTCAACTAGAGGTTTATATTAGAAAAGGATTACTTATACAGATATCCAAATGATCCAAAATCTTTACAAGTTTTGTAATCAACCCGAGTAACCACCTCATTGTAATATCCCCTTCCCATTTGAAGACCTTTGGCCTATTTTGTCAACTTGACGGCCAAAGGAAAAATATAAGGGTGACTTAAGTTATATTTAATTACTATAAAGTGCCATTAATAAAAGAAAAAAAATATATAGAGCACTTATAATAATTTATATGACTTAATAATTATTAAATCAAGGATGGAAAAGACCCAAATACAAATTGTTATCCATCCTAGGTGAAAAGGCGACTTGCCTTAAAAAGGGGAATGGGAATATAGAAAGGATAAATGCCCATTTTACTATGTATTTCCCCTAGAAAAATGTGACTTGCATTAGGAGGGAAAAAGTTGTTGGGAAAAGCATTTAATATGGGAAAATATTAAATGCTTGCATAGAGAAAAAATCCTTGGGAAACCAATTGGATATTGTAGAGGTTGTTTTGGGTCTCTTCTTCATTTATAAGGAGAAGTCGACTTGAAGGGAAACATATTCCATACCATTTGATATTTTCTAATTTGTGTCTTAAGCTTGTAGCTTATGCATATTTTTTTATGTGCAACTGCTGTTTGCAAATATCCAGCTTGTGGAGTAAGATCCCACAGGAACCCTAGCTTCGGTGGTGAGAGATCCATCCCTAGCTAGCAGGGCATTCTTCGGTAGTGAGAGATCTACCCTAGCTTGTCAATTTTTGAGCTGAATTGATGCCCCAAATGTGTTGGGCGACCTACTTTTTAGGGCAAAATTAGGGGTTTCGTGTTTGTTGTGCGAATTTTTTTTTTGGAATATTATTTTTCATATTTTTGTGGCCCAAGATCCAAAGTTTCAGCTCATTTGGACTTCTCTAGCAAAAGATATTAATTTTAAAAGTTTTCAGTTGTTTAGGGCACGCTGTAAATTTCTGGCAACATTCTGTTATTCGAAAAATTCCAAAAACAGTTCTATAATATCAGTTATTGTATTAGCAAGCTCCATTTAAAATTTCAAGAGATTTGAGCAAGTGTTTTTGGAGTTATCCATTATTTTCTGTTCGCTGCCCTAGATTTAATTTTCTGCAAAAATCAGATTTCTGTTTGGCTGCAATTTGTCTGTATTTTGCATATTTAAAGTTGGGATTGCCTAAAATCCGTTTAGGGGTAAAATAATGCCCATTGGGGACATTACAGTATATTTTAGTGCTCAATATTTGTGGTTGTGGCTAATATCTACCTTCTGTGTTGTGTTGATTGCCTCCTTACCTCTTTGATATTCACATGGTTTTTATGTGTGGCATTTGCTTGGTGTTTAGATCACCATGTTTAAAAGACTGAGTGATTGTTTGATTGAGATGTAGGCTTGGTTGTGGCTAATATTTATCCTATGGACCTGTATGATTGGACCTGATTGTGTATATTTTAGTGCTCAATACAATTGTGGTTGTGGCTAATATCTGCCCTCTGTGTTGTGTTGATTGTATCCTTACCTCTTTGATATTTGCATGGTTTTTGTCTGTGGCATTTGCTTAGTTTTTAGATTACCGTGTTTAAAAGACTTTGAGTGATTGGTCTGATTGAGATGTAGGCTTGGTTAATATTTACCCTTTGGACGTGCATGTTGTCCCTTCACTTGAGGGAGATCCATTTCTTCTTGGTGCCATCACCACCCTCTGCTTTCATGTTTTCTCTCTCATCCTTTTCCCTACAATTTTGTAGATTAGTGTTTAATGGTAGTTGGTGGCTGGTATTAGAGTAGTTAGTGTAGGAAGTTGACCTTTCTCCGGAGGTCTGTCTCATTGAGTCAAGCCCCACACTTGAGAGACATTCCCATGTTGGCAGAATTTTTGAGTTTCACGTGTGCATGTTTCAGATGACGACAAGTTACAAGTTGCCTTGTTATGAAAGACTAAGAACTAGTCTTCTTGAAGAGGAGCTTACATCCATATCCAGTGAGCTAGATGAAATGAAGAAAAGTTGGAAAAGAACATATTGTACAATAGTAAGTGATGGTCGGTTTTGATTTAAGGCAAAGGTCCCTCCTAATTCTTTTGGTAGTATCTCCGCAAGGTGCAATGTTTATAAGATCAATTGATACTAGTAACGAGCATAAAACTTCTCTTTTCATTTCCAAATGCATCGAACCAACAATTTTGGAGTAGGAGAAGGGAATGTTGTTCAAGTTATTATAGATAATGTAGCTAATTGCAAAGGAGCAAGTGATAGACTCATAGATAGATTTCCTCACATCTTTTGGATGCCATGTACAACCCACTGTTGGATCTTTTTGCTTGAAGATCTATCAAAAATAGAATGGGTAAGTAATATTGTGACTGAAGGAAAACAAATCTCTAAGTTTATCCTCAATAACTGCTTGACATTAAACTTGTATCGTTCTTTTGCAAAATGTGAGTTTTCTTTCCCCCGCCAAAAACAAGATTTGCCACCAACTTCGTTACTTTGCAAAGGGAGGTAGAGGAGAGGACAAGATTAAGAAAAGTGGCGGTTCCTAATGAATGGATAGATTTAAAGTTTGCCAAGGAAATCCATTCAAAAGAAATTAAAAAAAATATCTTAGGGGACATATTTTGGGAGGGGGCCAAAAAAATCACAAATGTTTTTGAGCCACTTGTTCAAATTTTAAGCATGGTTGATGGCAATCAACCTTGCATGGGTTTTGTGTGTGAGGGCATGGACAGAGCAAAGAAAGAAATCCAAAAGATACTAGCATGATATTGAAGAAGTCAAGCATATTTGGGAAATTGTGGACAAATGATGGTTAATGCTACATCGTCCTCTACATGCAACAACATGTTATTTAGATCGTAAATTAGTAGAGGTAAATCATGATACACATGAGGAGATAAAGAGAGCTATACTTGCAACCATAGTTTAAAAAATCGTTATCGACAATTACTCGGCAGGCCAAAATTTGACTCGGAAATTGGGAATCGGCGATTTTCCAGCAATTTATCGGCATTAATCGTTAACTTTATCACTACTTTAAAAATTGTTAAATTCATAAAATAAGCTTAAATTAAATGCAAAACACGCTATTCAAAACCCTAGTAGGCTCAAAGAGTCGAAACCCTTGCAAAATTTGGGGGCAAAAATTGCAGGTCAAATCGCAGAGGAAAAATTGCTGAAAAATGCTTTGAAATGAGGTCTTTCTTTTTGGTTTTTATCTTTTATACCCTGTATGGCGATTTTCCATGATTTTCAAGGTGGTTTTTGGCGATTTTCACGAGTTTTATCGCCGTAAATTGCCGCTTAATCGATAAAAAAGAAATCGCAATTTTTCAAAAGATTTATCGTTTTGCTTATGTCTCACGATTAATCGCGATTTATCACCAATAAATCGCGATTTTTAAAACAGAGCTTGCAACAATAGACATGTTGGTGCCTGATGAAGATGTGAAGGAAAAAGCAAGAGAACAACTTAGTATTTTCAAGAACCAACTTAAAATATTTGGTGAAAGGAAGCAAGGGCAAGCAGGATGAAGTGGGAACCATCTAAATGGAAAACTTATGGGTCTTGTACTCCAGATTTGCAGAAGCTCACCATGCAAATTTTCAAGCAATGTTCCAGTTCTTCTGCATGTGAAAGAAATTGGAGTACACACAATTTAATCCACACAAACAAGAGGAATCGATTAGTGGTTCAAAAACTCTCTGATCTTGTTTTTGTGCATGGCAATTTACGATTACTTACGCACTCTCTTGCAAATGAAAACGACAACTCTCGCCTCGGAGAAGCATGTTTTGCAGATGAAGAAAATATTGTTGATGATGAGCCTACTATTGTAGTATTAGATGAAGATACTAGTAATACTTTGATATAGAAGCAGGATTTGATGTTGCAAATGTTTAAAATTGCATTTTGGTTAATGCTCAAAACTTTTAAGTTTGAGGAATGGGTAATTGTCATTGCTATATTTTATATCAATATGTATGAACTATGAATTTTGACTGTTTGAGTCGTAACTATAAGTCTTAGCAGTTAACACTAATGGATTTTGCTATACATTTATGGGCTAAGTCACAGGGTTCGGCGATTTTTGGACATGAAGTTCGAAAATCGCCGAACCTCATTCGCCCCCCAAAAAATCGCCGAATATTCGTCATTATTCGTTATTAAAAAAATCTTTAAAAACGCTTTATAAAAAACCCTAAAACAACAGTCCGAGTTTATAAAAAGTCGTCGGCGTATGGGTTTTATCATTCTGCGAGTGTGAGTGCAATTTTGTTTGACAACAGTGTTTGCTTCGACTTTTACTGGCGAGTTCGTGACTTCTACTAGCGATTTCATGACTTCTACTGGTGATTTCGTGATTTAAATTTGTTGGCGAGTTCGTGACTTTTGCTTCGACCTGTTTGTTTCCATCTTCGACTAGGTTTACTTCCGCTTCGACTTGTTTGCTTCCGCTTCGACCTGGTTTGCTTCTGATTTGCGTGGCTTCCGTTTGACTTCCGTGGCCTTTGCGACCAGTTCGTGACTTCTGTAGCGAGTTCGTGGCCAGTTTGTGATTTCCGTAGCCTCTGTGGCAGTTCTGTGGCGAGTTCGTGACCAGTTCGTGGCCTCGGTGGTGAGTTCGTGGCCTCGGTGAACAGTTCTGTCTTCCACTACCAGCGCTGCCAGCCTGCCAAGTATTTTTCTAGGTTTTCTTTTGTTTGTTTAAATTTTTAAAATATTTACATATACTTTATAAATGGTTCGATTAGGTTTTCATATATTATATTTTATATATTTTATATTTTATAATTTATAATGTATAATTTTATTCATATTTAATATTTTATTATTTATATTTAATATTCTATCTTTTATTTGTATATTTTATTATTACATTTATAATAGTTTTTATTTTATTAATGTTTTAATTTTAATAAAATAATTAAACATATAATCGTCTATATAGTTTTTAATTTTTTTAATATATTAATTTAAAATAATATTCATTTTTAAATGTAAATTTTAAATTTTGAAGGTGTAGAGTTTTTTAATTTTTTCAAATTTATTTAACATTTAAAATTTAAACTATGAAATATAACATAACATTATTATATTTTAATGATAAAATATTAGTAAAACTATTTAACGTTTTTAGTATTTTAAAATTTAAATGAATTTTAAAGACATTTATTTGTAAAATATATTATTTTACATATTTATAAATTTATAATGCATTTTGATTTAACTATTTAAAAATATATATGTAGTCATTGAATTTTGTAGTCATATATTTAAATTTAAAAAATTAAACTTGTTTATAATGTATTTAACTTCGTGGTAAATTTGTAATATTATTTAATATTGTGTTATTTGAATGCAGATTGTCAATGGGACCCCTAAAATCAACTGCTGAGGGATGGAAGCATGTGAGCCGCGACAGTAACAACCTCAAATGTCGTTTGTGTGGTCATGCTTTTACAGGTAGTTAATAAGGGCAATGGACCACTTACTTGGGAATTCAGCCGATCGGGGAGGGGTTGCAGCATGTGAATCAATGACTCCAGATATTAGAGCTGCTTTAGAGAAAGAGCAATCCACCTCGATTGTAGGAAAGATGCAATCAGCCCAAAAGAAACAAAGAGTCCAAGAGAACATGTCTAAGTTCACGACATCTGTCGTGTCTTCTTCTACCAATATGCCCAACACCTCAATAGGTGGATCAATGGGGAGTGCAACATTGAAAACTTTGTGGAAACCATTAGAAAAACAACATGTGGATGATGCATTTGCTGATTTATTTTATTCAAGTGCCATTCCATTCAATGTAGCTAGAAATCCACATTTTTGAAACGCAGTTCAGAAAGCTGCAGAGTTTGGCAAAGGCTACACACCTCCTTCTTCAGAGGCTTTGAGAACAACACTTTTACAGAGGTCAAAAGATAGGTTGACTGAGAAATTATCTGAGGTCAAA
The DNA here is from genome assembly GCA_019776745.2 of Taxus chinensis. NCBI lineage: Eukaryota > Viridiplantae > Streptophyta > Pinopsida > Cupressales > Taxaceae > Taxus > Taxus chinensis. Next base: position 381,133,484 of record CM034151.1, read on the forward strand.
GCCTCTTGGAGGGCAACAGGTTGTACAATATTGAGTGATGGATGGTCAGATATATGTCAGAGACCACTGATTAATGTTTTGGTGGCTTGCCCTCAAGGTGTTGTGTTCTTGAAGGTGATAGACACCATGAACCATAAGAAAACTTCAGAGTATATTTTTGAAATATTAGAGGAAGCCATTCTTGAAATAGTTGTGGAAAATGTGGTTTAAGTGGTTACTGATAGTGCTGCAAATTGTGTGGGAGTTGGAAAGCTAATTGTAGAGAAATACCCACAAATATATTGGAGCCCGTGTGTAGCACATTGTTTGGATTTGTTGTTACATGACTTGGCTAAATTTCCATGGATACATGAAGCAATTCATAGAGGGAGAGCAATTGCAAATTTCATCAGAAATCACCGCCTCACATTGAATCTCTACAGGAAGCATGCATCGAGGGAGTTGTTGAGGCCATGCGAAACAAGGTTTGATTCATTTTACATCACTTTGAAAAGAGTGGTTGAAGAGAAAACAACTCTAAGATTTGTTGTGTTCTAATGAGTGGGAAAATTCAATGCTTTCTAAAGGTCCTAAGGGGAAGAACATAGAGCAAATTGTTTTAAATAGCAATTTTTGGGAAAGTGCAACAAAGGTTTTAAATGTGTGTGAACCAATTGTTGATGTGCTTCGCATGGTTGATGGCAACACCCCTTGTCTTAGTATGCTTTATGAGAACATGGACCGTTGCAAGGAAGCTATTCAAAAAGCACTAAATAATGTGGAAGGAGACTACTTGGAGATATGGAATACAGTTGATTATAGATGGAAAATAATGTACACACCTTTACATGCAACAACATGTTATTTGGAGCCTAAGCTATTTCAGATAGATAGAGATAGTGATCTTGAAGTTATGATAGGGCTTTATGAAGCCATTGAGAAGTTCGAACCAGATCTGACAATCACATGTCTAATTAGAAAGCAATGTTGGAAATACAAGGCAGGAGAAAGGGTGTTTGGAATATCAACAGCCAAATATGACATGTCACGAGCTGACATGCTTGGGTACAGATGGTGGAAGTCCTATGGAGCACAAACACCTGAATTGTAGCGCTTTGCCATTCGAATATTGAGTCAAGGAGCAAGTTCATCAGCTTGTGAGAGGAACTGGAGCTGCTTTGACCACATCCATTCTAAAAAGATGAACAAGTTGTTTGGAAAATTGAGAGATCTTGTTTATATTCGTAGCAATTTACGATTGTCTATGAACAATGCAACAAAAGACTCCACCTCTTCTTTGTAACATAAAATTCTAGATAACACAATGGATGCAAATGATCCTGACTTTTTGGATGATGAACTGAGTGTTGCATCTAGTGATGATGATATTGCATCAACTCAACTCAATCTAGTCTCAGAGCTAGAGGTCAGGCTGGTTTTTGACCTAGGTATCACACTATTGACCACATCTTCACCCTTCGGGCTATTATTGACGAGGCCCGCCACCGCTCTTCGAAGGTCTACTGCTGCTTTGTGGACTTTCGGAAAGCTTTTGACTCAGTACCTCGCATGGCTCTCTTCCAGAGACTTAGGGACATAAGTATTTCTGAGATTCTTATTGTTGCCATCATGCGTCTCTATGAGTCTATCCTCGGTCGCCTCCATATTGCTCTCGAGATGTTGGACTTCATCAGGAGTACCATTGGGGTTAAATAGGGTTGCCCCCTGTCCCCTACTCTCTTCGGTATCTACATTGATGAATTAAAATCTTTTCTTCGGGATCATATTCAGGAAGGGGATGGGTGCCTTCTTCACCATGTTTTGATTTCTATTCTCCTGTTCGCTGATGATATTATTTTACTTGCCTCTTCTCTTGAGGGGCTTCAAAGACAACTTGACACAATTGCTCTATTTTGTGATCTCTAACATTTGACGGTCAATCTTGGTAAGACCAAGGTCATGGTCTTCAATGGGTTGTAGACCTCTCACCTCCATTTCTTTTTCAGGGGGCAGGAGGTTGAAATCACCAACACATATACTTATTTGGGTGTCTAGTTCTCAGGACCTAGATTCAGTATGAGGCATGCCCTTCAGCCACGTGTGAACAAAGGTTATGGGTCTCTTGCCATTCTTGAGCGACAATGTTTCCGGCACCACTTTCAAGATATTTCCTCTAAGATGTCTCTCATGATCTCTCTCATCCGACCCACTGTTCTCTACGGGTCTGTTGTTTGTGGCCCCTCCCTTTTAGCTATGGATTGGGCGTTAGTTGAGAGAGTGCAGACTCTCCTTCTTCGTCGTCTCATCAGATGCAAGCAGACGGTTCCTCAGTTGATTATTCTAGCCGAATTCGGCGCTAGACCTTTCCGTCTGGAGACCGTTTTTGATATTTCGGAATTCATCCACTGCGTCAGGAGGTTTGGGGATTTCCCTGATGAGCGGAATAGGTACCCGTATCTCGCTTATTGTTCCTCTATGAGTATTGCTCAGGATAGAGGACGTTGCTGGTTCTCCAATACTTCGGCTTTGTTGGGTTCTGTTGGTATTCAGATGGATCATCTTCCCCCCTTTCATTATTCCCTGAAAGCTCCTAGTCACCTTCTACCCACCAAGCAGGTGTTGAATAGGTCCATCAGAGAGGATATTTACAGGTGTTTTATTCAGACTACTTGGGTGAACCCCCCTGGCGGCTTGAGTCCTAAGATGGCCTTTTATGCAGAGCATTTTCTTGAGATCAACGACAGACTCATCATCCGCCCCCTGTACACCTTTTGCCATTGGATGCATGCCCTTCGCATACCTCTGGGTCAGTTTCGGGTGGGCTCCCACAGATTGCTATGCGAGACAGATCATCATATTGACCACGGTGATAGACTTTGCAGGCTTTGTAGCCTCCAAGAGGTTGAGACTGAGGACCATTTCATCTTCCGCTGCCCCATATACTATGAGATCAGGGGATGATTTCATTGCCTCTTTAGAGGGGTTCAGACCCTCCTAGTTTTCTTCAGATATATTGACCAGCAGTGCCTTGCCCTCTATATCCGTGAGTCTCTGGAGCTTCGGGACCAGATTCTTCACCCACCTTTGAGAGTCATTTCCACGAGACGGATTACATCTTTCTTTCCGGTTATACCCGCAGTGGGTGATACCAAACGGTAGAGCCACTCTGATCCTATTACAAGGCATAGATCAGTTCGTTCCCAACTAGACCTTCACAGCTCCCCCAGTGGCCACCAGCAGGCTCGGCAGCGTACACGTCTCAGAGGGCATCCCAGATCTACTCGCCTCCCTGGCGGTCGTTCTAATCTTAGTTCTCTGCGGGGGAGGGGGCCCTCGCCCCCCTCTTCGAGGAGTCATTCCATTAGTAGCTACTTCTTATCAGCTTTGAATGTTAGGAGGGATGGGACTACCATTTCTGAATAGACAACTCCTGATCAGCCCCCTCCTTCATTCTCTTCTCCGCTTTCCTTCCCCCCTCTGACTCATTATCCGCGTCTGTGGGGGTTTTGTTTTCTTGGGGTTTTTTTCTTGTTCTTCTCTCGTTCTCTCTTCTGTTCTCGGGAACTTGTTTGAGTCTTCCCCACTTGCACTTTGTATATTGTTTGGACTGCAGTCCCATTGACCTACTTCTGTGGTCATTCGTTGGACATTAATATATTTATCTTATCTTATGTTGATGACATGGAACTTGTTTAAGTTTGAGTCTTGACTCTTAATTGTAACTTTTTGACGATTTCATATGTTCCTCATAGTTTACTTGATAAGCATGGTTTATAAATGTAACAGAGACATCTTTTTATATAGATTTCAAGTTTATATAATAATGTTTTAGCTATTTTGAAAAAATTGTGCATTTATATCTTATTTAAAAAAAAGTGAAAATTATAACAGCGGAATTTAATCACGATTTTTTTGCCGAATGTTATCATTGTTGAACTTAATCCAAATTTAATCCTCGCCGAACACGAACACGGACACGAACCTGGTGGCTTAGGTGGTAATTAAAGTAAAACCATGAAAAATAGTTATTAGGATCCACCCTTACCAAATTGATAAACTCCTTACACGGGAGCCTCACCGTTAAATGAGGGAGATTTATCTCATGATTGCCTAGGTTTTAAGCTATGCATAAAATCTAGCCAACACCATCCAAATATCGTTTTTATTTTATATAAATTTATATTAGCAATTTCCAATCAACATATCATGATGATCTTGTACTATAATTTTAATACTTAGAATCCATATTTCCATAATTTCCTAATTTTTAGGCTCAGATCAGACAACATACTAACCTCTATAATTCAAAACCATTTCCGTACACTTCAATGGTTTTTAACTCACTACTCTAATGTAGCACTTTACCTACCATACATTAATTCCCAAAATAATAATCAATATGCCAATAATTGTTTTAATAGCTTTATAAACAATAAAGAAACAATAATGTTCCTTGCACAACTATCTACATGTATATCCAAACAAACGTTTACTGCAGAAATTCTAAGATGCAAGAAGAAACTCAACACTAGATGAAGGAGTCGACCCAGTTTCAACGGCCATCGCCTTGGTGAAAGCATCTTAACAAATAAGTTAAAACTTTCATGACAACAATAAAGCACAGTTAGAAATCATATGATGAAATACCCACTTGATAACTGTATTTCTATCTAAGTTTTCTATCAAAACTTATTGATTTAACTCACAATCAATTCCCTATTATTTTATCAATCGACCATTGTGAATCTACCCTATCAACTAAGGACTCAGGCATGCATCTGATATCAACTCGAAAGAGAGCATATGTTAACCAAACGATTCGGGTGAGGAAAAACGAGCAAAACATCACTTCTTAGCTAAAATGTTAGCACAATACCCAATACCAATACACATATAGAAAGGACTTGAGCATCAACCCAATACTCCACACATCCAAAACATCTACCATTCAGGCCGATTACCATAAGCTCATAATGGTCAAATAAATGCTGAACTGGTTTCTCAACGACCCCAAGAAGTTTTTATACGCAAGGTCATTTTCATCCTTTTCTGCATGTACTAACAGGATAGAAACAATCTTGAAATATTTCAAACACGCATACCTAGAACCGATATAACAAGAATGAACCATATCTCCTAATACCCATTGTTATCTAAGTTTCAGTTGGGCTTACAAATAAAATATCTAGTTAGTCTCATGCATTTTGGGTTTACATAATCGAACCGGAGAAGGACACGGATTGAGTTAGATACATTCATACAACTATACTGTAATGTCCCCATTTTTGAAGACCCTTAGCCTATCTTTCCCTATGGACTTATTGGGATGTTGCAAGGGGATTTTTATGTTGCAGTAATCGAAATGATATTGCCTGGAGAGTGATTGAGTTAATCAGTATGTCATTATAAAACAATATTCAGTTCTCAATTCATTTAATTATGTTATGATGAGTGATTTTCCCACCACCTTGGAGTATTTCATTCAAAGTCAAAAGAATATTTATTAAGCAATTTCACTGTAATTTATTATTTAATTTAATTCTCGCAAAATGCAACTATAAAAAGGGGAATTTATTAAATCAATATTATAGGGTGGCTTTTTAACTGTCAACCCAATACGTTTCTCATTCACAACCAGGGGACGCCACACATAGGGAGAATAAACGGTTAGTATTTTGGCATGCAAATTGTGATATACCCTCCAGTAAGGGATCTTTATAAATGCATGTGCTCCTTGTTTTCTAAGCAAACAGGACCAATAACACTTGTTCATCATTGTCAAAATAACAAACATGCTTTTGGATGAAATCGATTTGACTCCATGCTTGGAGTAGGGATGGATGTCCACCATTCTCTGTTCTAAGCTTTCTCTCTCTCATGTTCTGGAAATCTTCTGTAGCTGGTTTTGTGACTTCAAAAATTAAAGAGTTTTGGAACAACTTTTACAAATCGAGACAATTCTCCTGTGTGAATAAGTTGCAGCTCATTCATACCCTAGGTAATCTTTGCCTTGATGTTTTGTGGATTAGTTTTGCGAACATTGTTTGAGAAGTAAATCGATCAGCTTTTTGCATGTTTTTTGCCCTTGCAAAAATAGCAGACGCACTTCTCAAACAGACCAAGTTTATGAATGAGATTTTTGAGAAGAATATTGACTGGTTTTTTATTAGATAGAAAACTAATTAGTTTAATGGCTTCTTATGACAGCGAAGCTTAGTCTTCCCGAGAAGTTCGAATATTTGGCAAGTAAATCTTATGAACTCAAAGGTCTGGGTTTTGACCTAATAAAATTTGCCATATGCATCCCTAATACAGTGACTTCATTGTGAGTGGATATTAGATGATTGTGGTATGATTTGGACCTCATTACAGATCTCAGCGAAATTGTATGGTAGTTAATTTCATTCGAGCTTAAATAGTGCATAAATGCCCACCTTGGTTGTTGCATGTTAGTATGTGGCACTATCGGCACCGATAACTGAGTAAGGGCAGGTTTCAAATGACTATAATCTATATTAAAATTTATGGGGTTGACTTTTAACTCATAGTGTATGTATATATATGTTCATATAATCCTATAACATAGGCCACCAACTAACTACATTGGGCATATTTGTATCTTATTCATTTATATACATCTGCATTAAATGATGTTAGCCTCTTGCCATCGATTTCTAAATCTCTTTTGATTGTCTGGGTGTAACTTGTTTAACAATCTGAGTCGTGGTGGCTTGCATATGCATTGATTATACCTGAGATCCTTCAAAGTCAGCAAACTGGACGTAATGGTATTTGGTACGATCTCATGTGACTTATTTGATTGACTATCTCAACGCATTCTACAGGTTGGCGTTGGATCAGGTTTACATCTAGCAACTTTGTATAAAACACTGAATTACAGATCAATGTTTTTGGAAAGTCATATCTAACAGCTGTCTACCATATTTATTGAATGAGAGATATCCATTTGATCTATATATGAAATATTACCAGATGCAAATCATATATACGCTTCAACGGTCATTGACTCTATACAAATCTGACAACGGTCTATTAATGGGTTATGATCTATAATAATCATGTCTGGACTGAAAAGGTTCATAGGAAGGTATTGGAGTACATCAATTTCAAGCGTATCCCTTGAAAGCTCAAAGTTCTTGCTTGTTTAATAATCATTCGTTAATGAACTGAGGTCTGGATTTTACACTAGTTGGAATTTGCATTTTTCTAGAGTGATCATTAGTTCAGCTGGAGTTGATATGTTACATTTACTTGAGTACCGAGATTATGACATGACCACATTAGTTTCAGCTGGGGCAAGCCACACACGAGGGATTTATGCCATTCGATCAGAGGCCATTAAACCCCTCCCTTTGGGTTTATTGAGTCATCTACTTGAAATGCTCAAGTATGATTAAGCAAACCACGTTTAATCAACTTTAGGAGCATGCGTGAACCCTAATTAGTTTGGGTGTTGCAATCATTCTTGTTGCCCAATGTGACACATCTTCCTCCGGTTGAAGATATCTCTTAATATCAGGGGACATTACATATACCCAAGTTGATCACTTCAATCTCATAGGTTACACAAATAAGGGGATAGCTCCATGATCATTTTTTTTTCATTCAATATTCTTCAAAAGAGGGATACCCATTATCACTTGAGACTATCAATAGTCTATTCAATTTTAACTATAGCTCACTGTTCTCTATAGGTCAACATTACAAAAGTTGAGGTCGAGAATAACTTTACCCAATTCATTTCTCATTCACAACAAGGGAAAAAAACAATACCCAGTTAGTATTTTGACATGCAAAGCAATATACCATAAGTAAATGATCTTTATAAATGCATATCCGTGTTTTCTAAGCAAACAAACCAATAACACTAGTTCATCATTATCAAAATAACAAACATGTTATAGAGAATAAGGTGCTTCATGCCTGGTATTCACATGCTCTTGCTAAGCTTTTCTTTCTTTCTTTCTTCTGTAGTCTTCTTCAAAAATCAAAATAACAACAATAACAATGAGACAATTCTCCTTGCGAATAAGTTGCAGCACATTCATACTGGTAATCATTCTCATGGCCGAGAAATAGGCGAAATGGAGAAGAAAACCCATTACTTCCATGATCCTCAAAAATAGAAGAGCATTTCCAAACAAACCAAGATCAGAATGAGAGAGAGAAAAGGAGAGATGCCACCTAATTAGGTTGGCTTCTTAGGGAAGCTTAGTCTTCCCGAGAAGTTCGACCATTCAATAAATGTTATAAACTCAAAACCCTGCCACCTTATTAACTTTGCCATATATTCCTTATAGTACTCACATTATTTGCCATGTAGCCACATTCCAGATCTCCTAAATTTTGCTAGTTAATATCATTCGAGCTTGGCTCGCATGGTGCCCACCTAGGTCTAGGTTAATATTTCCACTATCCAATAACTATAACATTTCAAATAACTATAACATTTAAAATTTATGCCTCCACTTATAACTTTAGTATATGTATATATATTTTCATATAATAATATAACATAGGCCACCAACTAACAACATCCATATTTATCTTATTTATTTATATCTGCATTAAATGATGTTAGCATATGCCACATTTTAAATATCATTACATTTTATGCCCTTCTTTAACAATCGTCGTTTTACAACATTTATATACCTGGATCTTCAAAGTGCAAACCACGTAAAGGCTTAGATGATCTCATGGCCAGACACTATTCACGCATTTAAGGTAGGCGAGAATAGTATATATATAAACTTTTATAAAACACTAATTACAAACCAATGATTTTAGAAAGTGATCTAACAACTTCTACCATCGTTATCCAACGGTGATATCCTATATTTATAGAATTACCAGTGCAAGCTAAGACCCCCGGTCATTGACTCTATACAAATCTGACAACGGTCTATTAATCGCTTATGAGATACTAATCTTGGGGACTGAAAAGGGTAGGATGTTTCAGTACATCAAAACCAAGCGTACCAAGAAAGCTCAAACAACTTCTTGTTTCTTCATTGAGGCTTCTGGATCTCACTATGGGAAGTTGCACATCCTAAAGTGATCAAATCCATGGGAGATATGACATCAGCTGATTATGACATGACCATGATCTCCTTGGGGCAAGCCACACACGAGGGAGATGTGCATTTGTTCAAAGATTCTGCAGTTGGTTGCTTGCAAGAAATGAAGAGATTAAGCAAACCACGGAACAACTTGAGGAGCATGCGAGAACCCTAACTGCTTATGTGCAGTCATTCTTGGAGCCCAATGTGACACCTCTTCCTCCGGTTGAAGATATCTCTTATATTAGTAGCTTTGATCCCCAAGTGATCAAACAAGCTCAAGGGTACACTATTAAGGGGAGAGCCAATGATGAATGGGTGGAGAATATCCTTGAAAAGGGGAAGGTATTATTGCTTGAGACTCTCTCTATTCAATTTTGCCCTAGCCACTGTTTCTAAGGTGAAAATGACAAAAGTTGAGGTCGAGAAAAAAAATCACATTGCGATAATGTTTTCCCATTGATATCTGAGATGAGTTGTCTTGATTCTCACTCCTTGGTGAGCAAGAATGTGTTCGCATTTGTCTCTGATAATGTCTCCTGTGTGGTCACACACGATGTGTGCTAGGTGTGATATGATAAATGATGTTGTTACAGAACTTGAGGCTTGTGAGGAGCATGTATCAAACAACTTGTAAGATGTCAACAAAAGTGTGCAAAAGCTCGAATCACCTCCACTTAGGGAACATTCATCCTTGAAAGGACTCCTAAGGTCTTTCCAAGAATTGGTCTAAAAAGAAGCAGGAGATTATTTCTCCTTTAATGAGGATACATTGGAATCCCTCGCGGAGATTAGAGGCTCCATCTCTAATACCGCAAGAGATCATAAAGTTTGGTTCACATAGTGTAAGACCATTGGTGGTGTTCCTGAGACTTGGATCAGTGCTTTGGGGTATGTTTGCATCCCGCATGTAGAGAAGGCTGTACTTGCATCAACTTGGTTCAACAAAGAGTTCAAAGGCAAGGAGCTCGTCCCTGGAACATTTCCATAGAGTTCATCGAGAGCAAGCTCTTCATCAGCGAAAGCTTCGTCATCGTCAGATAGATCACTCTTTTCTTCTCTCGCTTCTTCCCTCTCTCTCTACATTCTAATTCTTCGTTGGGAATGTACTTATTGGCTTTTTTGTTTTATTCACTTAAGTGACCTTTTAATTTTACATTGTAAGAGTTCTTTTTCATTAATAAGAAAATGACTCATCTTTATTTCTATAGGAATATGAAGGTCGCAAGTGGTAGGAATGTGAAAAGTCACTTGGGGGAAGATGAAGAGACATTTTGTAAGGCTACATATTGGGATGGCTTCTCCATTCCAAAGGGTTGATAGCTTTTGTTCTCCTACTACAAGCAAAACGCTAAGTCTTCTATCTCTTTGTCTATGTTCTTTTACTCCCTACTTTCAACTATGCAAGCCTTGTAATCTTGAACAACCAAGAAAGAACTTTGTATCTTTGAGGAATAAATCAATTGAACTTTGTGTCTTGGATTTGTTCATCTTACTATTGCTTACACAGTTGTTTTCTTCCTTTTGGATGTGAACCAACTCTGGTTAATGTCAGTGAAGTTTGCAAGTGCCTCCTCACTACCTTAACCCTCTCTATCTATATTCTTATCTCCGTTTTATCTCTCTCCAAGCAAATTCCTCCCTTGTATTCCATACAAGCAATTTGCCACAGTTTTAGTGGAGTATTCCTACGTGATGCCCGGCCTAGCGGCCACCCACAAATTTTACTTTTCTTTGCATTCAATAAATGGGAGTCTCCCCATTTCCAAGAGGAGGGACCTAGTCCCGTGACCGTTGGTGAAAACCACTAATTTGCTCTTGCGACAAATTATTTTGCCAACACCTTGTTAACTTGGAAAGTGAGAGGAAACAAAATATAGCTTAGTAAGATAGAAAACATCATTTATATTGTTGGTTATTCATTCTAAGTGGTGCCTGGAGGTGGAGAAAAAGTATTTTTTGTTTTTTTGACTTGAAGAGGAGGCATCATGTCTTTGCGTGGCCTAAGCTCTTTGTTGCCGGCTTGCAAAAGCACTCACGAGAAGGGCTTGGCAAGATAAACTAGAGGCGTTAGAGTAAGAGGAGGACGTGGCAAGTAGAAGTGTGGGAAAATAGATCTACGTGGCAAGTAGAGGTGTGGGAAAATAGATCTAGGTTTGATCTTCTATCTATTGCTTGGCATCATCCATTAATTGATCTGTGAGCAAAGTCAAAGGAGCTTAGAGGGGCGAAGGTTTGAGGACGAAAAAAGGCCATTCACGGCAAAACAAAGTGAATTTTGGTGCAAGTTTGATAGTCTCTAGGCTGTTCTAAAGCATTTTGGTTTGTTATGTTGTGTTTTGCATTGCAAAAATACTGATTTTCATGCAAAATCTTTGATGTACTTGCTGGTTGAAGTGCTGGGTTGAAGAAAAGGACACCAAAACACGCCATTTCCATTTGCATACATAGGTCATTTCTATTAGGCGATTAAAAACATTTCAGCTTTAAACCAAAAATTTTATTCACTCATGCAAGTTTAGGGTAAAAAGATTTTATTTTAAAAGTTTATTCAGAAATTGAAATTTTAATATTGCCTTAGAAACTATATTCACTTAAAAACGGTACGGTTAATTCTGTTGATGGAAAACCATTAGTCAAAATCACTTGAAATTTTGCCACATTGTCCGGATTTAAGTCTTTGTCTGCATGCAAACGAATTTTTGCAAAAGAGTGTAAATCTCAAGATTTTAATTTCTCCATATTTTTTGGCAATTTTATAGGAAACTGTAAAATTAAAATCTCTCAAACTATCAGGGGTTTTGAGCAGAAAATTGGTCAATTTGTTTGTGTTTAGGATAGTATCAGTGAACAAAAGGATTTTTTGTAAAAGCCTTTACAATTTTTCCTGTTTTACTATTTTAGTGAAAAAACTCGGTCAAAATGGCTAGTTTACAACACTTGTTGCCAGATTCACAAAAATTGATAGACAAAAACTTTAGTTTGTGTAGTCACAAGATACTTACCATCTGTGAGTATCGGAATCTTGATCAAATTGTACTTGGTAAAGAAACAAGCCCAGATGATGATTAACTTTTAGTTGATGAACTTAATAACTATGATAAACGTCCTAGAGAAGCATGGATGTTGCTAAAAATTTCAGTGGCTAATAATTTGGTTCCTAAAGTTAGAAATGGAACTAGTGCTTAAGGTTTGTGGAAAAGTCTAACATCCAAGTACCAGGCTTCAGAAGTTGGTCGGGTACTGTACTTGAAAAAAACGTTATTTTCCATTAAAATGTAGGAGGGCGTTCGATCTCTGAATTCTTTTTGCAGTTGAAGGACATTTGTGATCATCTGAAAGCAGTGGAAAAGCTTGTAGATGGGCAAGATTTGATTGCTTTGGTATTGCAGAACCTGTCATCATCATTTGACTCATTTGTTAAGTTATTAGATATGATCGCGGAGACACAAGTTATTGATTTTGAGAAGTTGTCTACACTTCTCATACAGAAGGAGAGAAGGCAAGCTCATGCAGCTTCCTCGACATCAATGGTTACAGAGAGTGCATTCATGGCATGATCAAATGGTAAGGCGAAACAGTGGAATACAAAGAATTCCACAAAGGTAACATCCAAAATTATTGTAAGTGATTCTAAGAAAGCCAAATGGAAATGTTTTTATTGCAAACAACTAGGACATTTTCAAAATGATTGTAGGAAGAGACAAGAAGATATGGCTAATGTGAACAAGAAGTCTAGGCATGCTAATGTTGTAGAAGAAGTAGAAGGAGACACATCTACTGAATTTGCATTTACAACATCACACGACCACTAGTGAGTCACACACATGGTATTTCGACTCAGGAGCATCTCGACATTATACATGTCATAAAGATTGTTATGTAGATTTCATTGAGGATGTTAGTAGTCATGAAAATGTTTCCTTGGGTGATGGATGGACACATGATATTAAGAGATATCGGGATGTGCACATTACATTGAACAATCAATACAAATATACATTTTGTAATGTTAGATATGTACTTGATATGAACAAGAAATGTTTATCTATCAATGAAATCACCAAAAAAGACCAACTGGTAGTTAAGTTTGAAGGAAACACATGTAAGGTCACTACACTCAATGATGATATAGTTGTTATTGGTATAAGGGAAAGAGGTCTATACAAACTTATAGATCCACAAACAATAGAACAATATGCTTTAATAACAATTGAGCAAACTAGTACTTTGTGACATGAAAGATATGGCCATCTTAATTATCAGTATTTGAATGTCTTGAGCAAAAATTCACATGGTGATTGGACTTTCATCTATTCAAGAAAATCAAGATGTATGTGCATGATGTTAGCTGGGTAAGCAGGTTAGGCAACCCTTTCTTACTAGTAAAACATGGAGAGCAGAAAATATATTAGACTTGGTACATGCAGATCGTCATGATCCTGTGAAAACTAGTACACTATCTGGTGCACTATATTTCATGTTGATTGTTCTAAAGACATGTGTAGTCATTTGTAGAACCCAATGCAACACCACCTCCTCCATTAGAGGCTATCTCTCCCATGAGCATTTTTGATCCTCAAATGATCAAGAGGGCTCGAGGGTACACAATGCAGGGGAGAGCCAATGATAAATGGGTGGAGAAGATTCTCGAAAAGGGAAAGGTATTATTGCCCGAGATTCTCTCTTTATTCAAATTTTCCCTTTCCATTTTTTCTAAGGTGAAAATGACCAAGGAAGAGTTTGAGAAAGAAAAGGCCCATTGTGATATAGTGTGTTCCCATTGGTGTTCGAGATGAGTTGTTTGGATTCTCACTCTTTAGTGAGCAAGAATGTGTTCACATCTATCTTGGATAATTTGTCTCCTGTGTGGTCACACACAATGAATGCTAGGTGTGATATGATAAACGATGCTATCTCAGAACTTGAGTCTTGTGGAGAACATCCATATGAAATCTTGGAAGATTCTAACAACAGTGTGCAAAAGCTTGGATCACCTCTACTCAGTGAACAATCGTCCTTGGTAGAGCTTCTAAAGTCTTTCCAAGAATTGGTCTAGAAAGAGGCAGGAGGTCCTCTCTTTCAATGTGGATATTTTGGAATCCCTTGCGGAAATTAGAGGCTCCATCTCTAACACGGAACGAGATCATCAAGTTTGGTTCACACAATGCAAGACCATTGCCGGTATTCCCGAGACTTGGATCAATGCTTTGGGTTGTGTTTGCATTCCACATGTAGAGAAGGTGGCACTCGCAGCAACTCGTCATAGTATAGAAATCAAAGGTAAGGAGTTCATTCTAGGAGCATTTCCCCAGAGTTCTCCAAGAGCTAGCTCTTCATCATCATAAGCTTTCTCATCCTCAAATCGATCACTCTCTTCTTCTCTCTCTTCTTCCCTCTCTCTCTATGTTCTAATTTTTCGTTAGGAATGTACTTTTTGAGGTTGCATAGGAGAAACCACAAAACACAATGGAAGGAACACAAAATACAGAGGCTGCAAAGGAAATTGGTACAACACAACCCGAGCAAGAGGAAGCAAAAAAGGATCTAGGACAAACGGCCACCAACTCGACATCAGATTAATTTGACATGCAAGACTTGGAAACCCGCGGAGGGGTTATACATAGAGATATTGGTGGCTAGGTCAACAATCAGTGCAACCTTGACAAACTTTTATGCTGCTCTCTACACAAGTTTGCACCTTTGCTGTCGCACAAGCGCAACAATCAGGCATTGTGATCGTTCTTGCATCGCTTGAGAAGTTAACTGTAGATGTGTACAAGTTGTTGCTCATAACGTAGGTGGAAGGAGCCAATAGGTGGCAATTAAACATAAATGCTGATGTGCTACAACTGCTCTAGAGAAACAACCACGGAACAAGTAACAAGGGACATGCACAAGAAGATTGGTGAGAAATGCCCAAACAACGTCAAGGAAATAATTGGAGACTAAGTAACGAGCGAGCAATTGCAGCTCAGATCTCTGGTCATAAACCTCTCAAAAAAGATGAAGAAACTCAAGGCAGGTGGCACAAGAGATAATACTATGACACAAAAGATAGTACTACCTCTACAAGAGTATACAAAAATTATACAAATAGCAGTGACCTAAGCAAAGCAGATCGCAATCAAGCTACTAGACTAGAATGTGCAACTGCAGGAAACGTTAGTGAAGAATAAAAATGACATCAAGCGAGTGCAGAAGACACAGGTGGTGATAGTCAGAAGCAAGGTGGATAGGAAAGAGAACAAGTCTTGAACGACTCTCTCCAAACATGGGATGTTGTCATGGATTGCGTGTGCAACTCAGAATTGAATATGCCTTGCAACACTTTCGTAGGCATTTTGGAGGAGTGATTTGGGGAATGGTTCAAGCAACTACTGGGAGAAATTTTAGCGGGCATTATCCTCAATAGATCCATTATTGAAGCGGCAGAGGAGGACGAACTCTTGGAAGTCATTCAAGCATTGGTGAAGATGCAAATGTTCTTTGGGAGGATTGATGAAGGCATTGTGGATTGGAACACATATATGCGAGACTTGGAGAATCTAATGCCGTCCATTAAAGATCAAATTAGCTATCCAAAGTACATGAGTCAAATGCTATTGCTTACGTAATTGAAAGCGTAGGCACTGCGGAAAACAACACTAGGGGAAACATTAGTTATGCAACACGGTCCTGGACCACTGCTTACACAATAGAAGAAATCTATGCCACTGCCACCTCCACCTCCACCTTTGTCGCCAAGTGAGATAAAGAAGCACTAATTGCAATTTTGAAATTTTTGGGCTAAGTGCATTTTGAAAAAAGAAGTAATTGTGAGTAGGGTCAGGAAGGTTAAAACCTTGAAAAGGCAACCTCTTGGCTAGACCAACATATTGAAAACCTAAAAAAGTGTTGTTTTGGTTCGCTACTTAGTTGAAAACCCACAAGGACATTTCTTGTGAAACTGCAACCAGTACATCACAACCAAACAGATGAAGAAAGGCCGATGATGAAGCAATACAACATGACCTCAAGCCGTGACAATGTCTTTGTCTCGGGACGTGGAAACTATTTATTTCTGGGAATGTGTTGGAAGGTCATTAGGACATAGGCCTTAAAACTCTTTTGTAATATTGTAAAATCTGCGATGAGCATATAATTGTAAATCATTGTCTATGACAGGAAAATACAAGATAAAATGTAATGCTCCTATAGAAAGAAAGGAAGTTGAACTGATCAGTCACAAAGCTGAAAAGTCATGGACGACTCTATAAATGTTGTAAAAGAATGTGCACAGAAGGTTGGTAGTTGATTTTTGTTTACCATATAGTTCAATTTGATTAGTAATATAGATGTTTATTCCCTAGCCAATAAGCTTTGCTTCTCTACTCAGAGATTTTTTTTCGGTAATTGATCTGTAGTGTTTAAAGCAAATGTATGGTTCTTTTATGTCTCTTAAGTCCTTATAACGTGAGCAAATGTCAAATCAATCTCTGCATGGGAAGCATTTATGCGTAGCTGCTCTTATTGATCTGCGCAAGAAGTTATTCTTGAAGATAATGCTGTGAAAAAGATACTTCAAGTTAGACTACATCACTAACATATCCTGATGGGGAAATCCAGTGACCGCTGCTAACATCTGTTCATTTTTTGTGTTGTTATTTTCATTAAATGAGTTGCTCAGTTTTAACTTTTAAGTCTTTATATTTTCCAGTTTTTTCTCAAGCAATGCCCAAATGACACTACTTTTTGCATAACTGGGTGAAGTATATGGTAGCATGCATGAATGACTGGGAATTGATTTTGTGTGTTTGAATGAACAAGAAGAAAAGAGAAAGCACTAAAAGGAGATCTGAAATGGCCTATTTTCATCAAAAAATGAGTGCCAGCACTTAAAATTTGTCAAGCCTGTCTTTGCATGTTTATGCCTGTTGGTCAGTACCTGATTGAAGGTCAACCAGCCAAGGACCCTGAGTATAGAAGAAGATGGATAGTCCAAATGGATTTAGTTTTATGAAATCATTGAGTCTCTGCACCTAAAGATTTTCATTCGAAGTGATTTTTGGTCCTATCCATTTGTACATGCCATTAATATCATATCAAGTTATCATTTTGACATCAGGAACAATTGAGCCAATTTTCCCACTGGTCATGGTCTGGTGCTAGAGAACTTTGTTGTTGCTGTAGTTTTAGCATTGTTAGGTATGCTGTAGTTATATCCCTTAATTCCTTGAATTTATGCTTTACTGTAATATTTTTTGACAAATGGCTTGTCAACTAATTGGTGCCTGATTCAATGTCATGAAGCTACACGGGTTGTTGAAATTTCTGTTATCTAAATTAAATTTGCTACATAATTATTAGTATGTGATCTACCTTGTGTACTTGATGGCCAATGTTAGCTACTTTGTTCATCATAATTTTTAGTTGTTGATTACCAATTTGAACTATTATTTGCAAGGAAGTATAAACAGTAGTGTGGTTGGCTTTAGCAAGTCTTATGACACCTGTTGATGTTGTATCTGTTTCCCTATGAAGTCTTTTTGGATTTAGTGTTTATAACAATGCAAGTGATGCATGCGCTTGTGTCATCACTGGGATTTTGGGAATTATCATGTTAGTGACGGCACATTTCTGTCTTTCAAGCAGTTTTTTCCTTTAGACTAGTTGTGGTGAAAACAATTCACTTCTCATGCATACACTCTTCAGAACTGGTTAGAACAAGTTTTTTGGCAAGAACCACTGTTGAAGTTCAATAAAATGTGCTTATAGATGTTGATTATTATTTGATTTTACAAAGCACATGCTTTCTTCTCCAAAACCCATACTATACTAGATCTACATTCATATATATGCCCGAATAGCTTGTTTTTCCACACGTCACTTATACCTTAGGTATGAATGGTTATTATTGGGAAACATACATATACCTTAAGACTATCATAAAATATGATTGCAGTGAATTAAGACCGACTTTCATCACATTGAATAATCTCTAAACTGAATAAGAGCCCTTCACCAAAATGATGCTTTGTACGAGGGAATGATTTGACAATATGGATTATTAATAATCCAATTATTACATCAATCCCGCCATCCAATAAAAAATTTACTATATTAATCCCATCATTATTTTCTGACATTTGTATATTCATTATTGTTGTGAGGGATTTCTGATTACAGTTGACTTCTACACTTGAGATTTCTGTTTTTCTCTTTCATGCAAAAATTTACAGCCAAACTGCTAAACAATGTCTTTGTTTCTGATTTATTCGTCTAATCTTTTTGTATAGCTTTCCAACTACTTGAAGGATGTTGGTGTCAAAAAAGGAGATGCAGTGGCAATATATTTGCCTATGTTAGCAGAACTGCCAATAGCAATGATGGCTTGTGCTCGCATTGGTGCTGTTCATTCGGTATGTATGATTGGATAGCTTCTTTCACCATAAGTATAATAACTGTCTGCAGCTTATTTCTTTTGTTGGAAACTTTTCTTCTTGGTAATTTAATTGGTATTGGCTATGATTTTTAGGTCGTATTTGCTGGATTTTCAGCTGATTCCCTTGCCCAACGAATTGTAGACTGCAAAGCTAAAGTGGTTCTAACCTGCAATGCTGTTCGACGGGGTGCAAAAGTTATCAATCTAAAAGAAATAGTTGATGTTGCTCTGGAAGAATCATCTAGAAATGGAGTTTTTGCAGGCATGGTTCTTCAGTTCTTCATTTTTACCATTATTATCCGCTTCAGTGTAAACCCCTTGCATGTAGAAGTTTAATCCTTGCTTGCAGATGAACAATAACATCAAGAAAGTAAATAGACCAACTCTTTTCAAACTTCTAAGGACTTAATCAACTATATACAACATCATCTCTGATGCCATTTAGACTGAGAATATTAACATTAGAAAACATTTTTTTAAAGTACTCAAATAAAAAATCAAGTTGAAGAACACAGAACTAGATATTATTGAAAGGTAGGGAATGTGCGAGAGACTGATTACTAAAGCACAACTTGAGAGACTTAGTCAGGAGAAAGCATACAGATTCTGAAATTCTTGAAAAGATAAATTATAGACTGACAAGCTTCAAATAAACAATCTGCAAATAAAAAAACTTTTCTGTAAATAGAGACAACATGACAAGCCAAAAAAATGGTAAGTAATATTGTTAAAGCTCTACATAGGGTGGTCAAAACTTTGAGATGGAAGGTAAACACTTTGTGGATGAAGTAATAAGATTCAGCAGACAAACTGGGGTTCAAACACTAGACTTTAGACGTGAAGAGACTAGGATGGTGTTAGAATAGAAATTAAGAATAATGTCAGGAAATAGTGGCAGAGGGATAAATTCGATAATTGACTACGCTACAATCCTGCTCCTTGGATTTAGGATTATCATATTCTGTGACATTCACAGTTTATGAGGATTAATATAGAGGACCGATCTTTTTGTGTGGAGGCTGTTTAGGGATTCTATACCGTAATACTTGCTTATTTGCCTAGTTGGTTGGTCCATGCTAGATTATGTGCCCCATACCTATTCAAGTCAAAATTTCTATCTTAAGTGTGAAGTAACGCTTTGTTCACTCTTTTTAAGGTGCATGAAGCCATACCGACTTGATCATGTTTCTATTCATGTTCTACATGCTGTTGGGGTTTGCGTTGCTACAAAGAGAGATACCTCATGGCGATGATCTTTGCTAATGGTTTATATGCAATTTTTGAAATTTTCTCTTTTCACCCATACCTATCAAAATATGATCAGGGTTTGCAACTTGCTTTCACTTTTTCTTTCCCACGTTCCTATATCCTACCTATGTTCCCTTGACAAGCCAAGGTGAGCTCGTGTCACGTCGACGCGTCTTCACATGTAGGTGTTTGAGAGGCTTCACCAAGTCTTGTACTTACCCCACCCAACACCTTGTTGATGATCATATGAGTTTATGCAAGTTAACGATTAGCGTTCTATGGTTCTTTCCTTGATTGTTTCCATCTCGCATTTGCAAATATGGTTAAAAATAATAAAATGAAACAAACAAATAAATTTAAAAATAATAATGATACTAGTAAAGAAATAAACAATTTAAACAAAGAGGGATGTGAGTTTTTAGATAAATAATAATAATAATAATGAAAGAAAAGTGGGGGATTCAAATAAGAAAATTTTAAACAAACAAAATAAATAAATGAACTAAACGAATAGAAAATGGAGGTGAAGAATTTATAGAGGTGGGTGAAAATTTATTGGTGGTCGGTGTAAGGGCGATACAGGCATGTAGGTGAAGTCTTTGTGGAAGGCAGTTTGGTGTCAGGAAAATTGATGGTAGGTGGTTGGGAGGACTGGCGTGGGTATGGGCAATCCATCAAAGCACATGGGGAGGGGCAGAAACATGTCAGACAAGTAATGAGCGTAGATGCCTACCCAAGACACATGGTCTCCCTGACAAGCATATGGGCATCCTAAACGGACTTCAGACCTGTCATTTTCCTTGCATAATAATACAAGCACTTTATTTGAGATCCAGAGGCGTTAACCACGGTGAAACCCAAGTTAACGTTGTAAATTTAGCAGTAATTGGATAGTTGCAGTGAATGCAGAAGTCGGAGCAGAGCTTTACTAGCAATGGTAAAGTAGGGTTCTGTACTCTCATAATTAAATAAACAGAACATTACAGGGAACTGTGCTAAACAGAGCTCTTGCTAATAGCTGTCCTAAAATCAGTCCCATTATGGGTTAAATCAGCCCTGCACATGGAGATAAATCTGTAACCTAAATACCTCCTTATTTTACTACATACAGATTGATTGATCTGGATTTGTATCTGCATCTGAAGCAGGTTCAATTGTCTTTGAGAGGAAAGGAAAAAACGACTGCATGCCGCTGTTTTGTTTGTTGTATGCTAAAGAAGAAGAATAAGATTGAGGTTTAGGAGGCGCTTCATTCGGGCGTAATATCTAGCTGTATTGATTTTACTTTTTTTTACTTCTGAGCACCTGTGCTACGTGCACTGTAACCTTTGCAGCGCCATTCTCGGGGTAGACGACGGCTACCACTTAGTTTTTCCTGCTCTTTACCATCTATTTCGAGTAGTTGTAATCGCCCTGTAAGGCATTAAAGCAAGACATGGAGCCATACTTAAGGCGTGTGAAATGGTTGACAAAATGCTTGAATGTGATGTGGTATCACGAAATTTATTGATTGCAGGATATGTAGAAAATGGGATTATTGTAAACACCTTGGAAAATTATAAGCAAATGCAATTAACAGGTGAAAATCTAGATAGCGCAGCAAATCTACCAGCATTGCCCGGTCTGCTTGTAGATGGGAGCTTTGAATCGGGGTATGGACGCCCTTTATAACACAATAGGAAGCAGATTTGTTTGTTTGAGGCACCATGGCAGGTGGGTATGCAAGGTGTGTGATCATCGAGGAGGGCATAGGCATAAGTTGCTGGCTTTATGTCTCATTGAGAAGGTGTGGCGTCTGGGTGCAAATCATGTGCAAATTGGGGAGGCGTGTGTTTCTCTCTCTTTTATTTTTCTCCTGGAAAAGGCTTTTGAAAATATTAAGCAAATGCATTTGCCAGGTACAAAGCCAAATCCCACAACTTTGCCGCCAACCTCCCTACATGCGGAGAAATAAGAGTTTTAAATGAAGTATGGCTACCCAACTAAGCAAATCAGGCAGATATTTTGCCCAAGGATAGGCACAGGGGGTGTGCTCTGACCACGTAAGCTTCATTTTGTTTTTCTTTCGTGCAGTAGGCAGTCCCTCTCTTGAAGTTTGTAAACACTTCAAAGACAAGAGTGCCACAGTGGAAGTAGATAAAATAATAATAATAATTTGTTTATCCATATTTTTCTTGTTGCGTGGGAGTGGCTGCCTTGAGGGAAAAGGCCCTTAAGCTACAAGTAAATGTAGTTATAACAGGTGAACAGTTTGACAAAATGCTGAAAGAAATGTGTTTTGGATGGACTGAAATGATTGCATGAGGTGCAGATAAGGCATTTGTTGTGAATGCGTGGGAATGCTCTAGCAAACATAGCTAGACTCCAAAGTTTGGACAACATTTTTCTCAGCCTGTGTCATATGGAAGCTTCTTTTTGTTTGAAATCCATTGCTGTAAGATTTAGTTGAAACCATATAAAATTTGAGCTCAATCATATAAGCCTGATTACCAACTCGGTTTCCAGCTCGATCCATAACTCATCAGAGCTTAATGAAAAGGGGATTTTCAGTTTTGTGGCTGTTAGTACTTGGGTATGCATGCAAGAAAATGTTGAAAGCATTTACAAGCGTCTAGACAGGTTGATCAGAATGACAAAGGAGTGCGGTATCTTGGAATGTGATGGTTGCGTGACGAACAAACGGAGTTGAAAAGCTTATGATTGAATCTTGCAACAAATGCACTTAACCCATGCAATGCCAAACTCCGCAACTATGTTCGCTAGTTATTCCAGGCATGGTTCATCTTACCTTTGTCTTTCATAATTCTCGTATTTTAGTTCTTCATTTGCAACGGATTAAAATTTTAAACCCTTGGATTATTATACAATTGGTTATTTTTGTAAACAAACTTGTAATCGTGAGATGTTCTAGGAGATAAGTGAATTTTAGATCTTTCTTGTAACTTGTTTTAATCCCTCTTATGTTGTGGGAAAAGAAACTCAAGTCGAGTAAAAGTCAATATGATCCTAACCAATGATTAAAATATAAATGAAGGAGAGAATTAGGAACCTTAACCCTTTTGAACTATAGATTTTTTCCCTCATGATCTCACACTAGTTCCTATTGTGAAATGAAGGCATGATGCAAAACCAAGGAAACATGCCCTTAGAAAAGAATCCTAAGGTCAAGAACTAGTAGTCTCGTGCGTAGACAAATATGACCCTTCTAACTAATGAGTCATAGAAATAAATTGTAATAAGGCATATGAACCAAATTAAGTGAAACCCTTTTAAGTTGAATGTAAAGCAATACTAAGGAAATTTAGTCTAGAAACCAAAAAGAGAAGGTATGTTGCCATGTTAAGTGCCTTTGAATCCTTAAACTACTTATTTGAACATAATTGTAATAAAATTGTATACATGTAAATGTTGTGTCGTGAGTAGTGCCCTTTTTGTATGTTGGTATTGAAGTGGATCATTGTGTCTCCTTTGTTATTTGGGAAATATAGATAGAATGTGCATCATGTGTTCGTGTGGTTATGTTTTCTTTTGTTGGGGTGAGGTTTCGTGATTGTGTATTGGAGGAATAAGGTGTAGCTAGTGAAGGGAGGAATAAGGTGTAGCTAGTGAACGGAGGAATAAGGGAAATGTGTATTTTGGAGGAAACAAAGGGATTTGTGGCCAGTCTTAGTGGAGGGATAAGAGCGTGTTATAATGGAGGGATAAGGGGGACCTATCGAAGTTGATGTGGTGTGTATACTTTAGAGGAACCAAAGGCTAGCAAGGACCCCTTATTGGAGGGATAAGGGGTAGTTACAATGATGTTTTCTCCTCTAAGTAAGCCTCTTAGGTAGGCTTGGTCATGTGTGTTATCTTTCCTTGTGAAGCTAATCACTTCTCACCTTGTGATACATGTGGGTCCATGTTGGTACAAATGTCTTGTGTGATGCGTTGAGTTATCTAAAGTGATCTTATGTGGTGTCATGTAACGAGTAATGGAAGTATAAAAAAATTAGTCCAGTATTTTCACTATTGTATTTGTGTTCCTGATTTTGTGTGCATTACAGTTTTTCATTATCTACATCCATTTGTGTTGTGGCTATGATCAAGTAATCCAGTGTTGAGTCATACTAGTGGTAACCAAGTATGAAAGTCCAAACTTGTAAAGTTTTTGCAGACATGATTTTTAAGTCATGTACTAGAATTTTTGGTGGTGTATTGCAAATATTATCAGATTATTATAGTGGGAAGTAGATTATTCCTGAAGAGGAAAATAATGTGCTTGTTTGCCGAGTTTTTAACGTTTCATGTTTGTAGAGGTATTGTGATCATGTGCATAGGTTTTCCAGAAAACTCAACAACAATGTAGACACAAAATTTCCATAATCAAACATACTTATAGAATCTAATCATGATTGTAATGTCAATGGTATAACAAAAAGATGACATAATAAAATTGCATAAAAGGATGCCATCCCATGCATTGTGCCTAAATGGTGGTCTTTAAGGAAAGACCCATCTATGTAAGTTTTCATGATCATGAAGTGATTAGTAGAAACAGATGTATGCTATATCTCATGATTTATGTCTATGTTCATTTAATTTCATGCTTTATCAACCAAATTTGATGATTTGCTTGTATCAATCGTCAGTAAAGCTATTAATAAGGAAATATTTCATTATTTGATTCTCCTTCTTACCACTCTTCTTTTGTAATGGCAATGTTGTCAAATAATTAGGGTGTACAATATGTTAAGTGTTTTAATTGGTAGCATGATAGATAGGGTTTTCTGTAAAGGAAAATTATGTTTTATGTGTCAGTAGTGTGTGAAAGGGATGTATAATAATGCAACGAGTACAAAAGATGCAATGTTTTCATGTTCTAAAAGAAGAATCACAACTTCAACCTCCATTTGCACACAAGGACAAACATGAGAAATGATATAGGTTAATTCTTCAGAAAAGATGCCTTGTACAGGAAAACTGTAACTAACACAATTGAGAAAGCAATAATTGAAACACGGGAAATGCTACAAGAGATAAAAGTAAATGGAATACATTATTTAACAGGTAATGCAACTTGAAACATCAGTTGTGTTTGTTGTAAGACTGGTTTGCATACTTGGAGGATTGAACGTGTATTGATTAGTACATGATTGAGTCTTACAATAGTCTGAATGAATTTGTGAATGGCTCTAATCTTAACCTGAAAAGGAGATCCAAAAAGCAATTTTCCAGCCGTGTGTGAAAACTACATTATTGAGAAGCATCCATTATAAAGTACAACAAATAAAATAAAGTTTGTGTAATGTCCCCTTCTCAACGCTAGTCCTTTTGGAAGACTTTGAGCCCATTCCACTTCCCGTGGGGAGGAAGGAAATGAATAAGGGGAGTAATTGTCATGTTTTTCAGGTATTTTCGTGAGCATTGCATTCTTATTTAGTAGTTTTTTATATATGATTAAGTCGGATGCGTTAACAAGGAAGACAAATGAAAAATAGAAGAGAAAGGATCCATTATGAGGTCGGTTCTATTTGTGGACATTCTAATTGGTTTTGGCGCCACAACAAGGTATAAGAAGGGGTCGCTTGGCTCATTTGTGCATCATCATCTTGTTTAATAATAACTTTGCATGGTTTTTGGGATGATTTCTCAATTACTTCTACTTAAGAGCGAAAATCCTTTAGTGTGGCCAACAAGGAGGACGAAACCCTTGTTTGATTGAAGAACATAAACTCTTCAATTTATTGAGGATTCTCTGTCCTGGGGTTTCCAAAGAGCTTCGAGAAGATTGATTTTGCAGATTTTTAGCTAAGGTTGGATTCTACAATGATTTTCAGCCCCTCCTAGGGGAGCGACCCATCTTGTGGAGGAGTTAGGGGTTTTCTAGGGCACAACGACATCCAACTCAATCATCATTGCATTCCTCATATTTTTAGCAGCTGAAATTTATATTTGGATTTCATTTTTGGGCCTAGAATCATTCATTTTTAGCCACTTTTGTAAGGGCATTCTCTCTTTTTTATTTTATTTAATTAAATAATTTCTAGCTGGGGTTTGAAGGCTTATTTCTTGGTTAATACTGGTTCTAAAATATTCGTAAGTGTCCCTACATGTTTTGGATGGTGTGAATGATGCATTTTTGAAGAATTATTGCATTCTCCTTGCTGCTGTTATAAAAAATCAGACTGTTGTTCACTGCTGTGTAATGTCCCATTTTTCGAATTAATCCATTTAGAAGACTTCTGGCTCATTCCACTTCCTATGGGTTAGAAGAAGGTGAACAAGGGAAGTATTTGTTGATGTTTTTAGTCCTTTTCCCATTTAGCATTTTACCCATTTTCCTTTTAGTGTTTTTCCTTTATGAGCCAAGTCAGCCGGGATGGAGGAATTAAAAGGCGAATTAAAAGATAATGCAAGCTTCTTTATTGAGGTCGGTCATGGGGGGAAAACTTCCTCATTGGATTTTGGCACCACCAAAAAGGCTATAAAAAGGAGGTCGTCTGGCAGTTCATTTTGGGAAATGCTTTCCCTATTACAATTTTTATTCTACATGGTTTTTGGGGATGATTGCTCTATTCCATTCCACTAGAGGGCAAAAAAATCCCTTTGGTGTGGCAAGCAAGGAAGACGAAACCCACCCTTGTTTCAAGGTTGAAGAAAGAAAAACTCTCCAATTGGTGGTTTCTAAGGGCTTTAAAGAGAAAGTTATCTTGTTTGGTTTGTAGCAATTAGGGCTTGAAGAAGGAAGAGATATCAAGGTCTTCTACATCAATTTGGCACCCTCTCCTAGGGTGGTGACCTTGGGGTGGTGAAGGGGTTTTGAGTGCCCTTCTAGGGCACCAATTAACATTTTGTGTTGATATTCAAATTCCCCCCTAGTTTATAAGGTTTGATTTTCTCACTTCATTGGTATTTTGTTGGGGTTTTGGAAAACATCAATTCCCAGCCTTTAATGTAGGCTTGTACCTCTTTTGTCATTTATTTAATTTTCAGTTGTGTTTAGAGATTGATTTCTTGGGTGATAATTGTTCTAAAATATTCCTAAAGTGCCTCTACAAGTTTTAGATGATGGGAATGGTATATTTTTTAATGAATTATTGCTTTTTCCTTGCCGGTGTCCTTAAAATTAGACTGTTATGCACTGCTATTCTATTTTTCAGTTTGCTGATATAAAAATAAGAATATATTCAGTTTTTGGGTTTGTGTTATTTCATTGTTTTTTCAGTTCAGCCCTAGAAAGGGACATTACAGTGGTATCAGAGCTTCAGTCTTTTCCATCCTAGTGGATTTCATTCGAAAGAGAATAGATAAATGGCGAACATATATGAGAGGATTGCCCCTAGGGCAAGAAAGATTGTCGAATAAGGATGACATAGTTGATCCAGGCCATGCAAAACCACAATGGAGAAGGAAGTTCTTCAAAGGAATTCATATACATGACGCCGCCCTTAGGGTCAAGCTTTGGAGTTGTTGCTAGGCTATTTAATCCTACCTTCTTCCCTAGAGAAGATTTGAGATCCCATGTCACTGGGGATTGAGTTTCATAGGAAGCTATAGCAAGGGACAACATTGCTTCCATGTTATGAGGAGTATAGAGCTCTTCCGAAGAAGATTCGTGATGTCATGTCATTTGTTGAGTTCATGGAAGTAAGCAAGGGAAGATCAAGACCCATTGTCTAGGTCACGAGTTACACAAAAAGAAAAATTAGGAGAAATCATGGGAGCTTGTGCCAAAGAAGGCAAGAAGAAAAATCAGAGCTTGAGCCAAGTTGGTAAAAAGAAATTGGAGGTTAAAGCTCAATTGCCAAATGTGAATGTTGAAGTACAACTTGCTGGAAAATTTCAGAACAACTATCTACCTGAAGCAAGTAGATGATGTTTATGGCCTTGAAGAGAACCATGAAAAGGTTCTGTGCATGCATCAACAAAATGTGGATGAATTTTTAAGCAAAAGGGACATCACTTGTTGCATACGAAAGGTTCAAGTTAGAGGAACTTGCACCATCCTTCGAGCTTCCATTGACTGATTTTCAGAAGAACACTATGAAATGTCATGCGATCGAAGAAAATACTAGGAATCATGAGGATAAAAGTGTTGGAGGTATCTCCACAAACCCTACTTCATCAAAGGAGGACAAGCTTTTCATTGATAGCCAAAGGTATGATAATAATAATCACATTTCATATTTTGTTGATCCTTCCCATGTCGCTGCAATATTTATTATCATCATGAAACAGCAAGCTAGGGAAGATGAGCAAGGTGGAAGATACATCTTTGTGGTAAAGAGCACATACGTCTTTTTGCCCAAATGCAAACATTGTTTGAGCATAATAGTGTGGGATCCGGGTGTTATTTTGAGTCCCACCAAGGGAATAATTTCTGATTTCAGAATCAATATTGCTGGTCATACCATCATTGCATGCTTCTGGATAAAATGATGTCCCAACTCCACCTTGGGAGATCATAAGGAACAAATGCTGGGCCAAAAGACATGTCACTTCCCATCCGAAAGTGATTTTTCAACAACAGCATGTGGGCAGCATATGACAACTCATTTTGGACAGCAAGGTCATTACAGTCAGGAGGATCTCTACAAATGGAGCTGCTAAAAATATGTAAGGATCCTTGTCAATATGAAGCAAATTTCAAGAAGAATGTTGGGGTGAAAAACACCACTTGCAGCTATGGACATAGAGCTGGTTTAAATCAAATCCAAGATTTCTTTGGCATGGGGAATCCAGATGATAGTTTGAAGACCAAGGTAAATGCTTCTATTAAATTTCTCCCTTTTTTTGCTCCTGGTATATGAGAAAATTTTATGTGGGATGCATATGAAGCTTGTTGTGCCCTCTAACAACATGGTGAAGGATAAGTTACTACAAAGAGGCCACATCATTCCTTACACCATAAAGATAAAAACAACTAGAGGACACATTTTGGGTTGGAAGAATGGGAAAAGCCTTTGCATCCCATAATTGCAATTGTATGGACAGCTGCCCAAAGTATTGAGAGAAGTCATCATGCTATTAAGATGCTTTCAGCTGAGGCATTAGAACAAGTGGAGCCAGTTATGGTAGTGGGAGTTGCAACAAATACATTGGTAGAGGGCAGGTTATGGTAGCTAGTCATGGTAGAGGGCAGGTTTCGGGGACAACACATTGGTGGGTAAGCCCTACATTTTTGTTTTCATTACAACAGTCTTCTCATGGGCATTTTCAACTCCTCTTCGATTCACATACCCCTAGAAAAAGTCTTTTAATGAAAATGGATGTTAAGCTCATGAAATTTCATGTTGGAAAGCAAGCAAGATGAAAGTTATCTTGTTGTCCCAAGCTTGGGAGATCAGCTGGACATGGAAGGTATGGTTGTGAGTTGTAAACACGTTGATTTTTGGATTTCTGAGCATGCTGTCATAAGATTTTGTACTGTTGTCATAGACATTTCCAGCTTGTCTATAATCTTATTTCCTGTCATAAAAAAAGAGGACAATCATGAGAGGGGATAGTTTCCACACTTTTGAGGTATTTTCAGTTATCAACAAAGTGTTTCCAACCCCCACTATGTTGTTTTTGCAAGATTTCATGAGGGATATTCAGTATGACAGCGGTTGTACTTGTTTTTCACTTATTGTCCATGCAATTTCCAGCCCCTTTCTATTGTTGACAGTTGTAGAAGAATTTCCATCCATTTGGGTGAAGGGTGCTAACAATAGCAACATGCTTACAACTATCATAGGAGATTTTCTAACTACTTCCATCTTAATTTTCAAGGAAAATGTTCATGATTACAAATGTGTTTGGGGCAGCATGAATGAGTTTTTGGATAGCCATCACTTGTATGAAGTTTGCAAGCAAAAAGTAGTTGGCCATCATGTCTACAAGGCATGAAATGAAGAAGAAGAGAACTCTTGTTTCCTGTAATCAGTTGTTCCATGTGCAGGTACATGTATGATGGAGCAGCTGAGTTTGCTCTTTTCCCATACAAATGAAGGAGCAAATGAAATTGTAGTTGTAGCAGAAGATGACATCATGAAGAATGCCAAATTCATGATCAAAGGGTGATCTTCCACCATAGTTGACAAGGGTGAGATGGAAGGTGAAGATGCCCCATTGGGAAATGCTTTTGTTGGTCACGTTTTTGAGCATTTTTCAGTTTATTGCCTTTTGTTTGAGCCTGCAGCTAGCTAGAAAGTGTTTTGTACAGTTGAGTGCACAAGGGAAGAAATTGCTACTGCTGTTTTTGAGGACAAAATTGTGACAACTGGTTTTTTCTTCAAGGCAACCACAAAACTCCATGGGTTGCCAAGAGACTTCAATGAAGATAGAGGCAGCCATTGCATACGTTTGTTTTTGCAGAAGTTCTCTCACTTGACAAGCACGTGAGCTAGATTATGGGGGTACTACATCATGTTGTTTCACTTTGGCACATTGGTGCTTGTAGATATGAGTTTGCAATTGCTCCAGGGCACACAATTTTGGGGTTGGTCGTCAAACTTGCACCCGTGTCTCAGTTTGTGACAACAATGGATCCGTCCCCAAGTTGTGGGACCTTGCGCACTTGGGACAGATCTCCAGAGAAGGCCGGTTCCTCTATCTATTTCTACTTGCCACTGCTACTCCTAGTGCTGAAAGGGAAAACTAAGCTAACAATGCCAAGGGACCAGGGATAGAAGGATAACATGAAAGGAAACTACACTAAAAGGTGATAACACCAGAAAAAGAGGGATGAACACTATCTGTTCTGAGTGAAAATGAAGGGAAGTGCATGGAAGAAGGCTAGGCATGTGTAACACAACTAAAATGCATTTACCAGATCAGTTTCATGGAACACAACTAAATAAGAGCTGCAAGGGACATAGAATGACACAAAAAGCACACAATGTAAAAGAAAGGCAAGAAGAAAGAATAAAAACATGCTTAGGACAGAAAATAGTCACAAAATGATGCTTCCATTACTTCCAGAAACACATAGAACTGTTACAATGGCGATAGAGGCCGATATCCACATGCACGAGCCAGATCTAAAGGTCTGTGACTTAGAATACAGAAAATATGAAGTCCTTCGCAAAATGCATAAGGATCCAAAAATTTCCAACGTTAATAATGATCCCGACTCTTACATTTATAGATGAATCCATGGAAGAAGAAGAGAAGAAGGAGGGAAAACCTGAATTTGAAATACAACCACCAACAAGAAGCATTCAATGCCTGTAAATCCACCTGTAAATCTGTCAAATATGTTTCCCCAAGTCTGTTTGGCATGTTGGAGAAGGAAGGAGGGTGGATCATATCAAATCAGGTGGTTAGAGCAATCAGATCTGCTCATTAATGCCTAGAAAGATGTTTTCCCATTTCTCACCTACCAGATCCCAAGAATTTGAATTTGAATGTCTAACACTATAGCCTATGTCAGTAGTTGTCGGTTGAGACTAGGTGCATGCCAATCAGAAAGCTCTGTAGCAAAAGATATGGCTATCAGAAGATGTCAGAGCCATCTGGGCACACAAGACACGTGGCGCACGTGGATTGACTGAAGAAATTGACCAACTGTTCATCTGATTTTTCATTTCTGCCATGTGTCATTCATTGGATGGTTGTCAGGATTCAGTGCCTTGTTGCAGTTCTTTGATAGGTTGCATGTAGCATACTCAAGTCGTGTCAAAGAATGACGTGGCACGAAAAATGTGTAGAGGAGGGCATAAATGTATGTGAGCAGAAGAATGAGGTGTGGGAAGGAGGTAGAAGGAAGGTGCATGCAACGTGCGTGGGGAAATGAGGAAAACTAGTGAGCAGAGAATACATAGTCAAGGAGAAATTATTACAAGGTAATGTGTGATGGTGCGAGGAAGGGGTGCGTGGGGATACCAAGGATAACCAACTTTGGAAGCAAGTGCTAGGGCGTGTGTGCACAAGATGGATGCAATGTTTGAGAGGAAAGTGGAAGTGCAGGGAATGCGCACAAGGGGAAGATGGAACAAAGAGGAAAAGGAAAAGGAAGGGAAGAAGGGGAAGTGCACAAGGGCACGTGAGGAAAATAAGGGAGGCGCGCGAAAAAATGCAACCAAGGGAATGTGCCAAGTGAACTTGAGCGCGCGCAACCTTGCAATGAAGAGCTTAAAGCCAGAAAGTGTATATAAGTTACCCAAATAACTGGGAGAGTTATTTGGATAATAGTTTTGGTGACTTTGGGGCCATCTACTTGCTAGATGAAGGAGATTAGTAGCCTGAAGCATCCATTGGGCATGGAGTCTGTTATGTAATCATGAAATTCTGATCTAACTTTGAAGAACTACCCCTGAAGTCACTTGAAGGATCATTTCTTGACTCTATTCTGAATCCTGCAAACTGCTGAAAATTGTCGGCATCCTGGAAGAAAAAGAAGAGCATGCAGGAAGCACGCGAGAAGAAAGAACTATGTACAAACAAACAAATGTGTGTGGTGCACTTAGAGGAATTGAAACTACTCTAATATATACAAAATGATGCAAGCAAACTTAATGGAAGGGTTTGAGATAGATCCCATTTACTGGGATTTGTAGTGCACCTCCATCAAGATGAGTTAACTTGAAAGAGTTAGCCTCTTTGCATGAACTGATGATGTATGGGCCACTCCAAAGTGCATCAAACTTTGAATGACACCCTGGTTTAGCTCTGTCAGCATCCCATTTCAAAACCAAGTCCCCAACTTTGAAATTTTGAGGCCTGGCCTTTCTGTCAAACCATTTCTTTGTTGCTTGTTGATGCTGCTCTAGCTTGATCATGACAGAGTTCCTTAACTCTTCAAGATTAACCAGCTCTGCCATTCTGATTTCTCTCTGGTCTGTGCCTTCAAATTCTAGCTGTTGGGCAAGTGCTAATGAGTTCAACTCTAGCGTCAAAGGAAGGGTGGCCTCCTTGCCATAGACAATCTTGTAAGGTGAAGTTCCTATTTCCTTTTTAATTGTGATTCTATCTTCCCAGAGCGCGTGTGAGACCTTTGTATGCCACTGCTTTTGGCTAATGTTCATTGTGTGCTTCATGATCCTGATCAGGTTCTTGTTTGTTGACTCTACCAGACCATTGCCTTGGGGGTAATAGTTGGAAGAAGTCTTCAGATAGATGCCCAGATTTAGAGCCCAATCAGTGATTTTAGTGCCAAGGAAGGCTTTTGCATTATCAGAGATAATGGTTTGAGGAATGCCAAACCTTGTGACTATACCTTCGAGAAAGTCAAGGATGACTGACTCGGTTGATTCCTTGAGCGCGACAGCTTCTGTCCATCTGGTGAAGTAGTCTGTAGCTGTCAGCACCCACTTGTGTCCAGCGCTTGAAGGTGGATTGATCATGCCTATGAAGTTGAGACCCCATTGTGTAAAAGGCTGATCCACTTGGATTGGTCGGAGGGGAAGTGCTGCCAATCTTTTCTTTCCTGCAAAGAAAGCACATTCCTTGCATTTTGTGACCCACTTGTGTGCATCTGCAAATAGAGTAGGCCAAAATATTCTTGCCATTATGATCTTCATCGCTGTAGTTTTGGCAGAAAAGTGTCCACCAGAAAAACCATCATGGAATTCTGCCAACACTTTTTCAGTCTCCGCGCCGTCGATACACCTTAACAACATGCCATCAAGATTTTTCTTGAAGAGAAGTCCATCAATCAAAACATAAGGGACAGATTGTAACCTCAGATGTCTTCTCTTTGCCTTGTTTAAGCCAGGAGGGTATGTGCCCTCAGAAAGGAATGTGATCATGTCCTTCATCCAGTCACACACACTAGGATCTGTATTCTGCTCAAGTTCTACACATGGGAGAGCCTCATCAAGAAATAATGAAGTCTCAGATTCATTGTGTGCATCCTCAGCAAGCTGTTTGCAGAGCGCACTACCTCTTACCAGTTTTGTGGCTTTGATAGTCACATCATATTCCATGATTTTGGTCACCCATCATGCTCTCTTTTCACTGATCTCTACTCCCATGATGAAGTCTCTGACAAAAGAGTGGGAGACTAACACCTTGATATGATTTGTGGCGAGCATACTTTTGAATTTCTTGAGCACGCGCATGATGGCAAAGACCTGCTTCTCTATGTGACTGTATTTTAATTCATAATACTTCAGTGTATGGTTGAAGAAAGCCACTGGTTGTTCCAAGCCCTTGTTCATTTTCTTGTGTTAGGACAACAACAACACTCACATCAGCGCCATAAGCATAAAGGATAAAATCCTTTGAATAATTTGGGTTGATGAGTGTTGGCGCACAAGCAATCTCTTGCTTGATTTTGTTGAAGCTTTTCTTTCCTTCTACTGTCCATCTGAAAGCTATGTCCTTCTTGAGCATCAGGGTGATTGGCCTTACCAATCTTGCAAAGTTAGGAATAAAATGCCTAACAAAATTAATCTTACCGAGGAAGGACTG
Source organism: Taxus chinensis (assembly GCA_019776745.2). Classification (NCBI taxonomy): domain Eukaryota; kingdom Viridiplantae; phylum Streptophyta; class Pinopsida; order Cupressales; family Taxaceae; genus Taxus; species Taxus chinensis. The sequence goes on from CM034151.1 coordinate 381,167,594, forward strand.
CAAGGCCTTTTTGTGCGCCGACAGGGAAAGAGCTAGGATGGCTGAAATGCGCTCAGGATCAATTGTGATGCCATCCTTGGAAACCACATGGCCCAAAAGCTTTCCTTGTGCCACAACAAAATTGCACTTCTTGGGGTTAAGGGATACCCCAAATTTTCTGCATCTCTCAAAGACTTTTTCTAGGTGCGCCATATGATCTGCGCTTTGCTTTGAGAAGATTGTAATGTCATCAAGGTAAACCAAGATGAACTCATTGATATAACCTTTGAAGGTAATGTCCATGGCGCTGCATTTGACAGACCAAAGGGCATCTTCTGATATGCATATGTTCCCCACTTGGTTGTAAATGCCGTTTTGAATTGATCCTCTTCCTTGACCAGGATCTGATTGAAACCTGAATACCCATCTAACATTGAGAATCTTTGCGCGCCGGCCACAGTCTGCAGAATTTGCTCCATTGAAGGCAAAGGATAATGATCCTTTAGAGATGCCTTGTTCAAATCTCTGAAATCAACACAGAGTCTGATTTCACCATTCTTCTTGTGCACCAGAACTAGATTCGCGACCCAAGTAGAGTACTTGATGGGAAAAATTATCTTCACCTCAATGAGTTTGGATAATTCCTTTCTCATGAGGGGCTCTATCTTTGGATTGACTGGTCGCTGCTTTTGTCTGACGGGCTTGATACCAGGATCAAGGTCAATGGAGTGTTGAGCAACACTTGGATCAAAACCTTTGAGGTCTTCATACTCCCATGAGAAGATATCACTATATTTTTGACAGAGAGAGATGAAGGCCTATTTTTCATCGTACATGCAAGATTTACTGAGCAGCAATTCTTTTCCTGCAGCAATAGTGACTGGGGAGCAATCTTCTTGCGTGGCGCGCATATACTTTTCTTCACCCTTGAACTCATCATCAGGGATAAACATTTTCTCTAAGGTGACCAACCCTTTAGGCAACTTATTTGACTTCAGTTGAATCACTTGGTCACCATAGCTATCATGCAAGTCAGCTTGCATGCTTGATGAGAACTCAGCTTCATTTTGGATGAACTGGACGATCTGCGCGTCACTGTCAAACACTTGCCAGCTAGTATTGTTGTCTGGAATGGATGGTCTAATCACCATCTTAATGTGTTGAGTGTTTCCTTTGACAAAGTCCTCAACTGAAGAGAACTGCGAACCAAGTGTGACCATTTGATCAACTTCCTTATTCATTTTGTGTGGCACCACCTGCATATTTAGAGCATCAAAGCTCTCAAGGAGGTTCCAAACTTTGTATTTATAATCTTTGAGAAGCTTATTCTTTTCCTCACACTTGTTGGTAACCTGGTGAATAACCAATTCTGTATCCCCAAATATCTGCAGCGCCTTAATCTTCTTCTTTTCAGCAATAAGCAGACCATGCACCAACGCCTCATACTCTGCCACATTGTTAGAACATGTAAACTGCAACCTGTGAGTGAAGAAGAATTTCTCATCCTTAGGAGAAATGAGAACAACTCCTGCTCCCACGCCGTTTCTGCTTCTGGATCCATCAAAGTATAATCTTCCATAGACCAGGTTCAACTTGGTCTTTCTTGAGTGCGCGTGGCAACACAACTTCTTCTTCAAGAATGCAGTAGGTACCAAGCCCAGTTTCATAAGCTTCCAGTTCTTCAGCATATGGGTCAAATTTATGGTGCCTCTCTGCCCACTCATCAAGTACTAGATCAGGAATAGAAGGTGGAAGAGGCTGCTCTTCAGGAACTGAAGCTTGTTCCTCTTGGATTAAGCAGTTGGCTTGGAGAGGGGATGGGACATATGACTCTACATGATAGGAAAATATTGGCTCAGCTTGTATGGTAAACTGGGTACCATACCTTGTCTTGAGTAACATATGGGACCAATCAGAAGACAAGTAACCACCCACTTTAGCAGAAAAGTCTCTTGACAAACATAAGGCAAACAGAGGAGGCAAGTCAATGATTGACACATCTTGAGTTATTGTTAGATTTGGACATGCATGGAGGGTTAACTCAAGATCCTTGATGATTCCTAGGGTGGTGATAGTTGAACCATCGAGTTGTAGGACTCCTTTAGTCAAGGGGCTATACTTAAGACCTAAGACATCAACTATCTTCTTAGGCATGACAAAAGTACTAGCACTGAGTCAATCATACAGTTATGGACAAGATGTTTGCCTATGATCAAGGACATATAGAAGGGTGGGGTTTTAATAATTTTACTTACTTGCTTCTCCTCTTGTTGGCAGATGTTGATAGAAGCACATGGTTTCTGCATAGCTGGATCAGTGTGTGGGAGATGCGGCATGGCTTCATGCAACAAATCGCGCTGGAATGGAATGGTCAGGGCATCCCACATTGAAACATTTATGTTTGTCTTTTTCATCTGGTCTACAATGCTGAATGGAAAATCCATTGACTTACGCATTTGAGGAACAACAACATCCTTGCTTGGTTGCTCGGGTACAGAGGCAGGAACCTTAGCTGACGCAGAGGTTTGACCTATCAAAGGAGGGGTGCGCGCCACTTTTGGAGGGGCCTTGCGCGGAGCCTCAGGTGTGGGCACTTGAGCGCTTTTACTACTGGATGTCTTAGCTGCTTCCCTTTGCTTTTGAGGGTCTTCTTGTGTTGTTGGAATTGCGACTTGCGCGCTAGACGCGAGCATTCTTTTCTTGTATCTTGTGTTGTCCGCAACTTGGGTGCTCGGTCTGTTTGTTTCATCTGCAACTAGGTTGATTGCACAAAAGTCCTTTGCGCCGAAGAACATCAGATTGGAATCAGGAGGAACTTTTGGCCCCTTTTGGTTCACTACTTCAGGTGCATTTGTTGAAGGCTCACAGGTGGAAGCATTCTGGATCATGTAGGCTTGCACGCACACAACATTGGCACAATGATATTGACTGTGAGGCATGTTGCAAGGGAAGCACCATTCTGACTCCTGCGCCTAATTGTTCTGAACTGGAACAAGCACCTGACTTGCACTGGGTGCTGGGAGAGAAGGTGCGGGAGGAACAACTTGCAAGGGCAGATGTGCGCTAGCATGCCATCTGTCATTTTGCTGGTGGGGCGCGTATCTTTGGTTTCCATATTGATTCCGCCAAGGCTGACTGCTTTGGTTATGCACCTGATTAGATTTGCCTTTATAGGCTTGTGCCTGTTGCTTCTCTAATGATATGACCTTGTTTGACAAATTTCTAATCAGGATCTTCAATTCTTCATCTTCTTTTTGCCGCGCTGAAGAGTAGGATGTTGATGCAATAGATTGCGCACTTTGCTCAAGAATAGGAATAGGGACCACAGAAGGCTGAGGCGCTTGTGACATTTTTGGGAACAAGGGCATAGATGGACTAGGAGCTCTTTCCCGCCTGAATAAGACTATTTTCTGCCCTTACTGCAATATTATAAGCGGCTCGTAAAGTCCTACCTCCCATGGATTGAATCATGATTGAGATATCGCTGTTCAACGCCTTTAGATAATATAGAAAAGAATGCTAGGCTGTAGGTCTTACCACAAGAGGGATTCTGTCCCAAGGCTTCTGAAATTTGATGTTGAAATCAATCATCTGCTCGTTGGGCGCCCTCCTCGTTGTTATCAGTTGCTCCACCAAAGATGGGTGATCTGACTTATCTTCAAAATAATTGCAAAGAGCTGTTCCAAGCTCATCCTTGGTGGCAATAGATCCAAGTCTCAAGCCTCGGTACCATTGAAGCGCTTTACCTTTGAAAGAGGCTGCATGTTGCAATATAATGTTTGTGTTTCAGTAGGTTTTTGTGCCTCACTAAATTTGAAACATGGCAATATAATGTTTGTGTTTCAGTGGGTTTTCTTCCCCTTGAGGGTTTCCCACTTATATTTGGTGTTCTTGTGTACTCTCTTGCTCTTGTTCTTGTGAATGGTTGTTTCTATGTTTAAGTAAACACACATATGGTTCATGGTTGATTGAATGGATGTATAAATGATAATGAATGATGAATGGTAAATGGAATAAGTTTTTGTAGGACTGATTCACCCCCCACCTCTCATTCCATTGTGCTTCCAACACCAAAGGATTTGGTTACTAATAGAGATCCTAGGTTTACATCTTCATTTTGGAAATCCTTGTTTGAAGGGTTAGGAACTAACTTGAGTCTTAGTATAGCTTACCACCCCGAGTCAGATGGTCAAACCGAAAGAGTCAATAGAATCCTAGAAAACACGCTGAGGATGTACACTTGCGATAAAATTGAAAATTGAGAAAACTACTTAAATTTGGTGGAGTTTGCTTATAATCAAGGGTACCATACTACCACAAAGATGTCACCTTCTGAGGCTGTGTATGGTAGGAACTGTAATATTCCCATATCATGGTCAAATCCAGAACTTAGGACTTGGTATGAAGATGATAAGCTACAAGAAATGGAAGACATAATAATTAAAGCTAAAAAATATATGAAAGTTGCTTATAGGATCGATACAAAAGTTGGGCAAATTCCAAATGAAATTTTAGAGAATTTGTTGTAGGTGACCAAGTTTTCCTTGGTGTTAGACATAAGAGGAGTTCATTAAAATTAGGAAAATATGCAAAACTGGCACCGAAGTTTTGTGGACATTTTGAAATACTTGATAGAATAGGAGAATTGACATATAGATTAGCATTGCCTCCTGAATTGTCTAGAGTACATTATGTATTTCATGTTAGTCTTTTGAAAAAGTATGTTCCTAATGTTGATCATCTCACTGAATGGAAAAATATAATTGTAGAATGTAATTATGAATTTAAGATTGAACTAGAGAAAATTTTAGAAACTAGAACTAAGAAATTAAGAACTAAGGATATAAAGGAAGTAAAAGTTAAATGGACCTTTTGTGATGAGGATAGTGGTACTTGGAAAAGAGAAGGTTTTATTAGAGAACAATATCCAAGCTTGTTTAACTAATGCAAATGTTTTGTTGTGATTTCAGTGTAGCATGAGAGAGAGAGCTATTGAGGACAGTTGTTGATTCTAAGGGGGGAAGAAATGTTATATGCCAACCCAAAGTCTAAAGTTGAATATACTTATTTTTTTTCTATTGGCCCCTTCCGTAAGTGTGGACATAAAGATTTAAAGACATTAAAGTTATAAAGATCATAAAAAAATTAATCAAGACTTCCCGAGAGGTTAATATTCGAAGGGAAGGGATGTGGACCCACCATTGGGTGGAGGATAAACTAACTGTGTATAATATTTTAATTATTTTAGTTTGTACACCTATTTAATCGAATGGGTAGTTGAAATTGTGAACCGGTGTGATAGTTGATTTAACCACCCGGTGAAAACTATTTAACCTTGGAGTGGTGGGGACAAGAGGACATCTTACCTATCGAGACATTAGTTTATGACTTATTTGATTTATGAAAAAAAAATATTAAAGTTGGAATTGCCGAGGAAATTAAGTGCTATAGGGAAAAGCAGGTGGTGGACATGTAGAGAGGGGCATCCAACGGGTGTCCTAACTAGGGGCGCAGAGTGCAACCTCGGAAGGTCCTGGCTAGGGCAAGTGGATGAATAAATTGAATAATTTAAACACTTCCGATATACATGCGGTCCATAACTGGTGGCTTGACTCTGGACTCACTTGATTGCCAAATCACAGGGAAAAACCCTCTATCACAAGCTTAAAAGACAAGTATTCAAACTATTGAACTATTGTAATTATTATCAAAAAATTCAATAACGTATTTATTTTATTATTGTGATTGATTAATCTGTTTTGCAAAGTTGAAATATTTAATAAAATAAAGTTAGTTTAAATTCTTTTGATTATCAATTGGATACAAATAACTTACGGTGTAAAGATATAATCACATTATTATTTCTTTCATCTTCGGGAAGACTTACGTAGAACAAAATTGTATTGGCTGAATTAATCTCCAAGTTAAATAAGTCAGTCTGGTTTTAAATAGTTAATCAGTGTTTTTTGTCGATGAAATTTAATTCATTCAGATATAAATCTATTTATTATAACTAAAACTCTAAAAACTAGGAGTTTAAAGACTGAATTTAGTAAACATGCTAACTAAATAATAAAACTCCCTTTGCATTACCTACAAACAAGTTGAAAACTTGGCTAAGCTAAAATATAGTCTGTAAATCCTATACCTACTTATATGCCACATCCCCTCCATTATGCCATAAGTATATGATTTTATAAATTTATATTTAAACCCCCCATAAACTTATATTTAAAACTTAAAACTTTTACCTTTAATTTAAACGCAACAACATTCATATTTAATCCCCCTCTACAATATGCCCCGACTATATATTGAATATTTTTATTTAAACTTTAATAAACGTGTATTTAATTATATATATAAAGATTTATTTATATAAAATAATTTTACCTTTATAAATTTATATTATAAATTCATATATTAATTTGATCTTTATAAATTTATATTATAAATTAACTTTATCTTTGTTATAAATTAATTAACTTTAAGTGAGTCAATAAATTTGTGAAAATATAGTTAGAAGGTATTTATTTTAAATATTCATTTTAATCAGAAAATGTGTATGTGTTAAGGTACCATTATTATTGTCTTAGACACATTTTAGGGATGTATACTTAAAATAGGCGATAGTAAAAATCGAGAAGAATCATAGACATTTGATTAATTACAATACCAGAGTTATTAAGGAATTAATTGAGTTTTCTCTTGGATACTATCCAACCGTGAGATTAAGTGAGACCCTATTACGTGAGGGGAATTTTTACATGTTACAGCTTCTTCCTTGCTGCTGTCCTAAAAATCAGTCTGTTCTATTTTTCAGTTGGCTGATATAAAAATCAGAATATATTTCAGTTTGGGTTTGTGTTATTTCATTGTTTTTGAGTTCAGCTCTAGAAAGGTACACTACATGTTGTCGTAATTTTCAGTTGGCTTTTATAAAATTCAGTTTACGATCTATTGGGGTTTGTGCTATTTTCCTTTGTTTTCAGTTAGAGCCGTAAAGGGGACATTACAGTTTGATTCTAGAAGAAGAAAAATTGATGCAATGCAGTACTAGGAAGACAATGGTATATAACTTGACAACTGGAGTGCCTATGAATTGATTCCAATGAGGTAAGGGCCATGACCATCACAACATTTGGAGAAGAACCTCACCTCTAAGTTCAGTTGCTCTTACATTTTACCCCTTTCATTTCTGATGGTGACTCGCACATGGCTTGATCTACATGACAGCATTGTGTTATGGACCTAGTTGTGCCTACATCTCATCAATGTGTCTCAAATTTGTTAAAGACAATTAATAGGTAACTCATAACTTTCACCACTCCAGAACATATAATGCCATTATCAAGAACTTTATTATAACGATTTAATTCGTCTATACATCATAGAAGCATCAATTTGAAAGAAAGACTTTGAATAACTTAAGTTCCATTCAGAATTCAAGAATAAAACCTATTCTATGTCAAAGTATGCTTCAAACAATTTCTAACAGTATATTAGATGCCTCTAAAACCTTCATAATGACATTTTTCTATATTTTAATAATTACCCCCTCTTACAAGGAAGACCTTGTTCTAAATTTCATTGTCAGATAATAATATTGTTGATTAGGTTGATTTGGTGAACAAGTCTGCATCAAGCAGTGACTGAAAAAACTATAATTGTCTCCTAATCTCATTAAAGAATCATTCATCAAGTTTCTTTCATCTTTGACCTATGTTGACTTGAGGATAGAAAGGGGACTTGGAAGCAGATCATATGTCTAATGTCAACAACAAAGGCTGGATTGTTGACTATGCAGTTAGTGACCTCTTTTGACCTTCTATCTGACTTCTGTTGTGTCGACCAAGAGGACTATTGTTCGTATGATTCTGTTGTCTGGACCGAGAAAGCCTGTTGCGTTAGTTGTCTTCACTGTTGTATGGGTACCTATTGCATTGACTAGAATATCCTGGTTTTGACCTGTCAAATCTACTGTTGACTAGGAAAATCGCGATATGCCATTGTAGTCAAGGAATAATTGCCTTATATTTCACTGTTGTGTGTGCAGTTATCCTCTAGTATGCTCTGTAACTGTGGTATAAAATCAGGTTAAAGTTTTTCCTACCCATTCATTACACCATGGGAAAGAACATACCAAATATAGAAATCTTAATGGTAGGAATGGAATACCATGAAGGGCTCAAGTTAGTAGAATACCACCTTTAAAAGTCGGAAATTTGTGAAAGACACATCTTAAAGATTCAAGTTCTATGAGAAATTAATAAACAACTTTTCTAGATTTGGGAAAAACATAGCAATGCTATGTACCATAGAATCATTTAATTTACACTGCAAATCAAAAGTGTAAATGGAATTCAATTACTTTAGATTAAAATGGGAAAATCTTGGTAAACTAAATGCAAAATTGAAAAAAAAATACAAAATTCAGAACCACTTTTAAAAAATCCTCGAGCTATTGAATAATGTACGAGTAATTTCCAAGGTTTTAAGAAATTTGCAAGTTATTAAATAGCTCCTGAGCTCTGATTGATTTATTCCTGAGGTTTTCAGAAAATGCTGTCATTGACTATTCCCTCTGGTTCTGGAAATTGCTCTGCACAACAAGTTAGTGTGGCATGACATTCTAGGCAAGCAGCGATTGCTCGTGAGTTTCTGGCAATTCCTGCTTCTATTCTATGTACAAAGAAATCCAAGATCAATACAGCTTATAGGCCTATGGGAAGCAACTAATGCTTGGGAAACAAGCAACGCTAAAAGATATAGTAGATCAAAAAATGTAACAGCCATATTCCCTTATTTTGATACATTGAAGGCTTTAATCCTAATATTAGAGACTCCATAGTTACAAATAATTATCTAAACGTTAGTAAGAGTCACATTGTTAGCTTCTCAAATGTGAGAATTCTAATCAAATGGATGAGAAATGGATATATTTTTGAAGAATGTTGCAGGCCTCAAAATCAGATGGATCGACCTCATAACAAAGAAATGAGAGTACATGGCATGGAAAGTAAACACGAGAAAGTGTTAGATGTCACAACACAACTAGAACCCTTTGAATATTCAACCAATAGAACTCTTCCTCGTTATGATATTGGGTATGCCAGTACCAGGGGATCAGTCCCATTTCAAAATGGCCTTTGGTTTGTCCTGGGTATGTCCTGTTCATCCAAAACATTTGCTGCAGATGTGAGGGGTTTTGCTTGACACTAATACATAAAGAGTGAAGGCATTTTCCCCCTGAACTTCATTCCTTACGAAGCCAAAGAAAGTGATGGTCATTTTGATTCTGCTGGAGGGAAAAGCAACACGAATTATTAAAATTCAGTGCTTATCACTAAACAAACAACTGCACAATAATTACCATAAGTGTCATGCTTGACACAAAAATGATATGAATCAGCATTTCAGATTCATTCCAAGCTGTCGTTTCCTTCGCATTCAGGGGCTTTAATATTTTCAAACTAATGATTTATAATGCTTAGGGTCAGAGTAATATTTTGTGTTGTATTCAGTCAATGGTTACCAAGCTTTGGGTGACCCATTCATTATGCACGACACACACACGTGATCGTTAGGTCCCTCCGTCCAAAAAGATTATTATAATATTTTAGAATATAAAATTCATAGTTATATATTATAATTATTAAATGCAATTTGTTACTATGGATTTGTTTTAATGTATAAATGAATTGATATATTTTGTATTATTAAACCTATAAGTTAGGAATAATAATATTGTTGTTTGTATCTTATGGATAATATTGACGTTCTCGATGAAGAGTGATATAATGATTTATATTAACATGTGTACTTTGTACTTGTGCTAAGTTTGACCATTGCCTATTAATCTATTATGATTTATGATTTTATTATTTTATTTGACATTGAATTATCAATTGTCAGTAGTGTTTTGTGGTTTTTAAACCTGTTTTGTTTACTCATTTCTATTATGTGGTTAATATTGCTTATTTGGATATTATTTTTTATATCTATAATAATTTATATGTTTTGTGCAGTCATACCCAAGTGTACCAAACCCGGGCCAAAAATATAAATAGCGTAAAGGCATACTCAAACCCCATGGGGGTACAACTTATAGAAAATGCATACTAACTAGAAGCATGAATGCTAGTACATTAAGTGTGCACTGTGTTCCTAACATCATATCTACTAATTTTGCTTAAATGACCAAAATCTCAACTATCAAATTGAATATATATGCATCTCATCTCAAAATACTAATCCAATAATAACAATCACTAAGATTTGGATTGAAAACTGGTACATATAAAACGATCTAACTGGTTTTACGGTAATGACATTATAATTCATAGCAAGGATCATGTCCTTGAAGTATAAAATGGAAAGAAAATCAACCTCCATGGAGAAAATGATGACCCAACCATACCCTCCAACAAAAGAGACTAAATAGGAAACACCATGCTTGTCACACATTATTAAGGAAAGTGCAAAAATGAGCTCGAAACAAAAATTTAAGCTAAATTCAAAGCTCCTATTCGACCAATACAAATATGTTTTCCACAATAGTTTAAGTCTAAGACACTCACCCCCAAAGAGATGGAGACCCAACAATCAAACTTGAACTCAATATTAAACCAACATGTTCACTGCCATCTAGATCAAGTTACATAGAAAAGTAAGCAGTTGATAAGCAAGCTCAAGAGCTGATAGACATAGGATATATATAACCATCGAAATCTTATTTCGTTGTGCTAATGCTCTTTAGCCAAATGAAAGCTGAAACCATGAGAATTGTTATAGAGTCTAGACTACTTATTGTTAACATATGAATATCCCTCACTCCAAACAGATTTATTACACCCTTAAAGGCCTTAAAGGAGCCACAATCTTCCCAATATAGACTTAAGGTGTGGCTATCACCAAGTTTGAGCTAAGGAAATTGATGTCCCTAAATAACCTTTACAATCATTAATGGCCATTGGGAAATATCGGTTATGCCTTTCAATGTTATGAACTGCTTACCAACTTTCAATAGTAATAAATAATTATTTTCATCCCTAAAGATATTCATCACCTTCTTCCTAGATGACATACTGTTATGAAAAATTTGGAAAGGTACAAGAAGCACCTAGAACCAGTACTTAAACTTTTGAGTACCCATATACTACATCCCATGCTATCCAAATGCAACATCTTCAAGAATGAAATTGAGCATTGAGGGCATTAAGTCTTTGACAAAGGGATGGTATCGGACCCTAAGAAAATGAAGGTGATTTGAAATTGGAGTATCCCTACAATTGTAAATGAATTTATACGTTTCTAGGACTCACAAGGTTTTCCAAAATACTTGTCCATGATGCTTCTACCACTATAAGAGCCACTCAGAAATTTAAGTGGATGGAAAGACGACAAAATGTTTTGACACTTGCAAGAAAGGCTTGAAAAAGTCTTCTATCATTACTTCACTGGACTCAATCAAGCCCTAAACAATCCACAGATGCAAATGGACATTGTTTATAAAAGTAGAAAAATCCACACAATAATATTTCAAAACATTACTGCAGGAGCAATGATATCAAAGTTTATATTATTTCCTACCTTAGTGGAGAGCTAACAATAGAAAATAAAGATGATCATTAGCCTTCGACGGATTCAAAATAAAACTCATCTATAGACCAAGAAAGGAGAAGGTGGTATCTGATGTGCTATGTCGTGTATATTGAATCTTACTAGTAAAGGGAAATTTAAAAGACAAGATTGCAAAGAACAAACAAATAATCCACTATGCCAAAACATCATCAAACTCTTGAGGAAAATGACTCTACCAAGATATGGATTATGGGACATCACTTTCTATTCTAGAAACATAGTTATAGTACTAAACAACAATCCCATTAAATATAAGACCCCATACAAGTTCCACGACAACCCATTTTCAAGTCATATAGGTAGAAGTAAACGTTAGAGGCTGTCCAAAGGTGTATGTATGTCGAAGAATATAGGGAAAGACATAGATAACCATGTAACCACTTGCGATGAGTTTCAGTTGGTTCTAGACTTCGTACTCTAAACCTCCAAACATAATAACTGAATTCGAATAGTAGTTTATAAACTCATAAAAATGGATAAATTTATCACGAGTTGAATGACTCAAAGCTTTTGACCTCATACTGACATTCAACACCAATAATAATATTTAATTACGGACACTAAAGAATATATTGATTAATATGGATCCTAAGCTCACATGAAGCTTTTGAGATAGATACGTTCCAATGCCTAGGAAACCAATTAAATGTAAGTAGCAAATATCATCCACTATTAAATAGGAAAACATGAGCCAATCAAATTATGGAAGCCAGACAAATAGTATTTGAAAAAAATGTTACCCTGGATAAAATCTAAAAACAAGACTCATCGAGAATTGTGGGTCTTTTAGGGGGGGCGATTATATGGCCCTGATCAAGCCTGTACCTCATCAATTGTGTTTTGACTCCATGAAAGGAAGTTTGTAACAATTTGAAAAATTATAACAATATTATCAAAGACTTCACTATGACAACAAAACTCAACGATACAACGTCATGAAAGCATCAATCTGAAATGAGAGACTTTGGATATCTAATTGTCTTATAGAACTAAATAATAAATCCTATTTTATGTGAAATTATATGTGTAAGCCATGACTTGTTGGATCGAAATCCTCAAAATGACATTTGTTTCTATTTTTATTAATTATCCTTGCTGGTAGGGCCAACCTAATATTGGATTTCATTATTAAATACTTAATGTTGTTGACTAAGTCGATTTTGCAACCAGTCAAAATCAATTAATAATTGAAGAAGCTTATCCCTCCTTTGCTTCACAGTGATTTGAGGACAAAAAAAGGACTTGGAGGTGGATTGCACGCCTCCTTGATCTCAAAAAACACCAAAATGATGACCAGGGTGTTAGTTACCTCTGGAGACCTTTTGTGGACTTATTTGCTGCTGTGGTTATCAAGAGGACTGTTTTTTGATCGATCTTTTACATTGAACAAGATCTTCTATTTCGTTGACTGCTTTGATTGATACATCTGTTGTGTTGACCAGTTCACAATGGCCTCTGTTGCATTGACCAAAAACTTCTGTAGTTGACTTGTCACGTCTGCCAGTGACCAAGAGGATCACTAGATGCTATTGAAGCCAAAAAGTAGTTGTTTGATATTGTTTTATCGTGTAGGTGTCCTATGAAACAATCCCTAACACTATCAGTACAACGGGTTTTTCCTAGGTGCTTCCAAGCATCCTTATCCATCGGGAAGATAAACCAAAAGTATACCTCATGGGCATGATGGGATTCCACGCAAAAATTAGACAGAAGATTGCATTCCTCCATATCTTGTTTGATTTTCTCCACCCTTGTAAAAAGCCTTTTTTTGTTTTGTGAAGAAAAAGTGATTATAAATTGAACAAGAGATGGAGGAATAACACAAGGTACAAGTCATTTCAAGAGATTATTTGGGTATTAAGCTTCGTGTAACTATTTTTTGGGGGCTGAAACTTTCTACTGAAGGTGTGACCTTTATTGTCCTTTTCAGATACAATGTTTAGCATGTTTGTACAAAATACAACAAATGCAATATAAAAAGTCAAAGATGTATTTTAACTTGCTATTTGGCCTAGAAAATCTGATAAATATAATATCACTAAATATTATGCCTAGACTCCAAAATAAAAAACAGACATACAAAGTTTCGAAGATAGGCTTTGAAAACCCAAAATGTTTTGAGTAACCTTTTATCCTATGTTCTTCATAGTTAGAACTTTAGATTATTATTTCCTTATTAGTTCCTCCTAATACACATAAAAGTCCCTTTTAATACCAACTGATCTTTTTGTGCTACCTCACGAATTAGCATCTTCTTTTTGCTTGAGAACCATACAAATTCTCTAGATGTCATGAAGATTACTTATGCTTGTAGCCTTCATAAACCTTATTTTGAAAACAAGCCTAAAAAAGCTTTGCAAATATTTAAAATTTTCTGTGAAAAAGATCAACTCTAGGGTTATGTTCTTGGCAGATCATTGGTAACACAAGCTGTACAGCTCATTCTTTTGTACAACCCTTTGTTTTAAATATTATTTTTTGTTAATAAATAAAGCGTCTATTCAAAACTAAAAAACACAAGGTGGTAACATGATGCTATGCTATATGCATCTTTTTGCTAGAGGTGCCAAGTCTTTGCAAGTTGGCCCTTGGAGTTGTCTATTTGGTGCACCTAAATTGAAGCTAATACACCACATGCTGTCAATATCTTGAAAGATATTAATGGTATTTTGTTGTCTACACTCAGTGTAGAGCTAGTCACATTGTGTTTGTTACATCGGATGGCTTATTGAAACAATGATTGGGATTTATAGCGGTGAAGAGTTTGGTTACTTGTGAGCTTGAGCTTGAGGCTTAAATATTCCTCTGATGGAAAGAGGTGGTTCATGGATGGAATGCAAAAGTCAACATCTTTGCAAAAAAACCAGAGCAGCTACTATTTAGGAGGAATATTTACAGCTACTGTGGGAGGGGTTGGCTGAAAGTTTTGTACCACCTTTAGAGTTTTATTGCTATGTGGCACCATTGAAGATTGTTTTGCAGAGAAATAACTAGTGAGTGGCATCTTATACTCCTAAATGTGTAGCAATGCTGATATATAATGTTCATGAGACCATAGTTTAAAAACTTGTACTCGGCAATTACTTTGCAGCCCAAAATTTTAACTCGTGCTCGAGAGTTTCTTGGCATTAATTGGCAACTTTATTGCTACTTAAAAAAACATATTAATTCATAAAATAAACTTAATAAAATGTAAAATGCTGATAAACGACATTAGAAATGAATGTAGAGAATGCATAAGTATATTTTCTATCAATTTTCAACCAAAAAACAGTACAAAGTACAGAGTTACAAACTAAAATTCTCACAAAGTCATATGAAATATCAAATATACATGTCAAATTTCATCTATGGCGCTGTAGGCTGTGGGCTGCGTGTTTGTGTTTTCCTTGAGGCTTGAAAACGGAGTATGTATTAAAAATCAGTAGGCAACTGTAGGTTGTATGATTGTATATACCCTTGGGCCTTGTAAGCACTGTATCATTATATATTCCTTGGGGCAGCCTTGAATAGTGAAAACCCTAGGCTACTTGTACCACTGTCAATAGCCTTGAACATAGATTCAAGAATAGCCAGAAAACCTTAGCTCCATTGACCGTGCCTTGTATTTGTGAATCACAAAGAAAAACACGAAAATAAGTATAAAATTGATTTTTTTCTCATTTTGTGCTTTTATCCTCTACATGGCTTAGTCGGGGCAATTTAATTGGCAATTTTTACCAAGTAATCACAGATTACTCTTCAAAATCGCCGATGAATCACCAAATCTTTGTTCTCGATTTTCAAGGAGATTAATCATTTGTGTAATGTCCCCTTTTCTAAATTAAAAATAATTAATAGTATTTTAAGTTGGGCCCGGCCAATTCTTCATTTGGGACAACTTAAGAATATTATTATTAAAATAAAAGGTATTTTTAAATACTAAATTAGAAAAAAGACCCTTAGCCTATTTTCATTATTTTCAATCGGCTAAAAGGGAGAGGTCGTCCCTCTTTAAGAAGGACAAACAAATGCCAAAAAAATAAATAAAGAGGCTTACATGTTGCACTCCACAAAGAAAGGAAAGAATAGGCTATAAAAGCAAATGTTGGGGCTCATTGTAATCATCATCTTTTGAATTATATACTTATCTTTTGGAAATTGGAACATTGAGCTCTCATTTTCACCCTTCGAGCACAAAAATTCTCATTAGATCCTATTGGGGACGAAAACTCTCAATATTCACAACACTTGGGGATGGAAACCCTCATTTGTTGCATTTGTGATTTCATCCGGGAGTCACATTGGAGCTTCAAAATTCAGAATTTTAGAACGACAAGGGTTTTTATCAGTGCTAGGGCACACATTCTAGCTAGGGCATGCTTTTTTGGGGCTGCCACATTCATTTCTAGCTTGATCTACCCATTTGGAGATTTCAGGATCACTTTTCAATGGGTTTTCATGCTTGGAAAAATCTAATTTTAATTTTATTGGATAGTTGATATTTTTGTGGTCAATTTGAGCTATCATTTGCATTTTATCTCCAAGTATTTATGAAGATATAGAATTTTGAAGTTTCAGCTATTTTTGAGCAATAATTAATTCCGGTAGTCTGTAATTTATTGTTGAAGCATTTATTTTGCATGAATTCATCAAGTGTTTCATTTTGTTGATGTATTTTGAAGATTTGTGTGTGGGAAAGGCTAAAATCTGAGTTCTACCTAGGCCGCTTAGGGTTTTTTGGACCTAAAACAGGTTGCTGCCCTAATTTTTTAAAATTAGTTTGTTGTCATAAAAATCAGGTTTTTTACCTGTGGTTGGCATCATTTTCAGAAATGCTCCCGTAGGGTTTTGGGGAAAATCCAAATTCCTCAAATTTGAGTCCGAAAGGGACATTACAGTTTGACAGTCAATTTGCGATTTATCTTGCTCAATTGGCAATTTTTGAATCTATGCATGGGACTATTTCACTGGAAAAGTATATTAAATTTATTTTAAGGAAACCCCTTCCACGGTGCTGTATAATGCGACCCATAGGACATTGAGGTTGTGTTGGGACTCGCTAGACAGCCTGGATACGGGTATGGTATGATGATACGACAAATTTTTAAAAATCTTGGGTACGATACGCTTTTGGGTACGTTTTATATATATATATATTTATATATATATGTATATAAATATATAAATATGTATATAAATTATAAATTTAAAGAAGCATTTGCATACTTATTGAAATTTATTATTTCTCTATCACAATTATTTATCTTAGTGACTGTGATAAGATTCAAGGAGTTTTGATTGTTCATGGTGACCTTCCTTGAACCACTCAACACAATAGTATTGTCTGACATATTTCCCGAAACATCATAACTAAGCAGGAAAAATATGGATCCAAGCTAGCAGGTGGGATGATTAGTCCGAGCACGGGAGAATACTCGCCGAGTTTTGAAAAGCTATCCAATATTTTTAATTACTAATCTGTCTACAAGCGATCAAAGCTCATGATTCTTTCAGAAGATTGCAAGAAGTTGCTTGGTCCAAAAAGGTGCAAAAATGGATTTTATGAAAATAAGAAAAATATTGCCATCTATGCGTAGAGCTCGAGAAAATATACACTTTTAGAGAAAACGACACTTGAAACGGAGTCATAGAATGAAAGTTATGGCACATGCAAGTTTTTGCTGCTACATCTTCCCGGACCCTTTCCAAAAATGGCAAATTTTTTTCTATGCTTGTGATTTTTCCACCAAAAATCCAAAAAAGGAAAGAATTCCCAAAAAAGGAAAGAAACGCTGTCTTTGGCAAGTTTTTTTTGGACGGGTACGGCTAGAAATGTACCCACAGGGACAGGGTATGGTCCGGGTACGGTTTGACCGTACCTGGACCGTACGCTGTCCATGTGGGTACGTTTCCAGCCATACCCACAACGTACCGTACCACGTACCAGTACCTGGTACATTTCCAGGCTGGTACGGGACCCTCTAGGGCGTTTCCAGGTCGTCTAGGCTGGGAGGCCTTAGGTTTGATGATACGTCGTTCTGGTGATGCTGAAATAGTTCAAAGATTGTGTTTGTTGATTGTGAATCACCTAGACAATGAGGTATTTAATGGCTTATTGAAATTTTTAGGCTGCCAAATGTCCTTTGTGCATCCCATTCGGAGATGTAACAAAAATTTATCGGGAGGAAGATATGCATCTTATTGACTGTAGATATCTATTAAGTTGATGCGGGACATCTTATTATACCTTCAAAAGATTCTTCTGCTTGTATAAACAACACTTTGCATGTTTAATTTATAGAACAGTTCTGATTGAGCATGGTGTCACTCAGATTTCATCCTAAAATCTACGACTACCCTATCTGAAAATTTTTCGTACTTTTAAAATAATGGGTCGTTTTGTGTTTTTATTGCTTGAAATTTTTTGTATTGCGTCAAGATAATCCCAAAGAGCCATATTAGCCTTTTTCGCCAAATACCCAGATGCCCAAAATTGTTTTATTCTGTCGTCGGGATTTGTCTGCGGGAAATTTGTATTTAATTATTTTGAGCCCTGTATGAGGCTATTTGCGCTCTGTTTTAACTCTATTATGAGCGAATATGTTATTATTCCTATGTGCCAGAAGGGTTTTAACTTATTTTAAGTTTTGGGCTTTATTTGTAACTTTTGACAATTTTTCGTGTTTTTGTGGTGTCCCGTTTCGTTTTCTGTGAAATTTCTCTGGAGCAATTCCTTTGCCGGGTAAGCCCGATTTTTGGCCTGGAGCAGCTGGAAAACATATACGCACATTATGCCCAGGAGGAAGTCGCCATCGGAGGTCTGGATCACTGGGAAAAAGCGAAGTCGTGCACAGAAAAGCCCCTGCGGGGATGGGCGCATTTTTGGAAAACAAAGGATTTAAGCTGCGATGGGAAAAATATAAGCCGTAGGCAGGGTGGGAATTTTATACCTGCCTGGCAGGGTACTTTTTCCCGTGTTATAAAAGTCACTTAAGCTGCAGTGGGAAAAATAGAGGCTGCAGGCAGGTGGGAATTTATTGCCTGCCTTGCAGGGTAAAAATTCCCATGATATAATAAAAGGAAAGTGACTTAAGTGAAATCATGGGATTTTAGTGCGTGCCTTGCAGGGTAAATAATCCCATTGTCAAAGTCAAATCACTTAAGTGGATCACGGGATTTTGGTGCCTGCCTTGCAGGGTAAAGAATCCCATTATGAAAAAATTCTTAAAAATAGAATTACATGTGCAAAAAAGTGCGCCCCCTTTGGTGAGAGAATAAAAGCCTTAAATTGATTATTTTAATTAATCTATTCTCTCAAAAAGTGCGCCCAAGCTTGGAGGAAGTCAACAAGTCAAAGTTGAAATAAAAGAAAGGATTTAAAAGCATTAAAATTAATTTATTTAATGGCTGCCCTCTTCCTCTCAAAAAGTGCGCCCCATTTGGGTATTATTTAATGTTTTTTAAGGCATTAAAACATTAAATTAATTTCTATTTTCAGTGGCTATGGTCAAAGCACACTGTGAAGCTTAAGTGAAGTGATGTGTGAAGGATTAAATTGGATTAATTTAATTTATTGGATGGCTGTCCTTAAACATGCTATTTTTAAAAGAGAAGAGCATGATTTTTAATTAATTAATTGTCTTTAATTGTTAGGGCAATTATTAATTATAGAATTGTGAAGGTTATATAAGCATGGGCAGCCATATGGGTGAATTATTTAATTCACAGGTAAAGAATTGCAGCCAAGAGGAAAAGTGCGCCCCCATTAGAAGAAGGATTTTGCTCAATCAAGGTGGAAACAAGGCTAAAAGCTTCCAAATTTGGCGCATGCTTTGAAGGAGGTTGATCTTTGTCTGCATAATTGTTTTCACAGGTGTTACAGGAGCTCAGGTGTTGATTGAAAGGATTCATGCTCTCTTTATGTGCAAATTAAACACCATTTTTGGGGCAGCAGGCTTGAAAAGTGCAGATTTTTACAATTAAAATTCACTATTCATGCTCCGGTGGCCATTTTTGTCTGAATAAATTGCAGGAATTCATTACAGGTGCTTTACAAAGGAAAATGAGTTTTTATCAATGTCCAATACATTGCATATATCCTCCGAATCTGAAGAATTGTCCAGATCTGCACTAGTATTGAAGAAATCCGGCCAAGTAAGAAGAAAAAGAATTATTCAGACGAAGATAGACAAAGCTATGGCGAAGAAAGATGAAAAAGAAAGCACAACGGAGTCATGCATCACTTCTAAATTTACAGATATTGGAGACACGGATCTAGGCTCGGAACCTCTTGCTGAATTGATAGACAGATCCAGAGCAGGAAAGACTTCACTCATGCGTGCAGGAGAAACTTCACTCATGCGTGCAGATTAAAAACAGTGGAATTATTCGAGTTGTAGTTTTTCCATCCATAGCTCTATTGCCAAAGTTTGTTATGAAGGTGTAGATCCATATCCAGATGCAGATGCAGATGCAAATCCATATGTAGATCCAGATCCAGATCTCATAGTTGCAAAAGCTTCTGGCACAAAGGCTTCATCCTCTTGTTTCGAATGCAGCCTGTGAAGAAGACAGTGCGTGGAAAATTCCTTCCAAGATCTTGTGCATGTGCTCTCATCTTCCAGTTGAAGCTTTCATTGAATTTTCATTCACCCTGAGTGCTTTCCAGAATTTTTAATTGCTCATATGCAATTAAAAATAAGGATGATGAGTTATCTACGGCCAACCTTGCATTGATGCATGTACAAAAGAAGAACTGCAAAACCTTCAAGGATAAAAGAGAAGACAATGTGAAGGCAAAATTCCAGGCTGCTTCCAATTCCAACTGCTTGCAATTCCAACTTGTTTCTAGATCCAGCTGCTTCTAGATCCAGTTTGAATCAGTTGGATGTAGACATGAAAAAGGACAAAGTCAGTCCGACAAAGCTTTCCTCTTCCTTCTTCTTTCCTCCGACAAAGTAATTGAGCGATCAATTAAATTATACAACTTAAGTGATTGGTTTAAAAGCCATTACTTGAAGAAGTCAACTACTTGGAGATAGGTGGCACGTGCAAAATAGAAGGTTCTATTTTCAGTTGCAAATCATACATGTCACGCAAAGAGGAATTCCAGGAGGAAGATTGCCAGTTGTTTCTTTCCGACTTCCACATGTGCCAGTTCAACTAAAGCTTTCAACTTGTAATTGCCCCTCTACATTCTATAAGTAGAGGAAGAACCTTCGGGTTAATGATCTATAAGAATTTGTAAGCAGCAATCCTGTGTTCTAGACTTTGTGCTGAACCCTTGAGAGCAACTTGGAGCAAAGGAATACAAAGGAGCAGGTTTCCGGAGAACTTTGTGTCACGGTGTACTGTGTTTCTTGCTTTGAATCTTAGATCTCTTGATAAACTTTGTGTTATTTTAGATCTAGATCTAGAGCTTCCTTTGTTTTATAATTCTGTGTGTTCATATCTATTAAGTTTCTTCTATGTGCATGCAATTAGCTCTGCTATCTACTAATTGGGATGCACATCTTCCCCATTTCTTCTTTGTATTTCCTTTACTTCCTTCTTCTATAAAATGCTTCCTTTCTTAAACAGCGGCTTACTTGCTGCAGAACTTTTTAGTTATGGTTTATGAACTAAGTGGTTAAAGTAAAACCCCTGATAGATAATAACACATTTATATTGACAAATCTGACACGGGAGCCTCACTGGTTAAATGAGGGAGATTTATCTCATGACTGCCTAGGTTTGATGCTATGCAGAAAATCTAGCCAACAGAGCACTTAGATGAATAGAATAGGGATTAATTTTTGTGTTTTTGAAGAAGTTTGATTGGAGAGGAGGGTTTGATTGCAGAGGCATTACCATAGAACAGAGAGAAGAGACTCACACAACAGAAACAAAGCAATAATTTAAGAACGAAGATACATTATTCTCCATTTCATTTTATAGGATTGATAGTGCAAAAACACCCTGCACAATAGACAACCAAATTCTTTGTCTTGTATCTAGAGAAGAAATGTCTTAAATAATGCCAAACGATGTAGCTTAAGAATCAATGGTACAAGTGGTTACATGTTTGTTTTAACACCTCCACAGCCTTATAGACATGTGTACTCTATAAACTCCTATCGGATCATATGTAGTAGTACTTATGTTTTTCGTTGTATAAAATCTCTAAATATCTCAAAGCATAGTTCTTTACTTTCTGTGTAACCCACGTTGTCATCCATTTGATTTGCAAAACCCTACATTTTATCGTAATAGTTTCTCGAAGTCCACGGATGTTTGTATTTTCTTTAATCCTTGCTTTTTTTTCCTTCATTGATTTAGTTGTGAATTTTGTTATATCTCCCATAAAATGAGGCAGTTCATAATAACATTAACTTAGGATCTTCCAATTTTACAAGATTATGGCCTAAATTATAGTGTTATCTATATCATGCATAAAATCCTGTGAGTGGGTGAATGTGAAGTCCCATAGGATCCACTCTTGCATTGGCGTTAAATTGTTGTCTATAGAAATGCTGAATTTCTTTCTCTTGAATTTCTGTTGATTGTATTTGAACAGGTATTTGTTTAACATATGCAAACGAGTCTGTACTAAACAAAGAAAAGACACCATGGAGAAAAGGAAGAGATATCTGGTGGCAGGTCGGTAAGGCATACAAAAATTTTCATTCATTTTCTTAATGACAGGATTTTTTGGCTCTCTTGGCCCTCTTGAAACATACAGTTCAAACTAGGCATATTCTCCAAAGACAAGCATACTGAATATCCTTGTTTCTTCATTGCAGTATGTTGGAAATATTTTACCAGGCTTTCTTTTGTAATAAACATTCTTTCCATGTTTTTTCTTATGTAATTTATATTTTTTCCATAGAGATACCATACTTGTGGGCTATTTGGATTTATGTTTTATTTAAGAGAACCACTATATTAATTACTCTAATAGGTGTTTAATGCTCAATGTTTTGGTCATCATCATAATCATCATCATCTGTTTTTTTTTCTAGCAGGTCTGCATTGGCATGCATATAAAGTAATTAATTTTTTTATTTGTCAACATCCAATTGTCTGAAAGTGACCATCAAAACTATGAGAGATAAATATAATTGTATTCTAGACGTTTTTAAAAATTTAGGTCAGAACAAGACGTTGTGTAGATTTTTAAGTATCCATGAATGAGGCCAACAAAGATGGAACCTATGTTCCACCAAGTCTCATTTTTTTGGGGGAGAAGGGTAGGGGCAAGGAGGGCGGGGGCAGAATGGGGATTTGGTAGGGAAAGGGGAAATACAAAAGAGGGTGCCTAAAAGTATCCCTAAAAAGTAAAATCTTAGAAATTATATTTCAACAGGAAGATAACATGGAGATGTCGATGGGTGTTCAAGAACTAGGTATGCATCCCCATAGAACGTGGGATGGAACTTTGTATAATAGACAATAAGCCAAAAATAATGATGTGTACATCACTTAAAAACTTAAGTACATGTACTATGGTAACTAAAAGGAAATCTAAATAGATTTAGATGGAAGGTAACAAAGGTGGCAAAGGTTGAAAGATCCCCAATTCTCCATGATACCTTGAAATATTTTTTATCCAAAGAAAATGAGGTCCAATCATAGTTACCTAAGACTTCGGGATGTAGAGATGGGGTTTCTGGGACAACAATTTTTTTTCAAATTTTGGGGACGGCGAGGGGACAATTAATAAAAATTATATAATCTATGTGTATTACAATATCATGAATACTTCAATAAACTAAGACTTAAAACTGAAATTTGAAGATTGAAACCATTAATCCAATTATTCATCACAAAAGCCAAGGCCCAAAATGCTATATTTAATATTCAATATTCATATTTCAATGTTTCATATTGAGTCATTGACATTTACATCAAAATTAGAACCGAGAATCTGGGATAGAATGATACTTCGTACTAGATAGAGATACAATGATACATCAACAATATCTATATGACAATGAAAAACAAGTCTTCATTAATTAGCATGAGAAGAGTACAACTACATATGTTATAAATATTATGTCATAACTCATAAGCTCATAACCAAAATGGCAGCTCAATAATCAGTATTATTATTTTTTTTTTATTGTAAAAAAAATAGTTAAAAAAATAGTGCTGGGCCGTAGGGATGTCGGGACGTCCCGTGAACTCAGGGGACGTCCCCTTCACTTTTTGCATTTTTTGGGATGTGGGGGGGACGTCTTGGCCCCGTCCCCAAGTCCTCGGGACGTCACAAACGGCTTGGGGATGGGGGGATGGTTGGGGGTGGGGGGTGTGAATCCCCACATAACACTGGGTCCAATACTTGCTTAGTCAATAAAGACCCTTAAAATATGTGCCTAATCAATATAGGCACAAAACTAGTGCTCCAAATCCTCGAACCATAAAGAACTGTAGGTTTACTATTTTGTTGAAAGGCACATCTTCAGATGGATATCCTAGAAATGTATTTGGAAGCATTGGTGCTCCAAGATAGCTGGTGAGGCATATCCCTTTCAAAGACACAACTAAGAGACAGGGTTTAGATTGAGAGATGGGTTAGTGAGTTAAACCCTAAGTAAGAATATGTTATTGTGATCTCGACATGCTCTAGTTTTTTTATGAGAAATGGAAATTCCTTGGAGGTATTGAAAATCATAACCTTAGTTTTAGTGAGTTAACCACTAAGTGGTGAAATCTGCGGATGCAAGAACGAACTTCTGATTCTTGAGCACCAACAGTTGGGGAGTTAATATTCCAGCTAACTACGGATTTTCCACTTTATCTAATGCCACTACACAACCGATAATCACTAGCTATAACTCCCTTGGTGCATATGGGGGATATAACTTTAACTTTTAAATTAAGGAATGTGGAATTTTTCTTATGGGCAAAGATTCAATCTTTGCAAAGCTGAGTCACACAAGTTTGATCGGACGGCTGTGGCTTCTTGGCTAAGCCTTATGGAATAGTATTTTCAACTACATAATATACCACATGATTAAAATTTTGACATTGGTTCATTCCTTTTGGAATCCAAACCCTATTAGTGGTACCAGTGGATTAGAAAGGGAAGGAATGGACAATTTATAGATTGGCGTATCTTTACTAAAGAATTATCTTCCCATCATGAGCAGACTTGGTAAGGAGATTACTCTGGACAATTGACAAATCCAAAGCAAACATGGTACAAAATATAAGGCAGAGCATTCGAGATTGTCCATAAGGACTAGTGATTTGATAGATTGTTGAGGACTTGCAATCTACATCACGGGGATCTATTGACCTGCACCGAGACCAAGAGGTTGTGTGGAGGGCAATGCTACAACTTACTTAAACTAGACAGATTTGTCCTAACATGGCTACAAATTGTAGAACATGCAATGGAATTTAAGAAACAAATGCTGAAACAACCATTACATGTTCAATCCATGAGATTGGCAGAATAATGCTACATCTATTCAAATGAAAGAATAGGGTAAAGTACATATGCGTAAAATGCGCAGTTTGGCTAAGAGTGTAGATTCCTGTGATCAGAAGGGGTAATGCATCCTTGCTGATTTACCTAGACTGCGACTGACCAAAAAAACAAGGAGAGAAAGCTCCTGTAATCAGTAAGGGGGTAACACATCCAAACCGATTTGTCTAGACTGGGAGATGACAGTTAAGATGTTAGATACAAAGAGCATGCTAACATGTGGGAGAGATGGTTGACATATACAAGATACTCTAGGCAGGCGAGTATTCAGGATGCTAATATAGGTTTGCAGACCAACATCTTTGTGGAATTGATAGCCTGCCAGTATGGAGTAGCACAGGCTTGTAAACATAATATTCAAAGGTTCATTGTCGAAGGGGATTCCCAATTCATCAATGGAAAGATCTCCTAAGCGGTCCATCTTCACACCACACCACTGCATGCACCTCAAGCTCCTTCCAATTGGAAAATGGCCAATGTTAATCAGAACGTTGTTCTCACACCCTGGGTTTCACTCAAATCCTCTTTCAGCTTTAATGATGTTGATATAATATAGTTGTCGATGCCTTGGCCAATTTTCTCTTTCAGTCCGATGTGCAATATACTCCCCATGATTTTGTTTATACACAACCCCTCCCAACCCATCTGCATCATTTGGTAGCCTTAGAGATAACTTCCATTCACTCGCATCCCCTCCCCTCTGCTTCCCCCCTCCCAATGAACCCAAATACCTGTACCAAAATTGGGTTTGCTGTTCATTCACACCTAAATGGTTATTATGTATAATCCCGAGCCTTTGAAGTCCACCACTATTAAATCTCAGCTGAGCATTAACCGACATGTTTTGGTTCCTAGTACTGCAAGTGAGCATGGGTCAGGGGGAGTCTGTGTGCTTGTTATGCTTCCTTTGGACAATATTACTTCAAGTTAGACTGCTGTTTTGTTTTTGTGATTTTACTACTTTTATTCCTCAGGGTCTTACGACTTTCTGTCTTTATTCCTCATCCCTTTTTTGTCTTTATTTTGGTTTTATCTTATTCCCGTTTTTGTCTTTACCTAGGTTTAGTCTTATCCTTGAGTGTTTATTACTTTATCCCAAACCTCTCACCTGTCTTGGCATTGCTTCTCCCAGCTGTCAAGATCTCCCAAATCCACCTAGCAGTTCCATGGCACTTGGAGATTTTACACAGCTGTCCACAATAAGATCAGATTTATGCATAATATCAATTGTATAAAGAAAGATGAGTATCACCTGCAGATCACAACATCTCTGACGCAAATCATCCTCAGCTCATTGAATTGAAATCTTGCACAGCTGGTCACATGGAGTATTGGGCAGAGTGGAGGAAGGAAGCTAGTCATGACTAGATTTGTAAATCGGACGAGACCAGTTTTTTTTGTTTGATCCCTCTTTGTCTTTGCCTGATCCCTGTAATCAGTTTTGTTTTCTTTTCATTGTAATCCCTCCATGTTTCGGTTTAATATAAAATCCCGCATCCGCCCCGACCACCCCCACCCCCGACAAGAAAAAAAACTCCAAGGATGTCTTACGTACTCATCCCAAAAACATTTTTTCCTCTCTCTGTTGACAAGGTTTTCTGTGTTATCTCTGTGTCTGATTCTCGAGTTTATTTTCTTTGTTAAAGTACCTTACCTCTAGGTCTTAGCGCCAAATTTATTTTAAAAAAATAAGATGTGCAGTGATCATGGTGGTAATTGTCTACTGTTGACGATAAACCATGATCCACTAAGCATGTTTCTTTTGTAATTCTTTACAGTTGGCAGTCCAGGGTGGGTAAGGTCAACTTCAAAAATCTATTCCTTGGGGCATCTAAGCTATAAAGGTGAAAACAATCTTTGGAGAATTCAGCTTCCAATATGATAAAATGTCATACCAGTTATTATGATGGTATATTTGATCAAAATGTTAAATTCAAACTTTCAGGATTTTCTATTTTGAAGAAATATTTATTGGCAAATCTATAGACCATTGTTTTCTGTTTTTGACCAGGAGACAGTTTCAAACTACCCGACAACTTGTGAAGTTGAATGGGTTGATGGAGAAGATCCACTTTTCCTTCTATATACAAGTGGTAGCACAGGGAAGCCAAAGGTGACTTGCTTGTTTCAGATCTGGATATTGCAAGAATCCTAATGTCTTTTGAACGTTAATCCCATTTGATTTCAAATCTATATTCATCTGCTATTTTAGATTGTTATTATATTTTTTTACTTTCATATGTTAGGGTGTTCTGCACACTACTGGTGGCTACATGGTTTACTCGGCCACAACCTTCAAATATGCTTTTGATTACAAGCCAAGCGATGTATATTGGTATGTATGCTGATGTAACTACCTGGTTAACAGCATTTTATCATGCTTTTCTTGATAAAATCATGCTCTTCTTGAACATAGTACCTTTGTATTAGTGGAAGCGAAAAAACCCTGTTAGGAACAGACAAAAGCATAGCCTAACTTATCTAAGGAGCGATGTTCTACATATAGTATTCAATGAGTTTGTTGATTTTCTTATATGTTATAGTTTCCTACATTACTTTTTATAAGGTAGAAATTGACAATTGATTTCATTTGGGATTTTTATATAGAAGTCAAGAAATTTATCTGTTTTCTAATGGATTGAATTTTAAGATATCATTCATTTTAAGTTTGTTTGGAATTTGTTTTCTGTTATTAATATCTCAGTACAAACACAAAGGCATCGTGTTAAACAAATTAATTGGTCACGAGTTTCTGAATAGTTATTTAGGGAAATTTCCATTGGAAAAGGTGTAAATAATCCTTAGTAGATTTTATTAAATTTCATTAATTCATACAGAGGTTATTAGATATAAGCTGATATTACGCAAAGGGAGATATATTCTACTTAAGTAAACACTTAACACATTCAACAATCAAATTTGAAGTGGGCCTAATAATTCTACATACATAACATAACATTTATCATTAAAATAACACAGAGACAAATATTCCCTAACTATCTCGGCTTTATTTATGTAACTCAAATTCAATACATTTTTCTATTGCAGTATACCACCAAATACATACTCATATACTCACTCCTTTACCCACTTACTTATCCACTCTTTTACTCTCACTTATCTACTCATACCTATCTATTTACCAATCCTACTCTTGTATAAGAACAAACTACATCCATTACAGAATGACACATCTATTGATCACATCTATAGTACATGCAAAGCCTTTATTCCAAGCCTCAAAGTATCATCCGATGCTTTGTGGGACCACCTAGTAGTTTGCAACATAGCCTATCGTTGCGGTATATTCAGGAGCTTCCACTGTATATCTATTTAGATTGTATCTGACAAAGAACCTTGCTAGCATCATCCTAGGATGTAATAACTTGTCTTGTCCCAGAGACAACCTCAATGAAGAACCCATCAAGTGCTTAATTTGTTTTGTACTGGGCTTCATTGTTCTTTATGCTTCATTGGTTTAGGGAACAACAACACTATCAACCGCCCAGATATTTAGGCATCTGGCGTAAGGCAATAGAGTGTTACGTTCACTCAACTTTCCTGACTCGATTAGTGGGATGGTAGTGCCACTCTTTCAAAATGTCACAAAATTTCTAACTCACTTCTTCGGAAGAAACTTGCTAAACCAGGTGGTCAATGTCTACTCAAAAGTTTTCCGTTCCTCCAACTATGCAGTCGCCCTTTGTTCATATTGTCGCAAGGTTTGCTTTCTTTATGGCTATTTCTAAAAACTCGGAAGTTGTTAGTTTCCCATCAATACCATTGAAATATTTTTCTACATCCGCAACCACCTTTTTCAAATTTATGTTCACTTATCTGCCATACTCATCCCTATCATTGATCATTTGGGCTCTTGCAATCTGTTTTACTCTATACTTATCTCCAAGTTCTAATAGTCACTTCCTCTCTACGCCAATAGTATTTTGCTTAACATAATACGTGGCAAAGCCTTTGTTTAGTTTGTCCTCTAGGGCATCAAGCTGTTTCTTTTTCTCTTGAGTTGCGGCCAGCCATCCAATTGAATAGGCAAAATATGCCACCACATCACCCAAAGCTGCACAAAATACTTGTGCCTTCACCTTATTTCTTCTCTTTGTGTTCTCCCTCTCCAATATGCTTTGTAATTTTTTATTGCTTCATTGTGTGATGTCCCCTTCAAGGCAAAAATACTAAAACTTAGATTTTTGTAAAACCCTAACTGCAGAAATAAAATATTGCTAGAAAATGATTGAAATGAATTCTAACCCTCGGAAAAATACATATTTCCCAAATACAATAACAGCCGTACCGAATAACACTAAAATTAGATTTATTTCCGCTCACATGTCCCCAATAGGGCAGAATTAATGAAATATGGATTTTTGTAGCCAACCCTTGGGCAGAATTAATAAAACTGATTTTATTTCAAAACCCTTCGATAAAAAATTACAAACACTAGAAATGATGAAAATAGCTTCAAACCCTAGGAAAATATGCAGATTTTCTAAATACAACACAACTGTAAATAAATACTAGAAAAACAGACCTTGAAATGATGCCCTAGCTGTTGTGACTGGTTCATGGCGGCTAACAGCCCCAGAAAATGCTCAAGAATGTGTCCTAACTGCTAGTTGATGCCAAAAGTGTGCTCTAGCTGATGATAAAACTGATATAACACTGCAAATTGCTGCTTGAAGTGCAAATGCAATATTTGGATGAGATCATCACAAGCGACCTTGAGGGTTTTCGTTGTTAGATTGGAGACCGGAAGATGGAGGTTTTTGTCCCCACAAACCTGGTTGCAATAGAGGGTTTTTGTCCTCATTGTAAAAGAAGTTGGAGCAACAACTCAAACACTCAATGTAACATTAGATTATGGCCAAAAATATTATCCAAGAACCCTCCCCTCACTTTTATAATCTTTTGTCTCCCTTTTCCAAGTGAGGCGATCCATGTGGGAGATTTGCACTTTAATTTTTGAAGTGACTTTCTTATTTTCTATTTTAGCATTGATTTGCTTTATCAAAAAGCTATTGTTTATAGTAATAAAATATAAGTGTCTTTTATAAAGTTATTTTTTCCACACTTACGTTATATTATAAATTTATTTTATTTTATTTGAAAAGGGGACATGACAATCCGCCATTCCCAAAGATTGCTTGTCCTCAAGCAATGCAATTTCAACAACTCGAACTTAATACTGGAATGCCAGATCATCCTTGGGAATTTGCAATTCCCGGTTCTCAATTCTTCATATGATGCTGACATAAATGACTGTGCAAACTGCTGTTGTCCAAAAAAATGCTGCCCAAACTGCTTATCACTGGTTGCTGATCTAAAATATTTAGTGAGCTCATGCCAACATTAGTATCTGCCGAGCCATTTTTCTCATATGTATGCCCTATGCTGCAAGTTGCATCCTTCACATATCATGCTTTTTAACATGCTTCCCATGATGACAAGAGCTTTGAAATGACATAATAGGGAGCAACATATCTGAAATATTCTTATACCTTAGGCTGCAATCAAAGTGCTCACTTTATTGTGCCTAAATAAGAATTGTTGAGATACCCTCAACACCTCCATCCTTGGGACTCAATACTCCTGAATTAGTCCTAATCAAAATTTTCTCCTCCAATGCATATCCATCCATAATGCTACTATGAAAATCAATCAATGGCTTACCTTTTGGAAGTTTTGAGGATCGTTCATGATTTCGTGCATCTTCTTCCATCTTGAACTCGTTGCATCCAACAAATGATGTCCTCTCCCACTAACTTCCTCTCTTTTATTTTCATAGCTATCTTGCAAATCCCATTGATATGGTACGAACTCGATCTTTGGGAGATTTATGGGTGGTTCTTGAACAAGAACATCTTTTTCAACTTCCTCTTATATGGTGGATTCGTCCATGGGCTGCTTCCTCTTGATTTCGTACAACTCTGATTGTTCTTCTTACTTCTTCAACTATCTTATGTATTCACACAACTGTTCTTTATTTGGATTCTTCATTTCGAGTAACTCCAAGTAATCATCAAAGGAAACTTTAGATTTAAGATAATCAGGGATCCCTTGATACTAGTCAAGGATTTTGGGGGCCTCAAATTTTTACTTTTCTATTTTTATCAACACCTCTTGAATGGGATCTTGGTGTCCCCAGATTTCACCTTGAAATTTGAGACTACCCCATGTAAAAATTTTCGTACTTTTAAAATAATGGGTCGTTTTGTGTTTTTATTGCCAGAAAATGTCCGTATTGTGTCAAGATATTCCCAGAGAGTCATATAAGCCAATTTTGCCAAATACCCCGATGCCCAAACTCGTTAGATTCTACCGCTGGGGTTTGCCTGCGGGAAATTTTAATTTAATTATTTTGAGCCCCGTTTGAGGTAAATTGTGCTCCGGTTTAACCTTGTTGAGGTTTTACATGTCAATATTCCCATATACCAGTAGGATTTCCACTAGGAATGAATCCTGGGCTTTATTTGTGACTTCTGGCAACATTTTGCGTTTTTGTTATTTTTTTCTTTTTTCTCTGTGAAATTCCCCTAGGTCAATTCCTTTGCCGGTTTAGTCTGTTTTCTTTCCTGGAGTATCTGGAAATTATTTACGGACGTCATGCCAGAAGGAATTTGCCACAGGAAGTCTGGTTCTCTCTAAAAAGACGAAGTCATGCACAAAAAAGGCCTCTTCTGGGCAAGTCGCATTTTTGGGAAAGGAAGGTTTTAAGTTGCAATAGGATTTTTGGTAGCAGCAGGCAGGTGGGAATTTTGTACCTGTTTGGCAGGGTACTTATTCCCATGGAAGCAAAGTCACTTAAGTAATGATGGGAAAATTAGAGGCAACAGGCAGGCGAGAATTTCTTACCTGCCTTGCAGGGTGAAAATTCCCATTATAAAATCAAAGAAAATCATGTAAGGCATTGATGGGAATTTCTTACCTTCCTTGCAGGGTAAAAAATCCTATTATGAAAGTCAAATAGTTTAAATGGATCATGGGATTTTTGGAGCTGCAGTGTAGGGTGAATAATCCCTTTGGAAATTGACTTTTAAAAATAGAAATCAGCCATGTCAAAAAGTGCAACCCCTTTTGGAATAGAAAGATAACTTTAATTGCATTTATTAATTGTTTCTATTCCTAATTTCGACGCCCAAGCATGAGGAAAAGTCAACACAAGATGAGAGGATAAAGGAAATTGGAAATAGAATGCTAAAATTAAATAAATTTAATTTATTTAATGTAGCCATCTATCATGCAAAAAAGTGCGACCCACCTAGAGGAGAAATAATACTTTTTAAAGTATTTATTGATGAAATCAATTCCTATTTTTGGTGCATGAGGTCAAAGCATAGTGTGAAGTCAATGTAGACTGGAAGGAGAAAGCTAAAATTAAATAAATTTAATTTATTTAATGGCAGCCATGAGCATGCACAAAATAGGCGCCCAAATTGAAGAGAAAAACATGTTTATTAATTAAATAATTGGTAGAAATAGGAGAGGCAATTATTAATTATAGAATGATGAAGGTTATATAAGCACGGGCTGCCATATTAATGAAGTAATTAATTATTCTAGCAAAGGAGTGCAGCCCAGGCAATTTTGGCGCCTAAAGGAGGAATTTTGCTCAGTAAAAGGTGTTTTCATTGCCGGAAAGCTTCAAATTTTGGTGCCTAGGTTTGAAGGAGCTTGATTTAAGTCTGATTAATTGTCTGCATATTATTACAGGTGCCCAGGTGAAGTTGAAAATATTCATGCTTGCTTTGCATGCAAACAAAGCCTCAAATTTTAGGGCAACGGGCTTTATATATGCAGATTTTTATGATAAAAATCAAGTGTTCATGTTCCGGTTGCCGTCTTTGTTTGAATTAATTGCAGGTATTCATTACAGGTGCTTATATAATTGAAAGGGAGCTTAAATCAATGTCAGATACATTGAATATATCCTCCGAATCCGAAGAAATTCCTAGACCTGCACCGGTTGTAAAGAATTCCGGCCGAATAAAGAGAAAAAGAGTTGCTCAGACAAAGATAGATCCGACCATGACAAAGTGGATGAAAGAGAAAGCTCGGCAGAATCATGCATTACTTCCAGGTTTGTTGACATCGGAGACACAGATCTAGGTCTAGAACCTCTTTCTGAATTGATTGATAGATCCAGAGCTGGAAAGACTTCTCTCATGCATGTAGTCAAAAGCAGTGGAATCATTCGAGCTTCAACATTTCCATTCATAGCCCAGTTGCCAGAATTCGTCATGGAGTGTGCAAGGTCGTACCACCCACTATCCAGATCAGTCCGAGATACTGCAGGGAAGACAATAATCTGGTTAGACGCACAGTTCATCAATTATTGTCTGAAGATTCCAACACGACAGGTGGTGACTACTATTAGCATACTGGATGCCGGCAACAGATGGGAAAAACATAAAGTTGACTGTGTGGGCATAATGAATAACAGGTATATGAAGAAGCCCAGATCTCCATCCAAGTTCCCGAGGACTCTTCCACGATCCAATCTGGTACAGGAGGTGGATGACATTACCAAATTGTTATGCAGGATAAATGGCGAAGCTAACGCTCACAACTTCCGCTCATGGATGTATGCCTTCATCAGGGTCATTGAAATCAACAAAGCAGATTCTATAATCAATTGGTCGGAAATCATCAGTGACAACATCAGTGAGAAGCTCCGGAATGTGAGGCGGACTTACAACTTCAAGATGACTTCATATTTGGTATATGTAGCAACCTTGTAGGGTGTCTTCTCCAAGCTGGATAGACGTGGTGTGCTCTCCAAGGATCCTATTTTTGAGTGCTATCCGTAGCTTATTGTGCCTGCATGCAATAAAAATTATAAGGTGGTCAACGATGGATTCTTCTATGGATTCATTTGCAGGTCGAACGGTGATCTAAAGGCCAACAGGGTAAGCAAGGAAACTTGGGAAGCTGTGTCCTAGATTGGTAGTATCTTCATCCAATTTGCGGACTTTACATACCTTAGGGTCATCGGCTTTTCGGGAGAACCAGTCAAGTTGCCCAGATATCCAAGCAACAGATTGGTCATCATGGAGTTGAGTAGAGAACTCGTGGAGATGCATGACCTACAGTCGAAACGACACAAGTCTATAGGCTTCTTCCCAATCATGGTGGGCTATTACAGCTGCTAGAGCATTCATAAAGCCAGAGGAATTGAAGCAGAGATGTTCTCTAAGTATGAGCATGAGTTCTTCCCAGCACGGCTGAACTTCGATCCATATGGGATGACAAGGAAGACAATCTCCCAGGAGTACGCGCATGTGCCTTTGTTAGAAGATTTCTGGATGAAGTGCAGAAGCGAGTACAAAGTTAGGAAGAAAGACTCCAGCATATTATTAGCGCGACAAGTGTTTGACTTTGGATTAGCACAGATACCTGCGGATCCTAAAGATGATGGGCCGGTGTTACTCGATGCATACCATTAGATGGGAGGAGATAGAGCTGTACTTCAGGAGAACATAGGTGGCTGCCACACGATCGAGGTAAGGTCTGTCGCCGTTCTGGTCAATATTTCAAACTGGTTGTTGACAAAGGGATATTGCCTTGATGAAACTTTGATGAATTAGATCACAGGCAACCTCGGCACTGGAGATTCCCTCAAAAGGAAGCACGAGGGAGAAAGCAGCAGAAGGCCTGAAAAGATTAAAGTGCACAAAAAGTCTCATTCAAATGAAAGGATCACTTCTACTGCTATGGTGTTAGTTCCGACTTCTCCAGCATCAAGTACTTCACCAACTGTTGCACCTCAGCAAGATACTGCCGTTCCTCCGTTGAATCCGGCAACATTTGTCTTTTCTCCTCAGCTACTCCGATCGGCACCTATTCCTGAAGAAACACTGAAGTTGCAGATGGCAGAATTCGAAAGAGCTTTGTCTTTGGACAATACAGAGGACGACAGCCACAACACTGTAGCAGTTTCAGATGGAGAGGAACCAGAGCACGAGATAGTGGTACACTCGGCAACTTCTCATTCTCCGAGAAGTAATTTCTCAAAATGGTTGGCTTGACAGTTGGTCCCAGAGGCTAGAGAGGAGATCAACTTGGAGGAACATGACTTGCAGCTACTCTTGAGTCTGGGCGGAAAAGACAGAAAACCTAAAGTTGCTTAGGTAACTTCGAGGTTGATTATTGAGGAGTCAGGGCAGAAGTTCACTGAGATGTCAGTTCCAGTAGAAGGAAAGAAGAAGGATGAGCTCACGGCAACGGATATAACAATGACCAAAGTACCCATAGGTCAAGCCACTATAGAAGGACTGAAGCAAGACACATAGACATTCATTGATGCTTTATTCCTTAGGTTTGACAAAGAAAAGACAGAGAAAGTTGAACTTCAGAAGCAGGTGTCTTAGTTGTGCGAGATTATTGCCAAAGTTGCCAAATCTTCCGCTAAGCCAATTTCAGCACATAAACAGGTGAGTGATCATGTGATGTAGGAAGTGGAAGATGCAGGTAACCAGGTTAAAGCTATCAATGAATGGAAGAGTCTAATCATTCGCCAAGCTTCTGTACAACTCGGAGAGGTGCCGGCGCGTCTAAAGGTTATGAAGGATGCATCGGTTCAGCTGAAACAACTGGTGACGAGCACGATTGACATGAACACAGTAGCTGAAAATAACTTGAGTACTTTGGTCGAAATAAATAAACTGCTGAGGGAGGTGTTGATTGCAGAATGAATTGTGCCCGATGGATCAATTGAGAAGGGGAAGCAACTTGAGTTTGCAGTATTTTTCCGCTTGGAGATCTTCAAAATCATGTTGAAAAGGACGCGGGCACTTGAAAGTATGACATCATCATTACCAGACAATGTTATTGCTTTCACCAATGAGGAAGTGGTCGGGAACGTTTCTTCATACACAAGGACCATTCCTAGCAAAGTGCTTGATTCCCTGGAGGGATCTCTTCTAATGGTGTAAGAGAGAATTGATGGAGCTGTTAGGCCTTTCACGATGGATTCCATTAGTAAGTTGGTAACGCTGCAGTCCGATATTGAGAAGTTCGGGCCTAGCTTGAAGGAGGTGGAAGCGTGCATTGGGGTTTTGAACGAAGGCTTGCTGCAATTCAGGACGGAAAAAGAAGTTGTGGCTAAAACAAATGAGAAATTGTTGAATTACATGTTCAACAAGTATATTCAGTATTAAAACAAAACGAAGATGTAGATGTTACAGCTGGCGAATCTTTCTTCTTCTACTATTTCTTCTTCTATTTTCCACATTCCCGAATGTAATTGTAAAACTTTAAAATTGTTGGTTTTAAAACTATTACTTTAAGTTATGTGGAACG
Source organism: Taxus chinensis (assembly GCA_019776745.2). NCBI lineage: Eukaryota > Viridiplantae > Streptophyta > Pinopsida > Cupressales > Taxaceae > Taxus > Taxus chinensis. Next base: position 381,203,982 of record CM034151.1, read on the forward strand.
ATTCTATAAGTTAAGTGACAAATGTGTATAATTTTGACTATAGATCCGGATGCATATCACTTGGAGAAGAATTAAAGGAAGATGATTGCTAGATGTAATCTTTACTTCTTGTTTATGTTCTAGTTCAGTTAAGTTTCCCATTTGTAATTTCCCTTCTACATTCTATAAGTAGAGGAAGAACCTTCGGGTTAAGGATTTGAATTTGTAAGTAGCATTTTTGTGTTCCAGACTTTGTGCTAAAACCCCTGATAGCTATTTGAAGCAAAGGAATAGAAAGGAGTAGATTTTCGGAGAACTTTGTGTCACGGTGCATTTTGTTTCTAACTTTTTGTCTCAGATCTACTTATAAACTTTGTGTTATTTTAGATCTAGATCTGAAAGCTGCCTTTGCTTATAATTCTGTGTGTTAATATCTATAATTTTGTGTGTTAATATTTTCAGAATCATGCGGAAAAGGATGCGGGCACTTGAAATTATGGCATCATCATTACCAGACAATGTCATTGCTTTCACCAATGAGGAAGTGGTCGAGAACGTTTCTTCATACACAAGGACCATTCCTAGCAAAGTGCTTGATTCCCTGGAGGGATCTCTTCTGATGGTGCAAGAGAGAATTGATGGAGCTGTTAGGCCTTTCACGATGGATTCCATCAGTAAGCTGGTAACGCTGTAGTCAGATATTGAGAAGTTCGGGCCTAGCTTGAAGGATGTGGAAGCGTGCATCGAGGTTTTGAACAAAGGCTTGCTGCAATTCAGGATGGAAAAAGAAGCTATGGCTAAAATAGTTGGGAAATTGTTGAATTGCATGTTCGAGAAGTACATTCAGTATTAAAACAAAAAGATGTAGATGTTACAACTGGCGAATCTTTCTTCTTCTACTATTTCTTCTTCTATTTTCCACGTTCTCGGATGTAATTGTAAAACTTTAAAGTTGGTTTTAAAACCATTACTTTAAGTTATGTGGAACGATTCTATAAGTTAAGTGACAAATGTGTATAATTTTGACTATAGACCTAGATGCATGTCACTTAGAGAGGAATTAAAGGAAGATGATTGCCAGATGTTATCTTTACTTCTTGCTTATGTTCTAGTTCAGTTAAGTATCCCATTTGTAATTTCCCTTCTATATTCTATAAGAAGAGGAAGAACCTTCGGGTTAAGGATCAGAATTTGTAAGCACTAGCCACGACAAATATTAACCTCATGAATATTTTCATTCCATGCAAGAAAAAATCAGACATGCCATACAAAATGAAACAATTAAAAACACTTAGGAGCAAGGTGGTGGAAGAAACATTGTTAGAAAAACTATGATTCAATTTGGGAGTTGAGAGCTGCAGAATTAAACTTGAAGTAGCAAACTTGAAGTGGGATTTTGGATATTCCTCATGGAAAATTTGAATATCCTTGCATCATAGTAAACAGTAACTTCACTTTACCTGAACTCAAGCTTAAACTAATGCTTCAACACAATGGAAAGATTCTGGATTAAAAGAAGATATGACTGCAACATAGATAACGAGTTAATACAGAGATAGAAGTTGCAAGACCCTTACAAATCCTTCCAAATTTGTGATTCACAGAACAAACATATGGTAAATCGTGTAGTGAACAAAGCTATTGGAAATGGCCCCTTGTATTCCTGAAAAAATCTCTCATAGAAAGTAGGCAACTACTGAATATTCAGTCCTACAGAATGTTGGATTCCATATGCAATGTGCATAAGTAGACACATCTCCTCTGAAGGGAACAACCTAAACATCCAAGATTTTTTGCTAATATGTTCTTGCTTCAGGAGGCAAACTTTCCTAATTGGAAACATCTGCTTGGCACAAAGGTTAAGTGTAGGAATAGTGTTTTCTATTTAAGGAATCTTCCTAACTCCATTTTTTTCTCAAAATTGCTTCAATTCTTTGAATATGCTTGATAGTTGGTCGTGATAGTTGGGGCAAGTGATGCCTAGTGGCATGCTTTATGTCACGTGCAACACCCTTAATAGATATTACCGTGAGTAGAGGGTGATGAATATATAAGTGATAGTAAGTAGCATGGGGGACTCTCATCAAAATCAGACATTGTTTGGGCCAAGAGCTGATGGGAAGCCCAAGCTATAAAATTTAAGCATGACCTTTATGGCTTGCATGTGGAGGGCATGGTTTTGGACCAGAAACAAGACATTGATGGCAAGCATTTACTTTGGGGAGCAATTGGGGAAGGTTGAAAGGTAGATATGGTATGAAAGATCTTTAGGTCATCTCATGCATTCAAGGTGGACTGGCAACACTATCTTCAAGAAAGTGGTGGTGTGCAGCAACATCAAAAATATGAATCCAAAGGGATAGGTTGAGTGCGACAATTCTTTGGGTCCGCTTTCCAAGGACAACTCATCCTTTCAAAGCCCATGCGCAAGAAAAGGCCTGCTTACTGCTTACATTTTTTCTTATACATGGTTTACAATCTTTGAGAGCTTACTTAGAAATCTTTGGTATGTGTAGTTTACAGTTTACCAACCTCCATGTGGAGGTGAAGACCAAATAGCAGGATGACAACTTTGTCATGAGTGACAGAACTGTTGTGGAGGTTCAAGGCTAGGAGGATCATAATATGGTCAACGTACAGTGTGTCATTAAGCACTCTTGACGGCACATATTCTATCATTGTACTGTTCACAGAGGCCATGCTTGTCATGGCTGTAGCGAGGAATTCCTTGTCAGTTATTTCCTATGGAAATTGAAGATGATCCTATTAATGATGATGATCATTCCATTGGTTTTTGTGTATATGAAGGTGGAAACTGGTAGTTTGAGTACCCTCACTAGGAGAGCAATGCTCAACTTGATGGCGTCAACAATGCTCCTGCAATGGGAAAAGGTGGATTTGGAGGTAGTAACAGAATGGGAATGGTTGTGTTCCAATGGATCCAACTTGGAGTGAGATAATCTCATGATTTGATGCTATGGATGTTCACTTTGGCTGCTTGGAACATCTCATCATTGTGTGTCATGAATGGTAATTGCATAATTCCAACATATTTCACCCAGATCTTTGTGGGACTTGTGGGGGACTCCATCCATTAGGCATTTATTATTTGTTTTGTGGTTCTGGTCCTTGGTTGGTTCTATGTGTTTCTTCTAAAAATAGGATCCGCAAAGGCACTGACATTTTAGTTTTCTGGAAGTTTTTGCAACACGGTTGATAAAAAGGTCCTGTTGATACATATTTGGGTGGTTGTTTGTTGTCAACATATTTAATAGCTAGCCCTAGGCGAAAAAGATGTAAAATTGATTTGTATGTAAAATTCTCACAAAATAATATAAATTTTTTATCCAGTAAAAAATATTCTAAGAGAATTTTCGTCTTCAACCTTTTCTGGTTATTTCACATTAGTAATAAGTATTCCAACTAAAGCCATACACATCTTTGAACTATTGTTTCTTGCTACAGTTTGCAGATTCGTCGTGTACGAAAATTCCTCATTAAAGACAGATTAAAATTGTATTTGCTTTTTAGATAATGTTCCCACAGTGTCTGAATATAAGGCCATTTTGCTGATTAACCTTGCAGGTGTACAGCTGATTGTGGATGGATCACTGGACACAGCTATGTAACATACGGTCCTCTTCTAAATGGAGGAAAAATTGTAATTTATGAAGGAGTAAGTTTACATCAAGCTATAAAAAATATCCATCTTTCCTTTTGTTTTTTGATTAATCATATTAAAACTTGTCATTTTATACTTAATTCCCTCACAAAATTCACATTTAGTAGTAAAATTTAATACAATTAGTGCTTAGAGGTGCTTGTAATTATTATCAATATTTATGAGAGAAAGGTCATAAAAGAAACAATTACTCATGGAAATTGGTCATTGAAGAGATGACTTAATGCAAAATCAAAAATCCCACAAAAATAAACATATTTACTTTAATTTAAAAGTAACCAGGGAAGCTCCTATCAGTTAACAAAGTAATACAAATAAGTTTTCAATCTCTTTACATTAACAAGACTATCTCCCCATAACAAAATTACCTCTTGCACTGTAGTCAGATGTATTGATCATTGCAGGCATGCAATTTCTAGCATCATTCTTCAAGCTGTAAAGCACTGAAATTGTTATGGCCTCAATCAGGTCCACATCTCACCTCAATCAGGCCCACATCTCACTAATTGTGCCACCCTGACAAGAGGAACTTGATAGGTAATCGGGAACAATGTCCCTTTGATAACCTATAATAGGATCATTGAGGACTTATGTCAACATAACTAACTGATATGCTGCGAAAGCATCAATCTGGAAAGGAAAAGCAACTAAAATCTCACCTAGAATTGAAAAATGAAATCTATTCTGTGTAAAGTTACTTGTTGAAGTCTTTCAATGGAATATAACATGCCTATATTTGGCCCACACTTTTATTTTTGAAAGATGCCTCATTTATAAACAAGATCTATTTACAGCCGTGCCCACGTTGGGTTTGAACCTGGGTCTCTACGTTAGTACAATCCCATTCATCTCGCTGCTTGTCGATAGACCACACACCCGTTAAAAATGTCATTTTTATTTTTTCTATATTTTATTATCTAATCTTGCCAACAGTGTGAAGCTAACATTAAACTTTATGGGTAAATAACTACGATACTGATACGACAGTTGAAGGCAAAAAAACAGGTCTGGTACATATCTGGTACGGATATATCCAAAAAATGCATGTGGATATGTGTAGGATATGTCCTGGATGGTTTGGATATAGATGGATACATATGCAGATGTATCCAGACTGTCCAGGATGTATCTAGGTTGTAATTGGGGCAAAAAAACAGAATTTGTAATTTTTTAATATTTTCTCCAACATTAAAAACATCAAGTGACAAAATAAAAAGCACTATGCAAAACCTAAAAATACCATGAAACACAAGGCCCACGTGGGAGTGGTAGCGGGAGTACTCTGAGCCTATGTGATTATAGTTAACCACATCACGATGTTGATGTTGATGCTCTTGAAGAGCTTTATGATTGAAAATAAAATATGGATTTTGATGTAATTACTAAATTTAATATCTATCGTGACAGTTATGACTTGTCATTTGGCATTCGGTTGGAATTATATAAACAATCAATAGTGTTTTCTCGTTATTTTTGTTTTTCTCTATGTTATACCAAGTTACAGGACGGGGACAACAAAGGGCAGCGGGATGCATTTCCATGACGGATTTTTTGTGAGGCCATTATTTAGGGATGATAGGTGACGACTATTTAAAAACTAGGGAAAATTTAAATATCTAGGAAATTTCAAGTATTCATATGATAACATATGATGAGGCATTCATCATATATAGGATAGAATGATAATACATAACATTAGAGCTGAATAGAGATTTCACATAAGAGTCAATGTGCATATGCCATATATATATAACTATATTGTCTAAGAATTGCAACAAATTGCCCCAAGGCTGCAAGTTTCAACTATAAAATGAAAAAACATAGAAAATTTGCTGCTGCCCCTAATCAGCATTCGCTAACATTGCATCAAAAATTGGAGTCTGAGTCCTTGCCACAATGAGGGATTGCCTCATCTAATGGAACCCCAACTCTCTCCCGTGCCTCCTCTTCATCAATTTGTATGGCATCTCTGGGATCAACATCCCAATGTGTGGCTGAAGTGTGATGATACTTTGAAGTTTGTTGATCCTAAAGTCGTAAAACACTATGCATGGCCACCAATTGCTCCACTTGTCGAGAGGTGAACCTATTCCTCTTGATTGACTGGATGAAGCTATATGTGGATCAATTCCTTTCTGCAGCAAAGGAACTCGCAACTTGTGGAAGGAGGTGAGTGGCAAGAACCCTCAAGTAAGGTGCATCCTTGCCATGCCATATCCACCATCTAATAGTGTTGGTATGGGCTAATGTAGCTCTATCTGTTCTTGCCTCTGGTTTATTGAGTGTTGGACCACGGAGATTGATAAAAGCTAGTCACCGTGTTCGAAGTAAAGTAGACTCATTAGTATACAACTGAAAGAGTCTTCATGAGCCCTTATTTCACCTCTTAATCATCATATGGAGGCACTCTCCTAGGGTGTGCTGCATACCATTTGGGATTTGGAGAAAATACGCTGCCATATGAAGCTGAGTGTTCATAATCTTTCATTGGCGCGTTACAATGGGTTTGATATGCTCCTCATAAAATCCTAAACTAGGATCCTTGCTATGAATGGCCTACTTCATCTGCCCAAGCATGTTGTCAAATGTCTTGTAAATCTCTCCAAGAATAGGAGAGTTTGGATTGGCATGTCTTATGCCCCACATAGTAGGTGAGATGATGGAGCAAACATATTTGTTAACAAGTTACAAAAAGCTTCAGAAATGATTGAGACTCAAATGACAAACTCAAAGAGTGAATGCTATTACAAAAAAGGAAAAATTAAAGCAATTTTACAAGCTAGAAACATAAATAAATTAATAATTTTATAATAACATCAGCAATTCCTTACCTCATTGTGGACCACCAATCACTATCAAGGATCTTTTATTTCATTCTTTTTCCTTCAATTGTGTGTGCCTCTGGCCATCTATCCTTCTCTTGATTAACTGTCATTAACTGTAGGGGCTTGTGCACCTCAACCATCCTCTCTAAAAAATAAACTAATTGGCTATCTAGTAGCCATGAGCTTGAGGAATTCCTTCCTCGAAAAAGTCTTGATCAGAGCATGTGAAGTGTGATGGTTACAAATAAGCATTTGTATATTTGAAGCTTTTGCCATTAGTACATTTATCCAATCTATTTTACTAATGTATTTCAAGTTGTTGTTCAATTGTAAGCACCCTCCACCATCAAGCCACCTATATAAGATTTGAGGGCCCAACCTTGGCTATGACATCCTTCAAATTTTGAAATTGGTAGTTTTAATCCTTCCTTCCTCTTCCGTGAACAATCAATAGCTCTAAGAAAATAAGAGCCAATTGGGCATGTGACAATAATGTTGATGAGTGGCTGATGTCTAACATTAGTTCACCCATCCATGATGATAGAGCAACCTACGCTTTCCCAAGTTTTCCTCATCTTCTCCATAACCACACGCACCTTAGATTACAATTTATCTAGGATGTTGGTGCGTAGTTTATGTTTGTTCGGGGATAAACGAGGGACCAATAACAATCGCATCTTTGAACATTTGTTTGAAATAGGGAGAACATGCCACATGAAATGGCATGGCATGGGAAAAAAATTGGCAATAAAAGACTTAGCCACTTCCCGTTATTTTATATTGAACATCCCTACAACACTAATAGCCTTTCTCTCTCCCTTGGTAGAAGCCTCACTCTTTTGATTCTCAACATCCATGGTTAGAGTAGGTAATGGCCTACTAGGTTGCATGGTCTCTATTGACATTCCCTTATTTCTTGCCTCACCCTCCATGTACAACCAAGTCACCTCAACCCTCTTAGCTAAGGTCTTAGGTTATTTTTCCACAACCTTTTACCCCCTAGCCACTTATGCATAAAAGACGAGAGTAAACCTTTATGTAGTTGCCCCATAATTTTTGTTGTACAAATGATATAGCCATATTCTAGTTCGCCCCCCCCTCCCGAGTATTTTTTAGTGTTATAAGGGGACACGTCCGCCTTGCAAATAAGCACTTTCGGGATGTCCCGGGGAAGGAGAGATGGGGGGAAACTTCCCCCCATGTTTCTTGGCAATTGAAAATCACAAGGGATGTCCTCAGGACGTCCCTACATATCAGGGAACATCTTGGGGATGTCCCCCCTTTTTGGGATGTCATGGATATTTGTATGTCCCTAGGACAGTCGAGGGACATTCAGATGTCCTTGATATCATAGGATTTTTTTTCTTTGCTTTTAAAAAATACTTTTTTGATCAAAATAAAATTATAAGAATTGAAACTATTCTTGCAAATGTGTAATGCCCCTTTCCCGGCTGAGCTGAAAGAAGAAGAGAAATAACACCAACCCAAATCAATGCAAACCAAAATTTATAACAACAAGCTACAACAGTTTGAAATCTTATGATAACAAGAGGGAAATTGCAATTATTCACCACCAATCTAAGTCACCGCATTTGAATTCATGTTCGAATTTGTGGAGGATTAAATTCGTAAAAAAATCTTTACTAAAAAATCAACCATAAAATTCGTGATTAAATTCGACTAACCAACATTTCTACAAAAATTTAACATTTCATATTAATCATTTCTAAACATATCAAAAACACATTAAAATAAAAAACATTAAACTAAATTTATATGATAAAAACTATAAACTAAAATTACAAATAATAAAAAAATTATAAAAACTATTAATTATATGAGTTACAAATCCCACAAAAATTATTTTCTAAATTAAATTATATAATCTATTACACAACATTAGTAAAAAACATTTTTTAAAGTTATAAAACACAACAAAATCTATATTATGTTGCACAGAAACAGAAACGGATACGAAACGCGAAAATGACAATTTTCAAAAAACCTTGGATATGAAATGTTACCGGAAACGTCCGTGCAATATATATATATATATATATATATATATATATATATATATATATATATCTATATGCATGATACTCATTTTATAATTGTAGACCATAAGAGATAATTGATAAAGCACTCAAAATAGTTTGTATTCATTGAAATTTAAACTTTTAAAGAGTTGTGACTTATCATTCAACATGGTTACAATTTCAATGATTCACATATACATGATAATAATCTAGATTATAGAATATATCATCCGGATTTTCCTCATAATCATCTCCACGAACACCACTGACTGCTCCACTCCCACTAGCTCCACTTTCCATCCCTTGTGCAATAGATCCCGATTCTTCTTCATCAATACCAAGCAGTGAAAGTTGGCTAAGAGTAGCCACAGAAGCATCAAAGTCACTATTCTCAGGATCAATATCCCAAAGTTTGTTGGGACCTCTAATATAGCCTTCAGTCTTGTGTGAGAGGATGCGCAAATTGGAGTGTACATACACTAAATCCTCAACCTTCTTGGATCTTAACTTGTTCCGTTTGGCTGAGTGGATGAAGCTATATGTACTCCAATTCTGATCTATTGAAGAATTGCTAGCCACCTATTACAAAAAAGAAATTAGAAAATTTCAATTAGTAATACAATTGATTTACTAAGAAGTTAGAACATACATTTTAAATTTTTAATTATTAAACAAACTTTTGATTTCATTTTAATATTTTATACCTGTGAGAGGACTTTAATGGCAACAGTTCGTAGGTGCTTGCAATCATGGCCATGTACATACCACCACATGAATGGCTACAAGTTGTACTTGTCACTTAATGCATCTAATTCACTCATGCTACCATTAGATGAAGAGATAAAGCATGCCATTTCATAGTGGAACGCAGTAGCTACAGCTGGATTAGGGAAAAGCCTCCGGAATGCTGCCTTAGTTTCAGTTGCAACTTCATGGTCATTGTATGGTGCTTGCCTACTAGGTAGCCCAAGTATTTCACTGCTATAATATTTGGGATTCAGGGCATAGGCAAGGAGACGCAACGGGGTGGTCATTTTATTCCACCTTCTCAGGATCATAGTTTTAACTTCAATGTAGAAGTTTTCTTCAGGATCTTGCTCTTTTTTTTGTATGATGTCTCTAATTTTTTCAAGCATAGAGTCAATGCCTTAATAGATCTCCCCTATGTAAGCATCATCTGTATCTGCATATCTAATCATAGATAAAATAGGCTCAGTAATACTGAGCAAGTATGCAACCCTTTCCCACCAATCACCATCAAGTATCATTGCTTTTATTTTGATGTCTTGTTTTGTGTTTGCTTGCCCTGACACGGACCAAACATCATCAATCACCATAAGCGTTAAGGCTTGTCTTACCTTCACAAGTCGTCTCAAGACGAGTGTGCGAGAGACAAATCTTGTTTTAGCAACCTATTAAAATAAATTAAAACAAGTTTATAAAATATAAAATTAAATTTAAAAGAAATTCAAATGATAATTTGATATTTCATAGAAAGTTAGCAAATAAAAATTAGAAACTAGCAATTTTTTTTGTTACCTTTAGCAACTCCAACTTTGAGAACCTCCTAAAGATAGCCTGTGACATATGATGATTTGTGAAAAACTTTTGGATCTCATTTGCCTCGGTATACACTTCCTCCATCCATGGTATTTTGCCAATCTTTTGTAGCATCAAATTCAAGGAGTGTACTTCACAAGGTGTCCAAAAGATGTGCTCATATCTCCCCTCAACAATCAACCCTCTCGCTTTACAATTTTTGGCATTGTCTGTGATGACTTGGACAATGTTTTGAGGGTCCACCGACTCAATAGCCTCAATCAAAATATTAGCAATAAATTGAGCGTCTTTCATTTCACCCTCATAATCAACAACTCTTAAGAACATTGCCCCTTTAGGGCACACTGCAACAATGTTGATTAGGGATCTATTTCGGGCATCTTTCCATCCATCTGAAATGATAGATACCCCTAATTCCTTCCATGAATCTCTAATTGGCTACAAAGAAGTATGTACACGGGCCACTTCTTTCGCCAACAATGATGTTTTCACCTTCTCATAACTACGGCTTTTATACCCTTGTGGTGCATCATTAATTCCTCTCATCATTTGTTGCCAATATGGTGACTGCAACACATTGAAAGACAACCCACATGCATAAACACATCGAGCAATCAACTCATCAACTACTTCCCTCTTCTCATTTGCAAATGCTTTCTCTAATGGACTTTTGGAGGTTCTCTTTCGTGACAAGCTCTCTTCCTCTATGGGAGTTTCAACTTCAATTTGAATAAAATGATGGTTTGATGAGGTGGGTGGTTTTTGTGAACCCTTATTTTGCAAAGGAGCGGTTTTAAATCTAGCTTTTGAAGCTTGCAAATCAACCTCCTCTTACTTTTTCACATATGCCAAAATGTTTCCTTTCAACCTTGACACATTTTCTAATCCCCGTTTTTGATTGCCCCATGAAATGAGCTTTGAGTCGGGTATATGAGGATTTGAATTCAATAGTGCAATGATTGCATATCCAAACACGAGAGCCACCGACAACAAGGTTCTCCAACACTTGCACGTCTCCAAAGAGGAGCTCTAGGATCCATAGATTGCACACCCCCACCTTGGCCTCCTTCACCCCCACCTTGGCTTTCTTCCCCATGCCCTCCCACTGAAGCTGAACTGGATGTCATTTATCTCAAATAATCAAACCTACATGAAAAAAAAAACATAAACTTAGATAACAATAAAATTAAATATAACTACACCCTACATATCCTATTCTGCTTTTGATCACCAAGTTCACCGTTTAGGAGCGAGGTGAGAGCATACAAAAATTGCGGATTTTTTAGTTTTAAAAAATAGGAAAAAGAATTAAATTATTAAACCCTATGTATCCTATTCTGTTTTTGATCACCAAGTTCACCGTATAGGCACGAGGTGAGAGCATACACAGAGTTCGGATTTTTTAATTTAAAAAATACCAAAAAACTCTTAAAATAGAAAAAAAACCTACGCATCCTATTTTGCTTTTGATCACCAAGTTTACGGTATAGGTGCAAGTTGAGAGCATACACAGAGTTTGGATGATATTTATAATTAAAAAAAACAACATATGATTTTTATTTAAAAACCGCAAAGGAAATTTTACATTGTTCTTTTTAAACATAGAGTTTAAAAATTACTAAATTAAATCTACATATTGATATCATGATCAATGATCATGAATGATGTGTGCATTATGCACACATCGTTCGTGATCATTGGTCACATTAACATTTCCTTTAAAAATAAATTAAAAAAACTTGAAAAATACTTGGTTTTTCCTCCTTGAAGCTTCCAAATCTGCTTTGAAATTCCTCCTTGATGCTCTTAGCTCTTAGCAACACCTAAACTCTTCCTTCAAGCTGCTCTTTGATGTCTCTTTACTCTTCATAATACTTAATGTTAGTTTAGTGAAAACTGAATTTAGCAAGAGAAAAATGAGAGTGTGATTCAGAATGGACCCAAGATGTCGTTATATAGCTTTTAGGAATTGTCTTTAGCAAGTCTAGGTAGGTAGATTAGGTTTAGGTTTAATAAATGCATTTATTTTTTATTTTTTAAAAAGTTTTTGGGCTTTAAAATTTAAAAACACGTTGGAAACGTGGTTGACGTTTCCAGAAATGTCTGCTACGTTTCCCCAATGTTTCCCCCCACGTTTCCGTTTCCAAAAAGTTTTAGGGGAGAAACATGACCCTTTTAGGCGTTTCGTGGCATCACAGAATCTATATAAATAAATAAAAATGAATAAAGTTTTGTTCAGGTATGTCGTGAATGCTCGCAGTTAGGGTTATATGTGTGCATGTTTTCTGTCATTATTTCTAACTGCGATCAAGGAATAAACCAGGATTTCTGTCACGAGAGTGTTTGGCGTTTAAATTCACAAGCTTGCTTTCTTTGGGTGCACATTACGTAATCTTTAGTCTTCATTCACTACTTGGCTCGGGTCGCCATAACCACATTAGTTGTCGTAACATCAACTCGAGATGATTACGAGTTCATTTTCATCTCATGTCTTGATTGAGCACAAGATCCTGCAACCTCGTCCAACTCCATAATCATGCATCCACACCCAAAAAATATAACAAGCAAACATATTGCAAATATGGCACGATTCGATTCGCGAACCTTGACGAATTTCATCTATGATTTTCACATTCGACGATTTTCAATTTTTTTAGTAAAATCCACCGAATGTGGTGACTGAGCCACCAATACCATGTTTACACTATCCAAAGCATGTAGGAAACAATAACAATTATTTTAGAGCAAGTACCGACCAAGTATTGAATTTTTAGAACCCTAGCTGAAGTATAATCATTAATTTTGCAACAACAGCGAACACACCAACAAAAAAGACCGAAAATAATGATTCCAAGGCCTAAATACAATTCCAAAAAGTACAACGAACCTCCAAAAATATAAAGAATCCAAAGACGGGAGGAATGTGAGTTGCCGTGCCCTAGAAACCAATGAACTCCTCCCAAGGAGGGGTCGCTACCCTAGGAGAGGGTTTGAAAATGGCCAAACAACTGGTCCGAAACCCTTGGAAACTCTAACACATACTTGTGTGGCTGTCCCGCACTCAAAACCATGCAAATCTGGTCTGCCCTAGCTGCAAATGATGCCCTAGCATTGACAAATCTGCCTTGAACGTCTGTAAATCTGATCGTAGCACAATTGTAACTTCTGTATGAGATCAACAATGAAGATGTGAGGGTTTCCGTCCTCAAATCTAAGTGCTATTGAGGTATTTCGACCTCAATAGACCTCCTTGGAGGGTTTCCGTCCTTCATTGGATGAGAGAGAAAGCAAAGCGTGTCCCAACCATTCAAAAAAAACCAAATCATATGCAAAAATTAACTACCTCCATTCCGAGTGTCCCCTTTAAATACTTGAGGCTGGTGCCAAACACCAAAAAGGAACCCAAGGAGATCAACCTCTTTTTTGGGATGTTATGTTTCATCGTTAAATCCATTACCTTCTTTATTTGAAGTCAGCGTTTGCACTTTTTGACCTCTTTCTTTTCACTTCCTCAAAGCCACTTAAAAAATTAAATTAATAATAATCCTAAGTGTGTAAAATAACTATTTTTGCACATAATTAAATTATTAATTTTTTACTATTATTTTCTTTTTATTTTTAAAAGAAAAACTTGAAAAAGGGGACTACAATTCTCCCTTCCCAAAATTGCTTGTGCTCAAGCAATTGCAAGTACCTTTTGCATATACTAGTATCCCAAAACAATCTTGGCAGTCTGCAATCTCATATTCTAAATGAATTCTTCCTTATTATTACCTCAGAGAATCTGAAACTGAACTGTAAAACAACACTCTTGCTGTAGGAGTGATTTCCAAATTCTTCCATCAAAGTCTGTCCCTTATTTTGCGCAAGCTCACATCTGTTTTTGTTAGCATATGCAAAGAGAAAAAATAATACAGAGAAGGAAAACTGCACTGCTCAAATGTCACAGGCAGAGGTTTATTTATATGTGAAGAGTTGGTTACAGATTGGTGGAACAGTTACCAACCGAACAACTACATAACTGCATTACATGCTCTATATTTTAACAGTTTTTTGCTGATACCAGTAGTCCTTTACCTGTTATTTCTATGACCAACAACATGAAAAAGGTACAACAGGTACCAAATTGAAACCTTTTTGCAAAAATCAACAATGCGGGCAATGTAGTGGCTGAGAACAACCATGTAATGTTTGGAAATATCATATTAGCAGTCACAAACTGAAAAGAACTCCTTCCCTTGACTGAAGGCACCTGTAAACCCCTTCGTATTACCTTTGTTGTTATGCTATCATCTTGTTTCACCGTGTTGACTTACTTTTCATCTATATGAACATGCTGATATGAATCACACTTATGCTTTTTCTTCTCTTTCTTCTCCATTCCTGGACCTGCACATAGAGAAAACACATTAAAGAAAACAAGATCTCTCAACATTACTTCTTCATGCCTCATAGATATGTGAACTAGCTCCCTTCCCTTGCTTGCATTTTCCTCAAAATTCCCCTTCATATGATGGACTCTCAAAGGTCCATTCATGCTGCCCCAAGCACAGCTGTAGCCTTGCATTTCCTTCCTCAAAATCAGAATGATAATGGCTGGGATCCACCTTATGACAGTTGCAAATGTTTCAACATTGGTGGTAGGCTGGAGATCCTTCCACCATGTGATCGGAAACTCTTTTATGACTGTCATAAATGTGTGAAGGGGGCTGGAACTGTTGCTGGCAGCGGATAAACAAATGGTACAACAGCTGCCATACTGAGAATACTTCGCAAAAATCAGTAATGTTAGCAACATAGGGGCTGAAAATATGGTACCATACAATGACAAGAAATGCTAACCATTAGCAGCAACAAACGGAAAATCATTCAATTTTATGATTGAAAGCATCTTGTATGGTTGCAAATGATGCAATGTGGCAGCTAGTAGTGATGGTTTTAGCCTTCAAGCTGAAAGTTTGGGGCATGGCTGTCCCCATTATGTTCTCCTTTTCCTTGGGAGGTAGTAGATCATCACTCCTTGCTCTTACTTTCTCCCAAAACTGCCTTAAGGGTGTTGGAATTTTTGCCCATGATGTTCTCAACAAGTGGCTTTTTTCACGCCATTAAAAACTTCATTTTACTTGCCAATGTAAAGCTGTCCAAGGAGAGTACTATTATTCTGAAACATGAACTTAGAAAGATCATCATACCATGGCTGTAGCATTGTATTTTCTCATTCAATCTTGGGATTGTGGTGGCTGGAAACCATCTTGTACTTGGCAGCCAAAGCCTCACTAAAATATTGTGCATCTTTCTAGCGACAAAACCTTCCTTTTACAGCTGCAAAAGGTATAGGGGCAAGGCTAGGAATGTGACAAACAGCTGTCCAAAAATTTGTGGCAGCACCCTTAAAGAACCATGGGCTATAGTTTTTATTACCCATATTCATACCTACCATGCCATTTTGGTTTATGTAATGAAAAGTGTAATATTCCCTCAGCTCTAGGCCTGAGGGCCAATACGGGTCTTCACTCTAGTCATGCCCAAGGGGTTGGACCACGGATGCTTGAGCAATTGGGCTGAAATCTAGTCTAGTTGTTATGAGCATTTTCTGTTGACAGAGTTTATAAAGTGCTGGATCGAAGGGACTAAATGTTATGCCTTTTATCGAGAAGTTTCCCTTAACTCCTAGTGTTCTAATTTTGCGTTGACTAATCACCTTTTTGGACCTGCCGACTTGGATCCAAATTTTCCTGCTTTAATGCATACTTTATTATTTTGGTCAAAAATATAGGGGAAAATGCGACTTGGGCTTTTTAGGATTCTTGGCATGGGAAAGTTATAGAAGGCAATCAGGGGTGAAAGGAATCTCATTCATGCATACACTTATATTTCTTTTCATGCAACTGTTGATTGGAAATATCTGAAGCTTGTGGAGTATGATGTCCCACGGGAACCCTAGCTTTTTGAAAGATCCACTTGTCCCTGATCTAGTACGGCACATTATCGGCTAAATACTTAGAGATTTAGAACCCAAGTTTGTCATTTTGGATTCTGAAATCAAGAATGTTCTTCAGAGGTTTTCAGAAGGTTTTAGTGTAATGGGTCAATTTGGAAGGATTTTGGGCATTATTGGAGGTAAGATTTTTGGGGTATTCAAGGCAATCTACGAGTACCTTTTGCAAGGTCTAGCATCAGTTTGATATATATTTGCTAGGGTTTCCAACTATCTCTTAGGTGGGGCGCTTGTTTTGAACCCAATTTGTCTGTTGGAGTGATTCCACTTCCTCAAATTCTGTATTTGAAGGTCTGGGATTCATCTCCTATATTTATCAGATCAAAATATTTCCAAGGTTTATAACTTGAAAATCTCACAACTCTGGGAGATACCATAATTTTAAAGTTTTCAACTGTTTAGGGATGCATGTAATTTTTTGGCAGAAAATTCTGTTATTCAAAAAATTCCAAAAATTTTTTGGAAATATCTGTTATTGCATTAGCCAAAGCTCCACCAAATTTCAAGAGCTATAGGGTGAGCAAGAATTTTTCTAAGTTATCAATTTTATTTTCTGTTCGCTGCCCTAGATTTAATTTTCTGCAAAATCAGATTTCTATTTGGCTGCAATTAATGTCTGTATTTTGCATATTTTAACAGTGGTACCCTATAAGGGATATTTCAGTTTATAACATCTTGAACAACAAGGTAATATTTTTTTTGCTTAGCCTTAGTGGCTGAATTTAATGAACTCACTACCTATCTTCAATGAAAGACACCTTCTAAGAGCATGTTTATCAACTAGGAGTTGAAAAATCTTTATGACATGACTGCTGTTCTGAAAATGAAATTGTAGGATTTACCTCATCATGTTGCCAATGGGACTTGCTTCCTATGAGAAATTTCCTCCATTCTTTTTTCCAAAATAAGAATTGTTGAGATACCCTCAACACCTCCCTCCTTGTGACCCACAATTCTCACCTCAAATGCATAGCTTATCAGCTGAGTCAAAAACAATATGAAAGAAGAATGTTGCTGCTCTTCTAGCATACCATGGATCTTTGTCTAGAAGGCAACCATTTATCCATTTATTTCCACTTCTTATAACATATGTATTGGCCCATGCAATCCCATTTTGAATGTTAAATCTGAAGCTATACAAAGATTGCATGAGTTGGTTTACCTGATTTTTGAATTGTTCCATTGTGGACTTGCTTTGATTCCTTGTACGATCCATTGTGGCTTGTTAGGACAATTTAGAACCCAAGGTTCTACCTTCATCCTTTTACCATTCTTAGAATGATGGACAAAATTGGAATATTCTTTGCTCTCCTGAAAATTCATCTCATATGGTAATGACTCAATCTTAGGAATGCTTGGAAGATGGATAGGGGCTTCTTGGAAGAGACCCTCTTTCCATTTGGTACCCTTCATCTTTTCATCATTGTTAGAATAATTATCATGACAATCAAAACATTGCAAGGACATACTATGAGGGTGATGCAATAAATCAAATTTCTTACCATTCGTTGCTGATATGTAAATTTCAGCAAACTGAAAACCAACATGAGTATCCGATGAGGCCCCCTTTTTAAGGGCATGCCTCTCAACAAGGTCATCTTGAAACTCAACCTCATAAAACTCTCGGAAATCTGATTTTTCTTTCTCTGGTTCATGCCCCATGCTTTCTTCCTTGACCTCTTGAGGTATTGATGTATCCGTTACCTTTGCTGGTTCTTTTTCTTCTTTCAAGGGAAACTCCTTTGGGTTTGGCTCCTTGGCATATTCTTTTGGTCTAGGGTTTAACCCTAACATCTTCATCCATGCACCAACTGTCCCCTTGTTGGAACCATCAAATGTGGAGAGTGTCACTTTCCCCAAGGCATGTTGAGGACCCTTCTGTGGTGCTTGAGATCTAGGCTTGGGCCTTGATCTACCCTTGCTTACTTTTGTGAACTCCGCAAGTGAAATGGCATCATGAATCTCATTTGGAAGAGCCCTATACTCCTCATAGCTGGCCGCAATGTTGTGACCCACTGAATGTCGTGTTTTAACCTCCAGAATGACTTCTTTCTTTGCTAAGAAATTAGGTCGCCAATCCGTGTTCTCTCTTCTACGTTCTTTTTCACTCATATGTCCATTGTAGATTTGCCTTGAATGTTAGCTTTCGACCTCGCAAGATGGGAAGATCAATATTTTGATACCATTGTAATGCCCCTTTATGGGCTGAGCTGAAAGAAAAAGACAAATAACACCAACCCAAATTAAAGCAAATTGAAATTTATAACAAGCTACAATTGTCTGAAATCTTATGACAACAAGAGGGAAATTGCAATTATTCACCACCAATACCACGTTTACACCATCCAAAGCATGTAGGAAATAATAATAATTATTTTAGAGCAAGTACCAACCAAGAACTGAATTTTTAGAACCCTAGCTGAAGTATAATAATTAATTTTGCAACAACAACGAACCCACTTACAAAAATGGCTGGAAATAATGATTCCAAGGACTAAATACAATTATAAAAAGTACAATCAGCCTCCAAAAATACAAAGAATCCAAATATGGGTGGAAAGTGAGTTGCCGTGCTCTAGAAACCAATGAACTCCTCTCAAGGAGGGGTTGCTACCCTAGGAGAGAGTCTGAAATTGGCCAAACAGCTGGTCTAAAACCCTTGCAAGCTCAAACACGGACTTGTGTGGCTGTCCCACACTCAAAACCATGCAAACCTGATCTACCCTAGCTGCGAATGATGCCCTAGCAATGATAAATATGCTATGAACCTCTGTAAATCTGATTGTAGCACAAGTGTGACCTCTATATGAGATCACCAATGAAGATGCGAGGGTTTCCGTCCTCAAATCTAAGTGATATTGTGGGCTTTTGTCCTCAATAGACCTCCATGGAGGGTACCTGTCCTCAATGGATGAGAGAGAAAGCAAAGCGTGGCCCAACTCTTCAAAGAAAACCAAATCATATGCAAAAACTAACTTCCTCCACCCCAAGCGACCCCTTTAAATACTTGAGGATGGCGCCAAACACCAAAAAGGAACCCAAGGAGACCGACCTCCTTTTTGGGATGTTATGATTCACCTTTGACTCTATTCCCTTCTTCATTTTAAGTCAACATTTGCACTTTTTGACCTCTTTCTTTTCGCTTCCTCAAAGCCACTTAAACATTTAAATTAACAATAATCCTGCGTGCTGTTATTAGCTAATTTTGACTTCGCAAAATTAATTAATAAAAAAAAATGAAAATTTTGAATTTTTTCAAAAGTGTTACTTTGCGTGGTTTATCACTCTCATCACGACCGTCTCATTTTTGTGATCGTTCCGGTTTTCGTTTCGTCCATTTCGGGCGAGAACTCCTCCCACCAGGTCGTAAACTGCGTTAAATATTAATTAATTAATTACTCTTTGTTTGATAAAATTAATTTTTAGTAACTTTGGAGTATTTAATTATATAAATATTAATTAAAATTTCATTTGTCAAGTTTTATTTTAATTGCCGAGGGAAAAATAAGCTTCCCCTTTCCATTGCCGGGGATGCCAAATTGGCTTCCCGGGCCCGGATTTCCCCTTTCTTGGTAAATTTGTTTTAAATTTCCGCTTGTGGGATTTCTTCCCCCGATTGCCAAATTAATGAATTGGCAAACGTGCAAAAAATCTTCCGATTTCCCACATGGGGAAATAAAATGGGGATTGCCAGCCCGCCTTGCCATTTCCGTTGGCAATTGGCCGTTGCTTTCCCCATTTCCCCTTGGCAATTAATGCCACTACCCGGGAAGAGGGAAGTTGTTTTAACCTCATAAATTCCTCCATCAAACTCGTAGAAAAGAGTCGTGCGAAGCTTTCCAATTGCTTCTTATTTCTTTTGAAGGAACAGAGTAATATTTTTATCACATCCCTAAAAAAAAATACCAGTTTACTGTGAACGCCATTGTGAAGGAGTGGCCGCGTGGGAGAGGTAAAATAAAAACGCAGGCTATAAATAAAACTGCCCACGCATTGAAAGAAAAGATAAAAATAAAAAGGAATTTCACGCTGAGGGTGAAGAGGAGGTTTTCCACGCAAGGAAAGATCTCACACATGCCATGCAGCTGTATACGTTGGACCTCCACAAGTAAAAGGAGTATTTTTTTTTACTCATTTACTTCATCAAATTTCAAAGCAAGCAATAGTCAGAAATAACAGCAGCAGAGGGGATTATATCACGTCCTTTTCCAACAAGCAACAAGGAGAAGAATAGGCCACGTTGGAGAAATGAAATAATAATAGTCCAAAAAAAAAGAGATTTATTTCCATGCATAGGAAGAAGAAATTGCATCCAAATGCCTTCACTTGGAGATAGACTATGCAGCCAAAGTAAGAGCATCATAAATAAAAAAAACACTTCCACACAAACATAAGACAAAATGAAATAAACACCACTCATTTTTCAGCCAAAATCAAGTTTCCACGCAGGTTTTAAAGAGCATATTTCCATGCAAGAAGTCAAAGCTAAAGGCCACGCAAGAGGTAATAGAAGTCAAAATAGCTGTTCAAAGTGCACACAACTGTTAAAAAAAAGAAGGAAATAGCAGGTTAAAGGAGAATTCAATGCCAATAAAGAGTAATTATTTTCTAAGTTTTCATGCAAAAGAAATAATTGTTCACGCATTGGTAAATACAAAGGAAAGACAACGGTTTCCAGGCATTTTTGTAACTCCCAAGTCTTCACCAGGAGCTCTCCAGGCAGCTCAGGCCATTCCATAATCCACGCAAAGGAAGGCAGTCCAAACCCATTTCCAACGCATTCACAAAGAAAAGCAGCGAGTTCAACACGTTTACCAAGCGGTCAAAGCCGCGCAATTGCAAGAAGAGGAAGACTGCGTAAAGAGAAATCACGCGAACCCTTTGAAAAAATATCAAACAAGATATATATCAGCAAAGAAAAATGAATTTAGTAAAGAAAACGATAGATGTGGGAAGAACGTGCCGCGGGTTGTATCTGTTAAAGTAATCTATTTTGAGAATCCATATCTCGAGCCCAGATAATCGACAAGAGAAAAAGTTTGGTTCGTTGAATTCTCCTCATCTTCGTATACTCGTTTTCCAAAATTCAAATGCACAGCACCTCATTTGATATTTTTCATGCATCCAAGAAAAACCCAGTTTGCTCGATTTTGCCGCGTGCGCAGTTTCAACTTGGCGGAAGACCTACTTTGAGAATCCACATCTCGAGCCCAGATAATCGTCCAGAGAAACGGTTTGGTTCATTGAATTCTTCCCAACTTCATGTACTCCATTGCCAAATTTCAAATACGCAACACCTCGTTTGATATTTTTCACGAAACCAAATAAAACGCAATTTGTTTGATTTTGTCGTGCATGCAGTTTTCAGCCTGTCAATGTGACTCACTTTGAGAGTTGATTTTTTGAATCCAGATGATTGTCAAGAAAAAATAATTGTTTCACTCAATTTTTCGCACCTTCATATGTTCCCTTGCCAAGTTTTAGATGCCCAGGATGACGTTTGGTATTTTTTTCAGGCTAAAACTAAACGAGATTTTCGCAGTTTTACACTTGCATTTTCCTAGCAGTTTCAGAAGAGTCAACTTTGACCTTTAATATTTGACTGAAGAATTTGATTGGGAAAAACCCCTTTGACATGCAAACTTGTGGTACCTTAATATACTTCCTCATTCAGTGGCAGTTTCTCAGAACAAGAGTTACTATTTTTCCCAGGGTAGTTTTAGAGAAGTTTGTGTAGTTTTGTAAGAAGGAAGTAATGGCCTGAAATCACGTTTCTGTCACAATCATGTCATCTCCAAACAAAAGGATGTTATGGTATAAGTTCCAGGGCATTCTAATCACCCCAACGCTTCATTCAGAGTATGAGAACATCACCGATACCAACTTGGGACATGTTAACATAGGTTGATTCTGCGATCGCATATCAACTGAAGGCGAGGCACAATTTTCTTGATGCTTGTTTTGAATTGGTCATCACCTGAATGGATGCACCACGAAACCTGCATAGTGTGGTGATTCAACTCCAACGGCTCCGAAGCGGAAGCAACCTCTAACTTCCTCATTATGTGGTATAAGTCGTAGCTATTGGTATTGGTCTCTTAGAAGTCAAAAACCATTGTTATTGGCAGAGATCGATAATGGGAAAATTTTGTCCACAAACATTGTTTTCTCTTGATCGTTGTACGGACCTACTCATCGAAAAACCAAGAACAATGATAACTACAATTGTGTGGATCATCAAGCAAGGACACATCATTTAAGTGTGTTCCTGTTAGCTTTCAGTTAGTAGTGTGCGCAATACTTCATCGACCAGTCTTAAAGTTGGAGTGTTCTCGAATTGGACGATCGTGAGCGAATTAGAATACCAACACTTCGGGATGGTGATAAAGACAAAATATATAACTCCAAGAAGTGAATTGCAATTTTGGCTCTTGGAAGATCTTCTCAATGGCAAAAGATCAAAAGTTGGATTCTGACAAGCCAAGGTGGCGTAACGACTACAGTCTCGCGACAAATGAATAATTCATCATGGAAGGCTATTCGGAGCACGTGGAGAATTGTGTGTAATTGTGAATGTGAATGCGAATGAAGACGAACTTGCTCACACCAGGATGTTGCTCAAACGAAGAGGTGGATGAATTGATCAAGTTTCAAGCTCAGCTCGCTTGTCATCTGGATTGCGGAGCACGATCAATGAGTTCATTCCCGTACGACTGGGATAGGCGGACTCTTGTCCCAATGGATAAGACACTAACCATAGGTGTTTTGATCTAAATGGCGCATTGTTGACTAGGATGTCTATGTGTGCGTCCAAGTCATTTAAATGGGGTCCACGTGTGCCCATTTCTTTTATGACTTTTTAACTTAAGTGGTTTTTATTTTTAGTTGTTTTTAATAAAGTTGGTTGAAAAAGTCAAAAGTCACTTAAGTGCCCTATTTAATGTGCATTTAAAACTCTAACAACTTTGTAACCAACTTTTGGGTTATAAAAAGAAGTCAGGGGCTCATTTGTAAAGGGACTTTGAGAGAGGAGAAGAAAATACTTTTGTATGCAAGCTTTACTTCAAAGAAAGAAACTTTGTGTTCTTTTGAGAAGACATTTTAGAGTTAATGAAATATGAACTTTGTGTCCCATTCATTGTCTCTTATAGCATTTGATGTTCTTATGTTCATTAGATATTAGTGTTTGAATCTTGCATGCAAATATTGTCTTTGATCTTATTGTCAACGTTATTAATCTGTTGTTCTAGTTCACAGTAATCAAACTCTGATCATCTACTTGCTCACGTGTGTTCCCTTTTACACATTCCTGTTTAGCTAACTCAAACTCCGTTTTATTTGTGTTAGTTATTCATCTTTCCTCTTTGTGCAATACTAGGCTCTATTTTTACCTAACTCTTGCATGTTCTTTCAATTCATTCCATTCCACTCCTTTTCTTCATTCCATTGATGTTCCAAAACACCCCCCACATACAAATTTGAATGTACAAATGTAAATACAGTTTTGGTTTTCAATAAAGGCAGCCTCACCTTCATTGAGGAGGTACTTCGTTCCCACATTGTTGCATGTCATTTGCATGTGTGCAAATCCATATGCTAACACGTGCATAAAATAACTATTTTTGCACTTAATCAAACTATTAATTTATTATTATCATTTTCTTTTTCTTTTTAAAAGAAAAACTTAAAAAAGGGGACATTACAAAATGAATCGCAACTCTAAATGGTGTGCAACGATGATGCATGTTATGGGTTAGGCGACATGCAAACAAAATTTGATGAATTAGATGCTTGAAACTATTTTCTAAATTGGACTAGATGAGAAATTAGACCTTAGCAAAGAAAGAGCAATGAACCTTCGGCCCAGATGATGCAAGCAACTATGCTAACCCTATGTGTTGCAATACAATGATTTTGTCAAACACTTGGTGTAAAAATTTGAAAATGAAAATGGCACACTATTCAAGTAAACTGTAATGTGATGAAAATAAATGAAATGTATGAGATTGTGAGAGTTTGAATTAATTACAAGGATAATGTCTGAACATCTTACACTTAAATGGATGTGACTAGGAACAATGGAAGAGAGTAGAATGTATGTAGAAGCGACTAACAAGTGTAAATGTCGAACTAGAAAGAAAATAGAACTCAATGAAAGTCATCTGCCTTGTCAAATTGATACTTGGACAAGCGTCAAACCAAGAGGAATGATGTGTGTCCTCAAAGAGTGGCATTTGCTAGGGAAAGTTCATGTAATCCATTTCTTTGGATAGCTTCTAGAAGAATGATGATCACTCTCAAGAAATCAATTAACTGATTAGAAAGCACTAAAATGATTGATATGACTTCAATAATAGCAGAAAGGAACCATTTCAAATAATCTATACTTATACCCCCCGAAACTAGAATGGAGAGAATTTTAGACTTATCAAACATTTCATATATTCCAAATTAATAAGGCTAAGTGCAGGTTAATAATTTGGTTGTATTTCCTATATATTGTATCCAAGAAAATTTACTATTTGACACTTTCAAATTATGTAGTCTTAACACTAATGGTTGCATAGGAATTGGACTAGTACAAGTCCCAATTATTTGAAATGCTCCCTAGAAGAGGGCTGAGTGGAATGCAAATATTAACATAGTATGGGCTGCAAGTAAGTGTTCAATCCCACGACCTAAAACCATGCGCTTCAAGTCTTAGTTCATTCATGGTATATTTGTAATATATTTAAAATTTATATATTATTTTATTAGCCGTCCCATTGCTATCCCCAAACTTTTGATTTTTTTTGCTGTCCCTGAGACCTTGTCCCGCTGTCCCGGGGTAACTATGGTTTTTTTTCTTGTCTGTCTATGGCTGTTGCAAATTGTAAAAGGGTTATTTTGGATTAAATGGACCCTTTGCTTACATTTTGAGTACAGAAGGGCATTCAAAAGGGTTATGAAAACCCACAGTCCTTGCAATACTGCCTCTCTCAGAAGAACGCCTAGTAGTACCTCTACGGCCTTTGTGTTAAATCTGATTCTCTTCATTGCCACTAACCTCACTACTGTTCATATGTCCTATTCTATTTTAAGCATGATCAGAAACATTTGAGTATGTGAGTGCAAACGTCATTTCACCATGGATGGGATCCTGACTAGTTGTTTGAAACTTTGAGAAAATCTTGTAAAATATAGTAGCAAAATAATTTGTGAACAAATAAACAATGGACTAAAATAACTGCAAATTAAAAACAAATAGTTTGATGCTCTCAAACAACTTCTTATCTATGTTCTTTTTTATTCTCAATGTGCTTCTGTCTTCTGTCACAAAGGTACAAACTGGCTACATGAATCTGGTTTCATAATGCTTCAAATTCTCCTTTTCTATGCTGGCAACAATAGGTTTAAAGTTCCTCAATAAGGGGTATAGAGGTCCTTTTAAACCGAAAAATAGAAACTATGCAATGCTCAATTTTGAAAACATCTATAAATCACGTTGCATTTGGCTAACACTTCTAGGGGACGACTGTAGCCATCCCTAGACGTACTTGACCGTTTTGAGGAATGTCTAGACCATCCCCTTGCCGTCCCCAAAATCCCACACATCCCTAAGATGTTTCCTCTTGCCTATCCAAGCGGATGTTTCTTATTCTGCAAAAACATGCAAACTATTGGGGATGCTGGAAGGAGAAATGTTTCCCACCGTATGCCCACACTCCCCATTAATGTTCAGGACCTGTCCCGAACCCTTATTATTCTGGAGATGAGGGATGCATCCCTCGGGTAACACTGAATAGTTTCACATATGCAGAGGAAACGAGGTGAATTACAAGGGTACTCAAAAAACTAGAAAATACTATCACATATTCCCCTAAGCGTTTGTAAAGATCATCATGCAAGGGTTTGTATCTAGGGCACACAATCTGTAATTTTCTAGATCCACGTATCAGATTGTATTGTTAGCCAGTATCCCTGCTTGAAATGTTTCCTCATGTCTATATGTAAAAAATACTTCTCTTTAGCGAAAACTTGGCTACATTAAGTTAAGATCGATTCTATGAATTTTGTCACAAAAATCTACATAGCTTCTTCTTGACCTTATCAATGCCTCAAACCATTCAATATTCTCCTCATCCAAATGACATGTTACTGGCCTACACTGACTACTTATACTTGGAAAGCATGACTATAGCCTGAATCTTTATGCCCATGAAACGACTGACTATTCCAAATGAAGTTAATGTTATCCAGAGTGTTTTGATTGTCATCCATACAGACTGAACTATCACTATTTTTAATGTCTATGAGTATGAACTTAGTTGATAGTTGAATACAATATCCATGTATTTTCCACATACAACCTCAAAAAAGAATTTCAGCCTGCCAATTTGAATCTGTTAGGGGACTCCATTAAGCTTTGAGATGAGGCTATATCCGTCATAATATTAGGCCTTTAGAATTTTCAGAATACATGGACTGCCTCAGCTAATTTCAAGAATAATCTGTGGACCCACTTGGGAATGATCCTGTTTGACGTAATTATGAGACAACTTGTTGGCGAACACTTGGGATGAGGTTCAGCTCAGTACCGGATCTGTTGGTCAACCAATCATTGGGATATTTTATGTGAAATGATAAAATTCGGGGAGCTTCTAATATGGATGGTTGTTTAACGAAATGCTTGGAAACTAAACATAGTTCAGGGTCAGTGGAGGCTAACTTTCGGATTGAGTCCTCTAATTGTTCAAAGTATTCCTTTTATTTAAATGAATTTTTGGATAGTTCTAAATAATTAAATCACTTAGATCTCTGGATAAACATTACTTTCATGTTCTTCTATGCATTCTTCATTGTATCTTGACTCTATAGAGACTCGTTGTTAGAATCCATTGAAGCCAATCTATAACTTCAAACGTTAAGTGTAATCAGATAAATGCTTAACTTGTAAATCGTCGTAAGCTCATTTCACTACAGGAGTTTTTTGTGACCGTCTCATCATATAATAGATATGACAAACATCAACCTGGTACATGTAGTGCAGTTCATGGTTTAGATTTTCATAACATTTTCGTTGTTTGACATACACTTCTGATCTTTCAAGAATATTCATTTTATACTCCACAAATTATGATATAAAGACCATTGCTTTATATGCATAATGTCAAAATAACATCCTAGTACATGTCCTTGACACTACATAGAGTTCATGCTCTTAATTATAATCTTTTACTCAATATTACTAAAACCTCTCACTTGTGTGCGTAACCTTCTTCTTTATGTCTTTGCAACTGGGTGATCCCATGGGTGCAATATAATTGTCTTTGTCACAGGAGCCCATGTCCTCCTATCATGGTGTTTCAATCTGCCAGTGCAAATGGAAGATTCCCCAACTCCTGTCTCTAGATTACTCTCTATGACCAGATCTTCATCCAGGCTTGAGCACTGATTAATTTCATTTATTACCATCAAGTCTCAAGAAGACAATCTGGAATGTAGCCTTCCTTGACCCATGCGATTCTTGATCAGGAAATGAATCTTCCATATTTAGTTGACATCTGTATGTCAGCTTTTGCATAATCTATTCGAAGAGATCCTGTCACTAAATTAGGGTATAGTAGTATGTTCCTATCTGATGATGGTCTGGTTCATGACATGACACTTCTTGTGTAAGGGTTGTAAGTTGCTTCTGTTGTTCTTTGTGGATCTCTTACCTATAATGTACACTTTTGACAAAACTGATAATCTTATGAGGTAGTTAGGGCTCTAACTAGATCCTAGTGGAAGGCCTCTAAGGTCATTTTAGAAACCATTGCTAACTGAAACTAATGAGTTGATTACATGCCATTCTACGGCAGCAAGATTGACCGATGGAATATAATTTTACTTTTCAGTGCAAAACCCTTCAATTCAGCCACCATGCTATGAATATCTAAAATTATGCATGATGGCTAGGTGTTGGCTAGATTTTCTGCACAGCTGAAAACCTAGGCAGTCATGAGATAAATATCCCTCATTTATCGGCGAGGCTCCGTGTAAGATTTTGTCAGTTTATATGTCCTAATATCTATCTGTTGGTATTACTTTAACTATGTAGCTCATGAACCATAGCTATACAGTTCTGCAGCAAGTAAGCAACTGTAAAAGAAAGGAAAAATCTACAGAAGAGGAAAATAATAGGAAACGGAAGAAAGTGAGAGAGGATGTGCAACCCAAGCAATAGTTTACAGAGTTGATTGCATGCACATAGATTAAAACAAATAGATCATTAAGCAAAATAATTCAAAGCAAAGCAAACTTTCAGATCTAGATCTATAATAACACAAAGTTTATGAACAGATCTAGAAAGAAAGTAAGAAGCAAAATGCACCATTGACACAAAGTTCTCTGGAAATCTCTTCTATATTCCTCTGCTTGCAGAAATCAGGGTTTCAGCTCAAAGTCTGGAACACAAGAATGCTGATTACAAATTCCGATCCTTTAACCCGTAGGTTCTTCCTCTATTTATAGTGTATAAAGGGCAATTACAAATAGGAAGCTTTAAATGAATTCCCGCATGCGGAAGCTATGAAAAGGAAACAACTGACAATCTTCCTCTTGGAATTCCTCTTTGCATGACATGCATGATTTATAACTGAAAAATAGAACCTTCTATTTTGCATGTCTGCCACCTATTTCCAAGTAATTGACTTCTTCAAGTAACAAATTTTAAACCAATCACTTAAGTTTTATAGTTTAATTGATTGCTCAATTACTTTGTCGGAGAAAATAAAAGAAAGAAGAAAAGTGGATAAATAAAAGAAGAAAGTCTGCAACTCTCTCAGTCTTGTTCTTCTTCCATATTCTGCATGCGGTTGACTCTTTTGCCTTTGATTCTCACCAAACTGGATCTGGAAGTTAGCATGACTGTGATTTGCTTGCGGGTGCTACCCTCTGACCTGTATTCCCCTTTCTATCCTTGAAGCTTTTGAAATTCTTCTCCAGTATATGCACCAGTGCAATGTTTGCCGTAAATAATTTAGACAAAACTCATCATCTTTTATTTTAAATTCATATGAGCAATTTTAAATTCTGGAAAGCACTCTGGGTGAATGCAAATACAAGTAAATTTAATGAAGGCTTCAACTGGAAGATTGGGAGCACATGCACAAGATCCTGGAAGGAATTTTTCATGCATTGACTTCTACACGGGCTGCGTTAGAAACAAGAGGATGAATTTTTGCCAGAAGCCTTTGCAATTATGAGATTTGGATCTGTCAATTAAATTGGTGATAGGTTCAGGGCCTATGTCTGTATCATTGACTTCAGCAAATCTGGAAGCTATGCATGATTCTGTTGATCTTTCTCTTTCATCATGCTTCAACATGGTTGGAACAATCTTTGTCTGAGCTCTTTTTCTTTTAATTCTGCTAGAATCCCTTGCAATTGGATCCATTTGTGCAGATCTGACAACTTCTTCATATTCGGAAGATATATTCAATGTACCTAACATTGATTTGAGCTCCCTTTTACTTATATGAGCACTTGTGATGAATACTTGCAATTTATTCAGACAAAGATGGAGTCCATGGCATGAATACTTGATTTTTTATCACCAAAATCTGCATATAAAGCCTGCTGTCCTAAAATTTGAGGTTTTGCTTGCATGCAAAGCAAGCAAAAATATTATTTAATTCACCTGGGCACTTATACCAACTTGCAGATAATTATCATAGCAAGAATTAGGCCATTCTAACCCTAGACGCCAAAACTGGAAGCTTCCCTGGTACAGTGGAAAATACTTTATTAATGCAACATCCTCCTTCTTTTGGCACCAAAACCTGTATGCGCTACAATCCTCATGCAAAAAGAATTAATGTGCTTCTTCATAATGGCAGCCCATGCTTATATAACCCTCAACATTCTATTTCTAATAATTTCCCTTCCTATTTCTAGACAATTTAATTAATAAACAATCATGTTTATTCACCCAAATTGGGCGCCTATTTTTGCATGCTGCTCGCTGCCATTAAAAAAAATTAACATATTTATTTTTAGAATGCTTCCTTTACTTCTCCTTAGCTCTTCCACTTTCATTGACTTTCCTTCTATTTATGGTGTCTAGAAATTGGGTGAATAAACCATTAATAAATATTATTAAATGCATTGTTATTGACCCAAGGTGGGTCACACTTTTTGGTAAGAGGTAGTTGCTAAAAATAAGAAGTCAGTCTTGATGGGAATTTCCACCCTCCACTGCAGCTCCAAAAATACCCTCTTCCACTTAAGTGATTTGACTTTCATCATGGGAATTTTTACCCTGCAAGGCAGGTAAGAAATTCCCAGTCTACCTGCTACTGCAGAAATTCCCACTTGCAGCTTAAAGTCTTCCTTCCAAAAGGTGTGACTTGCATTAAAACTAACCTCCTTTGATAAAGTGTGACTTGTATGGGTGAATAAATTCCTTCTAATGGAAAAAGTTAGCCTACTAGGTAGGTAAAAAATTCTCATCGGTGCTTTAAGTGATTTTTCTTTATTTTATAATGGGAATTTTCACCCTGCAAGGTAGGTAAGAAATTCACGTTTGCCTGCCGCCTCTAATTTTCCCATCAGAGCTTAAGTGACTTTGAATTCATGGGAAAAAGTACCCTGAAAGGCAGCTAATAAATTCCCACCTGCCTACAGCTACCAAAAATCCCATTGCATCTTACACTCATTAATTCTAGAAAATGTGACTTACCTCGGAGAGGCTTTTGTGCATGACTTCATCATTTTTGGTTAGTAGTTTGCATTTTGAGGTTGATTCCTTCTAGAGGCTATGTCAGTAGATGATATCCAAATGCTTCAGGAAATTAAACAAACTATACTAGAGAAAGAATTGACCTAGGGGATTTTCACAGAGAAACTGAGGAGAAAACCAGAGAAAATGCAAAAGAAATAAATAAAAGCTGAAAAACGTTGCCAGAAGTTGTATACAATGCCTTGAATTCATTCCTGATGAAAACCCTAATGAGATGAGTGAATAATAGCATGCAAAACTTCAACAGGATTCAACCGAAGCATAATTTACTTCAAACGGGGCATCATTTATTCAATAAATAATTAAATAAAAATTTCCCGCAGACAAAACTTGTTGAAGGGATAAAATGAGTTTGGGCATTTGGGTATTTGTCGAAATTGGCTCATATGATTCACTGAGAATAACCTGATATAATACAGACATCTTCAGGCAATAAAACACAAAAAGACCCGTTATTTTAAAAAGAACGATTTTTTTTTTCAAATGGGTAGTTCCAGATTTCAAGGTGAAATCTGGGGACACCAATACATATGAACAATCATCAACCAAATAAAGGAAAAAGAATAGGGATAGAGATACTTACCTTTTGTGGTGCAATAAGCTCTCTCCTTGGCTGGTAGCACCTTGTGAGAGATTATTGTGGGTAAAGGCTCAAGAGGGCTAGGAAGAAGGCATAAGTAGACCAAAGGTGGGGATTCCAAGGACTAAGGAACATCTTGCTGACTTAACTCCTATTCTTGATTCCCCAAGTGACCTAATGCTCCAATGATGATCTCCAAGTGTAAGCTACACTAACCCTAAGACTTATAAAATCTTGGGCAGATTTGTGAGCAAAAACAAAGCGGATTGTTCGGGTACACTATTGAGAAATGACAATTGGGAACCCCATATACGGACTTATACACTAGAGTCATGTCTCATTATCAACCAATGTCATCGGCCTAGCCAATGATGTTGGATGCAACAGGGTTCTGCAAGACTTCATTCATCGAGCCAGCAAAATAGGCAACAAAAAACCTGCAAAAGGGTAGTGGAAAGGGAAGGGAGATGAAGCTTAGTGAGAGACAACTGGAGAAAATGGAAAGGTGATATGAAGATGCTATAAGTTGGTTGAATAGTGGGATAAGGTGGTAGTATGGAGGGAGGTGCCACAATGATCTCGCATGACATGCTACAAACCAACCCACCCCAATCCCGGTGTACTTCTTAGGACACAGTCGGAGAGATTAATGCATAGAGCGCACAACAAAATTGCTAGTAAGTTAAAATTATGTGCATACATATGCCCCACTTGAAGATCATCATGTGTCACAATGGTGTCATGAGGGATGGTCCTTGGGAAATGACCATATTAAATAGAAATCAAAGTAAATGAAGTAATAATGAGAAGTTGAACACAATGAAATATGTGCACCTTGAAATACCTTTCCTTAAAAGTGAATAGTTTCTGAATCTCTACTCTTGACTGTGGAGGGCAGAAAAATTGTGCATTTTAATTCTGAAGATACATGACTAAAAGGAAAACATCAATGCAAACACACGTAAGTGAATTTAAAAAGTAGGTGTAATCAATGTTAAGAGATCACAAGGGGAAGGAAATAGGAAAAGTTTGGATAGCCTATAAAGGGAGGCTAAATTAGGTTAGAAGGCATACAAAGGCAGTAGAAAGGTACTGGGTTTGGTTCAGATAGCCTATAGAAGGAGACTAAATTAGGTAAAGGAGGGAAAAAGATGGTATAAGGTGCACATACATGAAATAACTGGTTTAACAACTTGAAAAAGTGAAAATCTAGGATGTATATGGTTCTAGGTGTTGTCTAAATAACCAATAGAGGCCAAATTAGGTCACGATGACTGAAAGAGATGTTATTAAGTGTGTATACAGGAAATTTACTAGTCTAGTTGGCTGAAAATCACTAGAATGTAAGAATCAAAGTCCTAAACATATCTAAGAGGAATCCGAGAAAGAGAGCAATGGTTGGAGAGAGCATCCTCAAATCCTAAAGTTGTAGTTGAAACTCAAGTAAGGATGGTTGAAGGGGAATCCCTTAAACCCTAATACCTGTTGCGATGATATCATTTTTGAAAGACATAGAGAAGAGGATGTAAAGACAAGAGGACTTAGAAACAAGTATCTCCATCAAGGGGAGATAATGGAGGGAGGAATGGGTGCCACCAAAGGAATACCATGTTATTTACTGGAGATGAGGAACTCTAATAAAAATGGAAAGACTAGGGTTTTTTGACATCAAGGTGTGTAGAAGCCCTAATTTGTAAGATTTGGTTTAGACTAAGTAATGAAGTATATCCAATGAAATCTTTATATGCTTGTGAATGTAATGTTCCCTAGGACCCCAATGAAGCCGTTGGTCAAGTGCGAGGCTTAGGTACTTGCATGAAAAGATGGGTGGCATAAGTGATAAATATGTAACCTCCTATCCCATTCTAACAACCTACTACACTCCAAAGGACCTTTGACTCTACTATGAGACCAATTGTGGAGTTAGAGCTTTCAACTAGGATAGGGGGCATGCCATGATGTGATCACATCCTTTTTTATTTTGATTGACTTTTTATTGGAATTCATCAATATATCATATTAAACTAATAATAAGAGTACAATAAGTTGTAAAAAAATGCTTGGTAGGTATGCATGGCCTCGAAAGAAAAATCCAATTGGAAATATACACTGCAAAACAAAATGCTTCAAGCTACAAAAAATTGGTCAACAAAGCGAAAAGAGAGAACTAGGCATAAGCTATGGCGACATTGGGAGGAGGTGGTGGATCATCCTTTGGTGGGCCTGAAACTGGAGGTGCATTAAGAGGATTGGGCGCAACCCACCCATTCCCAATTGAGTCTAATAGTCGTCAGAAGGAGCCAAGGAAATAATGAACCCCCACTTAGGCGGTGGAGGCACCACTTGCACATTACACTCCTTGTTTCGAGCCCATGATTGACTTGCTTTGCACAGATGGTGGTGGGCTCACTCTGGCTCGCTAAGTAGGGGGGAGGAGAATTGACTTTGGGAATGACTATGACAACATTTGGGCAAGGGGGGCGGGGAACCTTGTTAAAGTTGGTCTAGCTGCACTCGACTCATAGTAAAGGGAGTGCTCCCCCAATGGAAAAGAAACTCCAGTTGATGCTGGAATTCAAGGGAAACTTTCTCTGCTTGGGCTTGTATGTGCAAATAAATTGAAGAAATTACAAGTTTCTCATTAATAGTAAGTTCCAATAAATTACTCGCTTTGTTGGAGATAGCTAAATTTCTAGACTTCCATAACCGAAAAAATAGCCATATGAAAGTTCCACATAATACAAGATAATTAGGCCAATTCGTAGGATCACTAAGAAAATTAACCTCCACAAAGAAGGTTATGGGTAGAAAGGCCTAAAAAGGTCATGGATCTAACACTAGGTCGATTGGGCCCAAGGATATAACCAAAAGGTGTTTTAAAGGGTTTATATTGAGCACAAGTTGGACATTGCACAAGGAGGCGAAAATGACTAAGATGCTCTTTAAGGGGAAAACCCTGATACGTAAGGTACCAAAGAAAATGGGCTAATTTAGGCTCTAACTTGGTATACCAAATTCTTTCAAGCCGGGAAAGCCAAATATAGGGGAAGATTTAAGATTCCATTATTTGTTCAATTTACAAAGCGTCGAGGAGAAAGGATTTGTAATTCGATAAATCAACTCTAGAGAGTAGCATCTAATAGTTGTGTTGTAGTTCCATTTCCAATCTTTCCACTAGGCCTATGGTGGTTGGAGCCCAAGCTTATATAACATTGCATCATGCATGAGGGTTTGAATGTGAGTAATAGTAGGCAAATTGTAAGGTAAAAGATGAAATTTTCACTGCAAATCTAGCCAAGGGATCCAATCCTTGGAAGAAAACAGGTCTCGAATAGTGGAAATGCCCTTGTGAAACAACATAAGAGCTTTGATACCTGATTTTTCCGCTAGGGGAATGGTAGAAAAGGATGCAATAAGAGACTACCAAATGTTGTGATCATTACAAGAGAGCCCATTCATAAAACCATCTCCAATCCACTTGAGGTGTGGCTTGAAAAATTCAAAGGCTTTCCATATGCTTTTGTCAACCAAAGATCCCTAAATTTTGACTAACATTGTAGTAATCAAGAATGTGTGAAGTCCAACAGTCTTCCAGCATGGCTTGCCTACATGGCACCAACTGATATGCAATGTTGCGAATTTTCTAAGTTTCTTTTCCTTCCATCGCACGTACAACCCACTTAACACAAAAAACCATGTTTTGGTGATGGATATCAATAATACTCATGCCAGCTTTGTCCTTTAATAAGCAACAAATATCCCAGATGACTTTGTGAAATCCCCGATCTTATTTGGAAGTGGCTCATAAGAAATTGTGCAGTAGTATTGAAAGCTTTTCATGACAAGTTTTGGATGGAGCCCAAGAGGAAGAATAGTAAATGTGGGTGGTGGCCAGGTTTTTGGTGCACACCTGGGACTTGCCTGCAAGCGAGAGAGGCTTGGAAATCTAGAATGAGATTTAATTTTCCACTCG
This sequence comes from Taxus chinensis, assembly GCA_019776745.2. Classification (NCBI taxonomy): domain Eukaryota; kingdom Viridiplantae; phylum Streptophyta; class Pinopsida; order Cupressales; family Taxaceae; genus Taxus; species Taxus chinensis. The sequence continues at coordinate 381,239,382 of CM034151.1, forward strand.
ATCAATCATGCATTGCCATAAATTAGAGGGAGAGTAGTCAAAAGCAAAAGGAATACCCAAGAATTCAAATTGCTCACCGGGAGATATCCATTTCCATTGGTAAACCTTTGAGCCAATCTGGAACGGTGAGAGGTTGTGATGGAAGAATCACTTATTTGACCATTGAACAGGGGATTCTGAGGCTTTGAAAAAGATATCCCAACCATCAAGAGATTCTTTCAAAGAGGCTTCTTGTTCATAGAGAGTGAGAAAGGAATCGTTATGCAAAATGGCCATTGTGCCGGTTAGGAAGATAAATCTTGCAAAACAAACCCTTTCTTGCCTGATTGGCAAGTAGCCAAAAGCTTCAACAACAATAACATAAAGAGCAAGAGCAAGAGGGCAACCTCGGCGGATGGATTGAAAATTAGCAAAAGTGTTAGATTGACTGCCATTGATAGTTAAGAAAGTGGAGGCATCTGTAAATAGGGTTTGGACTGCCGATAAGAAAATATTGCCAAATCCAAAAACTTTGAGCGTGGCTAAGGTAAAAGGCCATTCTATGCGATCGTAAGCGTTTTTAAAGTCCAATTTAATGAAAAATGGCCTTTTGTTGAGAAGCGCGAGCCCGCTCCATGCCTTCCCAAACAAAAATAATGTTGTCGAGAATGTATTGAATCTTGATGAATCCTATTTGTTTTGGCCGGATGATGACAATTAGGATGTTTCAAAGATGCAGAGCAAGAGCCGCGAGAAGGATTTTATAAGAGACATTTTACGGTGTTATTGGCACCCAACTGGTAAGTGATTTGGGATCTCCTGCTTGGGGAATAAACTTAATATTGCCTTTATCAATAATATTTCCAAACATTTTGTTGCTAGGTGCTTCATTGAAAACCCACAAAAGATCTGATCCAATGAATTCGCAAGTGGCTTTATAAAACTTGCAACAGAAACCATCGAGACTAGGAGATTTGTCTTTGGCCATGCTATGAACAAGGGAAAGTTCCTCAAGATTAAGAGGGGAGTCGCACAAGGTTTTAGTTGAGGGGCTAAGCTTGCTTACCACAACATCAGGGCATTCCTGTAAAGCTTAGGATCTCTTAGCTATGGAGTCTTGTGCCTGAAAAACCATTTCATAATGGTCAACAAAGCTCGTAGGGATCTCTAGAAGGCTGGTGAGGTAGGCATGTGGAGTTTGAGTGGCCTTTATTTTCTCTTTAGCTTGGTTAAAGCCTAGAGATTTGAAAAATACTTTGAAAGCATGATCTTCAACTTTCAACCAATGTAGTTGAGCACAGCTTTGAGGTCCCTTGGCCCCGTGCATATCCACAAGATTTAGTTTGTGTTTAAGCTGAGCTGCCAAGACCTGCAAGCGTGGATTAAAAACATCAATGTCTAGTTGTAGTATGTTTCTTTGAAATTCTTTGGACAAGGCACCATTGCACTGTTTCCAAATCCAAGCCACTTGTTTGCCATACTGATGGAGAAAGGAGGCAGTGTGGATGATCACATCATTCCACCACCCAATCCAATTGTGTGTCACCGACATACTCTATCAATAAGCTTGACAGTGCTGACGTGGTTCAGAAGGGAAATATTCAAGAAAAAATGGTTGCAAGGGACTTTAATACTGCCATCATTCCAGGACAACAGGCAAGTGATGGTGCTATGATTGAAAAAAACAAATTCTAGGTGGATGGTGACATGTTGGCCGCCGGTCATGCAAAAAGAAAAGATGTCTCAGAGAGCATGACACAATCAATCCGTTTAAGAATCCTGCTGTCATCAGCCCTGAAATTAGACCAAGTAAATGGCGAGTGTTAAGGTGCTGAAAACTGCCACCACTGCCCAAAGAAAGGGTTTGGTATGCCCCATCTAATTTTAAAATAGTTCCATGCCTCTTGCTCCAAGGAAGACCAGTGAAAAGGCAACTGTCCCTGTTTGTCGTTGGGAGCCTCCACTAAAGTCACCACAGATGAGCCGATTAGAAAGTGGTAGATTATTCGTCAACCAACACCAAAAGTTAAATCTGTCAGCACCATTATTAGAAGCATAAAAATTGGAAATACCTAAAGAATGTCCATTAATATCAAATATCAGCCAAATTGCCTGATATCAAATATCACCCAAATCGCTTGATGTGAGGGATTTTCTCTCGAGGTGAGAATTAATGGCAAAAAATTAGGGGAGATGAGAATATTGGCTCTGTCGCGGCCATCAACATGAGAGGTGGATAAGGAAACAATGTCTGGTGAAATACTTTTTAGTGTAGTCTGCAAACAAAACTTGTTATTTTAACCTCACACAAACAAATAGTATCTAAATGATCAAACCACTACCGTGCCGACACATGGAGAATTTTTGTGAGGGCTTTGCGAGTCCTTGAACATTCCAAGAGAGAATATTCATGTGGAGGAATCCTCCATTTGAAGTTTTTGTCCCTGCTCAAAATCCAACGCAAAGTCTAAAAGTGTGAAACTTTTTTTTTCAAAACTAGTTGCTGATGTGAAGGAAAAAGGATTCGAGTGTAACAGTGTGTTGTTTGGTCCCAACACTTTCCCTTGGGACGTCACCGTTACCACAAGATGGATTGTGCGAGCGCTGTTGAGAAGGAACACTAGGTGATTTCTCGGCATCTCTGGTACCTTTTGACACTTGGGTATCATGAAAAGCTTGGCTTTGCTCAGAGGTGTGAGTGGTCAAGGAAGTGGGAATTGATTGCACAATGACGGAAGTGGCTATGGTAAGCAGAGGAGGGGTAGGGGTGGTAAGGGGTTTAGGTCCTGACATAAATTAATGGAAGGTGACAATGGTCCAACCCTCATTCTTGTTACCCGTAGAAGGATTTTGTTGGGAAGGTTCGATTGAATGTTTCTATTGAGTCATGAGGGGGCAATGTTGAATCCTGTGGGCAGGTGATTGATACCGAAAATAGGTGTTAGTAAGTTTGATGTAAACAACCTTCTGCAAAAACTGAGTGTCAGCATCCTAATTGTCAATAGATTCTTTTAATTCTTGGGAAAGGTCAACCTCAATGCAAATGTGTTTGTTGGGGCGTGTGGAGAAAAATTTCTGTTGTTCATGAAATATCACATGCCTAATGTGGCTAACTGATTCATTCAGGAAAGTCTTGAAGGGGATGTGAAGATCAGGTATCTTGACCTAGATAGGGACCTCGTATGACTGTTTGGTTGGAAACCCAAAAGTTCCTTGACCACAATGAAACGACCACAAGGGTAAACCGAAGGAACCATGTTTGGGACTTACCAAGTAAGAATTGCATGTGTGACAGTTCTTTAAAAGGAAACACAAAGAAACCCTTGGTCATATTCAGATAGCAGTTACATGGACTCCCAGTGTACCTCAGATGTGCTTAATCCAAGTTTTGAGAGAATACTCAGAAGGAACACAAACAACAAAATATGCAATCAAACAGTTATTTTTGTACCAATGAAAAACGTTTCTCATAACATCAACTTGAAGGAAAATATCTTGTTTTGGAAGAGCTTTAGACTCACCTCGTTGTAGATCTTTGGCATAAACATGAATGCTTGCTTGGGTGCCATTATCACCATAGGAAGCAACAATAGTTGCCACAGGTTGGTTGAGGCCATTTAAAAAGACTTTTCCACCCAAAAGGTGGAATAAACGTCGGTTTAAATGCGAGGATTCTATGAAAATTCCCAAAGAAGCAGTGTGATGGATGACAGGATAACAAGTAGTTGGAAAAGCATGAGGCAACATCTTGGACATCTTGAGGACTTGGGGACTTGGAAGGGATGTCCTTGATTTTTAAAAGAACTTTCTCACACTTTTACTTTTGTTGGCTAGATTTTTTGCATAGTTGAAAACCTAGGCAGTCATGAGATAAATCTCCCTCATTTACCGGTGAGGCTCCCGTGTAAGATTTGTCAATTAAATATGCTAGTATCTATTTGGGGGTTTTACTTTAACCATGCAGCTCATGAACCATAGCTGTATAGTTTTGCAGCAAGTAAGCAACTGTTAAAGAAAGGAAATATCTAATGAAGAAGGAAATAATAAAAACACAGGAAAGAAAGAGGGAAGATGTGCAACCCAATCAATAGATTACAGAGTTGATTGCATGCACATAGACAAGAACCAATAGATATTAACACACAAAATTATAAGCAAAGGCAACTTTCAGATCTAGATCTAGAATAACACAAAGTTTATAAGTAAATCTAAGACAAAAAGTTAGAAACAAAATGCACCGTGACACAAAGTTCTCCGGAAATCTGCTCCTTTCTATTCCTTTGCTTCAAATAGCTATCAAGGGTTTCAGCACAAAGTCTGGAACACAAGAATGTTGCTTACAAATTCTGATCATTTAACCCGTAGGTTCTTCCTCTACTTATAGAATGTAGAGGGGCAATTACAAGTCGGAAGCCTTTAGTGAACTGACACATGTGGAAGTTGTAAAAGAAACAACTGGCAATCTCCCTCCTGGAATTCCTCTTTGCATGACATGCATGATTTGCAACTGAAGATAGAACCTTCTATTTTGCATGTCTGCCACCTATTTCCAAGTAGTTGACTTCTTCAAGTAATGGCTTTTAAACCAATCACTTAAGTTTTATAATTTAATTGATCGCTCAATTACTTTGTCGAAGAAAATAAGAAGAAAGAAGAAGAAAGAGGAAAGTTGCAGTCTTGTTCTTTTTCATATTCTGCATGCAGTTGATTCTTTTGCCTTTGATTCTCACCAAACTAGATCTGGAAGCAGCTGGATCTGGAAGCGGCTGGCTCTGGAATTTTTCTTACGGGTGTTGCCTTTGACTTGTCTTCCCTCTTATCCTTGAAGCTTTTGTAGTTCTTCTCCAGTACATGCATCAGTGCAATGTTTGCCGTAAATAACTCATCATTTTTATTTTTAATTGCATATGAGCAATTAAAAATTCTGGAAAGCACTCCAGGTGAATGCAAATTCAATGAAGGCTTCAACTGGAAGATTGGGAGCACATGCACAAGATCCTGGAAGGAATTCTCTATGCACTGACTTCTACACGGGCTGCATTAGAAACAAGAGGATGAAGCCTTTGCAATTATGGATCTGGATCTGAGATTTGGATCTGATCTAGGGCCTATCTGGATCTGAATCTGATTCAGTAAATCTGGAAGCTATGCATGATTCTGCAAATCCTTTTCTTTCATCCCGCTTTGCCATGGCTGGAGTAATTTTTGTCTGAACAACTCTTTTTCTTTTTATATGCCTGGAATTCTTTGCAATTGGTGCAGATCTGGAGATTTCTTCAGATTCGGAGGATATGTTCAATGTACCTAGACATTGATTTAAGCTCCCTTTCACTTATATAAGCACCTGTAATGAATATCTGCAATTAATTCAGACAAAGACGGAATCCGGAGCATGAACACTTGATTTTAATCATAAAAATCTGCATATATCAAGCCCCGCTGCCCTAAAATTTGAGGTTTTGCTTGCATGCAAAGCAAGCATAAATATTTGTAACTTCACCTGGGCACCTGTAATACTATGCAGACAATTAATTAGACTTAAATCAAGCTCCTTCAAACCTAGGCGCCAAACTTTGAAGCTTTCTGCAGTAAAAACACCTTCTTTTGAGCAAAATTCCTCCTTTTGGGCGCCAAAATTGCCTGGGCTGCACTTCCTTTGCTAAAGAATTAATTACTCCATTAATATGGCAGCCCATGCTTATATAACCTTCATCATTCTATAATTAATAATTGCCTCTTCCTATTTCCTGGCAATTAATTAATAAACAAACATGTTTATTCTTCAATTTGGGCGCCTATTTTGTGCATGCTCATGGCTGCCATTAAATAAATAAATTTATTTATTTTTTAGCATGCTACCTTCAGTTCACTTTGACTTGTCTTCATGCATTGACTTTCCTTCTATTTATGGCGCCAAAATTGGGTTAATAAACATTAATAAATATTATTAAATGCATTGATTATTCACCCAAGGTGGGTCGACACTTTTTGGCAAGGGTGAATTCTAAAAATAAGAAGTCAACTTCTGATGGGAATTTTCACCATACATGTGCAGCTCTAAAAATCCCTTCTTCCACTTAAGTGATTTGACTTTCATCATGGAGAATTTTTACCCAGCCTAGGTAGGTAAGAAATTCCCGCCGGTGCTTTAAGTGATTTTCTTTTATAATGGGAATTTTTACCTTGCAAGGCAGGTAAGAAATTCCCGCTTGCCTGCCACATCTAATATTCCCATTGCAGCTTAAGTGACTTTGACTTTATGGGAGAAATTACCCTGCTAGGCAGGTAAGAAATTCTCAGCTGCCTAGGTCACTGCCAAAATTCCCACTGGCAGCTTAAAGTCTTTCTTAAAAAAAAAGTGTGACTTACATAAAAGACAGCTCTTTTCCAAAAGTGTGACTTGCATTGTGACTTTGCCGAGGGGTTTAAAATTGCATGGAATTCGTCACTTAGGGCAGCGTGGAAATTGGACGTGGAAGGCAGCCTTGAAAATTGCGACTGGCATAAAAACAACATTTCTTTCCTTTTTTGGATTTTTGGTGAAGATTGGGCACACAAGCATGGAATAAAATTTGCCATTTTTGGAAAGGGTCATCGATGGAAGATGTAGCAGCAAAAACTTGCATGTGCCGTAACTTTCATTCCAATGAGCTCCGTTTTAGGTGTCGTTTTCTCTAAAAGTGCATATCTTCTTGAGCTCTACGCATTGATGGCAATATTTTTCTTATCTTCCATAAAATCCATTTATTCCAAAAAATGCGACTTGCCTAGGAGAGACTTCTTTTTTGTGCATGACTTCAGTCTTTTTAGAGAGAACGAAACCCCCTGTGACAAATTCCTTCTGGCATGACGTCTGTAGATGATCTCCAGATACTCCAAGCAAGAAAACAAACTGAACCGGCAAAGGAATTGACCTAGGGGAATTTCACAGAAAACTACGAGAAAAATAACAAAAACGCAAAACGTTGCCCTAAGAAGTCACAGATAAAGCCCAGGGATTCATTCTGAATGATAAAACCCTACTGGTATATGGGAATATTGACATGTAAAACCTCAACAGGATTAAACTGCAGCACAACTTACCTCAAACGGGGCTTAAAATAATTAAATAAAAATTTCCCGCAGGCAAACCCTAGCGACAGAATATAACGAGTTTGGGCATCTAGGTATTTAAATCGAAATTGGCTTATATGACTCTCAGCTGGGAATATCTTGACACAATACAGACATGGCATTTCTGGCAATAAAAACACAAAACGACCCATTATTTTAAAAGAACGAAATTTTATTAACATGGGGTAGTCTCAGATTTCAGGGTGAAATCTGGGGACACCAAAACTTTACAACAATTTTTGAATACATTGTGCTGCTGGGAATTAAAATAGTTATGCATTCATAGAAAACAGGAGCAGGACTCTAAGGTTACAGTGCAATGAACGTAGGACTCATAGGCTGAAGAAAGCCGCCCCCATCAAATAAAGTGCTAAACACTCCTATCCTCAATTTCATTTCTTCTTCTGCAAACTGCAACAAAATGCTGCCACATAGTAGTTGATCCTCTCGGAGACAATTGAACCCACTTCCTGGATGCAGAGCTTCTCTCCACTCAATCAACCTGGGGTTTTAGTCCGCAATGAGGAGATAATCCAGAGGGTTCAAAGTCCTCCGTGTGCAGGTCTAATTTAACCCATAATGGTACTGATTTTAGGACGGCTAACGAGAGCTCCGTTTAAAACTCCCCGTAACATTCTATTTATCGTATTTGCTTTAATTCTCAGGTGCATTACTTTCCAATTACTGCCTAAATTTACAAACTCCTCCTAACTTGGCTTAATCACACGTGGTTAATGGCCTCTCCATCTCAAATAATATTTAATTGTATTATTTTTTGCAATCACTAATCAAGTCTGCACGTTTTGGGTATGTGTTGGCCTCCATGTATTCAAACAAATCGCATTTTGAAGGCTAGGAACCCGGCAATTGGTGGGTAATTTATTGACATGCGTCTATTTTTAAACTTTCATTTTCTGTTAAGTACATGGATCACAAACCATAAACAGTACTCATTGAATATACGATTCATGATCATTTCTTAGCCCGATTCGACTGCACATCAATATCAATCTAAGGAATATCTATATCGAAGCCCACCCTTGAAAACACCCTTTTGGCAAATTGGGTAGACAATGTTTCCTAACAGTCCGCAACGTAGATTTTGTATCCGAACTAATCGATGAAATTGCCTGCATTACAGTCCTAAAACCCATTCCCGTGATTGACCGAAGGGCTTTCCCCAAGCAAGTGTAGAGTTGGATCACCGTTATCATCTCCTGCCTTAACCCAAGTACAGGGCATCTAGTGCCTTTGGTCGGCCATTCCACCTCGTGATCAGGGAACTCACTGAAATGACCCTGTTCCTCAGTCCAGTGAGCAGTCCAAGCTATTCCTTTGGCAATTGGGTCTGAATCTTCCCGTCCTCATCGAGGTGTGGCAAGGATCTGTAGAGGAATAATGTTATTGTCCCAACAGCCTTTTTCAAGCAAAACATCATGACATAAAATATGTATCTTGACTGACTCAGAAGGGCAACTCCTATCGGTGCTCTGCGTCACTGTTCATCTCAACTCTGCTAAGTACAGGGTTCTAGGTATGGCCCATTCGCGTGGTCGTTGAGCTTGATCAACCCCACTGGAAATGCCGGTTGAGAGGACTTTGCTTGTCAAGGCTGAAGTCTAGTATAAAAACTTGGCCGTCTTCCCTATCGAGCCCAGCAGGTCGATCTACCAACGGGTGGGACAAATTCCAAGGAATCTAAGGGCATAAAGTAGGTTGAATTCGTGTTACCATTATGGGCCCGATGAATGTTTTCCTTAAGCACGATAGAACATTTCCAAAATATGCACATGTTACATATGTTCCTACCTATGAGACAGTTAGAGCTCAAAACTTCCACTCGAAATGCCATCTCCCAATTGCTCTCGTATCATACCTCTAAGTGCCCTGGAAAGGAGTCTACACCACTCTTCACATATGCTTAAGTGGTGTTTTAGTCCCTCAAATTCGACCTTGTCTTACACTACTTCGGAATTCACATCACACATGTCGCGTGCTGCTAGTCCTGCAACGATAGGTTGCGACAGATTTAGCCTCAAGGGGTTGTCTCTCACAAGATCATCTGTCATACACATTAATTTAGTATAAAGGGAAAGAAAGTGTTAGAAGTCAACACATTTGGGTAAACTTCTATGACCGGACAAAAGCTCCTGACAACAATTATGCATGCATGGAAAGTCGTCCCAGTAAACCCACTATGTAGTTTTCCAAAGTCAGGCCTTATTTGTTATATAAGACGGATCGCTTGAAGCAAATAGCTTCATGAAAGGCATGCCTTCAAAGCTCAGTCAGGGATGCGAATTCGAAGTGTGCCATTTTTTCAATTAATTCAACTACTGCGTAAATGTTCCGGATCATTCCCTTGCAGCTATCGGGTAAGGCCTGTATGTAAATCAGATGCGAAATACTTGAGGCCCACAATTAAAGCTCCTACTCAATCAAATCATTGGGTTTATGGTCTAAAATTAACTGTATAAAAAATGTTGTGACCTTGTTCTGCTGACAATGTCTGCTACCTCCAATTTTAGGACTTTTAGCTTCCCCATAGGAAATCCTTGAGACCCTTGTTGGCCATCTCATCTTAATCTGCCTGTATGTCATTGCTTCCCTTGATTTATTAAGATGTCCTGCAAGACGGAGCATCATGGAAACCTGGTGTCACCCAGATTTCACCCTGAAATCTGCGACTACCCTATCCGAAATTTTTTCGTACTTTTAAAATAGTGGGTCGTTTTGTGTTTTTATTGCCTGAAAGTTCTTGTATTGCGTCAAGATAATCCTAAAGAGCCATATTAGCCTTTTTCGCCAAATACCCAGATGCCCAAAGTTGTTATATTCTGTCGTCGGGATTTGTCTGCGGGAAATTTGTATTTAATTATTTTGAGCCCCGTATGAGGCTATTTGCGCCCCGTTTTAACTCTGTTATGATCGAATATGTCATTACTCTTATGTACCAGAAGGGTTTTAACTTGGAATAAGTTTTGGGCTTTATTTGTAACTTTTGGCAATTTTTCGTGTTTTTGTGTTGTCCCGTTTCGTTTTCTGTGAAATTTCTCTAGAACAATTCCTTTGCCGGGTAAGCCTGATTTTTGGCCTGGAGCAGCTGGAAAACATATACGCACATTATGCCCGGAGGAAGTCGCCATCGGAGGTCTGGATCACTGGGAAAAAGCGAAGTCGTGCACGGAAAAGCCCCTGCGGGGATGGGCGCATTTTTGGAAAACAAAGGATTTAAGCTGCAATGGGAAAAATAGAAGCCGCAGGCAGGGTGGGAATTTTATACCTGCCTAGCAGGGTACTTTTTCCCGTGTTATAAAATTCACTTAAGCTGCAGTGGGAAAGTTAGAGGCTGCAGGCAGGTGGGAATTTATTGCCTGCCTTGCAGGGTAAAAATTCCCATGATAAAATAAAAGGAAAGTGACTTAAGTGAAATCATGGGATTTTAGTGCCTGCCTTGCAGGGTAAATAATCCCATTGTCAAAGTCAAATCACTTAAGTGGATCATGGGATTTTGGTGCCTGCCTTGCAGGGTAAAGAATCCCATTGTGGAAAAATTCTTAAAAATAGAATTATATGTGCAAAAAAGTGCGCCCCCTTTGGTGAGATGATGGATGACTTAAAGTGATTATTTTAATTAATCTATCCTTTCAAAAAGTGCGCCCAAGCTTGGAGGAAGTCAACAAGTCAAAAGGGGAATAAAAGAAAGGATTAAAATGCATTAAATTTAATTTATTTAGTGGCTGCCCCCTTCCTCTCAAAAAGTGCGCCCCATTTGGGAGTTATTTAATGTTTTTTAAGGCATTAAAACATTAAATTAATTTCTATTTTCAGTGGCTATGGTCAAGGCACACTGTGAAGCTTAAGTGAAGTGATGTGTGAAGGATTAAATTGGATTAATTTAATTTATTGGATGGCTGTCCTTAAACATGCTATTTTTAAAAGAGAAGAGCATGATTTTTAATTAATTAATTGCCTTTAATTGTTAGGGCAATTATTAATTATAGAATTGTGAAGGTTATATAAGCATGGGCAGCCATATGAGTGAATTATTTGATTCACAGGTAAAGAATTGCAGCCAAGAGGAAAAGTGCGCCCCCATTAGAAGAAGGATTTTGCTCAGGCAAGGTGGCAACAAGGCTAAAAGCTTCCAGATTTGGTGCATGCTTTGAAGGAGGTTGATCTTTGTCTGCATAATTGTTTGCATAGGTGTTACAGGTGCTCAGGTGTTGTTGAAAGGATTCATGCTCTCTTTATGTGCAAATTAAACACCAATTTTTGGGGCAGCAGGCTTGAAAAGTGCAGATTTTTACAATTAAAATTCACTATTCATGCTCCGGTGGCCATTTTTGTCTGAATAAATTGCAGGAATTCATTACAGGTGCTTTACAAAGGAAAATGAGCTTTTATCAATGTCCAATACATTGCATATATCCTCCGAATCTGAAGAATTGTCCAGATCTGCACCAGTATTGAAGAAATCCGGCCAAGTAAGAAGAAAAAGAATTATTCAGACGAAGATAGACAAAGCTATGGCGAAGAGAGATGAAAAAGAAAGCACGATGGAGTCATGCATTGCTTCCAAACTTGCAGACATAGGAGACACAGATCTAGGCCCGGAACCTCTTGCCGATTTGATTGATAGATCCAGAGCGGGAAAGACTTCACTCATGCGTGCGGTTAAAAGCAGTGGAATTATCCGAGCTGCAGCTTTTCCATGTACAGCCCAGTTGCCAGAATTTGTTATGGAGTGCGCTAGATCTTACCATCCTTCATCCAGATCAGTGCGTGATGCTTCGGGAAAGACAATAATTCGTTTGGACGCAGAGTTCATCAATTATTGTTTGAAGATTCCAGTGCGAAAGGTGGTGACTTCTATTAGCATTCAGGATGCTGACAGTAGATGGGAGAAGCATAGAGCTGATTGCGTGAGCATAATGAATAGCCGATACATGAAGAAGCCTAGATCTCCTTCAAAGTTCCCGAGAACTCTTCCGCGGTCCAATTTGGTGCAGGAGGTAGATGATGTTGTCAAATTGCTATGCAGGATGAATGGCGAAGCGAATGCCTACACTTTCCGTACATGGATGTATGCTTTCATCAGGACCATTGAAATCAACAAGGTTGATTCTATAATCAATTGGTCGGAAATTATTAGCAACAACATCGGTGAGCAACTCCGGAACGTGAAGCGTACTTTCAGCTTCAAGATGACTTCATACTTGGTGTATGCTGCAGCTTCACAAGGCGTCTTTTCCAAGCTGGATAGATGTGGTGTTCTTTCTAAGGACCCCATTTTCGAGTGCTACCCGCAGCTTACTGCACCTGCATGCGAGAAAGACTTCAAAGTGATCAACGATGACTTCTTCTACGATTTCATCTGCAGGCTAGACAAAGACTTGAAGGCCAACAGGGTAAGCAAGGAAGCGTGGGAAGCTGTGTCCAAGATTGGCAGTCTATTCATTCAATTTGCAGATTTCACATACCTCAGGGTTACGGGCTTTTCTGGAGAACCAATAAAGATGCCCAGGTATCCGAATGATAGATTGATCGCCATGGAGCTGAGCAGGCAACTTGTGGAGTTACACGACCTTCAGTCAAAGCGGCACAAGTCTACGGGCTTCTTCCCAATCACTGTGGGATATTACAGCTGCATTAGCATTCATAGAGCTCGGGGATGGAGGCGCAAATGTTATCTGAGTATGAGCAAGAGTTCTTCCCTGCACGGCTGAACTTCGATCCATTTGGAGTAGCCAGGAAGACAATCTCCCAGGAGTACGCACATGTGCCTTCATTAGAAGATTTCTGGATGAAGTGCAAAAGTGAGTACGAGGTTAGAAAGAGAGATTTCAGCAGGCTATCAGCAAAGCAAGTGTTCGACTTTGGACTAGCGCGGATACCTGCGGATCTTAAAGATGATGGGAATGTGGTACTTGACACTTACCATCAAATGGGAGGAGATAAAGCCATACTGCAGAATAACATAGGAGGCTGCAACACAATTGAAGAAAGGTCGGGAGCTGTGTTGGTGAATACTTCAAACTGGTTGCTGACGAAGGGATATTGCCTTGATGAAGCATTGATGAATCAAGTCACGGGCAACTTCGGCGCAGGAGATTCCCTCAAGCGAAAGCACGGAGGAGAAAGTAGCAGGAAAGTCGAGAAGTTGAAAGTGCATAGAAGATCTCAATCCAAGGAGAGGATCACTTCTACGACCATGACTTTAACTCCGGTTTCTCCAGTACCCAGTACTTCACCAACTATTGCACCGCAGCAGCAGGATGCTTCCATGCCTCCACTGAATCCAGCGACATTCATCTTCTCCCCTCAGCCACTTCGTTCAGCGCCTGTTCCAGAGGATACGTTGAAGCTGCAGATGGTGGAATTCGAAAGGGCTTTGTCCTTGGATGACTCAGAAGATGGCAGCCATAACACTGTGGCACTTTCTGATGGAGAGGATGCAGAGCGGAAGATGGTAGTACACTCAGCGACTTCTCATTCTCCGAGAAGTAACTTCTCGGAATGGTTGGCTTCGCAGTTGGTTCCAGAAGCGAGAATGGAGATGAACTTAGAGGAGCACGACTTGCAGCTACTCCAGAATCTGGGCGGAAGAGACAGAAGGCCTAAAGTTGCCAAAGCAACTTCTAGGTTGATCATCGAGGATTCGGGAGAGAAGTTTGCTGAGATATCAATTCCGGCAGAAGGAAAGATAGAGGAGGAGCTCACGGCAGAAGATGTGACAGTGACCAAAGTACCCCTCGGTCAAGCCACCACTGAAGGATTGAAGCAGGACACGCAGACATTGATGGATGCTTTATTCCTTAGGCTTGACAGTGAAAAGGCGGAGAAAGAAGAGCTGCAGAAGCAAGTATCTCAATTATGTGAGATCATAGCCAAGGTTGCTAAACCTTCCATTCAGCCCATTTCAGAGCAGGTGAGTGATCATCTTATGCAGGAAATGGAGGACGCAAGCAATCAAGTAAAGGCTATTGACGAATGGAAGGATTTGATTATTCGTCAAGCTTCTGTACAACTTGGAGAAGTGCCAGCCCGCCTAAAGGTTATGGATGATGCAGCAAATCAACTAAAGCAACTGATGGCAAACATAGAAGGCATGAATACAGTTGCAGAGAGTAACCTGAGTATTTTGGCCGAGATTAACAAGCTGCCGGGAGATGTATTGATTGCGGAACAGATTGTACCGGACGGATCAGCCGAGAAGGGGAAGCAGCTAGAGTTTGCAGTATCTTTCCGTTTGGAAATCTGCAAAGTTTTGCTGAAGAGGATGCAGGCACTTGAGAGTAGGACATCAGATTTACCAGACAGTGTCATTTCTTTCACTGAGGAGAGAGTGGACGGAGGATGTCACTTCATACGTGCGGATCGTCTCAACTAAGGTGCCTAATTCCCTGGAAGGTTCTCTTCTGATGGTACAAAAGAGAATTGATAAAGCTACCAAGCCTTTCACGATGAATTCTATCAGTAGACTGGTGGCGCTGCAGGCGGACATTGCAAGGTTTGGGCCGAGCTTGGAAGATGTGGAAGCGTGCATCAAAGTGTTGAATGAAGGGTTGCTGCAGTTCAGGACAAAGAAAGAAGCAGTGGCTAAAACAGATGGAAGGATGCTGAATTACATGTTCGACAAGTATATCCGATATCAGAACAAGAAAAAGACATAAACATTACAACTGGCATGACTTCTTCTATTTCTTTCTTCTTCTATTTTCTATGTTCCCGGATGAAATTGTAAAACTTCTAAGTTATTGGTTTTGCAACCATTACTTAAAGTCATGTGGAACCATTCTATTAGTTAAGTGATACATGTGTCACTTAAGGAGAAGATAGTTGAAGATGATTGCCAAATGTCATCTTTACTTGTTTATGTTTCAGTTCAGTTTGAGTTTTCCATTTGTACTTTCCCTCCTACATTCTATAAGTAGGAGAAGAACCTCCGGGTTAATGATCGATCAGAATTTGTAAGCAGCAATCTTGTGTTCTAGACTTTGTGCTGAACCCCTGAGAGCCACTTGGAGCAAAGGAATACAAAGGAGCAGGTTTCCGGAGAACTTTGTGTCACGGTGTACTGTGTTTCTTGCTTTTAATCTTAGATCTCTTAATAAACTTTGTGTTATTTTAGATCTGGATCTAGAGCTGCCTTTGTTTTATAATTCTGTGTGTTCATATCTATTAAGTTTCTTCTATGTGCATACAATTAGCTCTGCTATCTACTAATTGGGATGCACATCTTCCCCATTTCTTCTCTGTATTTCCTTTACTTCCTTCTTCTATAAATACTTCCTTTCTTAAACAACTGCTTACTTGCTGCAGAACTTCTTAGTTATGGTTCATGAACTAAGTGGTTAAAGTAAAACCCCTGATAGATAAAAACACATTTTTATTGACAAATCTGACACGGGAGCCTCACCGGTTAAATGAGGGAGATTTATCTCATGACTGCCTAGGTTTTATGCTATGCAGAAAATCTAGCCAACAAAACCATCTAAGGGTGTCCGGCCTGTGCTTGGTTGTTTGACTTTCTCCCTATGTTGATGACATAAAAGAAATAGACTTACCTTCTATCTCTTAGATTCCCTCCGCCTCCTGCAGGACCAGAGTTTGCCTAAAATTGAGCTTAGTTAGTAGGATTCCTTTGATTTAATCATTTATCCCACTTCTCCATTTAGAGGGGGCCTGTATGATGTCAGCCACAAACCAATAGCCAAATAACAAAAGTGCACTTTATTCCTTCTTAGGGTAACCCTTACACACCATTAATGCATAAAATTCAACATGTATGTAGGATGGATTCACTTTGAATTTTATTTTTGTACTTATGAATGCACCATAAATGAATTTAAAATAGATATGTCTTTGGTACAAGGATTGGGACCAAATAAAGATATCAGGGCAGTCCAGTATTGTATTGCAGGGTATGTGGAGGATCTGTGCAATGATGGGATGATGAAAGGATTGAATACACAGTCCGTAGCACTAAATGGATTCATTTGTGCATCCTCACAAATTTGTATTGTTGCATCCCCAAAGTCAAATTGTTTCTCTGCAATAAATAATGCAATTTGTAAATTTGTTAAGGAGAGTGTTCGAAACATCAAGGGAGTCTTTTCTGTGCAATACAAAATAAAACAGATTAAGGGATTAAAGAAAAATAAACTGAAAAAGCATATATCTATTTATTAAAATTGAAATAGATGTTTACAAAGTAGTAATCCTAGAAATCCACCCCAGTTTTCCTACAACAATTGAACAAGGAACAAGAATAAAAATCCAGGACTTAACTAGAAAACATTTTACAGAACGAAGCACCCTTGAAGTTGCAGGAAATCTGTGGGACAGAGAGTCCAGCTATCTGATAAATTTTTCAGAAGGATTTCATTGAAGGAATCTCAGCTTTCAGGGGAATCTCAACACTCATTTCATTAGCTAGCCCAGTATTCTTTGCAATATGTAAATTTCACATGCTGAAAGTTAAGAAAACAAACCAGTGAAATTTCTACGTGTTGAGAATAAGAATTCTGAGATCCTTACATAATCCCATTTGATGATAGTCATCTGATACATTTGAGGATATTGCCATTTCTTAGGTAAGATCGTAATCTTTAGGATGAACATCTAAGTAGCCATAGACATGCAAGAAAATCCATTCATGTTTGACCTGCATAGTGTCTAGCTTCAGAATGCAAATGATGCAGCAACTTGTTCTTGTAATAGCACACGTTTCACTAGCTACACTATTTGTGCCATAGTTTTAGGGTTTTTTGTCCTGAAAAGTCATGCTTTTACTTACATTTGCTAGGTTTTTAATGTTATATGAAAGGTAGAGGTTGTAATATTCATAGTTACTTATCTTGGGGATTGAAAAATATTTCTTGGTTTGTGGGGATGGCAGGGGATGGATACTAAAATTTTGATAATATATAAAAATAAAAATTAATAATGATATATAAAAAATAAAGAATTAATTATACTGATAGGGAGATGGGAGGAGTGAGTCTAATACCATAAGAAGTCAATAAAAATGCTGGACCTTAAATTTGATGTCCATTTGACCATTAGGGCACTTTTAATTTTTCCTTTTTGCTTGGAGAAAGTGATCAGAAAATCACGATATTTTGGGCATACGGTGGAGTTTGTAGCCCAATGTTTTCAACCTAGAAAGATATTTTCGAGCACAATGTAGGGGTGTAGATAGATTAATGCCATCCATCACTAGACATAGGGAAATTTGTGGAGAAGGTGACAGAGTCGTCAATCAACGTGGAACCCTTAAATGGACAAAACTCTGTGACAAATCCAAGATAAGTGCCTTGAGATTGATACATATTGATGTTTTACAAATAGATATATTTAAGATATATCTATTTTAATGACCCAAAACTGTAATTTTAGGACAGAAATTAAGATATATCTATTTTACGAGATCCTTTAATTTTTCAACTTCAATAACAATATTACTTCAAGGCAACAATATAAAATCTCCCACAATCTTCAATAACTCTTCTAAATGTTTTGAAATGAGAGAAAGAGCATTGAATAGCTCCACTTGACGATTGGATCAGGCAAGTTTCCTTGAACACAACCGAGGTTTGGATCTAATCAGGCCTTAGTACATTAAAGAAATGCTCAATAAATCCAGGAGATGGATTTAATGCCTCCAATTTGACTCAATAAACCCGGGGGAGGGTTTAATGGCCCTCAACACTTCAAATAATTCTTAAAAATAAGATCTTTCAGCTGAGCATAAGATCAACCACTTTGAGGAAGTAAAAGCCCTTCGAAATATTTATTGAAATCTTCAGTCCATTCGCTACACTTGGGGAAAAATAAATAATAAATTTAAGATTTTCAACCAGCCCTCAAACAACCACAAAAATGAGTATTAGCCACCGCAAAACACTTGCAAAGATTTTAGGAACCCCTAGAGATTTATTGTGCACCAAATCGACCAAATTGGAGGATGAAAACCTCACCAAAACACAATCACAAACCCCAGAACCAGTCGCTGCAATAAAACTCATGAAATCACACCCAAATGCAGATCTGTATCTCCTAGAGCATATCAATATTTTAAATCTTGGAAAGACAGTCTTCAACATGCAAATTGCTGCCTTCAAACAGTCATACAACATAAGAGAATAATTGCAAAATGAAATCACTGCCTTAGGGCACAAACATCACATTGAAATCTGGCTTTTTTACACAAATATTTCACCATCAAATTTGCTGCTCAAAGATCATCCAATGGCACACAAACAGGTGTAAAACTGCTCAACACAGTTTGCTACAGTGACGCTGCAGTGTTTTGAGCTCAACAATGCGTAAACAAGCAAACACAGATTTGCTACAGTGTCGTTACAGTGTTTTGAGCACAAAAATGCTTAAAACTACAAGCTGCCAACAAGAGATCAATGCAACATCACACAACAATATGATTGCAATACAGAGTCTTCAATATCTTCAACAATGAAAGAGAGAGCAATCAGCAACTTAGGGCATACATTCCTTTTCTCCAAGCATGGAGTAAATTCAAATGATCAATCAACTTGCCCACTAAAGGTCACACAACCTCCTTTTATAGAATTAAGGGGTGCAACATTCAATGACTGACCTTTCCCTTTTGGAGAGAAAACTAATAAAACTCACATTAAAACATTTAATACTAAGACTATGTGCACTTTATTTATTTTTCCTAATTTAATATTAGGAAATTACTAACCTATGTGCACATTAACTACTAAAAACTACCCCTCCTTGTAGCGCAAGGCGTACCAAGAATGTTACAATGCAAAATAAAGTAGACAATAGGTATCTTAGTAATGTCCCGAAAAAGGGGACGTTACATCTATAATAGTATTTAAATCTATAAAATAATTTTTTTGGGGAGTGTAACGACCTACCCTAAAAAGGGGGTTATTTTGGGCGTGTCTACAAAATGTCCCTTAAGTTCATGGGACATCATTTCTTTTTCCTGATTTTGGTACTTCAGGGGGGGTCCATCCCCAGGACATCCCAAATGGCTCCAAGATAGGGGGTGACACATCCCCGTGTAACAATGGTGATAACCTTAGGTACATGGATACTTTAGACTCACCAGGTATTATGATATTGTTAAATTTGATTAAAATATTTCTTAGCTTTGTTTATTTATTTAATTATCCATTCTTCTATGTGTTCTCACTTATTAATAACACAATTTTTAGGGCATATGTGACTAAAGGTTTGCTAATAAATCTAATTGTTCATAGTGGATACATACTGATTAATAACATGATTTTTTGGGCATATGTGACGATAGGTTTGCTAATAAATCTAAATTGTTCATAGTGGATACATATAGAGGAAAATTCTTATATTAGTGCAATAGTATACATTATTTTTAGCTCAAAATATTTCTCTTTGTAAAAAAAATTGTATGGTATCTAGGTTAGTGTGCATTAGATAATCTAGTTGAAGTCTTCTTCATTAATACTTGAAGTTGCACTGTTTATTTAATATTTTGTTATCATTGTTGAAGGCATGCACATCTCTAATTTCATTTCTCCTCTTTGACATAGATAACTCATACATAGAAACTTAACTAATGAAGCAAACATTATTATTGTAGATACCAAACTACCCTGATGCAGGACGATGCTGGGAAATTGTTGACAAATACAAAGTTACAATTTTTTACACTGCACCAACATTAGTGCGTTCTCTTATGCGGTTTGGAGATGAGGCAAGACATACTCATGCATTTGTTTTTTGAATGATACTAGTTTAGGGAAGTTTTATTAGGTACATAAAACATTTTGTTGTAGATTGATTTATCTTCTTTTATGTTTTTCCTGCTTTGGGCTGACCCCTTGTTGATAAGGCTTATTTATTAGTGTGTTTTTAGTTCAATTTTGGCTTACAGTTTCTCTTTACTCAATATTATTACTTCTGGCTGTACTTTTCAGTCCCATTGACCTGATTTGGTAATCTATGTACATTATATAATTTCTTTTGTCACACTTTCTTTCTTTCTGCAATTTCTGTTTAAGTGCAGATCCTGATGCCCTTCAGTAATTTGTAAGCTGTAATTTGTAATGCAATTTATTAAGTGGAAGCAAAGTATAAATTCTCTTTCATTTATTCATTTTTTTTGCATGTATGTGTGTCTGTGTGTTTATGGATAATATCTGTACTATATATAGGAGTCACATTATTTATATATTATTCTTTTTCTCTGCACCTCTTATTGTTCTTCATCCAAAATAAATCTGCAATAATGTGCGAACAAGTGTAGCTTGATTCTGGATGTACATAGCACATCTATGTCGTTCCTTGTTAGATTAAAAGTAAGATTTTTTTGGACAGTCCACAGCAAATCTCTCAACGAATTTGACTGTGAGTGCCTTTCTTAAGCCAATGATATTGTTGAAGTTTGGGATAGGAATAAGAACGAGATCCTTGATCATTTCTGCTTTTTGCAGAGCATGAAGTAAATAATCTCCATTGAATCATAACCCTTCTCTAATTCCTACCTATTTACCAGCCTGCCTCTCTGTGTATTCAATCTGAGAGCTTCTATCATCTCTATATTTTTCAAATTTTTTAATTTCCTTCTTGCAGCAATCGGAAAAGTAAGAACTTGCTATCTGATTGAGCTATTCCGAGGAGAGAAATTTTGGATGATTTGATTTCACCCAAATTGACCTTCTTTCATAGTTGGAATAAATATTCCAAGTGGTTTTTGCTTTAGGTTTTGGATTTGTATTCATCCTTGGTGAAGGTCAAAGATCCCTTCCTTATTGTAGCAGAACTTCGCGAACAAGATATTTGCAATGCAAGTGGTTGTGAAAGATTCCTAACCTTGGCATGACTCTAAAAACCCAATCATGTAATTTCAGGAGTTGAATATTTTAGGTGGTAGGATTGTAAACATTCCCTAGACTTGATACGAATTAATGTTCTTTGTTAGGATTGTATGATACTATAAAGGTATTGTTGTGTAAATGTTGGACATGTTTTTAGTTATAATTGTATTGATTTTTTAAAAATTATATTGGTAAATGACCCCCTTGTAACCATAGCTATCATGCCATGCTTGAGGGATATATAGTAATTTTTTTTTCATGACTTGAACATATCCTCAATTATTGAGGGTCACCACACAAATAATTGGATGCGGTTAGGGATTTGAAATGAGGATTCACCACTCAAGCTCCAATGATTCACCACTCAAGCACAATTTAGTTTGCGAATGCAATCTTCCTTAATTCTTTAACCACTTTCTTATTGCATCTATTGTCAAGAGGAATTCTACAATTCTTTGTAGGCTTGTGTATCCCTTGTAGGGTGCAAAAATCCAAGATATGGTTCTATCCTAGAAGGAGATTCCAAGAGATGCACATTTACACATCAATTGCATGCATGACAGCACTAGATAAACTTGGACATCCCAAGCATTACCTGGCCTTGGTACCTCCAAACAATGAGAAAAAGGTGGGAAACAAGAAAATTAGAGGCGTAGAAAAATATACTGGATTTTTTCTTACACTAACATGATTATACCCAATAGTGACTAGAATCTTTCCTTCCCTCTCTATCTCCACCTTGAAAAAAAATATAAAATAAATATCAAAAGAAAAGGCACAAGCTGGTGACAAAACTATACATAACAAGTTTAATGTAGTAGCCAGGTAAAATAAAAGTTTTTTTTTTCTTTTGTTAAAACATAGGCGATGGGGGGTATTGGTAGAACTCGTGATGGGAAAGTTGCCTTTATGTTTGCTGAAAAACTAGGTACCACTACTAATAATATTGCTGAGGTCAGAGCTGTTTATCGGGGACTGCAAGAGGCTATCAAGTGCGGGTGGAATCAAGTGCAGGTGGAATCTGATTCCAAGATCATTGTTACGATGTTGACCATTACTGAGAAACACAGGAGCTTAAACTAGCAAATTGAGAGAGATAAATAAAATCAAAGGTTTGCAGGAACAATTTCAGACTATGCAAATCAGACATATTCCTAGACAGAAAAATCAAGTGGCAGATGCTTTGGTGAACTGGGCGCTGGATAATCATGATATAAGTTGCTATGGTGATCCTCCTCTTTGGTGGCCTCAACGGAATCAGGGAGATATGAGAGTTTTTTTAAAATTAGATTATCCTCTATGATCTCTATTATGCTTATTTTCCTTTATAATGCTTAGGATTGGACTAATAGCTTCCAAGCTTTGCATATTTGTAATTGTAAAAATATTTTTCCTTTGAAATATTTTTTTTTGTTTTTATGAAAAAAAAAAGAAAAACATAGGTGTGTTTTGGTAAGGAAGCACTGAGGCAAGGAGTTATTTTGGAAGAGTGATATTGGCGAAGATAGTCTTTCTTTGTTGTCAATGAGAAGGATTTGGTAGACTTATTTTTTTACTTTGATTTTTAGTAGTTTTTCCTCATTTGCCATTGCTGTCTATGGCGTGGGAAGACACCTTTTACTCATCATGTTGGTGATATATTGATAATGTCTACTTAGGTACTGCATAAGTAGGCATCAAACAGCTTACTATGTGTTACCTTATTTTTGTAGCTGTTTTTTCCCTTTCATTTGCTGAATCTTCCACATGTGTTTTTGCATGATTGCACGTGCATCTTTGCGGAATTAGGTTTGGCTTTATGATTTAACATGGATTTTTAATATGTATTGTCTTAACATACTTGAGTTAATTCAATATTTTGGCACTCTGTGTTTCTGACCAGGTATGTGTTTGTACAAGTGTTATTTAACTTTTTGGATTAGTCATCTCTGGACTCCTTGTATTCATTTGGTGTGCATTTTGGAAGGTTGTGCAACCAACACAACCTTTTGATTGACTACTACATATATTACGATGCAACTCATGATTGGGTAGCTCTCTTGGTTATTATCAATATTGTACTTGTAACCATTGCTCATTTTTTTGATGATATATCGTACATGGATTTTCTGGTTTACAATAAAATGCCAAATTCTATTCCTATTCTATGTTCTTATTGTGGATATTTTATTGTTTTGTGTTTGTGTATTTGCGCATAATCACTAAAGTAAAGTTTTGTCGTTGTTGCCTACTTGAACTGAGTCAAAGCAGATGTGTATCCCTTTGGTGATTGGGAGTTTTCTGAACATGATGAAGTTGGTAGAGATGGAGTTTGAGTGTTGGTCTGGGATATTCCATATGCAAAGAATTCGACACACCTTAGAAAAATAAAGAAAGAGAAGACTTTTTGGCTGAATATTTTTGGCCCCTCGAGAGCATTGTAATTTGTAAACACATTCAAGAGAAATGTTGAGAAACCAGGTTACCCCCGAATTTGTTCGGGACAACCTAGTTCAAAACAAGCAGTTTTTCCAGTTGATGAAAATCTTGCACTAACTCTTGGTTTGTTGATACACAATTTGCGTGAAGACTGATAATGCGACTTACAATATGAGGTTACCTAGAAAAGATATCAAGGAAAAATTTGAGAAGAGCAATAATGATCATAAGAGATGTTGACGTGATCGAAGTTTATGACCATCAGTTTGAACATGCCAAAACATACATGATGTAGACTGTCATATTCTCATTTTCATTAATAAATTCTGTTTTGGTAGCTGACTTAGTTATGTTGTTATTTATTGTGTTGAATTTCGTTAGTCATTTTTTAGCTATAAACGTTTGGGGTCAATGGTTGAGATTTAATTGACAATGGTCGGGCTTATTAATAACAAGTTGAATTTTGAGGTAAGGGTGCCAATGTTAAATGTCCCCTTGTACCATTGTACCAAGCATTGTATTGCACCTATGTAATAAAGCTATCATTATCTTATATTCTTGTGTTATGTTCATTGTATGTGTTTATATTTCTATAAGTAATATTTTTTTTGGTATTGTAGCATTTTGTAGAAAACATTTTTGGTGTTGTTGCCTTTGCGAAGTTGAGTTTGGATGGAGTTAGGTAGAAGCAAAAGTTAGTGAATGATGCCCTTTGACAAGGGCAAATTATAAGATGGAAGCGTAATGGAGAGGTGTGAATGGGTCCAATAATCCGCATACTTGGACTCAACAAACCAAATTTTCTAACTTGAAAAAACTCAACAAAGCTTGCCAACTTAAAAACATACTTAAATTTCTGTAAAAAACATAAATTTTATACAATACAATTATAAAATGTATCAATTGAGTCTATAAAATGTTGGGTATGTGTTTTTTGTTAGATTTGAACACAAATAAAGTACAAAATCACATCATCATGTGAATACAACAACCAACTGATAACGGTTATGAGTTTATGATCATTATCATTTAAAATTATCATCATAAATTTCATATCCATGCAAGTTACAAATTATAAGAACTTACAATTTCCCCCTCTCCATTATCGTGAAAAATTGAGGAAAGGGTCTAGTCCTTCCGCTCAACTGTGACTCCTCACTCCGACCAGAAGGCTACACCTACTTCTCCACCCTAGTACTAGATGGCATTGACTTCTTTGCCTCATGTTCAACATCATCTACAATGATGTCATCCAATCCAATCTCTCTTGCTTTTGTTGTACCTACACCCTTCGTAACTTGCCTTTTGAAATCAACAATCTTGTTTGTTATGTCCCCTTTCAGGGTAAAATTCGTACCAAATGGGTTTTCCTCAAAACCCCAAAAATAAAATCTGAAAGTATGCAAACTCAGCTAACAATAAATTATGGAAAAGAATGAATATTCAGTAATTTAACTCTCCAAACCGTAGTGCTTAGGGTAAAATCAGATTCCCTCAAACCTTTTTACAAAAATATAACAGACTGAAATTTATGACAACAATCAGTTGTTAATGCCAAAAATAAGCTAATGTCATAATTTTTATTTCAAACCCTTGATACCAAAAAACACAAACTTCTAAAATTCTTAATACTCCAAACCCTAGTGGCTAGGGTAAAATCAGATTCCCTCAAACCTTTTTGCAAAAATATAACGGACTGAAATTTACGACAACAATCAGCTGTTAATGCCAACAATAAGATAATGTTCTGATTTTTATTTCAAACCCTTGATACCAAAAAGCATAGTCTTTTGCAATTTCTATTTATTGATAAAAATATCCGTAATCTAGAATACCCAGAAGGCTTAAAGCATCCAAGAAGCCTCTCTAGGAATATAATCATGAAAGAAATTAAATTTTCCAACAAAGTTATGAATTTATCTTATTTATTTTTCACACCCAAAAACCAAGAAAATACTTGTGTATGATTACAACAATTTTTTGATAACTGACACCTTGGGTGGCATGAAGAGGCCAAATGATGAATATGCAACCCGGAAGCGAAGAAATCTTCCCACGGATGATGCCCTAAACGCCAATTTGAAATCCCACAGAGTGTAGATAGACCTAGATATGGCTGCAAATCGTGCCCTAGTTGTCCTTGCTTGAAGTCTTGGCAGATGTCTTTCCACTGGCTGAATGTTTTTCGCTTGGAATGCAATTATGAAGTGGAAAATGTGCTTGGAAAATGTGCCCTAGTTCTGAAAATCTGATTTTTGCACCCAAATGTGACCTCTGAATGAAGTCACCCAATAGATGTTGAGGGTTTTTGTCCTCAAATATGAATTCTATTGAGGGGTTTCGTCCCCAATAGGATACCAAGGAGGGTTTCCGTCCCCTGTCGCCAAAAGTGAAAGCAAATGCATTCAACTCTCCAAAGTGAAATTAGATGAATGACCAAAAGATGTCTCAAATGAAACCCCAACCCCTGTTTTTATAATTTTCCGTTGCCTTTTCCCAAGTTGGGCGTTCCATGTGGGATTGCTAAATTGATTTTCCATCTTCTAATTTATTGTTGGCTTTTACTTTATTTGGAAAGTCACATTTATTTTTATTTTAATAATAAAGTTATATTAAGTTGTCACATTTTTAATAAAAAGTTAGTAACTTGACAACTTAAAAACATTAACTTTATTATTTTTCTTTGTTTGAAAAAGGGGACATGATAGTCCGCCCTTCACAACATTGCTTGTCTTCGAGCAATTGTTAGCTCAACTGTTCTGACTCTTCCCAATTGGCCATTGTTGTAATCCTAGGATCCCAAATCAATCTTTTTTTCCCTTCCATTCCTCCTTATGATGTAGTTGGCTTCTGCTGCACTTCTTTGATATAATGAGGAACTTGAGTCCTGGTAGCAGGTAATGCTTCTCTAATAGTCTCATTGATTGAATCTTATGATCGTTGAATCACGAGCTAGCTGGGATCTAAAAAGTTTTTGAAAACCATCCCGATCTTCAAAAACCATCCCCATCTTCAACTAGGAAATCAATTCCTTGACTAGACCATTCTTCATGCTGTCCTAATACTATGCAATTGTCCCCTTGCATCTTTAGCCGGCAATGCAAAATAACATGGGCAAGCTCAACTAGAGCAATTTGATGTAATGAAAAATCTGAAATACCATAACCTTGATTCCCCATGGATCCTTCCCTGATTTGGCGAGCTGTGCCTCTCAATTATGATGCAAATCAGAACGACGATAGGCTGGAAACAAGTTATAACAGCCATAAATCAATTGGAATTTTATCCAAATCAGGGCTATTGGATCTGATTTGTTTGTCTTCTTCCACTGTAACCTTTTGTCCACATCATCCAATGATGGAATCCTTTTTAAATGTGCAAACTCGCAGCTGTCCATGACTGCTAACAGCAGTTCCAAGCCTGAGTTTTTCAAACTCAGCCAAATAACAATGGTATAACAGCTACCAAACTGAAATCTTATTTAAAAATTCAAAATCATGAGCAGTGTAGAAACTGAAAATCGCCTTACAAGAACTGAAAAATTGAGAAAAGCAGATCTCCAAGTGAAAACAGCAGACATATTGGCCTGTAGTTCAAAACTCTTGTAGTCAATACTTATCCCAACTTTGTGTAGAAGATAGCTTTCAACAAGAAAGGCTCCATTTTGCACATAATTCTTCAAGTGTCCACCATAAGGCAGCAGTAGTGAGTGTGTCCGAAACCATCCAAAAATTGCCACAATGGAGTATCTCAGTGCATTGAGTGCTTTGAAAATATATTTGTTTCCTTAGCAGTAGTCATGCTTGGAACTTTATCCAGTATACCTTGAAATATTGTTTTCTTTTCTACATCTTTGAATTCCATTCTATCAAACAATCTCAACCAATGTATGCCAATACTTATGCTCGCCTCTATTTGATTGTTGTTACCTTGCTTATTTTGGGTTCCAAAAGTTGCTTCCTTGCTGCTCCACTAAATTTTCTTCAAAAATAGGCTCAGATCAAGACCCTATGAGTGCTGATGGATGAGTGTAACAATCATATATAGCTCTAGAATTCTTCAAATCACTCAACTTGTGGCTGTATGTGTTTGTTTGCAGAAATCTCAACTCAAAATCCTTGGATATTGGTGACATAAGAAAGATGCTACAGCTGCAATACAACCCAGGGACTGGAAACAACCCAGCTATGACTGAAAACACTTTATGGGCAGCAACATCATTCAATCTTATGACCAGTCAAATTTGTATGGCTGTCAATGAGGTGGGGTAGCTGCTGAAATTGGTGACGACATCAGCCTTCAAGTTGGAAGTTCGGAACATGGCGGTCCCCATTATGTTCCCCCTTTCCTTGGGTGGTAGAAGATCATCAACCCTCACTCTTAATTCCTTCCAAACAACCGGAAGGGTGTTGGAATTTTTGCACTTAATGATCCCCGCAATTGATCCCTTTCAAACATCATGTTAGACCAAAAGAGCTTCATCATATTTGTCAACCTACAACTGTCCAAGGAGAATACTATCCTTCCAAAACATGAATTTAGAAAGAACATTATACCATGGTCGTAGCATTGTATTTTCTCCTCGAATGCATGCTTACCAGCTGAGTCAAGAACAATATGAAAGGAGAATGTTGCTGCCCTATCTAGCATGCCTTGGACCTTTTCTAGAAGGAAGCCATGTATCCATTTACCTCCATTTCTCATAACATGTGTATTGGCCCAGGCAATCCCATTTTGAATATCAAATTTGAAGCTAGCAAAGATTGTATGAGTTGGTTCACCTATTTTTTGAATTGTTCCACTACTGCTTGCTTTGATTCATTGTACAACCCATAGTGGCTTCTTTGGACAATTTAGAACCCAAGGTTCTACCTTCATCATTTTCCCATTCTCTGAGTGATGTCAAGGCTGGGATAGTTCTTTGCTGTCCTCAACATAATTCAAACTAAAGTTATAAGGGTGCTTACCCTGTTGACAATAATCTGAAACTGTTGTAGTATGGCGCACTGAATATGGGACATGACCATCATTCCTTGGGTTGTCATTAGAAGGTTTGTCTCCCTTGATTGAAGTGGAAGCTTTTGTTAGATTTGCCTTATCACAACCATTCTTTTCAAGTGCCTTTCCATAGCTATCTGGAAAATCCATCTCAAATGGCCAATGCTCAATCTCTGGAATGCTCGAAAGATGGATGGGGGCTTCTTGGAAAAGATTTTCTTTCCATTTGGTACCATTAGTTGCTGAT
This sequence comes from Taxus chinensis, assembly GCA_019776745.2. Lineage (NCBI taxonomy): Eukaryota > Viridiplantae > Streptophyta > Pinopsida > Cupressales > Taxaceae > Taxus > Taxus chinensis. The sequence goes on from CM034151.1 coordinate 381,267,993, forward strand.
ATGGAAATTCCAGCAAGTTGAACATCAACCTTATCATCTGAAAATCAAAATTTGGCTTTAACCCCAAATTCACTCCACACCCTTGCAAATTGGATTTTTCTTCTTTCTCTTGGTCTCCATCTTAATGAGACTCTTCCTCTTTTTATTATACTTCTTCCTCCCCATATAAAATTACCTCTATGTAGTGCACTTGTCCCTTGCCCAAGCAACGATGGCCGGGAGTCTAGGGATCTTTGCATGAAAAACAAAGGTTTTTTCTTCTTAATTCATTCCTTGTATCAGCTTCTTTGTTGTTCCTTGGAGGCTCTCTTTGTGGTGTCATCCCCTGCTGAAATGGCTTCCTTCCTTGGCTAATAGGGGCTATTCTTGGCTGCCCTTGAATTGGGGTTCTAGGCTGCCCCAATGACGTCCCTCTTGGCTGTCCAAAGGGCAACTTTTTACTCTTAATAACTGAAAATTCCAATTCAGCGATCTCTTGATGGCATCTTGAAGAGGAGGCTCAAAAGCCTTCACCAAGCCCCTAGTTGAACATTTATCAATACCATCATATGTAGGAGAGTAATCTTACCCAATCTATGTTGTATATCTCTTCTTGGCTCTTGATGACTCACTGTATTTTTCTTTGGTCCCTCACTTCTCCTTAGTTGGCAATAATCTATGAAAGAAAGCAAATCTCGTGTCGTTGCTCAAGGATGCATATTCGTCCGCATAAAGATCCCTTTCATCAACAACTCCAACTGCATGTGGCTGTTCTAACTGCACTTGTGGCTCTTCTCTTTGTAGGAATTTGGCACCGAAGAATTGAGAGGAAATCTTGCTTGAGACCTTTTCTCCATGATTGGTAGAAGAGCTTCCTTCACTTCCTTCACTTGGAGATTTGGTATGGTAGGTGCTTAGCCCTTTGTATAGATCGACTCAAATCAGCACTAGCTCCTACAAAGGAGTCTCTTAGATCCCTTTGAGCATCCAGCAAACGGGTTTGCAATTCTCTGCTACCTCTGGTTCAAAAGGACTTAACATGATTGACATTTGTTTCCATGACCCCTACACGCTTTGGTCATTTGTAATCTCCATTAACTAAATGATATTGCTATCCAGCTGCATCACTTCATAGTATTCCATTTTCCATTAGAATAAACCATTGAGGGAGCTCATCATATTTTCGGAGAATGATTGTAACTTCAATACTCCTTCATTGTTTGGCTCTATCATACATAGGTTCTTGTCAACTGAGTATTCTTCTTCAAAGCCCGAATTTGATGATTTTGATAAGGATGCTTCCTCACTTGTCTAATTTTTAAAATCTATGACATACTTTCATCCCTTGTTTTCAATGAAAATAACATTGTTTTTTCAGTTATGATTGGCTTTGGCTGCAATCAACCAACCTTGATCCAATAATGCATCTTAGGCTTTCCTTTTTAATGAGATGACCACACAATTCAATAAAAAGGATTGGGCTCTAAAAAATTATTTTTTGCCCAATCAGTACACCCATTAACTTAATGCTATGTTGATCTTCTCCTACCAATTGGAATGCCGAAGGCTACATAGTTGGCTTCTCAAGGATCTTCCAAATGTCTTGTGGAAGAACATTCACACCATAACCATTGTCGACGATAGCATTTGTCAAATTCTTGCTCGAAATCTACACATGTACAATTGCTAGTTGGGGAGCTAAGTGATCATCAAGAGCATATGATCAATCACTTGGTTACTTGACAAGGGGGCTTGAATATGAATTCATTCTTTTCCTTTTTGCTTTCCCCATTACATGACATTAAGTACACCATTATATGCTCCATGTTTGGGATAATGTCTTGTATGGTAGCGAAGAGAACATTTGTGCGTTCTGAAATGTATTGCAATAAGTTCGCTATCTTCACAAGTATAGTGGTCTTCAAGACGTGTCGTATGATAGCTTTCACGAACTCTAGTCTACTTGTCACTGTGTTTGTTTGTTCATTTGACTGACATCATTCTTTGACCATGGCCCTCTCGACTTTCACCCTTGTTTTGGCAAGCTTTTCCTTTTTTGTGCATGGGCCAGGGTAGTTGGATTTCTTCAGTTGTCCTCTGGTAATTTCCATAACTTCCTTGCGCTCTCAGCTATGTCAATCATTATGACATTGGATTGCTTTGGACAACTGCCATCGTTATGATTCCCGGGCCCATACCATCTATAAAGAAGTCCAATGTCATTTTGATTATAGCAGTCTCTTGTGAAATGACCCCACTCTTTGCACTCCCAACACTGTATAATTGGCCATCCTTCGGAATCGTACTGAATCCAACTCCCACCACCACTATTATTTTGTCTTCATAGTTCCTTGGCAGCGTGGTGGGTGGTGTCAATGGCTCTCCTTGTGTGAACAGTACTTGGCTGCTCTTACTTTGCAAAATATATGGGCAATCCTTGATTGAATACCCTATAGCTTGTCAAATCTCACAAAAAAGATCCTTACCTTCATTCTTACCATCACCCTTTACTTCATCATCCAAAGTATGTCTTTTCTCAAGGCTGCACTAATCCAAGTTCCCTGTCATCACTGGAGTTAGGATTCTTCTTTGCATTCTTTCAAGTGTGACAACATCTTTTTCTTGCTTTCAATTTTCATGCCTCAATTATATGCATCTTCATACGATGAGGGTGGGACATTGAAAGCAAGAAACATCCCTTTAATGAACCATTTCTTCTTCAAGACATTGGCAAGTTCTATTTCATCACTGGAGTTAGGATTCTTCTTTGTATTCTTTCAAGTGTGACAACATCTTTTTCGTGCATTCAATTTCCATGCCTCAATTATATGCATCTTGCACAATGAGGGTGGGACCATCCCTTAAATGAACCATCACTTCTTCAAGCCATCGACAATTTTCTTTTCAAGTTTTCCTAATAGTTCTTTGAGTCTTTTGTTATAGGCGTAAACATTCTTGTGTTTACCATTGTCAATTATTATAGATTTCTGCAATAATCTCATTGTCATCCCTCAAGAGTTTGAATTCTTTCTCAAAGAATTTATCTAAGTGTTTTCCATGTTGCTTTCTCTGAGCTTGGTGCATCTATGTACCAGTCAATAGCCATTCCCTGAAGGGTGGTTGGGAAACATCTTAACCACATACATTCATTTGTATGCCCATTGGCAATCCATATCGTGATGGATGTTCTACAATGTAGTATAGGATCCTCGGATTTGTCACCACTAAACTTTGGTAGCTACTGCTTTTCTAAAGATGGCATTGGTGGGGTAACCATGGAGCTTTGGTGTGGTTCTTTCAAACTCAAGTCTCACCCTTAAGAAGGTCTTTGTCGAACATGTTCCTCTAGTCTTTCAGCACTATCGGAAACATTCCCTACATTCGATCATTCCTTCAACAAGGATCCGAAAGAATATCTTGCACCATAGGTCTCCTTTTTATGTAGGCTCTCTCTTACCTTGTTGTTTGGGCTTCCCCAGACTGTTTCACGTGATTCATCTTGCAACACCCTTCGACTCAACCTAGTTGGCAAGGCCTGCACTTCTTTCCTTCACTCCAACACCTGTCTGACTCAAAGATTTCCTTCCTTTGGCTATGGCAATTTTTACCCGCTCCTTATTGTGAGTGGTGTAGGGTCCACCAGTTTCGGCTTCAACAGCTTTGGCTTGGCTTTGAATTCATGCTTAGCATCCGGCTTGCGCTTCAGATTCATGGTTTCCTTTACTTGCTCTCGGCATCTTATGCTTTGGCTTCATGGTTCATACTTCCTTGATGGATTTTTAGAATTCTCATGGTTGTCAAAACCTTTGTCATGTCTTTTTCGGTGTTGCTCCACCAATCAAAGTAGACCAATTTAACTTCTTGGTCCCCCTCTTAATTGTGTCCTTTTTGCCTTTGTTTGGAGTCAATAGCATGAATTATTGCTTGTACACATGTCGGTCAGTCTTCTCTTTGGTGAACTCTCTGTATTGTTGTAATAAATATTTGTATGCTTTTGTTTCATAAAGTTTGTTTGGCGATACATAGATCTTATAAGATAATGGGGTGCCTTGTCACGTTGTCTCTTTGAACTGCCTTTTACTTGACCCAATGACGTCTTTTTATGGCAACAAGGCTAGAAATGTAGTATTAGGTATAATGTCTTATTGAGATACTAGACTTATCAATAACAACGTACACTATAATAGGAATTGCATGACATACCAAGGCATACCGAAGCATCTGAACAGTAACAGCTTGTATTCATAAAAGATAAGTCTCGATACAGTTCACACCATATAGGTAGGACGTGATACAAGTGGCCTTACTCAACTTATCCTTCTATTTATAAGAGAAATGACTTGTAGTTGTTGGTTGAGATTACAGTGCCCTACTTTGTTATACCCGGTTGGCGAGCTTAATTTGAAGGCTGTCAAGTTTGTTAATGGTTTCATTGTGGGCGTTTGTGCACAAATTAACCGATTTAAATCATTGTAATTTCTGGTTGTTGAACGTTATATTAAAATTGTAAATGCCTCTCTAGGCACCAGTCACAATTTCGGTTTCTGGCTGCATTATCAGGTGATCGTCAGGAAATAATCGATGTTGTTGTTGGGTGTTAATCGAATTCATAAACATCTCGTCATACCTTGTTGACTTTTTGGATATCGTCTTGTGCTCTTGGTGTCTCGGTCCCACAATTACTTTTAGCTCATGGTTTCGAAATATTAATAGAAATCAAATAATAATAATAATGTCGTTATTATTATCAAATTTTAATGTATATTTGATACATATGAGAATACCAAATAAAATTAATAATAATCATAATTGTAATGAATTTTAGAATTTTAAAAAATAAATATAAAAATAAAAGCAAAGGAGAGGACGGGTGTGTGAGGAGTGGGAGTTGAAATTTTATTGAATCTACTCTTGCCATTCTGACAATGACAACATGGGCGCCATCAATGGTCTCGGTTTTGTAAACCATTCATTTTCTTTCTGGGCGCAAGGGCTCTTGGAAGAGCAGGTCTGCAATTGTTTGAAGATTGCTGTGAAAAGGTTTGAAGGTGGGTGGCTTGGGCATGGTTTGGCTCCCTTGGAGGCATTGGAAATGTGCAATGCCATTCAAACTGCTCCACACCCCCTCTCCATTTGTTGGCGCGGCTGGGGTGAAAACCAAATGTTTTTGGGTCAAGTTTAGGCACCCAACAAGGTCCACGGAGACAAATCTATTTCTAAAATGAAGCTTTAGAGAAAAGTATGGAGTGTTTGCCAAACGCCTCAATGAAAAGTGGTTTCATGGGATGCAGCATTGCTCTGTTAAAACCAGAAGTTTTATACATATTTAGATGCCCAACAAGGTGTATGGAAGAAGATTTTTGTCTTATGTTGCAGTGGTAGGCGCCCCAAATAGGTTTACGTACAAAATGTGGAAGAAATGTGGTTTAATGTACTGCAACATTGCAGGGTATGTAAAAAAACGTGGGAGCTGGGTTATTGCTGTTTTATCTTACTCCTAGATGGTGCCCAACCATTCAGCTCGCCCTTGCAAGCATCCTCTTGGCCAGTATCATTTAAACTTTTAGTGGAGAAGGCCGCTTGAAGGAGGCATTCCACATTCTTCATTGCTGCTTCAGACGAATAAGTTATTCTTTTGCTTATTCTTTATAGAAAATATTTCGCATGAGGCACATGAGCTATTTGTTAAAATTCACTAAAGAAATGGGTTCTGGTGGACTGTATTTTGGGAGGAGTTTCACACAATGGGCTTCTCGGAAAGGCTTTGGAAACTTTTATGCCAACGTGGGTGCTTGTAGCTGCTCACGAAATTTGTGTCAAAATGTCATTAGCTTGATGACCCTCGTTCAGATCCAGGCATGGAATCTCTTTTCTCTCCTAACTTGCTTCAAAAATTGCAATTCCAATTTGAATAGAGAAGGAAACATTAAATCTGGTTTTAAAATGGCCAATCCTTGTTTCAATATTAAACTAGATTGTAAACATTTCCCGTACCGAGTTAGACCACTGATATAGTAGTTGTCATTGATGAAGTGACATATTCCGAGTCTTAATCTTGCTTGAAAATCAATAAAAAGCGTCTTCACAAGTGCTTTTGTGAAGTGTGTGTTATCCATTTTTACCCCTGGCAAAAATGGACAACTTGGAAAATTGGACTTTGGCAACTTAATGGAGTTTCAAGTGATGAATCTGAAAAATACAGGTAATTTTCATGCTTTTTGGGCACATGGAACCATTCGGATGCAATTTCCCTTTCTCTCTAGGCTTCAGGTTCAAAACTTAGCCATTTTTGGATAAAAATGGTTAAAATTTGTGAAAATTGGCATGGGGGCACTTTACTCCATTTTCCCCTAACTCCCCAGTCCAAGAAAAATCCAAAGCGGTTAGAAAAAATCAAGAAAAATGGAGAAAGGGCTAAAAAATAGTGTAATGCAGACATTTCGGGTTCTGGAGGCCACACGGAATAGGTTCCTTCGGGGTTGAGTTCCCCGCATCCCTGATTTGGCCGATTTGAAAAGGAGTAGAAGTGGGGGCAGTGTAATGTGGATAAATCGAAGTTTGGAGGCCTTGAAAGAATAAGTTTCGTCAGGTCAAGTGTTCCCCGAAGGGCCGAAATGCCCGTAATGTGAAGGAAGTGGCCGGGTATGGTGTATTGCGGGTTGGGATGGAGTTTTGGGCACCAAGGGTCGAGGAGGAACAGTTGCCACAGGGATGTAAGTTCCCTGCGGAGGCGAGATTTCCGCACAACGAAGTGGCCAGAGTGTTTTGCGGAGAATGCGGGCCCGCGAGGCACAAACTCCTCTGTTCCCTCTATACCTTGGATACCCGGTATACCCGCATTGCAAAGGGAAAATAGATTTAACTGCGGACTGTGAATTAAAACAGGGAACCCGTGGAACACCCCGACCCCCCCTAAACTTCAAATGGGCATAACTTTTGACCCAGAGTTTCGATTTTCACAAAATTGGACTTTTCAGAAAGGTCTCGATGTCCTCTACGCCATGGAAACTGGATTTCTTCATTTATGTGAGGGTAAGTGGGAGAAAAAGAGGAAAACGTCCCCAACATTAAAGATGCATAGTTCTAGGTAGTTGAGAGATCAGATTTGATATGATTTGGTCCTCTTTTCTTCTCCAGCAAGCGAAAGATCATGGTGGGATGGATTTTTCAAGCTGCCATGCCCCTTTTCAGACATTTAATGCATCATGTGTAATGTCCCCCCTTTTAGAGACATTACTACCTAATCGATTCACTCTTTTTATCAAGCATTGTAACCCCTTGGTGTGTCTAGCGCAACAAGTGGGAAGTTCTAGGTAGTTTAGAATGTGCACATAGGATAAGAATTTCTTAATATTAAATTAAGAAATTAAATAAAGTGCACATGTAGTGGTTTATTAAATACTTTTTATTTAGAGGGAAAACATTAAATGTTTAAAACATTGGCATTTGCACCTCTTATTCTATAAGAAGGGGTCGCATTTCCTTGGATGAGCATGTTGATTGATCATTTGATTTCTCTCCATGCTTGGAGTATTGGGATGTATGCCCTAGTTCTTGCATTGTGCTCTCTCATTTGGATCCATTATTGAAGAATATTGAAGATTCCATTGTTCTCTCTATTGTGCTCCTTTTGAAGTGTGTGTTATGCATTGTTTCTCCATTATAGGATTGGCGACTTGGTTCACGATTCCATCTTGCTTTTACTAGAGCTAAAACGACTTGCATGTGAGGTTGTTTGGCATGTTTTAGTGTCTTTTGAGCTAGATTTGCAATCTGATCTGATTTGGCATAATTTTGTGAGTATGTGTGACCATATTTGAGGGTTTTAAGAGTAATACAAGTGCTGGAATTAATTTATGTGCAAACAACAATTTATTTTGCCCTAGGCGACTTGCTATTTTGACTATTTTGGGAGTTTAGCTACTGCTGTTCTAATTTGGTTTGGTTCATCTTGTTCCTTGTATTTTTCTGAGGGGCATATCTCATTTGCCCAAATCAGAGTAGTTTGGAGGAAGATATGAATTTTTAAAGATTACAGCAGACTGGGGTTTGATTAATAATTGTTTTCAGCTGTGCATAATCAGATTTAGAAATCTGATTTGTCTATAAATTATTTCTGAGCAAAGGGAGTGATTTTTGGAGTGTTTGGAAGCTTGTGGAAAGGCTGAAATATTTTTATTGATTTTATTCTAACCCTAGCGACTGGGTTTGGGATTTTGAGGGCTGGTTTTGAAGGGTTACAGTGGTTCAAAAATCCAGATTGGTAGCTCGTTGGAAAGCCCTTGATTTATAAAAAATTTTGCAATTTATTTGAGGACAAAATATGGAATATTGAGCAAGTTATGAATTTTCTAAGTTTCAGCTGTTATGGTGCATTTTTAATTAATTGACTGCTGCAATTAATTTCAGATTTGAAGTGATTAATTTCCTAACTGGTTCTCCTATCTAATCCACCACCTTGGCTCTCTCCAACCCCTTTTTGGGTTGTATTGAAGCTAACATTGGATTATTTGAGGTCAAACTAGGAGGTTTTAGTCCTTCTAGAATCGATTCAACGAATTAAGTTGCATATTTGGATAATATTCCAAAAGGAGATATTACAGTGGTATCAGAGCTTCCTTCCTCTATTCGTGTGGGTCATTTGTGTATGCATGATTTGTATTTTGATATTTGTATGCAAAGATAAAGAGGCTGAGTGGAACCATGAAGTTAATGAGTGAAGGTGGTTTGAAAGAAAGGATCATCAGGGCTGGGAAGAAGCTTAAGCGTCCGCATCATTCCGAGGATGCCTTACTTAAGGACTTGGAGGAAACAACAAATTGTTTGGCTATGGTCGAACAATCAGATAAGTATATGATTCAGCCATTTATGTTTCAGTTGATTAAGCCTAGGATCTTTGGCATGAAGATGTGAGAGTGAAAATTATGGTTACTTGCATTGCTGAAGTTACAAGGGTCACAACTCTTAATCTGCCCTACAGTGATGATATCATGAGAGACATTTTCCACACACATGGACGGAAGTTTTCAAGGCCTTTGGAACGTCACAAGCCCTTATTACAACAAGAGAGTAAAAATTCTGGAAACTATGGCAAAGGTAAGAGCTTGTGTATGGATGTTAGATCTTGGCTGTAATGATCTCATCCTTCATATGTTCGAGGTTTTTTTTGGGGTCATACAGGGTAATCGTTCAGACAAGGTAATGGTTGCAATACAAAGTATCATGTCTACGGTGATAGATGAATATGATGATGTTCCTCAAGATTTGTTAAAAGTGCTTAAAGAAGAATTGAGACAGGAGGCATCATGCATTTCTCACACCTTGGCAAAAGGTTTCATGAATCAAATCAAGACGAAGACATATATGGTAGCCAAGTCTTCAGAAAAGGATATGGGAATGGATCCTCAAGGTATGAGTTCTTTGATGCATAATAATGAGCTTTTGTATCTAATACTTGCATCAAATGTGAAGGCACAAAAAAATCAGATGCTAAGGTAATGGATTATTCAAAACCTGATTTGGCTAATGAGGATGATGAAGTTGTTGATGAACACGAGAGGCTCAGGAGTGCTTTGAAGAAAGATACATCTAGTCTTGTTGACTCTCTTGTCCCTTCTCACCAATGGGAAAAACAATATTCAACCATTCACTTTGGGGAGCTCAAGGCACAAGTGGTAATCATGAAGGCCTTTCGAAATAAGGGAATTACATGGACCACATATTACATGGTAAGAAACTCACTTTCAATTTTGATACAACAGTTATATCTTGGCAAATTTCAACTCTTGTGGATTGAGCATGGTTCAAATTTCAATCATAATAGGGGTTTTTACCTAGGTGATATCATCCCTCAAAGGTATGAAGTCATTCTTTACAGTATTGAGGCCCATTTAGAGTCATTTCATGCACTTTATCTTGCTATTGTGAAATTTGTACATGATGGACTATCACTTGGACATTTGATTCTTGTGTTGTTAAAGGAAAATTTGGAAAAAGAAATATGTGGGATGGATCTTGTTGACATTGCTTGCATGGCTACAAATTTTGGGGCTTCTACAAAGAGTTTGAAGGAGAATAAGGACCAAGGTATAAGGTCTTCATATGATCCATATTCTATGATTCTTATGGCAGCTAAGAAAAAAGAACAAGGGGTTGCCAAGCATGGGAGAAGTGACCTTCTAAATGACTTGGTAAGTGATAAGGTAAAGCTCAATCATGTGTTGCCTATCATTTTACATGCAAATGAGATTGGGAGATGGCATAAGGATACAAACATGGATTCTATCATCATGAGGGGTATGTCATTTCTTTGCATGAATGTTTTGATGTCTTGCACATTGGGATCAAATCTTCTAGTTTCCCTACGCCATGATAATTTACAACTTCTAGCTTTTGAAGGAAGTATTGGGAGTATAGAGTTTATCTTGGAATATAATCAAGGGAGATGTCATATTGCTGGCCCAAGCAAGAAAAAACAGGTGCACATTGAGTACTTGCTAGAAAATGACAAGAAAATTGAATATGTATTGTTGGAGTTGTTTTCCATGCAAGATAAGATTGTTGTATCCCATATTTTCAGTTTGATAGCTTCTAAAATTGTTGCCCAACACTCAGGAATTGATATTGGGATAATGACATGGAAGACTAACTGCTGCCCCATCATTTTGGTATCTAACATTGTCATGATCAGCCCCTTAATTCCTTTTACAGTTCAAATTTTTGATGTTCACATGATGATGTGGTTATGGGTGTTTGTTTGTAATTCATGCATGATTGATTGGGAAGGGCCAAGTCTGATTTTTGATGATAAATGGCATGACTACAACAAAGTATGGGACTGCATAGCAGTTTGTGGGGGCAGCCCATGCATGGAAGAAAGTTGGGAACCATCCAAGCCATGGAGATACAAAAAAGAAACAAGAAGAGTGTTTTTTAACACTAGTTTTTGTAACACATTTGTTTCCTGTGCAGGAATAAAAATGCGTGAGAAGCAGTTGTTGTCCTTCACTTTTCACGAAGACATCATTGAGTGGGTCACGAGGGAGCTTAGCCAAACTCATTCTACCCTCGCCCCACAATTTATGATAAAGACACTACCACTTGGAGCTACTACTATGGAGTTGATCACATGCATACTTGGATTGTCATGAGGGAAGCGAACAGGTTCTTCCCCATGCTTGGGCATTTGACCGGCAACGGTTTAAGACTTTGGAGGCACCACCTCACATCTCCTTCTTGGTACATGACACATGGAGATATGAGAATGCTATTGCTTAAGGGCAAACAATCTTTGAGAGGGGAGTACTGTAATGTCCCCCTTTTTAGAGACATTACTATCTATTCGATTCACTCTTTTTATTAAGCATTGTAACCCCTTGGTGTGTCTAGCGCAACAAGTGGGAAGTTCTAGGTAATTTAGAATGTGCACATAGGATAGGAATTTCTTAATATTAAATTAAGAAATTAGATAAAGTGCACATGTGGTTTATTAAATACTTTTTATTTAGAGGGAAAACATTAAATGTTTAAAACATTGACATTTGCACCTCTTATTCTATAAGAAGGGGTCGCATTTCCTTGGATGAGCATGTTGATTGATCATTTGATTTCTCTCCATGCTTGGAGTATTGGGATGTATGCCCTAGTTCTTGCATTGTGCTCTCTCATTTGGATCCATTATTGAAGAATATTGAAGATTCTATTGTTCTCTCTATTGTGCTCCTTTTGAAGTGTGTGTTATGCATTGTTTCTCCATTATAGGATTGGCGACTTGGTTCACGATTCCCTCTTGCTTTTACTAGAGCTAAAGCAACTTGCATGGGAGGTTGTTTGGCATGTTTTAGAGTCTTTTGAGCTAGATTTGCAATCTGATCTAATTTAGCATAATTTTGTGAGTATGTGTGACCATATTTGAGGGTTTTAAGAGTAATACAAGTGCTGGAATTAATTTATGTGCAAACAGCAATTTATTTTGCCCTAGGCGACTTGCTATTTTGACTATTTTGGGAGTTTAGCTACTGCTGTTCTAATTTGGTTTGGTTCATCTTGTTCCTTGTATTTTTCCGAGTCTGGGCATATCTCATTTGCCCAAATCAGAGTAGTTTGGAGGAAGATATGAATTTTTAAAGATTGTAGCAGACTGGGGTTTGATTAATAATTTTTTTCAGCTGTGTATAATCAGATTTAGAAATCTGATTTGTTTATAAATTATTTCTGAGCAAAGGGAATGATTTTTGGAGTGTTTGGAAGCTTGTGGAAAGGCTGAAATATTTTTATTGATTTTATTCTAACCCTAGCGACTGGGTTTGGGATTTTTAGGGCTGTTTTTGAAGGGTTACAGTGGTTCAAAAATCCAGATTGGTAGCTCGTTGGAAAGCTCTTGATTTATAGAAAATTTTGCAATTTATTTGAGGACAAAATATGGAATATTGAGCAAGTTATGAATTTTCTAAGTTTCAGCTGTTATGGTGTATTTTTAATTAATTCACTGCTGCAATTAATTTCAGATTTGAAGTGATTAATTTCCTAATTGGTTCTCCCATCTAATCCACCACCTTGGCTCACTCCAACCCCTTTTTGGGTTGTATTGAAGCTAACATTGGATTATTTGAGGTCAAACTAGGAGGGTTTAGTCCTTTTAGAATTGATTCAACAAATTAATTTGGATATTTGGATAATATTCCAAAGAGTTTATTACATCATGTTGGTGGGTAAAGGGGGAATTTTGGGATTCTATCCTTCTCTCTTCTCATCTTCTTATATATATTGTAAACTTCTCATTTCTAAAAAGAAGGCGGATATCCTGTGATGTGGGGAAACATTGTCATTTTTGTTTCGCATCTTCCATGAGTTGCAAGCCTTCTTTTGGGCTTGGCAAGTGTTCCAATGCCTGTATTCATCAAATGTAATGGACTGTGCAACATTTTGAAGCAATAAAATTTGTGTTTGTGTTGTTCCATCCATAGTTGGAAAACTCGTAGGTTACTTGCCGAGTCCTCGAGTAATCGCCAAACTTTCATGAAAACGAGTAAATCGCCAAAAAACTCGCCAAAACTTAAAAACTTGCCAAAGACAACATTTCTTTCCTTTTTTGGCATTTGTTTTCTTTTTTGGATTTTTGGTGAAGAAAACACAAGCACAAAATAAAATCTGTCATTTTTGGAAAGGGTCCGAGAAGATGTAGCAGCAAAAACTTGCATGTGCCATAACTTTCATTATGTGGCTCCGTTTCAGGTGTCGTTTTCTCTAAAAGTGCACATTTTCTCGAGCTCTACGCATTGATGGCAATATTTTTCTTATTTTATAAAATCCATTTTCGCACTTTTTTGGACCAAGCAACTTCTTGCAATCTTCTGAAAGAATCATGAGCTTTGATCGCCTGTAGATAGATTAGTAATTAAAAATACTGGATAGCTTTCCAAAACTCGACGAGTATTCTCCCATGCTCGAACTAATCGTCCCACTTACCAGCTTGGTCGCAACCTGCTTATTCAAATGTTGACTTCACATATCAACAGATGCGTAGGTTTTTTTTTGCTATTTTAAGAGTTTTTTTAGTTTACACTCCAATTTGCGCATCCTCAGACACAAGACTGAAGGCTATCGTAAAGGTCCCAACAAAAAGAAAGCATTAATAACAATGAAAGAAAACGCTGCAAATACACGGTTTTGGCTGCAAATTTATGTTTTTCAAAGAAATTTGAGTATTTTTTAAGTTGCCGATTATTCCTAAGTATTTGCCGAATATTGCCGAATTTTTTTTTTGGGGTCTGTCAAGTATTTGCCGAGTGCGAGGATTCCAACTATGGTTCCTTCAACCCTTGCTCATGTTTTATTGTATTTCCCTTGCCTCTCTATTCTTGCTGGTGGATTCTGTGTATGTTTTACTCATTTGCAAGTTCATTTGTTTGTGTTTCATGGAGATGAGGTGGTAAATGTTGCTCTGGGTCTTTGTCACAGCTGTTTGGCCTCTCCCAACTCCATTTTTCCCCTTTACTCTCCCTCAACAACATATTCCACCCCCGTTTTTTGGTGCTATCACCTCTTTAGTGTAGGATTTCCATTTCATGCATCTTTCTAACCCTCTCTCTCTCTCCTTGGTCCCTGAGAATGTTTAGGATAGGATTAGTTAGCTGCATTTTCCTTTCTAGGAGTAATTTTTGTATTAGGATTAGGTAGAGGAAGCCAGCCTTAGCAAGTCCCACAATTTGAGAGATGGTCCAATGTCAGCAAAAAGTTGGGATTTTTCATCATATAATCCTAGGGTGCTACTTTTTTGTGATAACAGTTTTGGCACACCCAGTGGGACAAGCATTGAAAACTTAAATTTCATCATTTGCCAAGTTGATGTGTTTTTGGTGAATTTAGCCTTTAGAGGTATATTTTCAACACATCTGGCGACTCCATTGATTCAAGTAACCCATCATCTCAATTGCAGATCTTTCCCTTTTTTCTTCCATTCATTTTAATGTTTCCATTTCAATCATGGCTCTCCAAGGATCTTTTCCATTTCCTCATTTTACTTCCAGTCCACTCCATTTGCAGCAGTGGGATGTTATCCCCAAAATAGCCTTGAAAAATCTACCCCTTTCTATGGAAATGGAGATCAATCCCCTATTGATCACATTCAAGATATTGCAAACCATTGTGCCATTCATGATGTCAGAGAAGAGGATGTTTACCTTAAACTTTTAATTTCATCATTCAAAGGTAAGGCAAGAACTTGGTAAAGCAGCTTGGCTCCACAATCCATTACCACATGGAATCAACTAGGAGAACAACTACACAACCGGTTCAAGGAGGTTGTAGATGTCATTTGCCTCATGGAACATTTCAGCAAAATATAACGGGCTCCAATGGAGTTTAGGTGGCTTAGTCCCCTCCAAACTCCAGCTCATATGGAAAATTATTATCGCACCCTTTCTATTTCCATGCATTCTATTTTCATGCTTGCTTGAACTATGCTAATCACGATTCTACTCACGAATTCTACGGAAGTTATTGCTCAGCGATATCCTTTTTACTTGCAATTCTGTTGTAGTCTTGGCAATGCATTTATTGGTCAAAGAATGTAGTCTCAGCTAAAACCCAACATACATTTATTGGTCAAAGAATGGATAACTGGGAAGGTGGCTAGAAGGGCCAAATTTGAAAATGGAGGTTGTTGAGGGGTTAGAGCTACAAGGAAAACAGTTAGCTGAAGGATTCGCTGGAGTTGGAAGAAATGGAATAGGATGAACTGAAGAACAATGGCAGCACCAAATGCAGAAATAACATCTTTACAAAAAGTCACCATATCTCAAATAAAACCACCAAATATATCTACCCAACCCTGGAACTAGACAAAGTTATCCTATCTGGGAAATTTGAGGCTAGCCACAAGGATGTTACAGTCAGAGCTGTTTGTTGATTTGTTCCAACCCATGCAACACTCCTCATAACTTATTTCTTCAGGAAACTTCTTGCAGTTGTCATTGGTCGTAGCTGATCAATACGTTAGGGAGTAATGTATTTGGAGGATCAAAATGGCATTCTATTAAGGTACATGAAACTTAGAATCTATTTGTAATGCAATCAAATGCACTCTGCCCATATGCCATGTGATGCAGATTATGGTGCCCATTTAGATGATGTGACATCATCCTTGATCCTCTAACACCCTTGATGGGCAAAGTTATGGATAACTGCATTTCCATTGAAGATTGGTTTCAGTCATTCAGATTGGGAGGAATAGAGTTAAACTAAATTGATGACTTAGTTAGAGGAGTTGACATCACCTTGACAGAGTCAGGCTACCATGTGATAGGACTAGTCTGAAGGTGACACATGGAGCTTATTGATTGAAAATGTTTGATTCAACATTAGTTGGCAACCAAGTGCCTTGAGGAATCATGTAGTTGAATGTGTCAATCAAGGTGATTTGATGTGATAGGTATGGTCTTCATTGTTCTAGTTGCATGTGCCAAGATGTCTGCAATGTCCATGGTTGATCTATATGGAATGGTGTAATGGATAGACTCACGGAAAACCATGTGCAAGATCGGCAATCATCATTATGTGAAACAAAGTTGTTCTGAGAAAGCAGAACATGAGTGCTAATCAGCTTGCGATGAATGACTAAAGTACAGGTTGCTGGAATTTATTACATGATGCCCTTGTTCATGGCAGGTTATGAGTCTTTTGAGAATGCTATAAAGTCAGTAAGGATGAAACTTTGCTCAATCAAGTATTCTGGCTATTCTAGAGCCTAAGATTTAGTTTGAATCGATCCTGCTTGCTTGCATGAGTATGAGGAAGAGCTGTTAGTATGTCTGCCAAAGGTCTTTGCTATTTACAAACCTCTAAGCAAGTCTGATGTACAGACAGCAGCATTGATAGGTGCTTAAGATTTGTCTTCTAGATTGTGTTTGATACTTTGGCAAAAAGGGTCTGTTGACCATGTGAGTTCAAAATGGTATCGAATCAACTCTTACATGAGTTCAAAATGTCCAGTAAGCTACATTAGTCACATATTCTCAGTTTGGTGAGGAAAGGAAACTATTGATGTCGCAACCATGTTGCAGGTTGATGATTGGGTGAATGCTCCTGTGAAAGGCAAAGTGCCTGAGATTAGGCGATTGGTGAGTAAAGTTATTTAATTATCTGAACCCATTGTGCTTGTGCTGACTCCGCAGGTCTTCAAGTGGTTGCAGACATGGCTATGATATCTCTTTGCATGCAAAGTTCTTGCGGTGTTTTATGTGCTTCTGCTCAGTTCATGGGAGCCCAGTGTTCAAGGTTTTACTAGTTGGAAATTTGCACTCCAAACTCTCATGGAGGAGCTGGATCTCTGAATATTTCGGAGGTTAAAATGGCTGCATCCTTTTACATGATCTACAATTCAATTTTCTTACAAGAGGAAGGCTTGCCAAGGCCCTTAAGGAGGATTGTGGGACAGACTTCCGATGAAAAACCATTTGATCCCTCACATCAGCAAGGATTAGATCTGCTAGTGGTATGGAAAAGACTGCAAAAGAAACTTATAGATTCTTTGATTGCTTTATTTCAAAGTGAATCAATATCTCAGAAAAATGCTTTTAAAGAGGTGGAAGTTGTCTGAGCATCCAATGGAAGAATCTAACACTGTAACTAGTTATCTCAAGTACATATTACTGAGTTACTAGACCAGCTGTCTCAGGTATTGGTTCTTGAAGTCTAGATCAAATTTCAGGAGTATCAGGTTCCCACTGCATTGCCCAATGGCTGTCTTCACAACTTTGAAAGCCTTTGATGGCCAGTACGTCATCTATGCTCATGAGAAGATACTCTCGTGTGAGTCAACCAAGTCGTGGGCTATCTTTAGCCCAAGAAGAAATGGACAACTTGGATAATCAGACTTCAGCAAAGAAATAGGCAGTAAAAACCTGATGCTCTCAGTGGAAACAAGACAGGTAATTTTCATGCTTTTCGAGAAGGGTGAGAACCATTCCGATGCAATTTCCCTCTCTCTTTAAGCTTCAGGTGTCAAAACTTAGCCAAAAGAGGATAAAAATGGTTAAACTTGTTATAAATTGTCTTCGGGGATAATATGAAGATCCATTATGGTTCCTGAACTGCCCCTGTCGAAGAAGGGTCCAGAAGAAGGTGATAAGGAAAATCCAAAAAATAGAGAAAGGGCTAAAAAACAGTTGAGAATGCAGACATTTCGGGTTCTGGAGGCCCAATCGGAACAAGTTCCTTCGGGGCTTGAGTTCCCCACATCCTCGATTTGTCTGATTTGAAAAGGATTAGAAGCGGGGGCAATGTAACGCGAATAAATCAGAGTTTGGAGGCCACAATGGAACAAATTCTGTCGGGTCAAGTGTTCCCCGAAGGGCCGAAATGCCCGCAATGCGAAGGAAGTGGCCATGTATGGTATATTGTGGGTCGGGATGGAGTTACGGGCACCAAGGGTCGAGGAGGAACATGGGCCGCATGGATGTAAGTTCCCCGCGGAGGCGAGATTGCTGCACAACGAAGCGGCCATAGTGTTTGCAGATAATCTTGGTCAGCGAGGCACAAGTTGAAAGATCACAAACCCCTTTTTGCCTGAATACTTTTTTTTTTTTAATATATTGCTCTGGCTCAAATCTGAACTGATAATACCAAAAGAATTCATAGAACACCACACTCAAACTGCATAGATAAATTAAATAAAACAAACCTCGCAAACCGGGTGAATACAGAAAAGGCGCCTAGGGTTTAACAGGCATATTTCATCATAAACAATTCAGCCGTGTATTTAATAATGATTTTTGATGCTAAATATTACGGCAATACAATTATAAATCTACAGATAGATTTAATAATAAAGATTGACCAAAAACCCACTGTAAATGATTCAAACCAAATCGATTTGATATATATTTGCTGCTGGGAATTGCAATAAATATCTATCATGAAAAATACCTCTGATACAGCATAAAACAACTGTAGAAGAAGTCGCCCCACTCTGGTAGTAGTCTATATGCCCACTGCTGCAATTTATTTCTCTATCTAACTGCTGGAATAATAAAAATCTGTGAATCCCATGAAGATCCCTGTATGGAAACTTCTCTCATTGCTCTTGGGGTTTTCGTCCGCGAGAGGATTAATCTAGAGGGTTTCCGTCCTTGGATTTTGTCTACATAAGCTCAGCGCTAACTGCCTAGGAAAAATAATAATAATCTGAATGACCTTTCCCCAAGTCGCATTTTTCCCTTATAGCCAAAAAGCCCTCCAAAGGAAGAAATCGCACTTTTTCTCAATCCTCATAATTAAGTTTTAATTAATTATTTTCCCTTTCCCACCAAGTCGCATTTTTGGGTTTATTTAACCATTACCCAAACAAGTCGCATTTTTGGCTAGGAAGGCACTTCAAATAATTTATTAATTTATTTAAATGCACTTTCCTAAGTCAAAGTCACTTAAACAGTCTATTAATTTATTATATGTGCTTTAATGATATTACTTTATTTTGAGCACCATATAATAAAAATAATAAACCGAAGTCACCCTTGAAAACACCCTTTGACCGTTGGGTAGACAAAACAGGCCAAAGTTCTTCGACTGAACTATTCGAGAAAGAGGGACATTACACAAGTTCCTCAGTTCCCTCTATGCCTTGGATACTCGATATACCCACATTGCAAAGGGAAAATTGATTTAACTGCAGACTGTGAATTAAAACAAGGAACCCGTGGAACTCCTCGACCCCCCCCGAACTTCAAATGGGCATAACTTTTGACCCAAAGCTCTGATTTTCACAAAATTGGACTTTTCGGAAAGGTCTCGACGTCCTCTACGCCATGGAAACTGGTTTTCTTAATTTAAGTGAGGGTAAGTGGGAGAAAAAGAGAAAAACGTCTCCAACATTAAAGATGCACAGTTCCAGGTAGTTGAGAGATCAAATTTGATATGATTTGGTCCTCTTTTCTTCTCCAGCAAGCGAAAGATTATGGTGGGATGGATTTGCCAAGCTGCCCATGCCCCTTTTCAGACATTTAATGCAATCATGTTGGTGGGTAAAGGGGGAATTTCGGGATTTTATCCTTCTCTCTTCTCATCTTCTCATATATATATTGTAAACTTCTCATTTCTAAAAGGAAGGGGGATATCTTGGGATGTGGGGAAACTCTGCCATTTTTGTTTCTCATCTTCCATGAGCTGCAAGCCTTATCTTGGGCTTGGCAAGTGTTCCAATGCCTCTATTCATCAAATGTAATGGACTGTGCAACATTTTGAAGCAATAAAATTTGTGTTTGTGGTGTTCCTTAAACCCTTGCTCATGTTTTATTGTATTTTCCTTGCCTCTCTATTCTTGTTGGTGGATTTTGTGTATGTTTTGCTCATTTGTAGGTTGATTTGTTTGTGTTTCATGGAGATGACGTGGTAAATGTTACTCTGGGTCTGTGTCACAACTGCTTGGCCTCTCCCAACTCCATTTTCCCCCTTTACTCTCCCTCAACAACATATTCCACCCCCTTTTTTGGTGCTATCACCTCTTTAGTGTAGGATTTCCATTTCATGCATCTGTCTAACCCTCTCTCTCCCGGGTCCCTTGGATTGTTTAGGATAGGATTAGTTATCTTCATTTTCCCTTTTAGGAGTAGTTTTAGCATTAGGATTAGGTAGAGGAAGCCGGCCTTTTCCAGAGGTCCATCTGAAGTAGCAAGTCCCACAATTTGAGAGATGGTCCAATGTCAGAAAAAAGTAGGGATTTGTCATCAGATAATCCTAGGGTGCTACTTTTTATTTATAACAGTGGGTTTTCAAACAAGAAAGATAAACATGATAAAAATTGTAAACTTGTAGTGTTGAACCAACCCGTCGAATGTGCCAAACGTCTCTCGAAATCGACATACAAGAAGCATCTCCAAATCTCCTTCCCACTTTTTAACTGTTGTAGCATGTTCCTTGTTATATGAGGACCACTTTTAAATCCATAAACTTTGTCAGGACATTTATTAGATGTGTTAACAAAGTGGGTTTTGTGAGTGGTTTGGTGAGTTGGATGCTGGAGGCAGCCATTTAGCACTGTGAAATCCCTCTAGAATCATATTATCTTAAATGCCTTTGATTTCTGAAAATAAAATATAACACTGTAAACTTCTTCCTTGTAGTATAGAGAATAGTGCAACACTTTTTATTTGGCATAATTCCATCGAAAAACATATTTTTCGCAATTATTTCAGAGCCACCTTGGCTTAGATTACTGAAGTGTAACAAAAGTTTTTCACCAATTGGCTCTATAGAGATGCTTCCAGTTTGAGCTTCAGTTCCCAATTTCGGGTCCCGTCAGTCTCGTTGGATTCTCTGGTAAATAGAGAGCAGGTTAGATGCATGAATGTTTCCATCCAGGTGTTTGGCGAGCCTTTTATCAGGCCTTTCCGTAGCCATTTGGGATAATTCGTACAATAGGGAAACTAGGTTCTGTTGACCAGTTTGACCCTTCAAGACACCTTTGGTATGTGAAAACAAAATTAATGTATATAAACATGTGTTTTAACCACTTGAGTTGTTTGGGGTACTGTGATAATATGATGACTTTAAAACATCAATTTGCGTGAAACATAACACCTCCTACTTGAACCTCTTTGCGACAATGAAAATGAGAACTGTGTGGAAGTCAAACAACTCTCCCAAACTCTAGAACCTAATTGAACTTCAAATTTGGTGTGGAAATCTTGTTTGCTATCTTTGTCATATCTTTTGGTTAGGTGAATATGATGTTGCTTGTATTAAGTTAAGAATTGAAGTTAAGAATTGATATGTTGTGGAAAATAGTAAAGTACTTTCTCTCTCTATTTTTTAACTGACGTTGCAAGTCTTGAAAGTTTTGCTTGATAGGAAGGGGTGGGATCCATGCCAGCGTTTTCGTTGACCCATGAATTACATGATATTACAGGTTACAGGTAGCACGACAGAAATGAAATGGTTGAGTACTTGATGTTCAAGTTGCAATTAGACCTCTTAAAAAATGTATACTCTATTTGAAAAAGAAACTGGGTTAAATGTTACTGAAATCAATGCATGATTGAAATACGATTTATAATTGTGTTAGTTGAAAAAGATTGTGAAGTTGGATTTCAAAATGTAACCAAAATGCAATTATATATTCTTGTTTAATGCTTGTTTAATGGTCTTGACTTATGATAATAATAGTGATTTTAATGGAATTTGTGTTTGGATTGAAATAAGTTAGTCATGCAAAATATCTAAGTAGGAGAGGTTGATTTGGATCGTATTAGATGTTGGTTGAGCTCTATTTTCCCTAGAACTGAAAACACTTGTTGAGACCTTAAATCAAGTAAAATGCAACTAGTGAAAATATGATGGTTCTATACTTCTTAATCCTAGATATGGAAACTATGACATTCTTTACACTTGTGAAAGTGATATCTTGTAAAACTCATCATGTAAACCCATGATTGGGTGATGTAACTTAAAGCAATATTAGCTCCTAAAGAGCTTAGCATTCTGCCTCTCTCCATGTCTCAAACTCTTAAGTAAATCATTGCTACATTTCAACTCTTATACGGTGAGCACGCTTAAGGCGTAATGAATAGAAAACTGAACTTGATGGAACAAGAAGAGCTCCCAAATATGTATCATCATGTCTCTCCTTTGGATGAATTGTATCAAGATAGCGAGACCTTGAATCAGGTGGTAAAGGACTCCTATGGGCCCACATGGGATATTTCATATTACATATTAAAAGTTGGTTGAATGCCATTGGTGAACCTATTATCCTAGTTTAGGTGATTAATGTAAGTTGTTACTGCTTATTAGCGCGATCTCATGGAAGGGACCATACTTAAGCGACCTTCCACTAGTATCTAGACCCTTTGGCATCAACCTTGGGTGTTTACTTTTCATAACTTCCAGTCAATAAGTTGGTACTCTTTATGTCTTGTAAGTTGTAACTTGAGCCTAGTGTGGAGATAGCTTCTTATGAACCTTGTGTTAAGTGTAACAAATTATAAAGAAGCCACGTGCTTTAAAACTAATTGGGTTGCTTTCTTCTTAAATTTTTGTGAACGAACTTGGCAATGATCATCTCGATCATAGTTCGTACTCATGGAGATGGGATGAAACTGGTCCTTGGATCTCTGTAGGAGGCGTTTGTACGAATTCTTGTACATTGGAAACGAGAATGTGTGCTACTAATGCACGCAAAATGTTGTAAAAATAAATGATTCAATCCTAAGACCTTTTAAGTGGTTATTAATGGACAAAACATTGTACTACATACCAATGATTAAAATGGTGCCTAAGAGGACATTTTGGGATGTATAAAGTGAATTTGAGTCGTCATTTATAACATGTGGTTTAAGATTGGGCTGCCTAATAACAATAAAATGAATTATTCATATGTAAGGACATATCTCTTGAGAACATGAATCCCCTACACGGAAATGGATGCTAAGTGACTTGCATGTGCCTTGAATGATGTCAACAATGATTGAAACACATAACGTAATTGTAATAAAAATGAAAGTAAATGATTTGTACTCTTGGTGATTAAATGTTATAATGAAAGGAAAAACTTGTAATTTGGAAATGAGAACTTCTACTTCTAATATATGGCACATGTTGTATAAAACGAGTTAAAACAAAGAAACCTAATTATGATCATGATGCAACCTATGGGATATATGTACATTGTGGATGATGTCATTTCTTCTATCTTTGTTTTGTGGTTGTTCTATTGTATTGTGTATCGCTCCTTGGAGCAAATGTGAATCTTTTGTCGTCATGATTTTGTGTAAGCTTCATTTTGTTGGGGTGAGATTGCATCATTGTTATTGGAGGAATAAGGTGTTGTTAGTGAAGTGAGAAATAAGGAGTATTGTGTGTTGATGTTTTGGAGGATTCCTTAGTGGAGCTATTAGTGATAGTTGCAATGATGATCTCTCCCCCATTGCAAGCCTCATAGGTAGGCTTGGTAGTGTGAGTCATTTCTACTTTTGGTGTCAACCACTCTCTCATCTTGTTGTATGAGTGGGTTCATGTTTGTGTAAGCATGTCATGTGATGTTGGGACGTACTTAGCGAGCCCAAGTGATGTTGTAAAACAAAAAAAGAAAGATTTTTTTTACCCCTGATTTAATTTGGCCTTTGTTTTGGCCTTGCATGTGTGGGTGTTACAAACACAACTGTCATCACCTGAACATAACCAACAAGATTCATTGCAAACTAAAATATGTATTGTGTTTATGATTATGACAACACTAATATGCTGGTCTACAGAGTTTGCTGTATTATTTTGGGTGGATGGACCGTATTGCTTATTTGATAAGGACGTGGGATGTTTGGAGCATCGTATTGACTATGGAGAGTACTTGGTGCAGTGAGATGCCTTTGGGTATTTTGAATAGCAATCTTCCTCTTGAAGGTCACAAACTCATTAGAAATCTTACTTTTAAGGATGTATATCTCAGCTATTGCATTAGGATCAAAGGATGCAATGGGCAGTGTGCTGGATGGGCTCATGATTTGCACATGGGAAGATTGGGGAGCTTGAGGAAGACTATAAGAATGAGAAAAGAAACATTTGTAGGTGTTGGAGTTAGCTTCCCAGCTTGTATGAGGGCATTTGCAGCTGCTAAAAGAAGATTATATACTCCCAGGAGAGTTCTACCTTCTAATGCTTGTATCATTACGGTTAAATCATAATCAAAAGTTTTAAAATAATGCAAATAAGCCAAACTTGGTAGTGGACAGGTCACAGACCTTTGCAGGTTTCCTCTCCCGTGTCCTTTTGAATTGGAGGTTGAAACCGGAAACATGCTCGGTTACAGCCCTCTGATTGTAGACAAATGCTCAATTAGAGATAAAGTATCCAACCTTGCCTTGAATTGATTGTGCAGCAGAGCACCCTGCTGGTTCCAGTCTGAAACCGAAGCTGGAGTCAAACTTTTGAACCACTCTAAAGCCTTTTGCTTAAGATATGATGCAAGCATCCAGAGGGCTACATGTAATGTCCCCTTTTGGGATATTATTTAAATCTGAAAAATTAATTAACCAAGTCGATTCTAGAAGGATGAAATCCTCTTAGCTCGACCTCAAATGGCCTACTATTTAAACTGTGCATGGGGATATTAAGTGAAAACATTTTGAGGTACGGAACATTGTAACAGTGGTCATCACTGGTTTGAATCGTTTTTTTTAGTAGTTAAACTTAGGAATTTTGTTTTGATAATGATATGTTTGTTAATCATTTGATTACTGTGTTCTTTGTCATACGCCTGTAGATGCAAACTTCCATAGTGAAAGTAATGGGGGATTGTATTATACTGTTCCCTATGTTATTTTTTTTTGTATTTGATAAATGGAGGAAATTATTCCGAGCTCTTACAAACTATTTCTAATTTTTCTTGCAATACAGTGATGTGATTTTATTTTTCTGATGTACTTGACAATGCAGTATGTTAAACGTCATTCACGCAAATCATTGCGAGTTTTGGGAAGTGTTGGAGAACCAATAAATCCAACTGCATGGAGGTGTGTACAGTCATTGTGATGAACTCGTGAAAAACTGTTCAGGAGGACAGCTAATATTATGTTGTGATTGCAAAAATCTCTTTAGGAGAACGTAATCTTTTTAAATATTCAAAAGAGTTTGGAACTTCGTATTGTTTGCATCTTGTAATTTGCAAATAGGAACTCTGTATGTGTGCAGCTATATTATACATCCAATTAGCAGAATTATTTAAGCTTATAATTCTAAGAAATAAGTCTTCCTTCATTGCAATTATAATGCACATGTAATAACAATATATTTTGACTGTTCTAGGTGGTTTTACGACATTGTTGGAGATGGTCGTTGTCCTATATCTGACACTTGGTGGCAAACTGAGACTGGTGGCTTTATGGTATTTTTTGTCTACTCGCAAATATAACTTTTCAATTTTATTAAGCAAGAACATTACCGGGGAATTATGACTCCTGCATCCTTTGCTATACAAACTTGATACGGGATTGTTTTGAATTTTATAACACATTATGGTTAATTGTGGGTGTCTTCTCAGATTACTCCTATACCAGGTGCCTGGCCACAAAAGCCTGGTTCTGCAACTCTTCCCTTCTTTGGTGTTGAGGTAGGTATTGACATATTTTATGCAAGAACGGTTATTTTTTAGAAATTTACTTGCTGATTATTTTACCATTTCAATTGTTTCTAAATTCACTTTGTTGAATTTTCATTTCCAGCCTGCCATTGTAGATGAAAAAGGAGTTGAAATTATAGGAGAATGCAGTGGCTATTTGTGCATAAAGAATTCATGGCCTGGCTGTTTCAGAACTCTTTATGGTGACCATGAAAGATATGAAACGACATACTTTAAACCCTTCAAAGGTTATTACTTCAGCGGTGATGGGTGTGATAGGTAAATAAGTCTGTAGTGCTGATGAAATTTTTACTTTGCAAATAAAGATACTATCTATGCACAAATTGTTATTTACAAGGGTAGTGCTTGAAAGGAACATGGGATGATTAGGTATTAATGTGCAAGGAAAAGGAGACGCTAAATAAATAAGCGGAAGCTTTTCTAACTAATAAATATCTGGTTTGTGAACAAATTTATTATTGTGGTTTGTGAATCAAGTCTCAGATTGAGGAGAAATCCCTCCTTAATAATGCTTCTCTTTTTTATATTAGGTATCAAGAAAATGTATGTGTTCTTCTAGTTCCTAAAAGCATTTCTTCTGGCTCTATTTATTGTATTATTTATATTCTGACCTTGCATTTCAAGGGACAAGGATGGTTACTATTGGTTAACTGGACGTGTGGATGATGTTATCAATGTCAGGTGTGTTTAAGCACTATCTTTTCATATGCTTTTGAAACACTTTTTAAATTAATTTTTAATTACCATAACCATAAGTATCACTGATAATTAGGAGCCACTAGTGTCATAGTTAGATAGGATGCGATTATTTTGAAGCTGCGTGGCTGTACAGATAACTAATATCTCAATCAAAACATTCTACAGGAAGTGTTTTTTAATTGGAAAAAAAAATGTTTCTATATTGATTGGCAGATAATATATACAAAAAGGATCCTGAAAAGCAGTACTGAAGCTCTATTTAATAACAATTGCACCACTCTACAGAAAACAACTATAAATAGACCTTAAATTTGGTATATGCATTTGAGAAACATTATAATAACTTTATGAAAAAGCCCATGGAAACACCTTAAATTTAGCATATACATTAGAGAAATTTTACAGTATCTGTGTAGAGGGCCCATTTAAAAGTCAATGCAAACCCAAGCCTTAGGAAGATCAAAACTAATATCTAACAGCTGCATCCAAATTAATATCACAGGCAACATAAAGTTTAAAACCACATTTGAACAAGTTCACAGGAATTGTGAGAACACTCAACCATAATAGACTCCATAATTGTTCACTCTTTGATCTATAAGAGCACTCTTCTAGACTAGAAGCGTAAAACCACTGCCAACTAATGAACGTTAGAAACCATAAACTAAAACCATGAATAAGAACTTATAACAAAGAGCGAAAACAAGAGTAACTCACAAAGGAGCAATATCATGCATTATTGCCCTGCTTTGTTAATAATTTCCGGCTCAAAACTATAACACTCAGATACTTCACCCCTAGACAGAAGCTCGTTGGGAAGCTCCTTAATTCCTTATTCAGCTTGTCACAGTTCACAGATAAACTATGCTATTTGAGAACCTTGATGACCAATATCTCTTCTTGTAGGGTCTCTTTTGTTCCTTAACAAGCTCATGCAAGAGTTTCTCCACATATTACTGTATTGTTCCTCTATAGTGTCAACTGAGCTGCCTTTCTTGATGTCTGGTGGAGTAAGCAATGCCAGTTTTTGGGTTAAGTGGATAGCACATTCAGTTATTCCTCAACACAAAACATATTTAAATCTTTCATAGACTTCACTATCTATGTGAAGTCTTTTTTTTTTTTCTTCCTTGCAGCAGACCTTGATTACACTGATCACTTGCTAGGAGTGAGAAATCACATTTTTCATTATAGCATTTGCAATACTGGTGGTTAAAAGGCTGGCCCCAATGTGGTTTGTAATGTCCCCTTTTTCGGGACATTAATTAATAAAATATTGGAGACCTTTAATCCACCCTTCCCATGGATTAAAGGATTAAAAATGGGTAAAATGTCATTACTCATTTTGTTTTTAAATTAAATAATTAATTCTCCTCTTATGTTTTTATTTAAAATATTAAAAAAGACGAAATTAATGTTTTAATTGGAGTGTGACTTTCCAGAAAAGAAAACTATTTTAAAAGTAGCTCTCTTACATAGAGATTTGCGCCAAAAAGAGGAGGGGAAACTTGGAGATTTGAAATGCAAAAGCTATATAAAAAGATGGTGGTGACCCCATAGGGGCATGTTGACGTTTTTATTAAAATATCTTCATACTTGAAGAGGGATGTATGCTCATGAGATCTCATAACAAAGGTGTTTCTTCAACACCACCCTATTTTGGAGAGTGAGAGCCTTCTTGCAAACATTGTTGAGTGAATCTATGCATTGTTTATCCATTTTAAGCATTGACGACTTGGTTTAGAGGATTGGCGCATTTATTTGGGTTCTAAATCTGCATGTTATTGAAGGGTTTGGGGTATTGTTGTTACTGTTGTTACTGCTGCATTTATTTTAGCCATAGCGACTTGGATTGGAGTTTGTTTTATCATATTTTGATGCCATAAGAGCTAGATCTGAAATCTGTTGTGTGTTAGTAATTATTTCTGATCCAGGGGCAGTTATTTTGGAGTGTTGGGTGGCTAGAGAAGTGCTTGAAATTATTTATTTAATTTTATCTAACCCTAACGATATGGATTGAGATTTCCGGGTCTATTTTTGTGAAGTTTTAATGTTCAGAAAAATTTGTTGAGTAGTGCATTGGAAAGCCCTAGATTTCTAGTTTATTGTGCACTTGATTTCATACAAAAACATTGAGTATTGAAGAAGATATTAATTTTTGAAGTTTCAGTTGTCTAGGTGCCATTTTTATTTAATATCCGCTGCAATAAAAATTTGAACTGGAAAAGATTGGGTTTCCAATTGGTTCTCCCATTTAACCCACCACCTTGGCTAATTCCAACCCCATTTGGGTTGTAATTACGCTGACATTGGGTTATTTGAGGTTGAATTAAGAGGATCTCATCCTTCTTAGTTCGATTGGTGTTGAGAGTGTTGCAGATTTCTATTTGTCCCTAAAGGGGATATTACAGTGGTATCAGAGCATCTTTCCTCTACTCTTGTGGGTATATTTTTGGATGCAAGGAAACAAAGAGTTTTTGTTCTACAAAAGGAGAAATAAGGGATCAATGGAGGATGGGGCTTTCACTTCGGATCAAGTAAAATTCCTTCAAGAGTTGATGCAAAATTGTGGAAAGGAGCTCCAAAAGACTATGAGTGAGCAAATGTCCAAGCTTATCAAGGATGTATTGGGTACGAGCAAGTCTTCAAATTCCAATGGAGAAGAAAGCTCACATAGTGGGGAAAGGGGCTCTACACAACCCCCTCCCAAGTTCTTCAAAGGCACTTTCCTTCCTAAGGAAACCCATAGAGAGGTTGAGGAGCCATCAATGGTAGAGGCCATTGAATCTTACAACATTGAGTATGATACTTTGCATCCAGCCACTAGGGCCATATTGACCTTTGATGAGTTTTGTGCATTGAGGATGGTGAACAAGGCCAAGAAGGCCCATAAGTAACCCCCTAAGGACCTTCAACAAAGATTGGGGAAAGTTTCACTTCCAAGCTTTGATGGATCTAGCAAGATCTCAGTGAGAGCATGGTTGTTAAAGATGGAGACCTACTTCTCCCTTAACCCTATGCATGAAGAAGAGGCCCTTAAATTTGTTACTCTTCACTTGGAGGGTATGGCACATGAATGGTGGTTCCATGGCATGCACACACAAGGGCACGATTTGATCCACACCATGGAGGAGTTTAGCAAAAGGATCATGGAGAGGTTTGACCGGAAAGATCCGGAAATACACTTCCGGGAGTTGGCACAACTCAAGCAAGTTCATGATGTTGAGGAGTATGTGGTGGATTTTCAAAGAATTGCAGTCATGGTGACGGATGTTAGTGAGAAAAGATTGGTTGTCCTCTTCACGGAAGGCTTGGTTGAGCCTTTGAAGGGTTTGGTAAGAGCATTTAATCCTCTTTCTTTGCAAGATGCTATTACTAAAGCTTTAGATTTGGAATTTGCAGCTTATAAAGATAATTTGGGACCAAGAGGACAACGTACTAATGCCACTCATTCGCTGTCCAAAAGTGGAATTCAAGGGCAGCCAAGGTCTGATTTGCAAAAACCCATGCAAGCACAAGGGGGACAGCCCCCCTTGGATCATCAAAAGAGGCCCCAAAAAGGCCAAATCAGCCCTATGTGCCGCCACATTGGAATCAGCCCCAAAAACAACGTGCAAAAAGATGTAAGAGATGAGTTGAGAAGAAAAGGTTTGTGCTTTGATTGCAAGACTCCTTGGACAAGAGACCACAATTGTAAGGGTAAAGGTCAAATTCATTTTATTGAAGTTGTTGATTCAGATTTTGAATTTGATTCAGATTTTAGTGAATGCTAATGATGTGGTTGATGAGGTTGTTGATGAGCATGCACATGAAGAAGAAGGAAAAGAAATGGGAGGCACACTTGCTTCTCTTTCTGGCACTCCCAAATATCTTCCTTTCCGGGTGGAAGGTAGGCTACACAAGCACAAGGTAATCATCCTAATTGATAGTGGATCAACTCACAATTTCATTAGTGAGAGGTTGGTAACAAGGTTTGATTTGCATATTGAAGATTTCCAAGGTTTTAATGTCACCATAGCTGATGGATTTATTTTACCATGCACTAAAAGAAATCCCAAGCTTTCCATTTCCATAGGAGATTATGAGCTTATTGATGATTTTTATATGATTGACATGGAAGATATGGATCTTGTCTTAGGAGTGCAATGGTTGCATTCATTGGGGGACTTCACCCTCAATTACCAAAACTTGTTGCTCAAGTTCATGGTGGGAGGCAAAAGTATCATTTTCCAAGGTATGACAAGGGGGACACCTCACGCTAACTCCATTCTTCATGATCATTCACAAAAGGGAGTAGAAATCTGTTCTATGTCTTTTATAACAACTGATTGGAAGGATTT
The DNA here is from genome assembly GCA_019776745.2 of Taxus chinensis. NCBI lineage: Eukaryota > Viridiplantae > Streptophyta > Pinopsida > Cupressales > Taxaceae > Taxus > Taxus chinensis. The sequence goes on from CM034151.1 coordinate 381,298,638, forward strand.
AATTGCTCTAGAATATGCAAAAAATCAGTTTTCTAATGATTTGCTTGAAGGGATAATTGTTGATGAAAGGTACAAGATAGTGGATGGCCTCATTCTTTACAAAGGAAGGGTGTATTTGGCTCCAAATTCAGAGGTAAAGAATCTGATTTTGAAATCAGCACATGATGCTCCTTTGAGTGGACACCAAGGATACTTCAAAACCTACAAAATGGTAAGAGAAAGGTTTGTTTGGAAAGGTATGAAAATGGATATTCTCAAGCATGTTAGAGAGTGTATTGTTTGTCAAAGAAATAAGAATGAACACACTTTTCCAGCTGGTCTTTTGCAGCCCCTTCCTATTCCATCCCAAAAATGGGAAAGCATATCCATGGATTTCATCACCGGGTTACCAATAGTGCAAGGTAAGAGTTGCTTATATGTGGTTGTGGATAGACTCACTAAATATGCACATTTTCATCCACTTCCTACTAAGTTTGATGGCCCTATGATCGCTGATTTATTTTTTAGAGAAATTTTCAGATTACATGGGTTGCCAAAAAATACTATGAGTGATAGGGACAATAGATTTATGAGTCATTTTTGGCAAGAATTATTCCGTGTAACCATGACGGAACTCACATCCGGGTACTATCTATCACCCACAAACTGATAGGCAAACTGAAATTGTGAATAAGTGGGTTGAAGGATACTTGAGTTCTATGTTTCAGGACAACAGTTTGCATGGACCAAATGGCTACACATAGTTGAGTTTTGTTACAATACCACACATCATATGTCTATAGGTATGACTCCTTTTAAGGCACTTTATGGTTATGATGCTAATTCTTTCATGGATGTGGTTATGACAGATAGTAGAGTGCCTAGTGCTCAAGATTTAGTGCAGACAAAGTGTTGATATCATGAAAGCACTCAAGGAGAATTTGCATCAAGCCCAAAATAGGCAAAAGTTGTATGCGGATCAGCGTAGAAGTGAGAGATCTTTTGAGGTGGATGATTGGGTGTTCCTTAGATTGCAACCCGATAGGCAATCTACTCTCAAACAAAGTGGTAAGGAAAAGTTGAAACCACGCTTCTACGGGCCTTACAAGATCACAAGGAAAGTTGGTAAGATGGCTTATGAATTAGACCTTCCAGAAAATGGTAAGATCCACAATGTATTTCATGTTTCTTGTATTAAGAAGGCTCTTGGGCAGCATGTTGTTCCTTCTTTAGAGTTGCCTCCTTTAGATGAAGAAGGTAGATTGGTCTTAATTCCGGAATCTATTATTGATACATGTGAAAGGAACTTAAGGAGACGTAGTATCAAGGAGTATTTGGTGAAATGGAAAGACTTGCCATTAGAGGATGCCACATGGGAAAGTGATTCAGTTTTGAAGCATCCAAATTTGCAATTGCTTGAGAATAAACAATCTTGGGAAGGGAGGACTGTAATGTCCCCTTTTCAGGACATTAATTAAATTAAAATATTGGAGACCTTTAATCCACCCTTCCCATGGATTAAAGGCTAAAAATAAAAATAAAATGTCATTGCTCCTTTTGTTTTTAAATTAAATAATTAATTCTCCTCATATGTTTTTAATTTAAAATATTAAAAAAGAGAAAATTAATGTTTTAATTGGAGTGCGACTTTCTAGGAAAGAAGGCTATTTTAAAACTGACTTTCCCTCTTAGAGATTTGCGCCAAAAAGAGTAGGGAAACTTGAAGTTTTGAAATGTAAAAGTTATATAAGAAGATGGTGGCGACTCCTTGGGGGCATGTTTGGACATTTTTATTAAAAAACTCTTCATGCTTGAAGAGGGATGTAAGCTCATGAGATGCTCATAACAAAGGTTTTTATTCAACACCACCATATTGTTGGAGAGTGTGAAGCCTTCTATGCTATTTTTGAGTGAATGTTTGCATGATATATTTATTCTAAGATTGGCGACTTGGCCTAGAGGATAGGCACATGTATTTGGGGTTAAATCTACATGTGATTTGTTCATTTTTGAAGTGTTCTTGAAGGGTTTGATGGTACTTTTGTTACTGCTATGACTGTTGCATTTATTCTAGCTATAACGACTTCGATTGAAGATTGTTTTAACATATTTTGATGCCATAAGAGCTAGATCTGAAATCTGTTGTGTTAGTAATTACTTCTGAGCAAGGGGCTGTTATTTTATAGTGTTGAGTGGCTAGAGAAGTTATGGAAATTATTTATTTAATTTTATCTAACCCTAGCGACTTGGACTGAGATTTCCGGGTCTATTTAGGTGAAGTTTTAATGCTCAGAAAATTTGTTTAATAGTGCATTGGAAAGCCCTAAATTTCTAGTTTATTGTGCACTTGATTTCATACAAACACATTGAGTATTGAAGAAGATATTATATTTTGAAGTTTTAGCTGTCTGGGTGCCATTTTTATTTAATATCTGCTGCAATAAAAATCTGAACTGTAAAAGATTGGGTTTCCAATTAGTTCTCCCATCTAACCCACTACCTTGGCTGATTCCAACCCCATTTGGGTTGTAATTACGCTGACATTGGGTTATTTGAGGTTGAATTAAGAGGATCTCATTCTTCTTAGTTTGATTGGTGTGGAGAGTGCTGCAGATTTCTATGTCCTTAAATGGGATATTACATGGTTGGCCTTTGCTACAGTGAAAACCTAAGGAGTCAGTACGGTAAGGAGCATCCACTGGTACAAGCATGGTATTATTCGGTACGGATATGTCCTGAAAATGTACCAGGAGCAGCCAAGGTAGGCCGGGTATGTCTGCAGACATACCTGACCGTAATCGAGGGGTCCTGGCCATACCTTGGCCACTCCCAAGTACGTTTCCGAGACCAAAATGTTTTCTTTTTTAAATCTCTTTTTTATATACAAAATTACATAAAAATCATAATATTTTATTATTTCTACCCTAAAAGTGAGTTAGTTTTTTATATACAAAATTACATAAAAATCATAATATTTTATTATTTCTACCCTAAAAGTGAATTAGAATGAATAAAACAAAAATAAAACATAAAAGCAAAAAAACTTACCTCTCATCCCCTCATTACATACTTACCTCTCTAAGTATACATTTTACTTATTTAGGGTTTGATACCTCATCAACAAGTATTGCAATCATCTTCCTAAGTTAGTACGAGTGCCTATTCGCTGCCAAGGTCATTGAGGAGCTTCAAAGGAGGAGGATTTGTGGATTATTTAGTGGAGGTAAGGTTTTTAATTTTTAATTTTGTACTTTTAAGTTTGATTTTCATTTGTTGTTTTTGTTTTGTTTTTATTCTTTCACACACTTCATGTTTCTTTTTTATGTTTTTTTATTTTTATTTTGAAAATTTAAACCATTTTTTCATTTTAAATTTTAATACATGCTATGCCCTAGGGCATAGTGTTTAAGTTTTATTTTTAACCATTGTTTTATTTGTTTATGCTATTGGTTTTTAAACTTGTAGGTAGAAGTACAATGACAACAAGTTTTACCTCCTCTAGGCAATCTCTGACCAAATAATTTGACCCAAATTCACCATTATGGAGGCATGTCACAATACTAGAGCAATTTCCAGGTGGTGGGTTTTTTTACTTAATGAGTGTGAAACCATGAGGGGTTCACTTAGTAAAAGTATGGTATAGCACATTCGTTCGAAGGGTATTAAAGAATACCCTTAATGTTAGTTTTTTACCTCCAATTATTCAATTGATAATACCCCCTCCCGTTATATTATTAGAATGAAAATACCCCTTATTTTTTCCATGTACTTTACATACCCATTTTTCCATTACAATCTTATTTATCCCTTTTTATTTCTACCTTAATATATCAAATATAACATATTTTTATTTCTACCCTAATATATCAAATAGAAAATATATCATGTTTTCCACTCTATTATTTTCTTAATGTCTTTGCTCTAGTAAGATATATCATCAATTACATTCAAGATATATCATCAATTACATTAATGTTAAACTTTAATCATTTATCAATAGTTATTCAAATAATTAAGATGGTGAAATCATATTCATGTGCATTCAAAAACATACTTAATCCTTGTATTATATAATATTTATTATTTATTGGTTAAGAATCTCCTAATTGATATTTCCTTATTCAAAAAGAGATTATAATTTAACTTCATGAAAACACTCCTTATGTAATATTAAGGTATTTATTTTTAAAAACTAGGGGTCAAATATTTTAGTTTAATATTAAAATCAACCCACCTCTCCTTAGGCCCACCTCTCTAACCTACCCCCAATACCTAATTCAAAATATTAGTAAATTAAACCCTTTCACCCCCTAATGTCTACCAATATATTGACTTTGATTTTATCAATTTTAATTACTTCAATATGAATGCACGTGCTAAGATATTGCCTAGCTAATGAACCCCCCTGTGGAGTAATCACTATGGCTACATGGAAGCCAACGAGGAACGACTATGGTTACGGATGGAATTAGAGTAGCACAATCAAATCAAAAACTAGGTTTAAAAAGCTATCACCCAAGAAGATCATATATGGATGGTTGTATGATCGAGGATCACGACAAGTGTGCAATGATTTGAAGCACAACTCATTACTTGGTTTCCTCCCATGTTTTAGGGGCGAAAACATGCCAAGGAAGGATGACATGTCCATGTACCTAGTGATGTGATATTATATAATATATATGGGTTTGATGGAGATGCCAACACGTGGCACACATCCCCTTTAGTTAGTCATACTAATGTTTTAGGGGCGAAACATACCAAGGAAGGATGACATGTCATGTACCTAGTGATGTGATATTATAATATATATGGGTTTGATGGAGATGCCAACACGTGGCACACATCCCCTTTAGTTAGTCATACTAATTTAATATAATGGGTCAAATGGGTAACTTGTGGAATTAATTATATTGGGTGATGAGTTGGCCTACATTAGGATTAAGTGTTGCCCATCCATTAAGAATAAAAGAGGTCTATATAAAGGAGATGAATATCATTATGATGGATTTCAAATAAGTAAAAAGTCTTCTCTTTGGTAGAAGGATATTGAAAGTATCAACCTCAAAGTGGCATTCCCACACTGGAAGATCTTGTGGAGTAATTCCTTCCAAAAAGAGTATCGTATGGTGTTGCTTACCTTAAGGGTGTTCATCTAATTTTGAATTTATTGAATAAGGGCATCTCAACACACCAATATCTCGTGTTATAATGATATTTATCTCCTTTATATAAACATCTATTACTCTTAATTAGCGGGTAACACCCAATCCCAATGTAGGCCAACTCATTACCCAATATAGCTAAGTCCACAAGTTACTAGTTGACCCAATATAATAGATCGATATAACTCATCAAAGGGGATGAGTGACACATGTTGGCATCTCCATCAACCCATGTACATTGTCATATAATATCCCTCGATACATAACAAAAGTTACTAGTTGACCCAATATAATAGATCGATATAACTCATCAAAGGGGATGAGTGACACATGTTGGCATCTCCATCAACCCATGTACATTGTCATATAATATCCCTCGATACATAACAAAACGCCCTTTGGATATTGTAGCTTCACATACTAGGGGGGTGTAAGCGAGGTGAAACTCATCTCTACACAACACTACTAATGTTCCCCAAAGCACTATCTCTCAACGAGGATATGCTCCTCCTTAACGTCATGGATATGCTCCACGGTGTCATGGATCTATTCCTAAATTGCTTCCTAGGATGTGAGGATAAACAAACACTACAAATTTATTTGCACCACGTGAGTTTCTTTGGCATTGTATATAGGGAGGGATTCTAGGGAGAGTTCCTTTCAATTTCATAGATTTGAGCCCCTAGATATGCACTTTTTGTGGGATTGAATCCTCATGGAGACTTGTTATGATCATGTTTGCCAAATATTAGCGAAAACATAAATAATATAATGCAAAAGAACCCGAATGTTAAAAGAAATAAAAAATATCTTTGAACTTGCTTGTATTTAGATAACGTAGACCTCTTCTAGGAGACAACCTCCTTTTGAGATCTGGTTTACAATACCAAAAGGTGTCTTATCTCTTCCTTACAATATCAATATATTACCGATTTCCTATTAGACTTAGGCAACCTCTCAATAATGTCCATAGAAACATCCATCCATACTACAATGAGAATTGGTAGTGGTTGTAGAACGCTACCTCTTCTAGGAGACAACCTCCTTTTGAGATCTGGTTTACAATACCAAAAGGTGTCTTATCCAAATGATTTGTCTATTAGACTTATCACCAGTCACAGAGAAACATCCATTTTTAGATTATTCTTGCAGTTGGAGCTGTTGCCAGGTCCCAAGGATGAAGCTACCTTTCAACCCTTTTTTCATTTGAATTAAAATTTAAACCTAGAATGCCCCTCAGAAGGTTATGCATGTAGTATAATTAGTATTCAATAGTTTCTAATTGAAGTTCTAATTTTTGTTTCAAAGAGCACTTAGTTGGACCTTTAAGCGTTGACTGAGACTACGGTTCCAAGAGTAACCACGCAATTAGCTGTAGGAGTAGTTGTGAGCTCTTGAGTGAAGTTGTTGAACGCGATGCATCTTGTTGAGCATGGTATCCTAACAACTTTTGGTCTGTATGGAGGCAATCAAACACTGGAAAGGATAAGCTCACACAAAGTCTCATGTTTTGGGTGATCTTACGATGACACTTGCGTTTGCCACCGAGTGGAATATTTGTTGAGTACAAAAATTTCATTAGCCCATTATGAGCATGATCTGCTTTACTGACAAGGATTAGCCATGTCTAGGAGAGATATATGATGGTATCAACTCAATGATTGAGAAGATAAAAGCCTTTATAAATGCAAAAGAACAATATCCCCAGGAAACATTTTTTGCATGACAGATCGTGCTAGCATTTCCTCATTCGTAAGTGGATTTGGTTAGATTCTTTCATGTTGAGGCCTTGCTACATCTAAATGCCAAAGCATCCGACTTCTTGCTTCTATAGCACAGAGCTCCAATTCCTTGCCAGGGATGGTAGCACCGTACAAGGATGTGGAAATCAGTGAGGGATTTGATGGCGGCATTGGCTAGGCATCTTCAAGGACCTGAGGCCCAAGTACTGGATTGTTTAAGAAAGACAATGATGTGCTCTTTACGTAGTAGACCACAGGTCAAAAACATTTCTCGCATAGCATTGGTGCAAATACAAGATAGATGCAACATATATGGTACTACAGTCCATTGACAAATTTGCATCGGTAATAGCTGGTAAGACTCTTGCAATAAAGGTCTTGAAGGCTTTTGAGGCTTTAAGGTTCGGGCCCAATTTTTGCATTCTCTTTCCATTTTCTTGGGATCCGCCTTGACCGCTTCTATTAAGATACTGTGAGCAAGAATGTTCCACCTCTGTAAGTTTGAACTTTGCATTGACTTTGCATTGCTATCGATAGATTGTAGACGAGGAACTATAGGGTGTGGTTTAGGTGAACAAGATGTTATTCCCATGTCTTGCTATGGACTAGGATGTCACTCAAAGAAAAAGTGCAATGAACTTGGGGGCAAAGCAAAGGCCAAAAAGATCTAGTATCATTTGGCATCTCGAACTTGCGCCTTTTATGGTGCAATTTGTCGCAGAACAAGGAAGGCATCACAAAAAACATTGTAGTGCCAGTCATAGGTTCAAAGATAGTTGTCTTGGATGATATCCATCTTCCCACCATGGAGCAAATCTAGATGGTAGCCAGGATCTTAGATCTAGCTTAGGCACCGCGATATAGGGACCATGCACAAGGGCATCCAATAATTCAGTCAATCATTGGAGTCGGGAATTTGTCCTTGATTGTAAGTATGTGGCTCTTATGAACCACATAATGATGATGATGCTGATGCTGATGTTGATCCTCTTGATGAAGAGGAATATGATGAATATTGAAAGATAGTTTGTCATTTGAACTTTGATCATGATTGATTTGGTGTAATTTTTAATGGATTGTCATTGAATTTAATATAACATGGCATTCACATTGTGTTTGATTTAAGTATTTTAATTTAACTTTTAAACTTTTAAGTTTCTAAGTTTTTAACAAATTATCGATCCTAGCTTGTTTGTTGTGGTTATTTACTTATTTAGCTTATAACTTATAAGTTGTCTACTTATCTTGTCTTTCATATGCATAATATGTGGTTAATAACTTAATTCCTATTTAGAAGGCTGAAATTTGTATATTTTTTAATTTTTATATATTTTTGTACTGCTGTATCCAGGCCCAAAAAAAAAATTGCCATTTCCGCGTATCAGATACTCCATACCTGCTCCTGTATCCAAAACGTATCGGCTTCTTAGGATGGGATGATAGCAGCAAAGGTTGTGGAGTATCTTTAAACTTGTTGAATGCATTTTCTTGAAAGGTTCCAATGCATTTTCAACAAAACCATTTTGTGCCTATCCTGCAATCATTGCAATCCATAAGACACATTTCTACTAAGCATTTAGTTGAACAATTCACGTGCATTATGCATGCTTCCACATTTTGCATACATACCTTCCACACACTTGTAACTACAACATCTGATAAAAGTCCCTACGCCATTATGCGTTGGTGGATGTTGACACCCTAGTTTAAATCTCTTATTTCAGCACAGGCTAGTAGTATGCTAACAAAGGTGAACCGATCAGATTGGAACTTGTTGGCTACATTTGGTGAAACATCATCAATGCTCCATGAGAAGGGTCATGCCTTTTATTAGTTGGTCCCTTCTCAGTCCTCTCTTACCAAAAAGTGCCGCCAAAAAAGGTCTTACAAGGAAAAGAACACCAAGAACCGCAGACACTCGCCAGTAATGAGCAAGTTGTTCCAGATCAAGATTCAAATTAAGAAGGCCAAGTTAAATGCACTTGGTGATAGTGGATCTCAATTCAATTTTATTTCAGATGAGGTCATTAGAAAGATCGGTTTACAAACATATGATCATCCTCATCCATAACCATTGGGTTGGGAGAAGAAGGGTGTTGAAATTCAAGTGACAATTTGGGATTAACCCACAATACATTCATGAGGTACAAGTGGATGTAATTCCTTTCTGTTGCATTTGAAGGAAGCCCATACTTGTATCTTAGGTATGTAATCTTCATTAGGACGACTAATAGATACAAATGGGTCAAGGATGGAATGAACTATAGCATTGGGGCACATCAAAGCAAGCCCAAGCCTGCCCTGGTAAGTGCCAACCAAGGAAAAAGGTAATTCAAACTAATAATCAATTTTGTTTAATTATTTTGAAGGATAAACAAGAGATGGGTTAAAGTTTACGAAATTTCTAACCAAGGATTGAAATATTTGGATGATATGCTGCAATATTTTTAAGAAATGTTACAAACTCCTAAGGGTTTTCCTCCAAAACGAGAAGTAGAGCCTGAGATTCCATTGTTGCTCGAAACTCCCTTGCCTAACATTGGTTTGTACGTGTAATCATTCTTGGATAGTAATGAAGTCAAGAAACAACTTCAAGAGTTGTTGGAACAAGGGGTAATTCACCCACGTACCTCACCATGTGGGTCAGCCATTGTGATAGTGTATACAATGAAAAAGCAAAACAATGGAAAAAATAAACAAACAGTGCAAACCTGATCTTCCTTTGCGTTCCCTTGCAACCACGGATGAGATGGCTGAAGTGTGAAATGAAGTACCACACTTGTTGAATCTCCTTTGATGATTTGTTTGTGGATGCTCCAAAATTAATTCCAAATGGAAGAAAGATGTGCTACGAGCAATGGATGATCAAATGGGCAGCCTAACGGTGTATAAATTTTAATGGCAATTTAGCAGAGTAATGTTGCAAATGCATTAAACTTCCAAGAGATGATTTGTGAAGGAATGAGCCTCTTATTTATAGCTAAAGGAGAGGCCATGGATTGTGGATCAAGCTTTGAATAAGTTGCACATTAATGAATCCATTTTCCTGATTTAGCAAGTTTATTTGGTATGTGCAATTGACTGGTTTGAATAAGAATTTAAGGGGCAATGAATTTGAATAGTTGGCTCTTGAATTCTTTAATTGTACGTGCAATTTAGCTTCCTCCTTTAGCTTCCTCCTTCATAGGGTTCTAGAACTTGAGTGAGTGAGCTAGTGAAGTGGAGTTGAGTGGATAAATAATTTTTATTTTATTTAAATAGCTAATTCAATTAGCTAAGGAGTGTAAGTGTATTGTTTATGCATGATAGAATTAATTAAATTAATTCTATTGAGATGTGGGTGAATATTAATTCAAATAGCAATGTACAAAGGGATAATATGTAATTTTAGAGTGTTTACAGATGGTACAGGAGAAAGAAGGCTCTTAGAGAATGTGCATGGACTATAGAGCCTTGAACAAGACAACCATCAAGAACCAATATCTACTTCCACGAATTGATGACCTATCGGACCAACTTCAATGTGCCAAGTATTTCACTAAGTTGGATCTTGAATTTGAATATCATCAACTTCGAATGAAGGAGGATGTATGGAAGACAACCTTCAAGACAAAACAAAGTTTGTATGAATGGTTAGTGCTTTCTTTTGGTTTATGCAATGCACCCGCTACATTTATGAGATTGATGACTGATATATTACAACCATTCATAGATGCATGTGTCATAGTGTATCTAGATGATATTTGATTTTCATTGCTACAAGGGAAGAACATCTAAAACATTTGAGTCAAGTCTTGCAAGTGAAGGAAAAACAACTATTGTGCAATATGAAAAAATGTGAGTTTGCAAAACAATCACTAGTCTACCTTGGGCAAGTGGTTGGTGGAGGAGAACTACGAGTGGACCGTATAAAGGTTGAGTCCATCACAAATTGGGTTTAATCCAACGTTATCCACTATTGCAACATCTCTAGATACAGTTGCAGCAAGTGGTAAGAGTTTCCATTGGGGTGACAAATATGATAATTCTTTTGAGTCTTTGAAATAAAAAATCAGCCATGCTCTAGTGCTTGCTCTTCCTAATTTGCAGGAGTCATTGGAAGTTGAAACAAATGCCAGTATGCTATGGAGGCAGTTTTGTGGCAAGGAGGTACACTAATTTGGTATCATTTAGAGGTATTTATTTCAACTATAAGGGGGTGTCTTGTCTATGGCACAGAAAATGTGTGCACTAGTTCAGGCAATAGAGACATGGAAGCATTATTTATTGGCTAAAAAAAAAATGTGCATACTAACCACAAACCTCATCAATATTTGCAAGCAAAAAGTAGGTTGTGTCGAGTAAGACACTACAACAAATGGATGGGAATCCATCAACAATTTCATTTGGTGATTAAGTACAAGAAAGAAAGTACAAATGTTATGGAGTATATGCAACGAGGGAAGACAATTTGTTATCATTTGAAAGTACTTATTTCATCAATAAGTGGATATCTTGTTTATGGTAAAGAAATGTAGGCACAAGTTCAAGCAATAAAGAAATGGAAGTGTTATTTATTGGGTAAAGAATCTATTGTGCATATTAACCACAAACCTCTTCAATATTTACAAGCATAGAATAAGTTGTAGCAAGTAAGACACTACACATAGATGGGGTTCCTTCAAAAATTCCATTTGATGATCAAGTACAAGAAAGGAAGCACAAATGTTGTGGCAAAAATTCCATTTGATGATCAAGTACAAGAAAGGAAGCACAAATGTTGTGGCAAATATGTTATTCACCACCAATAACAAACCAAATATTAGCTTTGGCTACAATCTCAAGACTTGATCCCTTCACAAAGGAAGCTTACAAAGAAGCATATGCACAAGACATTGGCTTCAAGGAGGACATTCCTCCAATTGCAAGTCAAGAAGATTGAAAATGAAGGTAGACTTTGGGGTGACAGCCCAATAGTTGAGGGTTAATAAGATTGAAAATGAAGGCAACGATGGACATTACTTCAAGGATGGGCTACTCTATAAGTGGGAAAACTTTGTGTGCCAAAGGAAGAAAGGCTTTTGTTGATGAGGGAAGCACTCCAAAGTATCATATCATCTTGGTGTTGGCAAAACCATGGCTCACTTGTAAAAGTAATATTGGCCGAATATGCAAGATGAAGTATCTTGATTTATAAGAGGAAGTAAACTTTCTTGTACAAACAAGCCTAGGATTAGGAGAGAAGGATTGTAGATGCATCTGTCGGTACCTGCTAGACCATGAGATAGCATCTCTATGGATTTTGTAAGAGGAAGTAAACTTTCTTGTACAAACATGCCTAAGATTAGGAGAGAAGGATTGTAGATGCATCTGTCGGTACCTGCTAGACCATGAGATGGCATCTATATGGATTTTGTAGAAGGATTACCTATGTCTAAACATGGCCATGACTATCTATATGGTGAGTGATATATGTACTCATATTGCATGTAAAAAATGCAACAAAAGGGTATGAAACAACTGATTTATTCTTTTCTACCATTTGGATGTATTTTGGATTACCTAGGTCGATTGCTTCAGAAGAGATTCAATTATTTTGGCAAATGGTGGACCACATTGTGGTGTAAGAAAAACACAAAACTCTAAAGAAGCACAACATTCCATCCCCACAATAGGCAGATAGAGGTTGTTAATAGGACTTTGGTACCGTTGATCAAAGGTTATAAGAGCAGATATTTGAGGACATGGGGTGAGTCTTTGGCATACATTCAGCACTCATACACTAGGGCAGTACACTCATACACTGATCAGTTACCATTTGAAGCATGTTTGGGTTATCTACCTACTAATCCACTTGATGTGCTAGCATGTTTGGGTTATCTACCTACTAATCCTCTTGATGTGCTAGTAGGAGAAGAAGCACAAGATTCAAAAGTGGCTAGAGCAATGAATTGCATTGAGAGGATTAGACAAATCCACCTCAAGGTGAAAGAACAATTAGAGAAATCTTAAGCCAAGTACAAGAGTAGGCTTGACCCGGACAATAGAGAGCATATGTTCAAAGTGGTAGGCAAGGTATGGTTGTATTTGAACAAAGAAAGGCTTCAAGGACAATTAGGAAAGCTCAAAACTCTAATGTATGGTCCATTCACCATCCTAGAGAAAATTGGAGAGAACACTTTCAAGCTTGATCTACCACACTTCATGAGGACATACTCAATAATAAACTGCATGAATTTGCACCTATATGAGCCAGTCATGTTGTAATGTCTCTTTTTAGGGCTGAAACTGAAAAAGGAGGAATCCACACAAACCCCAAGTGAAGTAAATTCTGATTTTTATAACAGCAGCTTTAAAATTCCTTGAAACCCTAGCAGGGAACTGTATAGGGACTTAAATTCACCATAAAACCATGCACAACAGCTGAAAAATACTTCTAAATAATTATTTCAAGTACGGCAACAATTATCCATTCAATTTGCATCAAAGAAATGGAGAAAACCAGATATGATACCCAGTTGTAGTTAAATTTATGACAACAGCAGGGCAGCCACAAACAAGGGCTAAAAATAGCTCATAAGATAACCCTTCATCCAAACAAATCGCCTAGGGTTAGAAGGGAAAAAATAAATATGAAATCCTCCTTAAAGCTCACTTATGACCTCCGTATGAAGCCACCAATGCACAAATGAGGGTTTCTGTCCCCAAATGTGATCCTATTGAAGGGTTTCGTCCTCAATAGGTGACTAAGGATTGGTTTTTTTCCTTCAATGGCAAGAAGAAAGGCTACACTAGCTCCACTCCAAGTAAATGTCAAAATACATGAAAGATGATGATCCTCCTCTCCATTCAAACTTCCTTAAGTATCCCTCCTTTGGCACCAATGATGCATTAGAAGCTTCAACTTCAGGGCCGACCTCCTAATGCACTTTTATTCTTCACTTAAGAAGACCGACCTCATAATGAAGAATAGAAATTCTCCTTGCTAAGTCTTCATTGTCGTAGTCGAACCATTCCAATGCCATGATTAGTAAATAAAATAATTAATCGTGAAGGTACATCACTTACAACCATGGCAAGCTACCCTCCTTTGCTCCTTCCTTGATGCCCACAGGAGGAGGAATGTGCATAAGGTCTTCCATAGTGATTAACTTGGAAAATGAGACATTGCAGGTGATGTTGAAACATGTCCCTAGTTTATTGAATGTGGATGGTGCCATGGGGCTTGCCCCCATATATAACGAGTGTTATTATCTTGTTGATTAACTTGTCTTGGCAATAACATGAATCATCTGCCAACTTCATAGCTTTTCTTGTAGCATGAAAAAATCTTGTAATTTAATAGCCTTGTGTAACTTGAAACTTTTTCTAACCTAATAGCCTTCCTTGTAGCTTGAAACTCTTGCTAACTTAATAGCCTTGCTGGTAGCATAACCATCTTGCCTTCTTTGTAGCGTGATATCTCATTCAACTTTGTGGGTTGTTGAGGCCAATTTCACTCTTGGGCTATTGGGGGAGCCATATTTTAGTCTTAGGTTACTGAGGGAGCCAAATACCAGTCTTGGGCTACCGAGGAAGCCAAATATTAGTCTTGGGCAACTGAGGAAGCCAAACATTTTGTCTTGAGCTACTGAGGAAGCCAAGTATCAATTTTGTGTATGTGATAAGACTAGTAAAACTTTATGAATTCTGATATGAACTGTGTGAAAAGAAGTGTTTTAAAAATCAGAACCGGTCGAGGGTTGGACCGGAACCAGAACCGGACCGGTTCAAACTGTATGAACCGGTTTACTAAAAAACACATAAAATTACATTTTTAATGAAAACAATATATTTGAAAGATTAGAAACCATGATTCCAACAATTACACACAAAATATGCAAAGTTTGCTCATGTATATACTATATTAATATAACATGTATGATGTAAGAAAGGTGTTTATAGCAAAAGGACACAAACTCTAAGTAAGAAAAGTGTTAAAAGCAGAAATTTTGAATAAGAAATTGATTTTTTAATACTCAACACCGTATGCATGCATCTTTACACGACTCGTCCAGTTCAGGTCGGAACCGGACTGGTTCGACCAGGTTGGTACCGAACCGGCCGGTTCCTTACAAAACCGGCCGGTTTGGTACCAAACCGGTCGAACGGTCCGGTTTTTTAATCAGTTCATGCCTACAATTGTTGAACTGGTCGAACCGGATGGTTCCGGTTCCGATTCGGCCAGTTTTTAACACACTAGTGAAAAGTGATCAACTTTGATATGAACTATGTGAAATGTGAATAACTCCAGTATGAACCTTGTGACAAGTGACTATCTCTAATCTAAACTATTTAACCTTTAATTTGAACTTTGTGAAAAGTGACTAACTCTGATCTGATTTGTGTGAAATCAATTGGTTTGAATCTATATGCTCTTAGCTGAAATCTATATGAAATTCTAAATAAGCTCATAAATCCCTTTTTTGAGACGAGGGATGTGAAATATTCCTTTCAAGGGATGAAACCGAAAATCAGGAAATTAGCTCAAACCCCAAAGATATCAAATCTGATTTTCAAAACCAGCAAACTGAAAAAGAAACTCATATTAGGGCAGCAAACTGATTTTAGGAACAACAATATGAAAAGCTCAGAATTTCACCAAAATACCATCCAACAATGCATCCACACTTTCAACAAACCTTTTTTGAGATATTTTAGAACTATTTTCAACTCCAAAAACATGCATATGCTCAGCTGAAAAATTAAATAAAACCAGCAGAAGTTCAGCTCCAAAATAATTAGGAAAAGAGGGTTTAGAAACCCCAGACTCAACAACAAATGGTATATTCCGGCTTTAGAAATAGAGACAAATATGAAAATGAAGTGAAATATCAAATATATGCCTTTTAAGGCACCAAACTTCACCCTAGGAGAGACCACTCACAACATATAAAAATCAGACTATGACTTCTTCACAAATCTGCAATAATCCTTCAAGACCACACAAGGAAGGAGGGTTTCTGTCGCCCGACCAGCCACTAGAAGGGTTTTTCGTCCAAGAGTGGAAGAGCAAGGAGCAATCAACCCACAAGTCCAAGTAGAATAAATGCACCAAGATGTATCTGTGCAAATGAAGCCTTTCACCTTTTTATATATCACTAATTTGGCGCCAAAGCTTGGAAGAACATGACCGACCCAGATAGGTCATTATATTCTTTTATTATGCCTCTTCAAATGCATTAAAACCCAGCCGACCTGCTAAAGGCAAACATACACTAAAAAGAAACATTGAAAATTAGAAAACCAAATGCAAAAGAAGCTCAATTCCTTTTCCCAACTCTTCCACTTTGTTGCCATGGAAAAGAGAATGGCAAGAAGTCCAAATTCAGGTCCTTAAGAGGGACAAAGGGACATTACAAGATGCTAGCTATGTCACTCAACTCAAAAGAGAAAAGTGGTTAATTGTATCATGTGTAAAAGACATATAGTGATAAACCATATAAAATATGTGTACTAAACATGGTTGCATAAATCAATGTGCATAGGATATGATCATTAAAAAATAGATGTGATATGTGTCGTCTCAAGAGTAAGCGTATTGTAAACACTGTTAGAAATCCATACAAATTAGTAGCTAGTGTAATAGGGAAAATCAAAGATGTTAGCATACACATGGCTTGATACCAAGGGATCCTTTGGGACTCACATTGAGACATGACAAGACATTGATACAATGGGCCCACCACAAGACATTTGACAACATGATTGACATGACTGTTCGACCAACAATAACATTCGTAACAAACAAAGAGTAAGCATATAATCATGAAATATGTGGTAAATAATTATTGTATGCATAAAATCATGGAGCCTAGAGCAAAGAATTTTCATATAGTATACATCAATTATGTTCCAAATAATATAGAGTAGGCACACCATAAAATGATCATGCCATACAGTAACCATGGAACAATCATGTCAAACAATACGCATTAAACAACCACGCTATAGAATAAAAAAGTCATAGAGTAACATGTAGTATATACAAGACCTCAGGGCCTATAGTTATCAGACAAGTATATGCAGGAACACATGATAAATCAATATGGAACATATTATAAACAATAACAACTAAGCATGGAGCATGCAAAGTCAGTATTTAGAAACAAGCAATGCAGTCATCTAGTGTAGCGCAATACAATATATCAATATCTAGAAAATAGCACATCATGAAGTATAAATCAACCGAAGATATCTAGTAAATAGATCTGTATCACCAATCCGCAAGAATGTGAAATATATAACATGACAATGTTTTATGTAAGATACCCCTAGTAGAGGCATGCCCCGAATGTGGAAGGTTGTCTCCAGGTGTTGGACTTACGGAGTATGTGTTCATAGAAAAGGTCAATCTTGTAACTAACTCATGTATACCATTAAAGTCTAGTGTATAGGGAATTTGATATGTAAGTGCTAGAACATGATAACATCAACATCTAAATGTATAAAGTAACTAAGCAAGTCACTTCTAACTCCTGATTTTGTATTTGTGGAACATCTGAATGCTTTTTGTAATTTCTTGAATATTTGAAATATGAATATAGCTAAACATATTAGGGGCATTGGGCCATAGGTTGTAGACAATAGAAGAATGGGGTCCTAGGTAAATATGTTTCTCTCAACAATTACATCGAACCCCTGAAATGTGCTGCATCATCGGGTAATGTGTCGGTGTCAACTCGACACTAGGTATCAGAAGAATGAGTAGTGTGAAATCTAGTAAAAGTCATTGTTGTCAAGGCTGAAGAAGCATGTGACAAATAAGCTTTGTACAAGAGTCTGTATATTCAAGTATAAGGAAAACATAGGAGGGCTATCCTATGATCCCGTCAATGGGATGATAGTATATATGTCTTGTATGCATGCTATGCTGGTGGGTAGCAATGTGAATAGCCGAGTCATCTTGCAAGTCTGAGAAGTAATATTGTGCAGTATGGTATTTGTAAACATCATTGCATAACAATTTCATCATTGTACGGTACCCAAAATATGATCCAATACTCATAATTTGGATATGATTGTATGTACGTACTGTTTTAATTACAAATCTAAAGCAATCACAGCATGTCACAACAAGAGTTTGCAAATCACCTTATAGTTGATCAAGTCCAAATTGCTAAGGGCCTAAACAAATTACAAAGTTTTAAACTGAGTTTAACAAACGAAAGATTAGTCTCAAAAGTTGGGATGTTACACCAATTTCTACTTTAGAATCTCCATAAGGAAAGATTGTGTATTATATATTAAATTGGACATCAAAATTAGATTTATGTTGCATAGCATACCAAATATGGAACTACAGAAATGAAAAAAAATGTTTTGTAGTTTTGGTCTACATTCAATAAAGTGAAGGATAGTCATTGTTGGGCCCACATTCTTGACCACCTTAGTTTTTGTGACATGGGTCAAATTTTTCCTGTTTTGCTACAAACTGATATAGGCCTTGAGAGTAAAGTAATCAAATATCATTCTATTCAAATTTCTTACAGGTTGTTGCTTTCTCATATTGTAGAAGCTTCTTGCAGCCACCACAGTTTCTAAAATCCCACAATCGTTACAATGTGATTCATAAATATTTTGGAACATACTTATATGCATGTGATCTATACAAGGACAGTGGAATGAGGAAATAATATGGCGATGAAAAAGGATGATAGATTCCCGTCAGCTTTCTTGTGAGAGAAAGTAAGAAATTAATTAATGTTCACATGTCAGTTTGCGGCATTGTAATTTATATTATATTCAATAAAGACAAACCCTCATTTAGTATGTCTAAAAGAAAAACTTATAAAAATCAAAGGAATAATTCATCAAACAGAGTGGATATAATATTGTCACAGGTGTAGGCATGGAGCTCTAATAGAAGTATCTCCTAACAAATATTAATACTCACTAGGGATGTCAAATGATGGAGAAATCTAAGGGCATTCAGTGATATTCAAGCCTTTCTTCCAAGGGTTCTTCATCTCTAGAGATGAATTGTCACCCATTGTATGTATCATGGTACAAACAAGATATTGTTATGTTGGCTTATGTTATGATTCTTATAGACATTATATGATGTGATCCTATAAAGTTGAACTTTAGGGCTTTATCCCTTCTCTTGACCTGCAATACTTTCTTACCTTAAATGCTATTTTTTCTCGTGTGAACCATAAAAAATAACTACAACCATTACCATATTCATACACGAGCTCTAATAATATGCTCTTCTAGGTTTATAAAATAAACAATTTCAGATTTCCTCTTCATGTAGGAATCATTTTTCATCTAGAACTAACATACAAATGAACAATCCATCCGGATATTTCAAGAAGCTTTCATAGAAAATGTATATGTTTCATTGTGCGCTATTCTGTAAAAGAGACCTCCATTTACATGCATATATCAGGATTGAGATTACTATAGTCTTTGTGCTGATACATAATCAAATCTAATTGGCATCTCTGTGCTTCATAAAATAATTGTATGCATCAAAGATCTAATGATTACTACATGCTTATTTGGGCATTTTGAGACTAAAGTTTTTTAATTCCTTAGTAGTGGTCTCTTAGGAAATGATCTGATATATTATTCATTTACATCATTGTTACTGAAATGAAATTTGTTTTTTAATGAAATATAAGTTTACTCATCTCTTTTAATTGTAACACACAAGCACACAGAAGTGCACACACACACACACAGATAGACACAAACACAAACACACAAAACACAGAGACACACACACAACATACATGGTCATCTCCCTATTCTCTCTCTTGTAATCTTCAAATAAGCAATGATTTTACTATGATGTGTAGTGGGCATCGTATTGGTACAGCAGAGGTAGAATCTGCTCTTGTTTCGCATCCACTTTGTGCTGAAGCAGCTGTCGTTGGGGTAGAGCATGAGGTATGATCTAGAATTTCCTTTAGAAACATATCTAGTTTTGTATGCTCAAACTATATCTCTTTTATAGCCATTAATAGTTGATATATTTTTTTTTGTTGTTGCAATACATTTTCCAGGTTAAAGGTCAGAGTATTTATGCTTTTGTGACATTGGTTGAAGGCATTCAACATAGTGAAGAGCTTCGTACAAGTCTTAAATTGGTTGTCCGCAACCAGGTAGATTGTTTTTGGAAATTGATACCTATTTTGAGTGTCACGTTTATTCCTGAATTTTAGTTTAAGCAACCATACTTTCCAACAAAAAGAAACCACAATAGAAAACTATGTGCATCTCATTAGTATATTTCTGTGTCTTCACTTAATTTGATGTTTACATTTCATTTTACAATTAGTACATATAATTTTTTTTCTACTGTTATTTATTTTCTTCGATCTTATGTAAGGATTTGAAAAAGAATCTTTAATGTCTCTAATTTAAAGACTAGCTAAATATTCACCTATAGATGGGCTAAGGTGTTCGACGGAATGAAGAAGCCTCACAAAGGAATGTTGGAAATATGGTTTGCTAAGATGCTTATAATGACTTATATGTAGGCTGGGAATATTTAAGGATTCCAGACACTTGAGATAACAAATGTTAGATAAATGAATTCCATTAATACTCTTCCAATTGGAGAGTATAATGATTGAACTCATTATAAGCCCTTGTGATCATCAACAAATTTTACTCACGTAGTGTAATGTCCCCAAATGGACACTTTTTACCCCCAAATAGTTTTTTGGCAAAACCCCAAACCAAAGAACAATTTCTAAATAATTTATAAAATATTACAATGTAGATTTGAATTTTATATATGCATCGTGACTTGCATAGGAGATGAAAACCCACAAAATGAAAGGCAAAACCACTGAATCTTTAAGGGAATCAAGTCAGCTAATTTTATAAAGATGGAATCAAGAGATAAATACCATATTTGACCTTAAAACAGGATGGAATTATTTTAGATAAATCTACAGACAATTATCCTCAAACACAACTGAAAAGTACAAAACCCTTGAGCCAAAAATTATGCAAGTTGGTTGATTTGACCTCCAAAAATATGACAAAGATGTTGGTGATAAGATATGGGACAACCGTGCCCTAGAATGTATCGAACTCTATCAACCAGGGTGTAGATAACCCTAGATATGGCTGCAAATGGAGGTAAAAATCTGCAACAAGCTTCCACTTTTAAACCCTTATACAAATTTACACTTTTACAATCTTCTATACCACTAGAAAATACTAAAAAACACCACTAACTCCGTGATCTGCAATGGAAACCCCTTGTGTGGAGAATCCTCTCAACTAGGAGAAGGGTTTTCATCCTTCTACTAGATCTCGTAGAGGGTTTTCGTCCTCAACAGTGAATCTCTAAGGGTTTTTGTCCTTAGAAGATTATTGATGCAAGCTCAAAGCTTAACATACAAATCAAATTTTATAAAATAGACAAGGATGATCTTTACAAGCAAACTCACTTGCTTTTATAGAAGTAATGGGCCAAATGGCCACCCTCAACTCCCAATCATATTTTTCCTCCTTCATTTAATGTTTTTCCCATTTTATTCCATTTCCTAAGGAGGTCACATTTTGCATAGGATAAATAAACATTATCAAATGCCTTTTTTCCCTTTCTAATTTAATTTTAACATTGAGTCTATAATAACTTACTATAAGTGCCTTTATAATATTTTTATTTCTTTTATATGCACTTCTTAATAACTTATTATGACTTAAGTTCCCCTTGTGTTCATCCCTTAGCTGTCAGGGAGACAAAATGGGATAGGGATCTTCGACATGGATTATCTTAAGAAGTGGGACATTACAGTCCTCCCTTTCCAAAATTGCTTACCCTTAAGCAATTCCAAACTTGTTTGTACAAGTGTCATGCACAAGAGACAAAACATGCTGAAGTGCTCCAAAATTCGAGCTCCTGTACCTATTAAGTGAGATAAATCTTGCCACCATCTACCATTCTTATGATGATTATATACACAAATTTGTTGGGGTGTTAGTGTGAAGTGGGGATACCATTTGGTGGACCACCACTTAAGCAACCCCTCATCTTAAAGATTATTTTTAATAATCTTAGTCGGTCTTCATAGCTAAAAGAGTGGAACGGTATGACCGACAACCCATCCTATTTATATAGGATGATCCCTCACAGGATTGGGATCATTTTAGATCTATCTAAGTTGATCAAGCTAATATACAAGCTCAAGCTAATTAATGCGAACTAAAACTGCGAGACAGAGGTCTGCTATTGTATCTATGAGACTGAGGAGCGAAGTAGAAGTGTTGGGTCAAAGCTATTGAATTCTTAATAAAAGACAGTGCTTTATCAATGGAGTTTTTTCCTTCGGGTTTGGTGTCCCCAGATTTCACCCTGAAATCTGGGACTACCTATTTGAAAAAAAATCGTTCTTTTTTAAAATAAAGGGTCTTTTGTGTTTTATTGCCAAAAGATGTCTGTATTATGTTAGGATATTCCCAGTGAATCATATGAGCCAATTTCGACAAATACCCAAATGCCCAAACTCATTTTATCCCTTCGCCAAGTTTTGTCTGCGGGAAATTTTTATTTAATTATTTATTGAATAAATAATGCCACGTTTGAAGTAAATTGTGCTCCGGTCGAATCTTGTTGAAGTTTTGCATGTCAGTATTCACTCATCTCAATAGGGTTTTCACCAGGAATGAATTCAGGGCATTGTCTGCAACTTCTGGCAACGTTTTTCGCTTTTTTTATTTCTTTTGCGTTTTTCTCCGGTTTTCTCCGTTTGTTTCTCTATGAAATTCCCCTAGGTCAATTCGTTCGCTAATAAAGTCTGTTTAATTGCCTAAAGCATCTGGAGATCATCTACCGACACACCACCATAAGGAATCAGCCTCAAAGTGCAAACTTCTGACCAAAAAAGATGAAGTCATGCACAAAAAGCCTCTCCCAGGCAAAGTCGCATTTGTTGGAATTAATGATTGTAAGCTGTAATGGGATTTTTGGTGGCGGTAGGCAGGCGGGAATTTCTTACTTGCCTTGTAAGGTGAAAATCTCCATTATAAAATAAAGAAAAATCATTTAAAGCAGCGATGGGAATTTTTTGTCTGCCTGGCAGGCTAAATTTTCCCACCAAAGAGATTTATTCACCCATGCAAGTTGCACTTTATCAAAGAAGGCCAATTTTAATGCAAGTCGCACTTTTTGGAAGGAAGACTTTAAGTTGCCAGTGGGAATTTTGGCAGTGGCAAGAAGGCGGAAATTTCTTACCTGTCTTGCAGGGTAATTTCTCCTATGAAGTCAAAGTCACTTAAGCTGCAATGAGAATATTAGAGGTGGCACGCAGGCGGGAATTTCTTACTATGCATGGTAAAAATTCCCATTATAAAAGAAAAATCACTTAAAGCACCGGCGGGAATTTCTTACCTGCCTTGCGGGGTAAAAATTCCTATGATGAAAGTCAAATCACTTAAGTGGAAGAGGGGATTTTTGGAGCTGCAGTGCAAGGTGAAAATTCCCATCAAGCTGACTTCTTATTTTTAGCAATTCCTCTTGCCAAAAAGTGCGACCCACCTTGGGTGAATACAATGCATTTAATAATATTTATTAATGGTTTATTCACCCAATTTTGGAGCCATAAATAGAAGGAAAGTCAATGCAAGTGGAAGAGCTAAGGAGAAGTCAAGGATGCATGCTAAAAATAAATAAAATAAATTTATTTAAAAGCAACCAGCAACATGCATAATTGGGCGCCCAATTTGGATGAATAAACATGATTGTTTATTAATTAAATTGCCAGAAATAGGAAGGACAATTATTAAAAATAGAATGCTGAGGGCTATATAAGCATGGTCTGCTATAATAAAGAAGCAATTAATTCTTTTTGCAAAGGATTGCAGCCCAGACAGGTTTTGGTGCCGAAGGAAGGAGGATTTTGCATTAAAGTTTATTTTCCACTGCCGGGAAGTTTCCAGTTTTGGCGCCTAGGGTTGGAATAGCCTAATTTTGGTTATTTTGAGCATCTGCATGTTGGTATAAGTGCTCTGGTGAATTAAATAATATTTTTTCTTGCTTTGCATGCATGCAAAACCACAAATTTTAGTGCAACAAATTTTATATGCAGATTTTGGTAATAAAAATCAAGTATTCGTGCCATGGAATCCATCTTTGTCTGAATAAAATTGCAGGTATCCATCACAGGTGCTCAAATCAATGTCAGGTACATTGAATATATCTTCCGAATCTAAGAAGTTACCAGATCTGCACAAAGTGATCCAATTGCAAGGGGATTCCGGTAGAATTAAAAGAAAAAGAGCTCAGACAAAGATTGTTTCAGCCATGATGAAGCATGAGGAAATAAAAGGATCAACAGAATTATGCATAGCTTCCAGATTTGCTGAAGTAAATGATACAAACATTGGCCCTAAACCTATCACCGATTTAATTGACAGATCTAGATGTCATAATTGCAAAGGCTTTCAACAAAAATTCATCCTCTTATTTCTGACACAGCCCGTGTAGAAGTCAGTGCATGGGAAATTCCTTCCAAGATCTTGTGCATGTACTCCCAATCTTTCAGTTGAAGCCTTCATCGAATTTACTTTGCATGTACTGAAGAAGAATTGTAAAAGCTTCAAGGATAAGAGGGAAGACAAGGCAAAGACAATACCCGCAAGCAAATCACAGTTACCTGCTTCCAGATCCAACTTGGTGAGAATCAAAGACAAAAGAGTCAACCGCATGCAAACTCTGGAAAAAAAACAAGACTTGAGGTGTTGCAGCTTTTTTCTAATTTCTTTTCCTCTTTCTTATTCTTTCTTTTATTTTCTCCGACAAAGTAATTGAGCAATCAATTAAATTATAAAACTTAAGTGATTGGTTTAAAAGCCGTTACTTGAAGAAGTCAATTATTTGGAGATAGGTGGCAAACATGCAAAATAGAAGGTTCTATTTTCAGTTATAAATCATGCATGTCATGCAAAGAGTAATTCTAGGAGGAAGATTGTCAGTTGTTTCCCTTTTCATAGTTTCCGCATGCGAGAATTCATTTAAAACTTCCTATTTGTAATTTCCCTTGATACACTATAAATAGAGGAAGAACCTACGGGTTAAAGCATCGGAATTTGTAATCAACATTCTTGTGCTCCAGACTTTAAGCTGAAACCCTTGATAGCTTTCTACAAGCAAAGGAATAGAGAGGAGATTTCCGGAGAACTTTGTGTCAACGGTGCATTCGTCTCATATTTATTTTTAGATCTATTCATAAACTTTGTGTTATTCTAGATCTAGATTTGAAATTTTCCTTTGCTTTGAATTATGTGTTTAATGATCTATTTGTTTTAATCCATGTGCATGCGATCAACTCTGTAAACTATTGATTGGGTTGCACATCCTCTTTCCTTTCCCCTGTTTCTTATTATTTTCCTCTTCTACAAATCTTAACTTTCTCTTACAGCTGCTTACTTGCTGCAAAATTGTCTATGGTTCATGAGCTACATAGTTAAAGTAATACCAACAGATAGATACTAGAAAATATAATTGACAAAATCTTACACGGGAGCCTCACCAGTAAATGAGGGAGATTTATCTCATGACTGCCTAGGTTTTTAGCTATGTAGAAAATCTAGCCAATAGAGTTTCTCCACTTAAATTTGGTGTTATCTGTCTCTTGTTCTCGTCTATTATTTGCTTTCAGCTCTTGGTCATTAAGCTCTGTAATTCGCTATTTATTTAAGCTAATTTTGTGTCTTATTTAACTGCACATCATAATCTATTGTCTTCGGCTTTTTATTGGTGAAACTATAATTTGTCAATTATATTTCCCTCAGTAAATCTAACAAAAATTGTATCAAAGGTAGCACATACTTTGAATTGCACATTTCATCCTCTAATTCCTCATTTTTCTCAAGAGGAAAACAAATCTGAATATGTTGCAAAAGATATGACATTATCTCACTCATTACATCCCTTGTGATGTCACCATGATCTACAATGGACTGAATTTCTTTGCGAGTCAACTGCTGCGATGACATGCTCCTTTCTTTTCCATCCTCATCCTGTGCAATCTACCCTTCCATGCCCTTTGCTGCCACAACTTGAGGAACACCATTCCTCATACCATGCACAACATCTTCTGGAACAACATTCTTTTCTTCTTCTTCATTATTTGAAACTACCTCAATGTAATGGACAGATCCCTTACCTTTGCAACGATGGTTGGGTGTCCATGGTTCCTTACAATCAAAGCATAATTTTTTTCTCCTGAACTCGTTCCTTGTTTTTATTTCAGAGTTGTTTCTTTCCCATTCCTTTGCCTTACCTTGTAGCCCCTTGTTTATCATGTTGAGCTTTAATTGGTTCTTCAAATGAGTTCTTTTGCTACCTCAAACGCCTTTGTGGTTCAGAAATCGGCATATGATGGTCTCTCTTGGGCTTGCTACCAATCTTCATCCTGCAATAATTTGGAAATGGCATATTATCTTTGAAACCCTTGCTCAAAGATTGTTATTTCCTCCAACAAGAATCCTCATCAATCACCTCTGTTGGTTGCCCTACATGTGACGCTTCAAAATCTTTCAAGAAAGAGGGCTCATGAAGACTAAAATACTTGCTAGATGAATGGGGAGATCGCTGCCCTGCTCTCACATTTTTTCTTATTATCCCCAGATCTGCTTTGATTCAAATTCTGTGTAAGTTGGCTCAAATAAAGGTTAGTGGTTTCATATTGTTTCACCATGTTGATGAACATTTTCTTCATAAAACCCACATTGATATTTTTCCAATCCGTCATATTTTGACCTTCATTCACTACCCAACAGGCTGGAAGAAAGCCGACTATGATACCTTTGTAATGTCCCCAAATGGACACTTTTTACCCTCAAATGGATTTTTGGCAAAACCCCAATCCAAAGAACAATTTCTAAATAATTTATAAAATATTACAATGCAGATTTGAATTTTATACATGCATGACGACTTGCATAGGAGATGAAAACTCGCAAAATGAAAGACAAAACCACTGAGTTTTTAAGGGAATCAACTCACCTTATTTTACAAAAATGGAATCAAGAGATAAATACCATATTTGACCTCAAAACAGGCTGAAATTATTTTATATAAATCTGCAGACAAATGTCATAAGACAGCTGAAAAATACAAAACTCTTGAGCCAAAAATTATACAAGTTGGCTTATTTGACCTCGAAAAATATGACAAAGATGTTGGTGATAAGATCCGGGACAGCCATGACCTAGAATGTGTCAAACTCTATCAGCTAGGGTGTAGATAACCCTAGATATGGTTGCAAATGGAGGTAAAAATTTGCAATAAGCTTCCACCTTCAAACCCTTGTACAAATCTGCACTTTTACAACCTTATATATCGTTGGAAAATACTGAAAAACACCACTAACTCCTTGATTTGCAATGGAAACCCGTGTGTGGAGAATCCTCTCAACTAGGAGAAGGGTTTTCATCCTTTTACTAGATCTCTTAAAGGGTTTTCGTTCTCAAGAGTGAATCTCTAAGGGTTTTTCGTCCTTAGAAGATTATTGATGCAAGCTCAAAGCTTAACATACAAATCAAATTTTATAAAATAGACAAGGATGATCTCTACAAGCAATTCCACTTGCTTTTATAGAAGTAATGGGCCAAATGGTCACCCTCAACTCCCAATCAGATTTTTCCTCCTTCATTTAATATTTTTCCCACTTTATTCCATTTCCTAAGGAGGTCGCATTTTCCATAGGATAAATAAACATTATCAAATGCTTTTTTTCCCTTTCTAATTTTATTTTATCATTAAGTCTATAATAAATTACTATAAGTGCCTTTATAATATTTTTTTCTTTTTTTCTTTTTATATGCACTTTATAATAACTTATTATGACGTACGTTCCCCTTGTGTTCATCCCTTAGCCGTCGGGGAGACAAAATGAGCTAGGGGTCTTTGACATGGATTATCTTAGGAAGTGGGACATTTCACGTAGCTTGCTCATATTGTCTGCAGCTCCACATCACAACTATGTTAGAAGTAGAATGTAATGTCCCATTAGGGCCAAAATAAGGGCATTTTGGATTTCCTAGGAAACTCTTTTTTGGCGCCAAGGCCGAAATCAGATTTTATTTGCAATTTCTTGAATGACAAGTTGAAACCAAACCCTAGATACAAACATGGAACTGAAATATGCAAAACTTTCAATCAAACCTTCAATGAATAATCTAAAATTTGATTTGATATTTTAAACACTTGAAGGAAAAATACATAATTTCTAGAAATTATTATCAAATGACAACAATGCAGAATATTGTAATTTATTATAACCCTTAAAACAATAAATTATGAAATTTAGGGTGAACAATTGCAAATGACCAATTTTATTTGATGAAATAGAAAAACAACATGACAATATTCAAAAAGTTTATTGAATCCAACATTCAACTGTCCATCAAAAAGTTGAGCTAAAGCCCCAAAAAGGTGATGCCATCCCTCGAGGAGGCTCGAAATGATGACATCAGCCCTAGGTATGTACAATTCATCCTTGAAAACATGCTAGAATTCCTCTTCAACCCTAGAAGATGAGATCTGAGTTTTTGATGATGCCCTAGATGGAAATCTGCAAATCTGATGGTGCCCTAGCTGGAATGAAGATTTGAATTGAAAATTCTTGATTGAAGCCTACATGCAATTCCCAGCTGGAGTTACCTCAAGAGGGTTGGAGGATTTTCGTCCTCTAACCTTGCTGCAATGGAGTGTTTTTATCCTCTAATGCAAAAATTGATGAAACACAAGAGGGTTTCCATCTTCTAATGTCAAATTCGAGAGCAGCACCCCAAAACTTATATAGACCATTCTATCATCCCCGCTTCACTCCTAGCGACCTCTTTTTATACTTTGGCATGGCACAACACTCAAATTGAAGTCCCAAATGAGATGACCTTCCCTTTGGTAATTTACTTTTTTTAAAAATAAAATTTGTACTTTATTTTAATAAAGTGGTGACTTTATTATTTATTTTTGCTTTTTTCTTCAAAAGTCACTTTTAAATCAATAATTAAAACATAAGTGCTTATAAAATAAATTATTGTTTTGCACTTAAATTATTAATTTTTTTCCACACCATTAGCCCATGGGAAATAGAGAATTAGGCTAAGAGTCTTTTCTTGAATTATTTTTGAAAAAGGGATATTACAGTCCGCCCTTCCTGAAATTGCTTGCCCTCAAGCAATGTCAAATGCAACTACTTTGACTCTCCCAAATTGATCATATCTGTAATACTTGGATCCCAATTCATCTTTGGAAATTTGAAATTCCCCATTCGGACTTCCCATAAGGCCAAAGGCTGCCATAATGATTTTCCTCAGCTGCACCCTTTCCCCAACTTCTTCCATCCGAAATGCTCTCCTAAAGTGTGCCAACTTACAGTTGTACATGACTGATAACAGTGGTTCCAACACTATATAAATGTCATCACAACAACAAAATTGATCTCCTTTTGCCCCAATCAAGGGTGTGAACCATGTAGGAGCTGAAAATGCTATTGGGAGTAAGTGCATCAATGAGATAGAAGTACCGTAGGAGTTGATAATGCTTATGACAACAACATTGAAATTGGGAATTTGATGCATGGCTGTCCCAATTATGTTTCTTTCGCTTTTGGTTCGGAGGATATCATCATCCCTTGTTCTCCTCATATGCATGCCAATTATTAGGCTCACTTCTTCCCTTTGCTTCTCATACATATGAGCATGTTGAACTGAACCACACTTATGTCTCTTCTTTTCTATCATCTCCATTTTTGGACCTGCACATAGAACAGACATATTGATGAAATCTAGAGTTTCCACCAACATCCCGACAACTGTTCCATCATGCCTCAAAGACATGTCGTTCAATTCTCTTCCAATGCTTGCATCTTGTTCATAATTTCCTTTCATGTGATGGACTTCCAACGGTCCATTCTTGTTGTCCCACACATGGCTATAACTGTAGCATTGCATTTTCTCGCTCACAAACAACATTGCAGTGGCTGGAAACTCTTTTATAACAGCGGCACACAATCCCTCGTTGATGGCAGGCGGAAAATCCTTCCATCTTGTGATTGAAAACACTTGTGATTGTCATAAAAAGTGTTAAGGGGTTGGTTTTGTTGCAAACAACAACAAAAAGAATAGGACAACTGTCGTATTGTATGGCTGCATACAAATTGTTGAGCTGGCTTGAAATGAGGATGACAACAATTCTCCAACCTAGAATAATGAAGCTCTTTTGAAGAAACATATCCTCCTTGAGTTCGCCTTCACACCATGTGACTGAAATTTCCTCAATAATAGCCTCAAACTGAAAATGACTCACTTCAATGATTGAAACTACTTGCATGGCAACAAGTACATAAAGATCATATGGCTTACCCACTTTCCCTATCAAGCATCTCGCTACCTTGGCAATGGTGACTATCCTCATAGCCTTGTTCTTGTATCTCCAAAGATCACCTGGATCCCAAATTTTCATGTACATGCGATTCGGAACTTGTATGAAAGTATCTATGTGCAAAAGTACTATGTGCCCTTTGTCCCTCAAAGGGTTCTTCACTCTATTGCAATTTTCACTATGTTGTCCATGATGACCACAAATTTACCGTGATATACCGTGAAACATCAAACTTGACATAAGATTATTCTTTTCAACATGTTGCCCATGATGACAAGACATCTGAAATGACATAGTAGGAAGCAACAAATCCACAACACTTCCATACCTTTGGCTGTCCACAACTTGTTCACCTTTCTTTGTTGGATAAAGAATGATTGAGATATCTTCAACACCTTCCTTGTGATTCGAAATTTCTGAGTTAGGATCAACATTCTCCTTCCTCGTAGATTCTTCACATTCGACAAGTGAAGCCCTTTCCGCCTTGAATTCATCCATAATTTGTTGACATGTGCATGGAGAATCTTCATAGTTCTTGCGAAGTCATGAACACCAACTTGCTTCTTATTGATAGTTGTTCAAAAAATTCCAGCAAACTGGACATCAACATTATCATCCGGCCATTGGCCTTTAACCACAAAATTCTCTCCACAATCTTGCAAATATGACTTTGCTTCTTTCTTTGGCTCATGTTCCATGATTTCTCCCTTTTCCCTCATCATCAAGGGAGAATTCTTTTCCCTAATTTCCTGCATGTTTTTTTTTCTTGAGTGGCTATCAACTTAACTTCCCTGGCCATTTATCACACCTTTGTTGGGTCTTCATTGCATCCTTCACACTTGAAAATCTGAATTCCTTTTTCTCTTTAACCCCAACATTTTGTTGATTTGAATCCATACCTTTTCCTTACGAGGAATATTCCTCATCAACTTGCATGGTGGATTCCTCTATGGGCTGCTCCTCACCTTTTTGTATCTTTGGTTGTTCTTCTTTCTCATGCTCCACCATCAAAATTTATTCCTTCTTCGAAGCTGAAAAGTTTTGCTGGTTATTCATCGAGCAACACTTCTTCATATCCTTCAATTGTCACATATGGCTTCAACTTTTTTGAACACTGAGCAACAAGATTTTTAGCTAGTGTATGTGCAATTAGTGAAACTTCCTCCTCAAAACCAGCCATTAGTATGGATAACAACTATTGTGAAGTATCATCACTCTCATTAAAGTCCAAAGTCATAATAGTTTGCATTGAGGCTACTACATTTTTTGTATGATTTTTATGAACAACAAATAAATATTTGAACATTTGGAGAATAAGGTCATCACATTCTAGATCTAACATTAGAACAAAAGATATGTTTTTTGCCATAGTTTCTAGAATAGTGACGCTCTTAGCAAAAGGACTGTTGATGTCATCTAGACCCTCAAAAATTTCCACCATCAGTGGAAATATTTCCCTCATGGTGTTGTCACTATATGATTGTTCCAGAATTGTTATCCTTGTAATTTCACTAATACAAGTGATAACTACAAGTCTCACAACCAAATCTAAGTACCTCAACAACTTGGGCTTAACCAAATGAGTCATTGATGGATTCTTTGCTCAAAACATAGACTTATATTCTGATTGTCTTATCATGGACAAACAGTTTGCCACTTCCTTCAAAATACTGAGTAGAACATTCTTTGAATAAGATGGTTGCTCAAGTTTCCTCTTTGCTCTGCAAAGCTTTGTTCCCAATTCACCTTTACTCATAAAATCCACGACTCCCAACAAGCTGGCAAGATCTATGCTCTAATACTATGTAATGTCCTTTTTTGCCAAGGCTGCAATCTGATTTTATTTGCAATTTCCTAAATGACAAGCTGAAACCAAACTCTAGATACAAACATGCAAAACTTTCAATCAAATCCTCAATAAATAATCTGAAATCTGATTTTTATTTGAAACCCTTGAAAGAAAAATATAAAATTTTTGGAAATTATTGTCAAATGACAGCAATACAGAATTCTAGAATTTATTGCAACCCTTGAAACAATATATTATGAAATTCTGAAATTTAGGGTGATCAACTGCAAATGACCAATTTTATTCGATGAAAAGGAAGAACAACAACATGACAATATTCATAATTTTTATTGAAGTGTCAAGCATTCGACTGACCACCAAAAAGTTGAGCCAAAACTCCAAAAAGGTGATGTCAGCCCTAGGTATGTATAATTTGGCCTTGGAAACTCGCTGGAATTCCTCTTCAGCCTTTGAAGATGATGAGATCTGAATTTCTAATGGTGCCCTAGCTGAAAATTTGCATCTCAGATGTTGCCCTAGCTGGAAATTTTCAAATTTGATGGTGCCCTAGTTGGAATACAAATTTGAATTGAAAACCCTTGATTGAAGCCCACATGCAACTCCTGGATGGAGTCACCTCAAGAGTGTTGGAGGGCTTTCGTCCTCTAACCTTGTTGCAATGGAGGGTTTTTGTCCTTTAATGCAGAAATTGATGAAACACGAGGGTTTCCGTCCTCTAATGTCAAATACTGGAGCAGTAACCCAAAACTTCCATAGACCATTCAATCACCCCCTCTTCACTCCTAGCGACCCCTTTTTATACTGGGCATGGCACAACACTCAAAGTAAAGTCCCAAATGGGATGACCTTCCCTTTGGCAATTTACTTTTTTTTTAAATAAAGTAATTTGTACTTTATTTTTAAAAAGTGGTGACTTTATCATTTATTTTTGTTTTTTCTTCAAAAGTCGCTTTTAAATTAATAATTAAAACATAAGTACTTTTAAAATAAATTATTATTTTTCACTTAAGTTAAAGTACTAATTTATTTCCCTTTTTCCCCACCCCATTAACCCACGGAAAACAGAGAATTAGGCTAAGGGTCTTTTCCTAAATTTATTAAGGGGACATTACATAGAATATACTATGGGGTCGATTAAATTGAATAAGTATTGAGATTCTAATAGGCACCAAAGCTTCTAGCTATAAAGAATAATTTGTTTTACAAATTAAATGTGAAATGAGGTATACACCCCAAGTATATATATAGATGACATTTTACAACCCTAACATTGTAAGATAGTTTGGCCTCATGTTTCATATCTAATTGTTATCACAAGATAGGCCTATTGGGTCCTAAATTAATCTCTCCAAAGATTGTTTGTGTTCTTTCTTTATGTTTGTTTATAATATTATGATGGAAAGACAATAACAAACATTTATCTGCTCTTGTCAAGTTGGTCATGGGTACGAATATGTCTAGAACATATCGTAAGATGTCATCAAAATTCAAACAAATGCCTACGCTCGAAAAACCATTCTCTCAACAATGAACCATTATTACCTCAATAGATGTGATGTGTCATCATAAATCAGTACAATGCAAATAATTAGAATATATGGCCTTTTGATGTAGGTCTAAATGAAGAATATCAAAATGAGATATCTAAGGATATCACCAAACAAGGCACCACATGAATTGAACAAGGTTGGGGTTGCTAATCTTCATTTTTGTATTTGTCGAATTCCCCGTTAAATTTTTATTCATTAGATTGCGAGCAAAGGTTTCTCCTGCCAACAAAAGATTGTATTCCCATACAATATATCCTCTTTGCAAAATTCTATTTAGAGACTATCCCATCTTGGCAACTTCTTGTTGCCATCTATAATGTCCCCAATTCCGAGCAGATGGCCTAGGAGGCTTTTCATCTGTCTTAGCCTTGGTCATGCCCAAGGGGCTAGTGATGTTGATGGTTATTGGGTATGGTTAATGTCTTCATTTCATTTATAGGTGATGTTTCGACGTTGGACACGTACTTTGAGGTGGCTTGAGTGAAATAAGGTTGTGTGATGCTCCGCTAGGGTACTTTATGTTCTAATTTTGCATTGGGATAACTTAACTGTACTTTTTGGCGTAGTGGTGATAAAGTAACTTAATTTATTTTATTATTATGTGGTTTTTCCCTCAAGGAGGTCGATTAGGGTTCTTTTAAGCCCTTTGTTGCAATGAGAAATTATAAAAGGAAGCACTTGGGCGAGAGGAAGGCACTCATTCCTACACTCGTTTTTTATGATATTGAAGCCATTACTAGTTGCATGCTTTTTGCTTGTGGAGTAAGATCCCACAGGAACCCTAGCTTTGGTGGTGAGAGATCCACTCCTAGCTAGTAGAGCACTCTTCAGTGGTGAGAGATCCTCCCTAGTTTGCTAATTTGGAGTTTCATTCAAATCAGATTTTTAGATCAAAATTATCAGAGAATTTCAAGGGTTTGCTTAGTGCCGGAGAGAGATTATTTGTTCCATACTTCAGCCATCTACAGATCAGATTATTCCCAGTGTTTGAGACAAGCTTGGCGAATTCCCAGGAGTAGTTTCATTCAGTTTGGGCTTTATTTATTTTCAGATCTACTTAGGGTTTTGCAGCAATGTTTTCTAGGGTTTGGTTGGAGTTTTTCAGTTTTCCATGTTGGATTTGATTCGTTATAATTTAAATATATTGGTCTTTGAATTTTAGAATTTATAAAGATCATTTCAGTTCCTTGTGAATTTTTGGAATTTTTAGGCAGTTTCAGCAGTTAAAATAAATAATATTAGATTTGAGAGATAAAAATTATTTCTCTTGTTTACTTTTCTATATATTTTTCTACGGTATTTGAAGCTTCTGGGTAGTGTTAGGAATTATTATTATGGAAAATACAAAATTTTCTTTGCTTCTGCATATTGCTATCCTAAAAATAAGAAAAATCAAAATTTCAATTCGTTGTTATTTTTATATATTTTGTGAATTTCAAGTGATATCCCACAAGGGATATTTCAGTGGTATCAGAGTTGTTCCTCTAGCCTGTTTGAGTTATAAATGGGTGATAGTGAAGATCTCAATGTGGATTTAATGAAGAAATTATTCACCAATATGGTTAAGCAGCAGGAGACTACAAACCTCTATTTGAACCAAGTCACAGAGAGACTATCACAGGA
Organism: Taxus chinensis; assembly: GCA_019776745.2. Lineage (NCBI taxonomy): Eukaryota > Viridiplantae > Streptophyta > Pinopsida > Cupressales > Taxaceae > Taxus > Taxus chinensis. The sequence continues at coordinate 381,333,884 of CM034151.1, forward strand.
CAGATCTGGGTCTCAGGCGGATAGAGGAAAAGATAGTAATATGGGGCAGCAGGCTGAAAGAGGCGAAAGTGGACATTCAGGGCACCCATCTCCCTGCTCTTTTACCAAGCCTTTGGGACTTCAAGTGCCCTCTTTCTTGAAGGATCCGGAAGCTTCAGCAGTGGGGCAGCAGGCAAAAGTATTTGATGGGGAATCTTGTTGGGAGAAGTATCAATCTTTGAGTGAGGGTTTCCGTGAAAACATGCCATTTCCAGAGTATTGCAAGACAAAGATTGGTAGGAGACCCAAGAGGGACCATTTGATGCAAGTGCCTGAGTTACAGAGGAGACTGGGACGAATCTCCATTCCACACTTCGATGGTTCAAAGAAGTGTACAACGCAATCATGGATTCAGAATTTGAAGACATACTTTGACTTGAATCCCATGTGCAAAGAGGATGCAATTAAATTTGCAATCCTACATCTGGAGGGAGATGCACATGACTTGTGGCATCATGGTCTCATTACACAGGGGCACATGCATATTGATACATATGCGGATTTTACATAGAGGCTGATGGGCAAGTTTGATTGGAGGGATCCTGACAGGTGCTTCAGAGAATTGACTCACTTGAGATAGACAGGTTCTTTGGATGTATACATTGCAAATTTTCAGAGGCTTTCAGTCATGGTTCCTGATGTTTCGGAGATGAGGCTGACTTCACTCTTCATAGTGCGATGGTTTGAAAGATGCACTAGTAAGGTTTGTGAAGGCATTTGAGCCTTCTTCATTGCATGATGCTATTAGGAGAGTGATGCAGAGCCTATATATCAATTTCAAGCCCTCAACAAGATACACACAATTTCATTCACAATAAATCTAGTTTCAATCAACACTTGCCTTGGTTTAAATGACTAAAACTTGCAACTTCACACCCTTTACACCTTGGATGCCTTAACTATCACTTGCACTCTGTAGTAAACCACTTGCAATGCTAATACACCTAGTAGGATGATCCATTTTTGATGAAAAACTTCTGTTGGTTTTGTCATACCTTCTGTTGGTGCTCAAAATTGTCTTGCCCCATTTGCCTTTGAAAACTTACTGATTTACGGCCTCTGTCATTTTCTCCTTCCCCATGTTGAGCTTGCTTAGTCTTTGTTGCTATTTTTAGGTAGTTCCTGGGTTGTAGATCACTTACGGGTCCATGTTTGTCTCCTCGTTTCTTTGTTCCTCTGAAAGGGTCTATAATTTGGGTCTCCTGTGCTCTGTTCATCAAAACTCGGGTTCCCCCATGTTCTCTATTCTCCACAGTTGGGATTTGTCTCCCTTATCGTTTCTGCCCTAAATACTTGAAGAAAATGAATGGATGTATCCTTGAAGAACGTATTTGAGCCCTGTAACATTTCTAAACTTTCTGTCCTTGAATAAAATTTCATTTCCAGGCTCAAATGGTCATTTTTCTGTATTTTACTGTTTGACGGGCATTTCTCCCAGTCAAATTTGCATCCTAACATCGGCAGGGGACATGGCACCTTTTGGTTGGACGCGGCTCAGCTGGGTACTTAGAAAAATTCATGAAAATCCTCAACTCAAAATGTGTCCACGTGGAGGCACGACGCTCATTTGAAGATCTACTTTTTGGTTTTGCCTTGGAGTAGCGCCGGGAGGACACGTGGAGGTTTCTGCTGCTTGGCCCAGACTTAGACAAATTTTCATGCAGTTGGAGCAGTTTGGTGGAACAAGACACGTGGCGAGCTCGCGCTCATTTAGGGTCTCCGTTTTGGGCACCATCTTGAAGTTGCGCCATGAAGACACGTGGAGGCCTCCGCTCACTTTGCATTTTGCTTGGACTTTTCAACGGCTAAAGGAGACTGCCTCGGAGCATGACACGTGGCGCCTTCCGTTGAGCTTCAAGCATTCAGACAGACTTCGCCGAAACAGGGCACGTGGCGAGCCCGCGCTTGTTCAAGGTATCAAATTTTTGGGACTGCCTCAAGGTGCGCCATGGTGACATGTGGCAGTTTGAAAAGTCAAAGAGGCGGGGAGGCGGACCATCAGAGGCAACTTGGATTTTTTGCCTCCTTAAGGATTAAAATTTCAAAATGACCCGCAAGCCCGATGAGGGAAATAGTCAATGTTTTGCCCTGGTCAACGGCGGAGGTGCGGGCTCTCGGGGGAAATTTGGAAAAATTCCTTTTGAGAAAAAAGAGTCGAAAGTAAAAAAGGAAGTGCAGCCCCGCTCCAATCACATTTGGACACGTGTCAGGCTCGTTTCCCGAGGGTGGAGCTGCAGGGAAAATTTGGAAAATTTTCCCTTTTTCAAAAAGAGAGTAAAATGGCAGAATTTGGCCGCGGTTCCGCTCCAATCACATTTGGACATGTGTTAGGCTCGTATCCCGAGGGCGGAGGTGTGGAGCAAAATGGATTTTTTTTCCATTTTTCCAAAAAGTTGTAAAAAGTCAAGGGAAGCCCCCGTGTCTGTTCTAAAGTTTGAATCTGCCACGTGGACGGCCCAAATTCAAAGTAAAGATCAACGGCTGCTGTAAGTCTAAATCTGATTTTCCCCCCATTTCTCTGAAACACGTTTGGAAGTGCGAGTCTCCATGACTTCTTGGTCTTTTCTACACGCCAAGCAGAGAAGGAAGTTAATGTTGATATTTGAAGTTTGGTGGGAAGATCTGGAGGACATCTTTCGCCATTAAAATGGTCTGACTTTCGTGCCTGATCTGATTTTCCGTTTTTCTTCTCTTGAGCACGCAAGGGGCCAGATTTGACAGATTAGGGGCGGAAGTGGTTGGAAAATTGAAGGAAGAGTGATCTACCAGAGCAAGGAGTTGAATGCGGGAGGTATTCGATGAAATCTGCCCCCTCGAGCACCTGGAGACTTCTTGCAGATTCTATTATGAGAATCACAAAAGAATCACGGCGAACACTGGTGCATTAAACGTTTTTTGTCTTTTGGGGAGAAGAGGCTCTGTTGCAAATGCTATAAATGGCACAAATTTTTTGTGCAAATGGTTGGAGTGTGAGGGGTGCTGGACTGATTTTTCTAATAGAAAGCTTGATAGAGCCCATCCCTTTTGAGAAACCATTCAAGAAACTTGTATATCTCTTTTGTATTAAAATTTGATCATGTCAAGGTGGTTGCAAGTGTACAGCCATTGACAAGCTCTGAGACTGTTCTAGAAACTTTCCCCTGCTGATAGATTTAATCAAATTCGAGTTATTTCTGTGTTGTCTTGAGCAAAATGTGTTGATTTTACTTATGAATATATGCAAGTAGTTTTTCTTGTTTCTGTTGCAATCTTGTATTAAAATCTGATTCAATCACATAGGCCTCAATCCTTGTGACAGTTTAGTGGCATCTGCAAATCCATTTCTCAGAAGAGCTTTCATTTGGGATTGGAATAAACGATTTAAAATCAGTTTTCTCTCATCTGTTGACAGAGATTGTCTGTCAGCCTCTGGGTGTACCTTAGGTGTGATTTGGCTTAGACCTTGATGCTTTGTTGGGTTTTCTAGCTCGAGCCTTCGTGATAGAATCTTAGAGATTGTGTGAAACAATGCTAATCTGGGCCTCCATTGAAGCACATATTCTAGTTGAAGAAACATTTTAGCTATTCTGTGGCATTATGTTGATCTGACTCTCCATTTTGTAAGGTTCCTCAAAGATCTGGTGAATCTAGTTTCACCCTGCCCCACCTCCCACCAAAAATTCATTTAACAACCAATCCTATCCATACTACCCCTGTTTGTCATGTGTGTACACAAATGCATAATCTGTGTTACCAAAACATGCAGATGCAATCAGGGTCTCAAATGTCTTTAGTAACCTTTGCCTTGTTGTGAAAGTATCTCCATGATCTGGACGTGACAACTTGTGAGAGTCAGATGTGGTGTGTTGATCATATTTTCCCCAAGGTCTTCTCTATAAAATTCATGCAAAAGAAAGGTACCTGTATCTCCTTTCATATAACAAAGGTTACAAAATAGGTTCTCTTACCTTGGTTGAAAGGCACAACCTAAAATAGTTAGGATCAGATCACATCCTATTTAATATGCTACTCACTCCCTTCAAAGCCTGAGTGCCAACAAGTCAGATAGATTGCTTCCCCAGTTGCAAAACGACATACATGATTGTCTATTTGTCTTTGAACGTCCTGCCTAATCCATGATGCTGCTCGGTCTTTGAAGGAGGTTAAATTTGGGTACCAACACCTTCTTTGGCTTACTTCTTGCATTCATGCTCCAATTCAAGCAAAAGTGACTTTTCCCAAGTTTGTTCTTTGTAATTCTGCCTATATACCCTGCATATATCCTTTCTTATTCCCTTTTCATCCAATTAGTACCTCCTTCAAGCTAAGATACTTCTCCAACTCTGTTATAGTCCTCACTCTGCCATGTAGGGTTCAATTGGTTTTCCTCTCTTGAGACAAGAAACTTCCAACCTTGTCAACTTCGAGTTTTAGCCCCTTACAGTGCTTATGAAACATTTTTACATGTCCTTGGACTTCTCACTAACTTATCGTATTCATCAAATTGATCACAACATTCAAAAGTTCCAACTTCCCAAATCTTCACCAAAACTGCCCTTATAGAGCACAATAACCAGGTTCCTTGATCACTTCATGGATTGATTGATCTAGAAGGCCTCCTTGCAAACTCAAACCACCTTCAAGATTCCCTCTCCCAACTAGATAGTGCTTGTGAAATTTTAGTTTCTCATTCCTTCTCCAAATGCCATTTCTACTATTTTCATTTCTTGACTGGTTGGGCTCCTTTCAAGTTCTGTCAGGGATGTTTTTGGAATGTATCTTTTGGTGTGATCACTTATTTGACAAGGTAAAGGCCTTTTCCAAGACCCATTTTGAGATTCTCCATTTGGACAAGTTTTTAAGACCTATTACTTAACAAACTACTTTCAAACTCACTATTGCAGTCTCCAAACAGGTCTCTAGGAAGTGTGTCTACCCTGCAACCACAAACTGTCATACATTGAGCAGAATATAGGATTGATTTTACCTTCAATCCACCAATAACAGAGAGTGAAAGGTGTTAGAATCACTAGTCCCAGGTTTTAGCTCCTAATTCCTTCAATAGCAACTCTAAGTGTCAATCCAACTTCCTTGTACAGGTCTGATTCCTCTGTGCATGGTAACTGTCATTGAAAACTCGAAGGAGACTAAATGATTTGATCTGATTCTTTCTTCAACACCTGAGCAACTTTATTACAGAGATTGCTTCAAAGTTGCAAGAGATTTCATCGGTTAATCTTCAAGAAAATGAAACTTTTATTTGGTAAACCCTAGTTCAGGGTTTTGGAACCCTGATACAGCCCGAGGAGGCAAAATTTGATGTTTCTTCGTTATTTTTCAACTCACTCTCTACTGCAAGTTCCAAAAGGAATTTGACAACCTTTAACAACTATCTTTATGCACTAGAACTCATGATCAAGCCCCCAATCTCCACTGTAATCACATTTTCTCGATAACTCATTAGCATGCACTCTGTCTCAGTCCAGGATAGTCCTGATTTTAAACCTGAAGGATTCCTTCGTTCCAAGGTGACTGTGAAAGGGTATTTAAAACCCAAACCAACAAAATAACACAAGAGATCAATTGACTCTTCGAAATAACCTTCTCTACTGATGAGAGATTGATTGTAACTATGTTATTGATAAGTCTCAAGGCTCTGTAATAGGTTCTCCAAGAGATCATTAGCAAAACTCCTCCTTACAATGCAAAGTTACCCTCATTACTGCTAGAACCACTCTTCAGTAAGCAAAACAAGACTATTGGTTCATCAAGACCCCCATGCAAACCATCAATCCTACACTAATCATTTGTACTCATGCTCCAATCTACTATAGCCAGGGTATCAAACAACTAATCACATTAGACCATTAGATGCTATGAAAAACAAGAAAAGATCATCTTACCATTCTCACATGAACTTTCCTCTCTGAGATTAAGACTGTAATCATTCATGCATTCAATTTACTACTTATCATATACAACATTGAAAGATTTCAATCAACTTTTGCACACAATTCTTCTCTTAACAACTTCTTGAAGTTCTCCTTGTGATTCTCTTTCGAATGGAATGAGGTGATTCAGTTACGTTTGATCATTTATGTCTTTCAGTCAGTTAACACCGAGCACATTCCCTTAAACTCTTGATCACATGATTACACTTGACCATTCACTAGGAGCTTAACACTATTTTTGACTTCTAACACAATATTAGACCTAAAACACCTTTATTAAACCTCATTTCATTCTATTTCATTGTTTCAAGCTTGTTAACCTCAAGATTCCATTAAAACAACCATAACAAGACAAAAATGGCCTCCAAGACTCATCTTGCACTTTTTGGAGGGAAAATGAACAATTTGAATTTTGAAAGGCTGAGAACCCAATTGACACACCTAAATGACTTCTAAAGACCTCTAGGACCCACTAACATACCTTCAAGCGAAAATTTGGATGTTTCCACCCTCATATAGATCCTAGAGTTGATGCTCCTGCATCATAGAGCCCCGGATTTGGAGTTAGCCACTCCAAAGTCAAGGTTTCCACCTCGAATTCAGCAAAAGGAACCTCCATCTCAACTGGATGAGCTTCAGCAGAAGGAACCTACACCTAGGCAAGATGTGGCTAAGAATCCATTCACTTCCCAAGAGCTTAGAGATGAGTTTAGGCGAAAGAAACTATGTTTCGATTGTCGTACACATTGGGCTCCAGGGCATGATTGCACAAGGAAAGGAAAGGCCTAATTCATTGAGGTCTTTAAGGAGAGTGAGGGTGACAGAGATGAGGAGTTAGAGATCCACGAGATGGACGATGGAGATGGAGTTGCATTGGACATTACTAACGTGGAGTAGGAGGATGAGGCTTTTCCTTAGGGGATTATAGCTACATTATCTAGTACCCCGAGGTACAAGGCATTCAGGGTCAAAGGAGTTATGCAAGGTCAGCGCGTGGTCGTGCTGATTGATAGTGGGGCTACCCACAACTTCATTGATGCATCCTTGGTTGAGAGGCGAGGTCTACAGACAGAAGACTTAAAGGGCTTCAACGTTGTTGATGGAGAGTCTATGAGATGCACACAAAGAGTTCCACAGTTGAGCATCACTATGGCTGACTACACAGTTACTGATGATTTCCACATTGTTGATATTAGAGAGACCAACGTAGTGCTGGGAGTGTAGTGGCTTCACTCTCTTGGTGAGTTTCGAACTAACTTTCAAACAGTGGAGCTGAAGTTTAAGTCCGAGGGCAAGAATGTAATCTTGAGAGGTTTATCTACAGGAGCATCCAGAGTGGTTACGACCAAGGGAATGGAGAGGATTTTCCGACGCAATGAGGTGTTTTACTATTGCTAGCAAATGTGGAGTTTGATGGATATGGGTGTGACCAGTAGTATTGCACGTGAGATAGTTATAGAGATTGGGGTTACAGGTTTAGATCATCCGAGTTTATCATTGTGTTGCTTATCTTAGGTTTTGGTAGATTGGAGATCTCATTTGCTTGTTGAGTACTCCAAGAACCGACACACTTATGAGATTCTGGATGGTCACACACAGGATGACAGCTACAGATCGGAGGGCGAGATGATCTTCTATTAGGGCAGATTGTACCTTGTGCCAGATTTATGGTTGTGGATGGGGATAATGCGACATGTGCATTGTTCTTCCATGATTGGACACTTGGGCTTCGATGAGACCTAGAGGTTCATATGGGAGAGGTTCAGATGGCATGGGTTGAGGGAGGATATCCTCAACTTTATATAGGGATGTGCGGTTTTTCGTCATGACAAATCGGAGTATACAGGTTCATCATTGCCTGAGTTGACATGGCAAGTAATAACCCTTTTGAGGGTTTTTATTAAATATTCAATATGCAAATCTAAAACTGAAAATTGCAGCAGACTGTACACAAAACCAGCTACTTATTCTTTCCCCAAAAGATGCCAAAAATACCACAAAACAACACCACACAACTTGCCAATATTTAATATATGATATTTGGAATTTTTAGAAGCCAATATAACCAACAAACACAATGCTGGAAATGAAATACACACTGGAAATTGCAGCCACGAATTAACTATGAAATATAAATATAGAAGTCTCCAAAAAGTTATGCAACTCAAGATTCCGGCCTTTAAAAATATGGTAAATAAGATTAAAAAACCAGATTTATCAAATTCCTCGCCAATGTCTTTGAACCCTACCCTAGGTAGGTCGCTCCACCCTAGAAAAGTAGTATAACTGCTAGAAGCGCTAAAAAGATCTTTAAATCAGTTTCCTTCTTCAATGTCAAATGGTGATGAAGGGTTTTTCATCCTTCACCCAAGCCAAATGAAGGGTTTTTCATCCTTCAACAAGGCCTCACATGAGGGTTTTCGTCCCCAAGTGGATGACTAAGGAGCAATAAGCTCTCTTTTGCCAAGTATAGAGAAAATACGCCAAGCTCGATGCAAATGAACTCTCTTCTCCTTTTATATCTTTCCTTTGGTGCCAAAACTTAATTAGACAAGGCGGACCTGTATAGAACAAAAGAACACTAAAGAAAATATTATAATACCAGATAAAAAAATATTATAAAGTGTTCAAGGGTCTTCTCCTTCATTTCTTCTTCTTTGCCATGGAGAAGGGGTGGCAAGAAGACCAATTTTCAGCTCTCAGGTGGGAAAAAGGGACATTACAGTCCTCCCTCCCCAAAATTGTTTGTCCCCAAGCAATTGCAAACTCATTACATTCGCTGCCCTAATTTCTTCTATTTCTTCCTTTTGAAGGTTTTCATCCTTAAATGGTGGAAGTGGCATCCTAAACAAGGCATCTGCAACCATATTTTGCTTACATTTCATTTCAATAGTGCAAAAACAATTTAAATCACGCATCTCTTCTCCAAGAATCAGAATGTACAAGTCTAAAAATGATACATCATAATCTGATTTTATTCCTACATTCAACTGAAATCTTCCTCTCTCAATATTCCATGAAGGAATGCACTCAAAAAATGCAAATATACTGCTGCTCGTGGCTGTTAATGGCAGCCCCAATTTTGATTTTTGCACATTCAATCCTCTAATTATAGTATAACAATCACCAAACTGAAATCTCATAAAGGAAAGAAACCCCGTGAATAAAGTAAGGACTGAAATTTGATTTGCATATTCTGAAAAAATAGGAGCAGCAGGCCCACAATTAAATTCAGCACTTACCTTGGCCTTAAGTTTGAGAAAATCAGCTTCCCTAACGTACCCATGAATTATGATTTCATCATTTTCCAAGTGGAACTCATACTCCATGTGACTTTTTAAGGCAAGTTCCTCTAAATTTTGGATCTCTAGATGCCCCCAAACATTGTATGACTCAACTGAAACAAAAACAAAATAGTCTAAGCAAAAACTGTACCTCATCATAGGGTCATAGAATTGAAAAATAGAACCATTATTCTCCACTTCGATGACCATGTGAACAGCTGCAAGTTTACCATAGTGGTTTCCCTTACCCATACTTATTTTGGTTCTCTCGTTGAATCATGGGTTAACAACCCATAGAGAGAATATACAGAATTCCCTTCAAACTTATGCTTGCTAAAACATATCATGCTAGCATCCTCTTTCATCAAATTCCATAAGGAGAAAAACTGAAATTCTTACCTTTGTCCATGAGGTTTATCTTCACGCTTTGATAATTGAGAGTGAGCTCTCCCAATGAATGCCACCATTGAATTCCAAACACAATACCCAAGTCAACCATCACATAGAAATCAGCACAGACCTTGCACCTTTGGCTACACCCTTTGCCCTTAATCTTCCTTTTTCTTGGCATATGCTGATCATTAGAATACATACCCAATAAGATTATGGAAGAGAGTAATGAAATATAATTGTCATACCCTTTTAAAATTGTGAACTGTTTGGGCAAGTTGGGGAGCAATGAATTTGAAATCTTCTTGAGCCATGAGCTGCCCAATCGTCCCAACTCTTCCATTTTTATGGATTCTTGGGTTAGCCATGTTGGCTAGATTTTCTGCACAGCTGAAAACCTAGGCAGTTATGAAATAAATCTCCCTCATTTACCGGTGAGACTCCTGTGTAAGATTTTGTCAGTTTATGTGTTCTAATATCTATCTGTTGGTATTACTTTAACCGTGTAGCTCATGAACCATAGCTAGACAGTTCTGCAGCAAGTAAGCAGTTGTAAAAGAAAGGAAAAATCTGCAGAAGAGGAAAATAATAGGAAACGGAAGAAAGTAGAGAGGATGTGCAACCCAAGCAATAGTTTACAGAGTTGATTGCATGCACATAGATTAAAACAAATAGATCATTAAGCACATAATTCAAACCAAAGGAAACTTTCAGATCTAGATCTATAATAACACAAAGTTTATGAACAGATCTATAAAGAAAGTAAGAAACAAAATGCACCGTTGACACAAAGTTCTCCAATAATCTCTTCTATATTCCTCTTCTTGCAGAAATCAGGGGTTTCAGCTCAAAGTCTAGAACACAAGAATGCTGATTACAAATTTTGATCCTTTAACCCGTAGGTTCTTTCTCTACTTATAACATGTAGAGAGGAAATTACAAATGGAAAACTATAATTGAACTAGATCATAAACAAGAAGTAAAGAGAACATTTGTCAATCATCTTCCTTTAATTCCTCTTTTAGTGACATGCATCAGGAGTTCAAGCCAAAATTGTGCACATCTGTCACTTAACTCAAAGAGTCATTCCAAATAACTTAAAGTAATGGTTTTTAAACCAATAACTTTTAAGTTTACAATTACATCTGGGAACATAAGAAATAAGAGAAGAAAGAAAAGAAGGAAGATCTGTCGACTGTAAGTCCTACACTCTCTTTTTGTTTTGATACTGAGTATACTTTTCGAACATATAGTTCAACAATTTCCCATCCGCTTTAGCCACAACTTCTTTCTCTGTCTTGAATTGCAGCAATCTTTCATTCAAAACTTCGATGCCCACTTCCACCTCCTTGAAACTAGGCCCAAACTTCTTAATGTCTGATTGCAACGTTACCAGCTTACTGATTGAATTCATCGTGAAAGGCTTAACGGCTTCATCAATCCTCTCTTGAATCATCAGAAGAGATCTTTCTAGGGAATCAGGCACTTTGTTGGGAATGGTCCTTTTGTATGAAGGAACGTTCCCGACCACTTCCTCATTGGTGAAAGCAATTACATTGCTTGACAGTGACGATGCCATACCCTTAAGCACCCGCATTCTTTTCCGCATAATTCTAAAGATCTCCAAGCGGAAAGAGACTGTGAATTCAAGTTGCTTCCCTTTTCAACCGATCCATCAGGCACAATTCGTTCTGCAATCAAAACCTCCTTCAGCAACTTATTTATCTCGACCAAAGTGCCCAGGTTACTTTTAACCACTGTATTCATATCTACTGGGCTTGTCACTAGTTGCTTCAGCTGAACTAATGCATCCGTCATGACCTTTAGGCGAGTTGGCACCTCCCTGAGCTGTACAGAAGCTTGGCGAATGATTAGGCTCTTCCAGTCGTCGATAGCTTTAACTTGGTTACCTGCATTTTCCACTTCCTGCATCAGATGATCACTCACCTGTTCATGTGCTGAAATTGGCTGAGAGAAAGGTTTGGCAACCTTAGCAATGATCTCGCACAACTGGGAAACCTACTTTTGAAGTTCAGCTTTTTCTGCCTTCTCTTTGTCAAGCTTAAGGAATAAAACATTTATTAGTGTTTGAGTGTCTTGCTTTAATCCTCCGGTAGTAGTTTGACCTATTGGCACCTTGGTTACTGATATATTTGTTGCCGTAAGCTTGCCTTTTTGCTTTCCCTCTGCTGGAACTGTTACCTCAGCGAACTTTTGCCCTGATTCTTCAATAATCAATCTAGAAGTCGCCTTAGCAACTTTAGGTCTTCTATCTTTTCCGCCCAAACTCAAGAGCAACTGCAAGTCATGTTCCTCCAAGTTGATTTCCTCTCTAGCTTCTAGGATTGACTGCGAAGCCAACCACTTTGAGCAATTGTTTTTCGAAGAATGAGAAGTCATTGAATGCACCACCATCTCGTGCTCTGGTTCCTCTCCATCCGAGTTTGCTACAGTGTCGTGACTGCCATCTTCTAAATTGTCCAAAGACAATGCCCTTTCAAACTTTGCCATCTGCAACATTAGCTTTTCTTCATGAAGAGGTGAAGATCCGAGTGGCTGAGGAGAAAACACAAACGTTGCTGGATATAATGGCGGAACGACAAGATCTCCCTGAGGTTCAAAGGCAAGTGAAGTGCTGCGAGTTGACGCTGGAGAAGTTAGAACTAGCACCATAGCCATAGAAGTGACATTTTCCTGTGTCTGAAACTTCTTGTGCACTTTGAGCTTTTTAGGCCTTCTACTGCTTTCACCTTCGTGCTGTCTTTTGGAGTCTCTTGCGCTAAGGTTGCCTGTGATCTGATTCATCAAAGCTTCATTAAGGCAATACCCCTTTGTCAGCAACCAGTTCGAGGTATTGACTAGAACCGCGACAGATCTTTCCTCGATCGTGTGGCAACCACCAATGTTTTCCTGAAGAGCAGCTCTATCCCCTCCCATCTGATGATAAGTGCCAAGTAACACAGGCCCATCATCTGTGAGATCTACAGGTATCTGAGCTAATCCATAATCAAACACTTGTTACGCCGATAACCTACTGAAGTCTTTCTTTCTGACTTCGTACTCTTTTCTGCACTTCATTCAGAAGTCTTCTAATGAAGGCACATGTGAGTATTCCTGGGAGATTGTCTTCTTTGCTACCCCATATGGATCGAAGTTCAGCCGTGTTGGGAAGAACTCATGCTCATACTCAGAAAACATTTCAGCTTCGATTCCTCTAGCCTTGTAAATGCTCTAGTAGCTATAATAGCCTACTGTGATCGGAAAGGAACCTGTAGACTTGTGCCGCTTTGATTGTAGGTCATGCATCTCCACAAGCTGCTTGCACAACTCCATGATGACCCACTTGTTGCTTGGATATCTTGGCAATTTGACTGGTACTCCCGAAAAGGTGGTTACCCTGAGGTATGTGAAGTCTACAAACTGGATGAAAATACAGCCATGCTAGGATACAACGTCCCAAGCTTCTTTGCTCACCCTGTTGGTCTTCATATCACTATTGAATTTGCAAATGAATCCGTAGAAGAATCCATCGTTGACCACCTTGTAATCTTTATGGCATTTAGGAATTGTCAACTGTGGGTAGCACTCAAAAATGGGATCCTTCAAGAGTATGCCCCGTCTATCCAACTTGGAAAATATAGCTTGCGAAAGTGCTGCGTATACCAGGTATGAAGTCATCTTGAAGTTGTACGTCTGCCTCACACTTCGGAGCTGCTCACTGGTGTTATCACCGATGATCTCCGCCCAATTGATTATTGAATCAACTTTGTTGATTTCAATGGTTATAATGAAGGCATACATCCATGAGCGAAAGTTGTTAGTGTTGGCTTCTCCATTTATTCTGCATAGCAATTTAGTAATATCATCCACTTCCTACACCAAATTGGATCGTGGAAGAGTCCTCGGGAACTTTGATGGAGCCCTGGGCCCTTCATATATCTGCTATTCATTATGCCCACACAGTCTGCTTTGTGCTTCTCCCATCTATTGCCAACGTCCAACATGCTAATTGTAGTCACCACCGGTCGCGTAGGAATCTTCAGACAATAATTGATGAATTGTGCATCCAGCCTGATTATCGTCTTTCCTGCAACATCCCGGATTGTTCTGGATAGGAGATGGTATGACCTTGCACACTCCATGACAAATTCAGGCAACTAAGTTGTGACTGGGAATGTTGAAGCTCAAATAATTCCACTGCTTTTTATTGCCCGCATAAGAGACGTCTTTCCAGCCGTGGATTGTTGAGTATTTTGTCAATGATGTCAAAGGTACAACATTAGTGTTGATGGAAATATTGAGGTTTGAATATTTGTTTAATATTCAACATTACAACATTAGTGTTTGTAAAATATTTATCCATGTCAAGATTAGTGTGATGTCAAAATTTGAATATTTTAATATTCAACATCACCAAGGAATCTTACGACACATGGCGGGATGTGTAAGAGATATTATGATGCATAAGAGATTCTATGGCAGCTTATGATGCGTAAGAGATTCTATGGCAGCTTATGACGCGTAAGAGATTCTATGACAACTTATGATGTGTAAGAGATTCTATGGCAGCTTATGATGCGTAAGAGATTTTATGACAGTTTATGACATGTAAGAGATTCTATGGCAGCTTATGACACATAAGAGATTTTATGACAATTTATGACGTGTAAAAGATTCTATGATGCGTAAGAGGAGTTACTCTTACATGTGTAAGAGAATATTTCTATTTGGAGCAAATTGGCCCATGGTATGGGCACGTGGTTTTAGGGAAACCACAAGTGGTTTTTCCTATCCTTTCTATAGAAGCAAGTGTTGTGTGCACATTTTGAGTAGAGCAAGAAAGAGAGCATTTTGCATGAGTGTGATACGTATGTGAGCTGATATTATAAATCTCTTAAGTGAGTATGAGTATGTGAGAGAGAGAATATAGAAGGAGAAATTATCATTGATTTGTATTGCAGATTTTTTGGAGTGGGTGCTTCGGATTGGGGATTGGTGTCTCCAGAAGTTGGTGTTTCGAATCGGAGATTGCATAGTCAGTGATGTTTGCAATCAAGGGCTGAATTGGTGTTTGGCTTGGAGATTGGTGTCTTATGTGAGTGGGTGCTCACACTTTGTAAACACTATTTTTTTGGCTGGATTTGGACAGTAGATCCAAGCAGTCTCTTTTGGTGGATGTAACGTACACTGGGTGAACTAGGGTATATCTGGTGTTATGTGCATTTGATTTTTGTGTATGCTCTCATTTTACTTTCAGATTTGAATATCTTGTTAAGTAGAAAATTAATAAGTTGGAGGAAAAGTTTTTATTGTCGAATACTGATTCACCCCCCCTCTCAGTATTCTTGTGCTTCTAACACTGTCAATCAATTCGGAGAGGGGTTCGGGGCCTAAATCCGTGTCATTGATATTAGCAAATCTGGATGTAATGCATGATTCCACTGATCCTGCATTCCGCTGATCCTTCTCTTTCATCCCGCTTCATCATGGCCAAAATAATCTTTATTTGAGAAACCTTTGTCTGAACTCTTTTTCTTTTAATCTTGCCGGAATTCTTTGCAATTGGTGCAGATCTAGTAATTTCTTCAGATTCGGAAGATATATTCAATGTACCTGACATTGATTTGAACTTCCTTTCACTTATATTAGCATCTGTAATGAATACCCGCAATTAATTCAGACGAAGACGGATTCCAGAGCATGAACACTTGATTTTTATCACAAAAATCTGCATATAAAGCCCGCTGCCCTAAAATTTGAGGTTTTGCTTGCATGCAAAACAAGCATAAATACTTTTAACTTCACCTGAGCACTTATACCAACATGCAGATAATTAACAAGGCTTAAAGCAAACTCCTCCAACCCTAGGCGCCAAACTTTGAAGCTTTCCGGCAATGAAAAACACTTTTTGATGCAAAAATCCTCCTTCCTTGGGCGCCAAAACTGTCTGGGCTGCAAATCTTTGCAAAAAGAATTAATTATATCTTCATTATGGCAGCCCATGCTTATATAACCCTCAGCATTCTATTTCTAATAATTGTCCACCCTATTCCTGACAATTAATTAATAAACAATGATGTTTATTCACCCAAATTGGCCTAGTTTTGCATGTTGCTGGCTACCATTAAATAAATTTTATTTATTTATTTTTAGCATGCTACCTTCAATTCTCTTTGACTAGCCTTCAGGCATTGACTTTCTATTTATCCTTGGCGCCAAAATTAGGCAGAAAAGTCATCAATATCATTGTTTAATCACCAAATGGGTTGCACTTTTTGGCATGGGTGAATTCTAACTTTAAGAAGTCAACTTCTGATGGAAATTTTCACCCTGCAACGCAACTCTAAAAATCCCTTCTTCCACCTAAGTGATTTGACTTTCATCATGGGAATTTTTACCCTGCAAGGCAGGTAATAAATTCCCACTTGCCTGTTGCTTCTAGTTTTCCCACTGCAGCTTAAGTGACTTTCCAAAAAGTGCGACTTGCATTAAAATTAGCCCCCTTTGAAAAAGTGTGACTTGTTTGGGTAAATAAAACCTTCTGATGGGAAAAGTTAGCCTACTAGACAAGCGAAAAATTCTCATCGGTGCTTTAAGTGATTTTTCTTTATTTTATAATGGGAATTTTTACCCTTCAAGGCAGACAAGAAATTCCCGCTTGCCTCTTGCCTCTAATTTTCCCATCACAGCTTAAATGACTTTGACTTCATGGAAAAAAGTACCCTGTAAGGCAGGTAATAAATTCTCATCTGCCTGTTGCTACCAATAATCCCACTGTAGTTTATAAACTCACTGATTCCAGAAAATGCGACTTGCCTGGGAGAGGCTTTTTGTGCATGACTTCATCATTTTTGGTTAGCAGTTTGCATTTTGACGCTGATTCCTTCTGGTGTTGTGCCGGTAGATGATCTCCAGATGCTTCGGGCAATTAAACAGACTATACTGGCAAAAGAATTGACCTAGGGGAATTTCAGAGAGAAACCGAGGAGAACACCAAAGAAAAACGCAAAAGAAATAAATAAAAGCGAAAAATGTTGCCAGAAGTTGCAGACAATGCCCTGAATTCATTCCTGGTGAAAACCCTAATTAGACGAGTGAAAACTGGCATGCAAAATCGCAACAGGACTCAACCGGAGCACAATTTACTTCAAACGGGGCATTATTTATTTAATAAATAATTAAATAAAAATTTCCCGCAAACAAAACTTGGCAGAGGGATAAAACGAGTTTGGGCATCTGGGTATTGGTCGAAATTGGCTCGTATGATACACTGGGAATATCCGAACATAATACAGACATCTTCTGGCAATAAAAACACAAAAAGACCCATTATTTTAAAAAGAACAAAAAAATTTCAAATGGGTAGTCCCAGATTTCAGGGTGAAATCTGGAGACACCAAGCCACATAACAAATGAAAAGTTAGGATCACCATTATGACCTCCACACTTCATGCCAGAGCTTCCTTTCATACTAACTTTAAAATCAGATATTCTTCCCTTGGGAGACTCCATCATATACCAATTGTTAGAACACCATAGAGATTGAGCCCAAGAGTCTATATGCCCTTTGCAATGAATAACACTTCTTACCTCTTTACCTCATGAAGTATGATTTGCACAAAGGTGTTCACTCATTAGTGACAAAAGAGATACATCATGTACGAAACATGAGTATTCCTAACCATCCACTCATGGTAAAAAATTTGAAATGATGCATAGGCAAAAACTGAAATACCTCAATGCCAGGGGCTGCCCATAACTCTCAAAAATTCTGAGTTTAAATCAGCATTCAAAAACACCTTACCTTCATGATCTTTCGCTTTCCAGGTGCTTATCTTCCGTCTATCTTTGCTTGATGCTTTCCTGACAATTCCCCCATGTGCTTGAGCGTTCATTAGGCTGAAATTTCCCTCAATTGACCTTTTTGCTGCCGTTAGCTACAGTCCAGCCCCTTCATCTTGTTCTTTATGGAAAGTTTTCACCCATTTCCATGGCCCAAAAGGGCTTGTTGAGGTATTATCATCACAACTCCAATTTAATCTTTCAAACATAAGTATATCAAGCGGATGGCCAACCAAACTAAAAGAGGAAATGGTTACCTTAGTATGCAAACCATGGGCCTTGGAAAGAAGGTTACCTTTTGTTACTTCAATCTCAGCTCTTGTGCCTAGAGTGGCACCTAGAGGGGCATGTTTTTTGATACATGCATAACTTGGGGTTTTCCGGAAAGGATGTAAGTATCCCCTATCACTCAATGTGCACCTCATTCTACCCATATTTGTACCAAACTGATGATGATGATCAGCTCCATGTGAGGGTGAACTAGGCAGCAATAAATCTGAAATGTATTCGATCCTCGGACTTGCAACAAGACTTTCATCCTCTTTCCTTATCCTCTTTGCTACTTGGAGCTTCCTCCTTTGGCACAACCATCATACCTTGTTCACATGTATTTGGAATATCTTGGTGGCTCTTACCCAAGCTTAATTTTTTGTCTTTGGGTTCTTTATTGTCCGCTGTTATAAACGGACCAGCGAGC
Organism: Taxus chinensis; assembly: GCA_019776745.2. Lineage (NCBI taxonomy): Eukaryota > Viridiplantae > Streptophyta > Pinopsida > Cupressales > Taxaceae > Taxus > Taxus chinensis. The sequence continues at coordinate 381,352,066 of CM034151.1, forward strand.
TGACTTTTATCATTTCCACTCGGGAAATGGATTCCATCCATCCCTATCATTACCTTTTCTTGTTCACAACCCCCTCTTTCATCTATAAATTCATCAAATGCAAAAATATCATCATTATTAGTCAAACAATGATCAATACTTCACCATGTTGACCATCTAGAGCAATAATGGAGGTAGGGGCTGAATCATTCTTTATGGCTCTTTTCCCTCTATGGTGCAAATCTGGAATAGTGTGTTCCTCATTCCTTGGCTCATGTTCCACAATTTCATTAAACCCTTGTGTCACTAAGGTGTTGTTAGGAGACCCATCCAAGTGATCAAGTGTGGCAAGAGGATTGGAGATTTTTAACCCTCCCAAGGGCTGCCCCTTCTCAAAGACCTGCTGCTACAATTTAACATCCAATTTCTTGTTCTTAGGGCAATAAGCATGCCCATCATTTCCCAACGAACTTGGGGTTATGTTCTCTTCTTCAACAAGTTCCATAGCCATTGCTTGCTTGGCCAACAAAGTGGAGCTCTTTTTTACTAGGGTAGGGGTATTTTTCCCAAAACCCTTGTGCATGCCACAGGGTTTGGAACGAGTTCCAATGCCCACTCTTTTTGTTTCCAAATTTATGAACTCTGAAAATGTTAGGGCATCACGGATCTTCTCCGGAAGAGCTTGATATTCCTCAAAGAGAGTTACCACCTTGTTGACTTTCGAAAACCTAGGCTCTTCATTGAAAGTACCTTTTTGCACCTTCATCCATTTGTCCATTGAAACCCTAGGCCTTTCAGAATCCATGCTCTGATACCACTGTAATAACCCTTTTGAGGTTTTTTATTAAATATTCAATATGCAAATCTGAAACTGAAAATTGCAGCAAACTGTACACAAAACCAGCGACTTATTCTTGCCCAAAAAGATGCCAAAAATACCACAAAACAACACCACACAACTTGCCAATATTTTATATATGATATTTGGAATTTTTTAGAAGTCAATATAACCAACAAACACTGAAAACACACTGTTGGAAATGAAATACACACTGGAAATTGCAGCCACAAATTAATTATGAAATATAGATATAGAAGTCTCCAAAAATTATACAACTCAAGATTTCGGCCTTTAAAAATATGGCAAATAAGATTACAAAACTAGATTTATCAAATTCCTTGCCAATTTCTTCAAACCCTATCCTAGGTAGGTCGCTCCACCCTAGAAAAGTAGTATAACTGTTGGAAATGCTAAAAAGATCTTCAAATTAGCTTCTTTCTTCAATGCCAAATGGTGATGAAGGGTTTTCATCCCCAAGTGCATGACTAAGGAGAATAAGCTCTCTTTTGCCAAGTATAGAGAAAAAACACCAATCTCGATGCAAATGAGCTCTCTTCTCCTTTTATATCTTTCCTTTGGCGCCAAAACTTAATTAGGCAAGGCCGACCTGTATAGAACAAAAGCACACTAAAGAAAACATTATAATATTAGATAAAAAATATTATAAAATGCTCAAGGGTGTTCTCCTTCGTTTCTTCTTCTTTGCCATGGAGAAGGGATGGAAAAAAGACCAATTTCCAGCTCTCGGGTGGGAAAAAGGGACATTACATGGGATAGCCCTCCTATTTATTTTACTATTTCTATGCATGGTAAGCTCTTCACCCATGTGCTAATTAGTGGAGGGACGGAGTTGACTCAGTTACCTAGTTATTCAGTAGGTTTTATATTGTCAATTGATTGTTTATTGGAGTCTTGGGATTTTTCCCCCACTGGACACATTGAGACACATTATGAGGAACCTTGCACTCACACAAGTGTGGGTCATGTGGGAGAGTTGGCACGCTTTGTGCTTATACAGGTTGTTTCACAGGTTGATCCAGAGGATGCCATAGGCTTCAGAGGGGACTTTCGTACCCATGGATTGATTGGAGAGGTAGTGAGTGATCACATGATGACAACTTCACATTGGTAGGGACTGGACAAATTGGTAGTTTCAGTGTGGGTATTAGTGGAGAGTTGGTGTGGGCATCATATTACTTCACGGGCAACATTGTTCTCTACACGACATGGAGAGCATGATGACTACATGAGGTGTCTTGGTTACTTCGGATCACACCGATCTTTGGTTGACTGCAAGGTGAGGTGGAAAAACTTAATTTGTGGTATTCAACTTCTGCAACATGACAAGATAATGCTTGGGGTCAATCATTTCTCGGGAGGGGAGGACTGTAATGTCCCCAATTCCGAGCAGATGGCCTAGGAGGCTTTTCATCCATCTTAGCCTTGGTCATGCCCATGGGCTAGTGACGTTGATCATTATTGGGTATGGTTTGCACCTTCATTTCACTTATAGGTTATGTTTCGACATTGGACACGTACTTTGAGGTGACTAAAGTGAAATAAGGTTGTGTGATGCTCCCCTATGGTACTTTATGTTTGAATTTTGCGTTGGGATAACTTAAGTGTACTTTTGGCTTAGTGGTGATAAAGTAACTTCAGATATTTTATTATTATGTGGTTTTTCCGCCAAGGAGGTTGATAGGGTTCTTTTAGGCCCTTTGTTACAATGAGAAATTATAAAAAGAAACACTTGGGGGAGAGGAAGGCATTCATTCATACTCACTTTTTTATGATATTGAAGTCATTGTTGGTTGCATGTTTTTTGCTTGTGGAGTAAGATCCCACAGGAACCCTAGCTTTGGTGGTGAGAGATCCACTCCTAGCTAGCAGAGCACTCTTCGGTGGTGAGAGATCCTCCCTAATTTGCTAATTTGGAGTTTCATTCAAATCAAATTTTCAGATCAAAATTATCAAAGAATTTCAAGGGTTTGCTCAGTCTCGGAGAGAAATTATTTGGTCTATACTTCAGCCATCTATAGATCAGATTATTCCCAGTGTTTGAGGCAAGCTTGGCGAATTCCCAAGAGGAGTTTCATTCAATTTGGGCATTATTTATTTTCAGATCTACTTACTTATGGCTTTGCAACAGTGTTTTCTAGGGTTTTTGGTTGGAGTTTTTCAATTTTTCATGTTGAACTGATTCGTTATAATTTAAATATATTGTTGTCCGAATTTCAGAATTTATAAAGATCATTTCAGCTCCTTGTGAATTTTTGGAATTTTGAGGCAGTTTCAACAGTTAAAATAAAATCATATCTGAGAGATAAAATTATTTCTCTTGTTTACTGTTCTACATATTTTTCTAAGGTATTTGAAGCTTTTGAATGGTGTTAGAAATTATTATTCTAGAAAATACAAATTTTTCTTTGTTTCTGCATATTGTTGTCCTAAAAATCAGAATTTCAGTTCACTGTTATTTTTATATATTTTGTGAATTTCAAGTGATATCCCACAAGGGATATTTCATCATTCATCTTGAGGCTTGATGTAGGTCTATTGTAAAGGGTCTTTCAACCATTTCCCTTGCACTTAGATACCTTTAATAAGGTGCTTTGGAAACAACTAGCTAAGCCTTAATTGGTTAGATGATTTATTTATATTTTAACATTTTTTCTTTAATGGTTGTCTTTTCCAAAGAAACATATACAATGCAATCTTATCTATGAATATTTTTGGTCTATAATGTCGGTGGAAATATTCAGCATCATTATTTTCTTCCTATTTCTTGTGAAGATCATAGGTTTTTAGAGATACCATATATTCTACATTTCCATCTGTCTAAGGCAAGCTTCTATTGATGCATGTTGGCATCGAGTTTCTTCTTTATGTGGTCTTCCCATAAATCTTTTCACGACCAAGAAGCTTAGATCACTCTTGGTTAGATCTTTTTCCATTATTCATTATTGATTTTATGGAAATAGATGTCTTGAAGGATAACATGGAAAATAACTTTATTAGCATTGTCATTTTCTCTTTCGACTCTTAAGGAAAAATATGTAGGGGATATCATAAGGACACACCTATCTTCATAATCATTCTTCACACATCACGTGTAATTGTTAATATTAGGGTCATTAGGAGATGGGGACAGGGACAGGTGCCGTTATGGATGATGTCAAAAATAGATTATATTAATTTACTTAAATATTAGAAAAATAAAAATATCAATATACGATGCATAAACAAACTTTGAAAATATGTTGAATGCATACAAGATTAGAGTTTGAGGGTACAAAAATAAGATTAGGGGGTTAACCAATTAGGGTTAAGAAGTAGTGATAGAGGCCACTTTGGCAATTTTTTTATTATTTATTTTCATTTCATATTTATATCTGTTTTTTCAAAGGAGCCCCCCTTTCAAGTTAGGATGCTCCACAAAACATGTGAGGAGATGTGGAATGACGTACCCTCATGTTGGAAGACATCTCTATGCCCATCTCTATTACCAAAGAAATAACCGCATCTTCTAGTTGTATCCTCGGTCACCGGAGACATGTCTCCCAATTTCATTTCACTGTTTAATATCTGTACATAGATATCTCTTGATGATTTTCTGATGTCCATTCTCATTCATGTTGCACGATTCCGAAACTTAGCATCCTTATCAACCACAAGAATTGCACTCAACATAGATGTTCTTGTTTCTTTTTGCATATTTGACATTTTTACCAAATGCCAAATATAGATGTATGGTTTCATGTCTAGCTTTCTAAAGCTTTAAAGGTTTATATTAATTTTATCAATGTTTTCCCTCTTATTCCGACGTAATGTGATAGATTTGTGGTTTCATTTATTGGTTTTTTAATTTGCATATAGTTTGAGTTTTTGTTTAGTTTGTAGTTACCAAACTCTTCTTGTAGCAAAATATTTTTGTTGGCTCAAACCTCCAATTGACGGAAAAAATAAGAACTTTACTCATTGCAGCTCAAGCAAAATTAGATGGTAAATTATGTATATGAATTAGTGATTGGGCTAAATGGAATTTGCAAAAGATTGCTACTTATTTTTTATTCAGATAAACTAGCATATGTTGCTGAGTAAACGAATCCAATGAGGAAAAGCTTTATAATTAATGTTATTCTTTCATTAAAATGAACTTCAGTAAATTCAACAAAGAGAGAACGATAATAGTGAATCCTCATCCACACTAAGCTAAACTCAATGATTTTTACATTGACGTTCCTGTTCTGTTACATTAGTTTATAATTAATGTTTGTCTCAATTAAATAAAAATATAAAATGATGAATGTTTATGAATATTATGAATTTCAGATTGGAGCTTTTGCGGCTCCAGATAGGATACATTGGGCCCCGGGTCTACCCAAAACTAGAAGTGGAAAAATTATGAGGAGGATACTGCGAAAGATAGCATCAAGGCAATTGGATGAACTCGGTGATACCAGTACACTAGCAGATCCAGGTGTAGTTGACCAGTTGATTGAGCTAAGCAATATGTAAAACATTATTATTGTGATACATTAAATCTGATCAATGGTTCGTGGAAAAATGTGATCCATTTTCATTCTGTGTTCCAGTATATCTGTTTGTTTGTTCACACTTCACAGATATGCGCCTCACCTAATTGTTTAACATTTTTGAGTTTCATCTTTATAATTAGCAGTAGTACCTTCAGGAAATTCCATGTATAATGGATTTGGCAGCACTACATTTTCAAGTAGATCTCATTTATCCCACCAGAACAGTTTTTTATAACTGGTTTTTGTGGGAGATATACTCAATCGTGTGTAAGATGTACCATGTATTCCATTAAATTATTTAGAGAGTTTATGGAGTATTACTTAGAAGCATCGTAAACATTGTACAAAAAAGACCTATATTAAAAATTCTTGATGTGCTGATTCCATGCCAATTCTTGATTATGCATTTAAAGATTATTTAATTGTAAACTATGGCCGTTGTCACAAAATGCATTGTATTGACGACAATATGGGTGTCGCTACAGTGCTTTGATTAACCATGTTGTTAAGGAGACAATCAGGGAATTATTTGTGATGATATGGTACCATCTGCTAACAATAATTACAGGGTTTATCCTTGCCAGTGTTCTTCTACAGTAGTGATGAGTGATCTTAAGATTGACTTCAATGGAGACTATAGTTGTGGGTGTTCTTGTTATCAAAAATATTGATAATGATCCGACAAGGTTGTCTAATTTCTGGTTATAGCATATAGAAACTGCCATTGAAGATAGTAATCTCGTAAAATCTCAACTTGTGATGTTTGAAATCAACATTCTTTAGTTTCAAAATTGAAGGATGGCTATGAGTTATCCCTTGTTGTAAGTTGTTGCAAACCTTTTCATGGAGCACTTTGAAGAAGAGATATGTTGCAATGAGAATTGTTTCCACAAAAAACTTTTGTACATGCTTTTGTCCAATAAAATTTGTTTTTAACAACTATGGATTGTAGAAAGATTGAAGTATCTCATAGTTACCCTGCATCGAAGGGGTCTATTTATCAAAGTAAGGCTTCCTAGGACATTGAGAGTAAAGCTTTCAAAGACAATTACAGATTTGATTCCCACAAAGAAATGTTAGGATCATGGGATTCTTCCCGCTCTTGTGGTGATTGTAACACCACTATTTACTTCATAAAAAACTAAGGGATTTTTTTTTTTAAAATATAATACAGTTTATGCCTTCAATGAATTTAATACGCAGTAATTAAATTCTACCATACGCGAGTTATAAATCCCGTAAGTTATCTTACGCTGAAATGAGTAATCAACATTTACAACAACTGTTGAATTAAACCAACATTAATTAATGTTCAGAATCCAATCAGACAATCTATGAGCCAATACACCCAGTGTATCATTTGGTTAAGCCTTATTATAGGTTGAGAGAACTTGTGATGTCTTCTTAGCGTCCTTCGGAAAGTTACTACGGTAACCATCATCTGAATCCCAACACTACAACAAGAAGACTTGGTAAACAAACAATGCATCCAATTACATGCACTGTTATGACCATAGTTATTCGGCGTTGCGCTAGCAAGACGGATTCCAAGACTACACATAAGCCTTAGGAACTTGTCTTCCCTTCACCTCACAATTGTTCCAGTCATAGTCATTGGGATACGTTTCCATTGTTTAGGTTATTAAGTTTGCTATAATACATCCTAGTAATCATGTGTTTAAATCCGAACACCGAAGCCATAGTTAACATAACTCAGCTTTCGAGTCGTGCAACTCATGCCAACACCACTTCGGAATTCCTACAAGAAAAGATGCATCCTCGTAATGACCTTGGTCATTACATGTCCGCCCCTCTACTTGTAGCCAACCTGAAGTGATATGGGTATTACACACTGGACACGAGAGTTGTGTCATGTTTCGTGTCATTGGTTATTATTCACTATGTTATCTAATTTAGTTTGCAATCATGCAACAATTAGGGCCCGACGACAGTACACAAACTGAATCATCTTGGAATAGCTATGAGAAAGGTTGCGGATGCGTGATGACTTGCGTCATCACACTCTGTCACCCTACCCGTAGCCATTCCAAACTAGCTCGGTCTGGATATTGCCGCTTTGCTTTGCGACATTTAATTGCAACTTGAATGAATTCATTGTTATACATTCATGATAAGAAAGTTACATTATTTTATTACTCGTTATTTGCTAATGATCGTAATGCAACAACGACATATCATACGTTGTGACTATCTCTTTCGCATCATTGCAACATTAGCTTGTTATCGTCCATATGATTAATCATGAAGCGTATGATTAATCAATATTCACTCCTCTTATTTTTCATCGTTAAAATATGTCACCTTATTAAATATCCTACAATTATTCCTTTAACCATGTTGTTGCTTTTATTCCAATGTCAACACAACTTAATCCTTTGAGGGATAAGTTTGCTACCAACACGAAGCAACAATTATACTCTTAATGATTTAATCAAATAAGATGAATTATATCATCCTAATTATCTAGGGATTAGATATAAGTTCATTATTTCCATTACCTCTTTTGTATACATCAATGAGTTCTTGCTTCATTACTATTTATATTATATTTAATTACCTCACTTATACCTAATCATCCTTAACAATGTTGAGGTCATAAACCCCCGGTATGATTTACACTAATTCATTTCCTGAACAAGAGTTCAATATATTACACATGTTTGTCTTTATTTTGCATCATATCATACTACAACTTTACTCTTTGTGAAACATTATATAGTACATGAGGCATCTCGTGATTATGAAACATTTCACATTAATACAAATCTATATTAATTACATCACTGTTATACACACACACACACACACACCCATATATATATGCCTAAGTTACAACCTTCATTACTCGAAATTCTCTTTATTTGCATATTCATTTTCAATAGTTCCTTGTACCAGTCACAAGTGACCATTACAAATGGTCTTACAGTTCAACATGCTTTTACGCCTTTTACACTATCGGATAAGTCTTTTACATATGAAATCAAGTACAAAATCAATCTGGGAAATAGCCATCCAGTTCTTAACCCTTTCGTGATGCATATCAAAACCTACAACTGAAATTGATGTTTTAAAACATGGTCAGTTCAATTCGAACTTGCATGAAATGATACTCCCTTCACTCGTAGTTTATTCCAATACATTGCATAAATAAATTCATTACAAAAATTAACATACTCAGAATGCCATATAACTTTAGTAATGTATCTTAAGAATAAATGGTTGTCAGTCCTACTAATCATGGCTCTCAACAAGTAACTTTTACCCTCATACAACATCTTATAGTTTAAGAATTAGCAGTAAACCATGACAAAAAACTTAATTCCCTTTGTTAAATCAAGTCACGGTAGCCAATGAACTACTTATCCTCTATGACTTTCCATTCCTTCATCAATCCTATACACTATACCCTAAGGGAGTAATGATTTCTATAATATTTAATAAGCAGTGACATCAGTTGACTTATTTTGAACAAATCATCAAGTCATATCAACACCAAGAACTTCCCAGCAACATATTTAATCAACCACATTTGACTTCCTTTCTTTTGTTTGAAACTATATAACATAAATACTCTCATATTATCCACGTAAGGCCATGTCAATGCCCGAATCATATCAACATAATGCAAGATAAATTCTCTCACCTTCAAAACAATATGAGTAATGATTGACATTATCAATGAAATGAAAGATTTTAATGACGTCCACGTGATTGAAGAGTCAAAGGGACCAAGAAAAGCAGAAACATTAAGCTGAAACCAAGTTCTTTTCCAAATCCTCTCGCCTACTGTGAATCTTGAGCACAAAACTAGCAATCCTTTGAAGCTTTGCTTCCTCAAATAACTCATCTAGGTTGTCCACTTGTAAGTCATTTTTGTACTGGAAGCGGATGTCATCATATGCTGAGCATTCCATGATGAAGTGTCATTCTGTTTCAACAACCCCTGTACTGCAAAAAAGACAAGTTCTCCTTTCCCACTTTACTTTGGGAATAGTCCATCTGCCCGTTTCACAGCGAAGATGATGTGACCCGGTCCTTAGCTGAGCCAAAATAATCCTAGCCTGACCTTTGATATCCGCCCTTAAATAAGCTTTGTTATCATGAGCCCAAGTGGGGTTGAAATATTTGATATAGTGCGCTTTCTTACGACCAATATTTTCTGTCCACGTGTTGTTCCTAAACTTCTCCGCCACATAGTTTTTTATTTCCCTATTGCTGTTAGGGCATTCCTGGAAGTGGATGCCCCACTTCTCCATCCATTTGGTGTTCTGCTTCATCCAAGTTTTCTTTTTGCGCTCTAGGTTATCCTCTATAACCATTTTGGGCCAACGATGATTGTCCATGCTTTCCACTTTTTTCAAATAGCTTATTAGCCGAGTGATTGCCGAAGCTTCCATTGGTAACATACTTGCTTCAGCCAGTAAAATCTCATAAGGGACCGCTGATTTAACCTTGAGAGTGCTTGTGATTAAATGTTTTTGAATTCTTTCTACTTGTCTCCACCCATGCTTTGACATATTACTTCCCCAGACTTCACACCCATAAAGGGCCACCGGAGTGACCAACAGACCAAAGAGGGTTTTCTTAGTATTCCAGTCCCAAAGCTCAGCTTTCCTACATCTATTTTGGAGCGAGTATGATGCTTTCCAACCTCCTTGAATTCTTTTTGCTCTGCATGTTTCCCAGCTCAATTTGTGGTGAAAATCAATCCCCAGATATTTATATTTTGTAACAATTTCCAATGGCCTCCCTTCAAAAAGAAAGTTAGTATGCGTCCCTTTCCTTTTTAGAGAAAAAATCACGATTTTTGTTTTGTCAATGTTCACTTGCATCCCAACTTCCTGGCAGAAGAGTTCTACAGCTTTTAGATGCTCTCTCAAACCTTGAACTGTTGTTGATATTAAGATAAGGTCATCAGCATATAAGAGCAGCTTCACCACATATTCTGCCAACTGAACACCCCCTCCCTCGGTATTGTGTAACCATTCTTCAAACTTGTCGATGTATAGACCAAACAAAGTGGGAGAAAGAGGGCAGCCTTGCTTGACACCAATGTCACTACCAAAACACTCCGACATGCCTTCTCTAGTTCTGATTTTAGCTCCGACCTGCTCATAAAGCCTGTGCACTACAGCGCTCAGCTCGTCTGGAATCCCAAGTTCTTCCATCCTATTCCAAAGTTTGTCACGAGGGACCGTGTCAAACGCTTTTTTAAAGTCAACAAAACAACAAAAAGCTTCCTCACCTTGAGAATCCCAACCTTTTCAATCAAATGCCTGAGAGTTATGCAATGATCAATGGTTGAATGTTTAGGTCGGAAGCCTGCCTGTCCTTTTGATCTTTTACCCTCTCTTTTTGCCCAATTGCTGATTCGGCGCTCTATCATGCCCCCAAACAACTTACCAAACAGAGGATTGGTCATAATGGTGCGGTAGTTAGCAGAGTTATTGGCATCCCCACTTTTAAATAGAGGAATAACCACACTGGTCGTCCATTCTATTGGGAACCCTACTTGATTTACATTATTGAAGATTGTTTTGATATGTGGAGCAAGCACCTCGACCCCCCATTTTAAAAATTCAGCTTGTAACCCATCAACATCTTGTGCTTTTCCATTTGCTAGCTTTTGAATGCCGTATTTGATGTTGTCTTCTGAGAATAGCTTGACTGAAGTCTGGAGGATGGGAGGGCTATCCTGTTGAAGAGACCACTCATATAAAAGCTTCGCATATTCCAACCAATGTGCTTCTGTGATATTGTTTTCTATGTGTGTTTTCTTTTGTTGCAACTCTCTCCAAAATCCTTTGGGATTGTGTTTTCCGAGAGCAATTAATTCCAACCTCCTATTCACATAGGTTTCTTTTTTGTATTGAACCAGTGTCTTATAAATCTTTTTATTTATTTTATTACCTCCACTTTCTCTTATAGTTCTCTTGGCAACCTTACAATCCTCATCATACCATGGATTAGTGGGAAAAGTATTTGCAGCGCCCTTTCTGGGCTTAGATCTTTTGCAAGCACCTAAAGCCTTGTGAATTAAAGGTATCATTAGATTACTACCAACACACCCCCTTGCCCCCTTGATCGTATTGCACTTTAAATCAATTTTTGCCGATTGAAATTGTTGCTCAAGGGCAGCGAAAAAGATTTCCTAATTTTCTTTATTCAAAATGATTTTGCCTTGTTTTGGATATGACTCTGGCAAGTGATGGCCTTGGTTTCCTTGTTGTTGATTTGTACTGGTGGCAAGTTTGATTAAGAGAGGTTTATGATCAGATTTGAGCTCAATAGGAGAATCCCCAATTTCGAACTCGAGCAATCTACAAGTAGAACTTTGAGTGTAGATAACATAGTCCACAACACTTTGACCATTGTACGTTTTGCAAGTGATATTTCCGGATCTAGGCCAAGTCTTCATGCCATTACAAATAACCATGTCGTGTAGGCTACATAGACCTAGGAGCTCAACCCCGAAGAGCGTCACCCCTCCATTCCCATCTTGGGATAATCTTTCCCAAAACTTGTCATCTGCCTCATCAAGCCAAAGTGGATTTCCATCGTCACCTTTGGTGTTGTCCAACTGAAAAGATTGATTATTTGACGTTCTTGCATTAAAATCTCCCATCATAATAATTTCTCCGTCAGCACCAAACAAAGAAATGTCTTTTTTTATTGAAGCATAAGGGTCCTCACTATCTAAATTTCTTTTCTTATATGTCAAGTATATAATTTGAATACCTTAAATGAAACGAAAGAATCTTAATCTTAACGAACCATACAACTAGGGTTCCGACATACCGTACTATGTTAATACCTTCGTCATATATGACGGTACAAATGATTACAGTTGAATCCCAATAATATAAGCATATTCCCAATAGTCAGAATTCATGTAAGGTAAAAATGAATCTATTCAAAACCATATTTCAACCTAGAACCGTGTCATCAGGGCAACGTGCCATCTAAGGCTCATATTTAAAAGAGGCAACAACCGTAACAACGAAACCTCCCTGCCACATCGACATACACGATGGTTTTTTTGAAACCCATTCCCTATGAGAATCAAACCGACAATATCTAATTTATGCTTGGGAGGATTTACCCCAAGTTCTGACTGTTTCCTCCCACAACATGTAGGATACGAGCCCAATTTCGACTAACGCAGGTGAGTTTATCATTGGGATGAAAAGGATTCGGTTTAACCCAAGCTAAACGACTTATTCAACCCATATCCAGACCAGCAACCCAAAATTTCATGCACTCGTTAAAATAGAAACATTTTCCCCCTTCATATTAAATCTTTACATATCTCATAGTCATAGAAGATCTACACTATACCCATAATGGGTTTGACTAAAACATTGCATATTCATTCAAAATGGTTTTATACCATTTCCGGTCAAGAATCTGTATCATTCGAGTAGTAAGAAAACAAATGGACTCCATGCATACTCAAGCCGACACTTTCTTAACTCCAAACTGAAATAGCCTAAGATAAACAAGTTTCACAGTCACACGAATACCCCATAGTTACAAGATTCTGAACCATTTATCAAGCATTATAAAGAGATAAACGACAAGAAAAGGGTGTATCAAATCATGCCTAGGAAAAGAACAAATTCTTCTAGCAGTTTCCTTTTTAGTTTTCCCCCAAGCCGAGCTGAACAACGTACAACTCCTTCACAAAATCTCCAAAAACTTGCCACTGAAATCTCAGCAAACACTTCGAACGATAGTATCCCCGAATAGAATAATAATACCCAAAAAACGACGGGCCTAAACTTATTAAAAACCCCTCAAATATCTTCCCACAACTCTTAAAAATGTCATCATCATACTGATTAAATATCATTGAATAAACGACGTAGTTTGCTCACAGAATTAACAGATTCCACCAAAAATATTCCCCATAAATTTCAACATTCCGAGCTCTAAGGGGCGAAAGAATAGCCAAATACAATGAAACCAGCAATACGACATAACCATCAGTAGCTTCCTCCAGAAGCTTCTTGCTTCTACCAAGGCGAGTGAATGTCATTAAATGCATGTTGGTACTACTGTCAGTTTTTCCCTCTAATTTTCCCAGTTAAACTTAGCTAAAGATCCTTCTATCATGCATGGAAACTTAGTCATATTTAAGGGAGAGGAGTCACTAGTTGTGCACTCAAGTTGAGGGGTGTACAACACACATTTAAATACATCAAATTTTGAAAAAAATAATACATTTTAAAAGATTTTTTTTTTCTTAATCTAATTTTTTTTTTTTGAGCATTTTTATTTTATGGAAAGTAGTTTTTAAATAGATTTAAATCAAGTAGTTTTTCATACAAAGGAAAAAAAGGTGGACCATTAGTAGGGCATTATGTTATGCATTTTTTTTTCACTTATGTGGTATCATGTGATTGGGTGATTTTTGATGTGATTTGACGTGACACATTTTATTAGCTATTTTTTTTTCAAATGTTGAATGACAAATGTACATGTACTAGTCACTCATTTCACAAATACCCTCACCATTACTGGTCTATGCTCCACTATTGGCTCCTCTCCCTTATCACTTTATAAAACTTGCATGGAGATCAATTCGTCGATCAGTCAAAAATTAAACTCAAACAATTAAAATGCCAAGGTACTTCCTAATCCCCCATCTAGCTACTTCCTCCTTCATGGGTAGAGTGGAAACTAGTTTCTCACACAAAACCCTTCTAGATCATTGTGCTAACTTATTTATTGGTCCGAACCCATCGATGATTGACTCTCCCCATATTCCCTATTATATTTATTACATTATCAACTTGGCCTTGTACTACTGTAGAATTTCCTTTGGCCTTTTCCAATTTCATCCTTTCATCCCTGACAACTTTAAATTTGTCCACTTATTTCTCTAAACTCACTCCTTGCCGCAAACTTTCGATAGCTCGTTTGATAATTGTCTACCCCGTGTGTTGAGTTATAAACTTATGTGAGTTGCACATATTTCTTCCAGTGGGAACATCATCACTAGTGCCTTCATCCATTCTTGTTAGTATAATCATTCCTTCTACTAGGAACTCAAATTTTGGATTTACCTCATCCAAGTTTCTATGTGCATTGTACGCGGGGTTTTCTTCACTCCTTTCTCTAGTTCCCTCATTTGGTAAATCCACTATCACATGTACACTAGGTTAGTTTTCTCTACTCGAATTCACCTTGGCTCAAAATTTACTCATTGGGATGGCCTTTTTTTTACTCTATTACATTTCTACCTTCAACAAATTGTGCATGTTTCTATGTGTGCCCCTTCGATCACAAATTCATTTACTGTGTGCATCAGTGATAGAGTTATAGACTTCTCCTTTGAATAGATTCTTAAATCGATATGATAGGAGGTTGTTTTTTTGGGGTTCCCATCTTTGGGGTCTTCTTCGGAGTAGCTTTCTTCCTCTTCTTTCAAATATCAAGATAAATTCCTTTCTTTTTCTTATTGCTTTTCTTTCCCCTCCTTTTTAAACTCCAATAGATTCACTTCCGTATGCCCTGCTTCCTCTTGCTAGCAGTTTCCACTTGAATGCTTAGTGATGACTTTATGTTCACTGTTTCAATGCACACATTTGTTACTTCTCTTGTCTACAGACTTTGATGGTCTACATGGTTTCTCTCTTAATCTAATCACCTTCAAAAATCCCATTATTTGAATCCTCGCGTTCTTCAATATTATATTCCCTGTGTAGGCTTGTTTTGTATGTATCTAAATCTTTAGTGAAATGAAAACTTTTTAACGTTCACGAGGCTAAAAATAGCCTATGAGACAGTAAAACCAGTTTCTTTTATTTTCATCAATTATAATCTTCTTTTGTTAATCTTGATGATGAAGTCCCCCATTTTAGCTATCGGCTCCTCATCGAACATAACTTGTAATGACAATGTCGTGAAATTGATTGCATATCTCAAACAAATGTCATTATAAGCATTACATTATGTAATAAAGTGTTTTTTTTATTCCAGTACCCTATCTGAGCAAAAGACACAAATTCTCTCATCCCATTTTTCTTTAAGCCTTTTCCATTTACATGTTTCACATCTAAGCCGATGGGACTTAGCCCTTAGTTGAGCTATGAGAATCTTAGCTCTCCAAGGGATGAGGACCCTATGTAGGCCTTTTGTTGATGATTACAAGTGTAGCTAAATTCTTCGAGGTAGTATCTCTTTTTTCTTCCTTTTTTATCCCACATAACTTTGTGGACCTTATCTATTACAAATGCTTTTATTTATTTATCGTCTTTGGGCCATGCATTCTATTCAATATTCTATCTTTTCATCCACTTGATGTTTGTATTCACCCATGACCTTTTTCTCCTGCATAATGGATCTTTCAAGACTATGTTGGGCCACCTACTTGTTGTCATATGTTCAATTTTGTTGAGGTATCTTAGAAGTTGAATCATAGCAACGGATTCGATTGGAACTACACCTATTTCAGCTAAAAGAATCTCATAAGGGACATAAACTTTCAACTTGAACTTGCTTGTGATCATATGTTTTTGAGTTATCTCAATTTGTTTTCATTTTGATAGTGGTATGTTATTGACCCATATTTCAGACCCATAAAAAACAACAAGAGTAACTCATAATTCAAAAAGGGTCTGAGTATTTTTCCAATCACATAACTCTGCTTCTCTGCATTTGTTTTGTTAAGCATAAAGGGCTTTCCACCCTCATGTCGTTCTCGTTTTTCTGCAAGTCTCCCAAGTAATTTTTTTGTTGAAGTCAATCCCCAAGTATTTGTAGTTGGTCCATCAAAGAAAAATTGTTGTTGATTTTGTTTCCTTCTATAGCTAAAGATCATAATTTTGGTCTTGCTGATATTAACTTGCATACCCACTTTTTTGTAAAAAAATTCAAATGTAAAAAAATATTTTTGCAATCCTTGAGCAGACGTAGCAATCAATATAAGGTCATCATCATATAGAAGAATCCTTATAACATACTCACCCCGCTGGATACCATTGCAACCCTCCATATTTAAAATTCTTTAAGGTGATAAAGGCCATCCTTGCTTCACACGAATATCGCTCCTAAAGCTCTATAAAATGCTTGTTTGAGTTATGATTTTCATACGCACCTTTTCATAGAGTACTTAGTCCTACCGTTGCTCTTAACATCTATGTGTGGTATATCCTGCATCCATTGCCACTCTTTCTTGAAATTCTTATCTGAAACAACAAAAGGTACTTAGTCTCATCCATCAGTGCAACCCCTTCTTTACAATATTAATCTTCATTAGGGTATAATGTGTCATCACACAAAATTTCGCACTCATGTATACCTTTGACATCTTTTTTGGGGTTCTAATCTCCCTCCCAAAAGTTCTTATTATATTATCATACCATCTAATTCTCACATCAATGCACAACGTACTTCATTGATTACTTCTTAGGGGTAGACATCTTAAATGACAACATTTGTTAGATTCCCATTTCTTTTAGCAACATCAATACTCGACATGTTCTTCATCATAAATTTCTCCCCTAACATGTTCTTCTTCCAAGGCCAAGTTTGCTTCTTCTTATGAACACACTAAACTTTTACAATAACTAACTAAAATAGACTAACACCTAGTATTCTAGAGCTAAGCGCAAATTTATCAATGAACCATCAAGATCATAGCTTATTGAAATGCCTATAATGAATTAACATGAAATTGCTAATCTAATTACAACATTTCTACTTAGTATATGATTGCATTCTAAAAATGGACCTAAGAAGATCACAAGCAATCAAATTAGATGTTGCTACTTCAATATGATGAAGAGATCTCTCTAAAATGGCTACAAGGCCATGTTTAGATCTTCTCTTACTAACCAAGCTTGAAGAAATGGATGCAAAAGAGATGATGCAAGATATTTCATTAATGGAGTAAGGCTCTTGATCATATGTTTTATATGAAAAACTATTTAAAGTATGGTGTAAGGTGTGAAGGTTGGAGCTTGGTCCTTTTTATAGCTTTCTATTTGGGAAAAGCTTGAATCACAATGAATGCGGGACAAAGGATAAAGTAACTTTAGACTAATTAACCATGATTAGATGGTTTAACTAGTGAGTTAGCAACTCATGGGAGTTGGGGGTGCTTTAATTAATTAATTATGATTAATTAATAGACTATAATAAGTTTTTTAGGCTATTTGGAGGTGATTTAGGAAGAATTTAATATGCTTGGAAGCATTTGAAAGCGAGATTTAGCCAATAAAAGGGTTTATTGATTAAATTCATTGTTAAAAAGACTTAATTAACTAATAATAGTTAATTAATTGATTTAAAGAGGATTATAACTAACAAAGTGTTGTTAATTGGCATCTGGAATGTGATAGAAGCTAGTTAATTAATGGAGTGTCGTTAATTGACTAAAATGGAGGGAAACGTTAGTTAATTAGCAGAAATCACTAATTATAATGAAAATGATGAGATAGAGGATAATGAGTACTACTTTGGCATTAAAACCATGGAAGCAAATTTTAGGTGTCTACACTTCTACCATCTCTTTTACAAAATTATGTTTCACCTTGTCAATCCCAATCTTTTGCGCTATGTATTTAACCTACTTTGATGTTGAATCCCAACAAGTTGCCATAATTAAATTTTTGGTGATAAGGCGTGCAACCACCCATGTCGGTTCATTTGTGATATCGTTCAATAACAAAGTACATCCTCTTTTTAATTTGAGGTTGGTGGCCATTTCTTCAATATTCAAAGTTTCCCTCATTTCTTAAAACTTAGCTCATGTGAATTAAAGATATTTTTATGCTTCTTCCTCTTAACATATTGTGTTGGATTATATATATACAAACTCTTATATTTGGGTAGATTATATAAGAGTTTTTGGGTTGTCATCTTCGTTATTGTCCCACCAAAATGCATGAGGAGTTGGATGATCCGTTTAACGAGAAATAATTTGTTACAGTGGTCTTGTTTTGTATTCATGATCGTTTAAACAAGTGAAAACTCAATCTTCATTTCCTCCCCTGATCTAACGGGATCACCATTGATCAAGGGATAAATACAAGGTTTACTTAGGAACCAAGGCATGAATGATCCATGGAATATTTTATGAAAGTGGTCTTGGGTGAATTTATTTATTCTGGACATCTTTGAGCTTCCAGATCCTTGTCCAAATAGTTAAGGATGAAAGGAAATATTATTGAAATATTCTTCTCCCTTCCTCTTTTGTTTCTCAATCATCTTCTCTCTTTTCTAGGCTATAAATGTAACTTGCTTTATAATTGTAAATAATCCCTTCCATTAAAATTAAGTTTACTCTACTCTTTTGGGGACTTGGTTTTCTGAGTGCCTCTGATCTTTTGTCTGAGTTTTGTAGATGAAATAATTCTTTTTATTATGTTGATGAAACTCTATGTATTTTTTAGTGACTAATGCAATTTTGATTATTTCTTATATCTACCTTTTGTTTTGTGTTGATTAGATCCTTACCTCTATTTTTTACTTTAGTTTTTTTGTATGACATCTATAATGTCTCATTTCATTGTGTCTCAAGGTTTAAGAGTGGAAATTATATTTGGATGCGTGTTTTTGTTGCGCCTATTATCTTCCCTTTATATTTTTATTCGATTTATTCACTTTTTGAACTCATTGGGAGGAGATACACTTTCACTTTGGTGCATCACCACTTTCATTTCTATGTTTCTCTGTAATCCTTTTCCCTGTAATTCAGTAGTCAATTTTAGTTTAGTGGTTAACATTAGATTAGTTTAGTGAACGGAAGACGACCCTCTTAGAGGTTTACCTCAAGGAGCCAAGAGTCCCATGCCTTGGAGGTAGTCACATGTTGTGCTCAGATCCAAACATCTTCCAAATTAGAAAGGTGCCTGCCAACAATTTTCGGCACACATGATGGGAGAGTTTAAATATTGTTTTATCTTTTATAGTGTGCTGCTACAAGCTAACTTGTGTTCTTGTTAAGTTATATGTTATATTTTAAGATAAGAATGCACGTTTTCCTTATTTTATAGCTAAGATTTGGTGTGTTCTTAGCTCATTTGGTTTTTGAAGCATCTTCTTAAGAACTTAGACTCTTCTGATCTCAAAGACTCGTCTCTCTCATCTGTTTACCATCTCCATATATATCCCACCCTCTATCCTCATTTCATGAATTTTTGTAGTCACGAATTTATTCTTACTTCATTGGAATTCCTACATACAACAATATCATCCCACTCTTACCCTAATCACTCCAAATTCCCCTCACATTTAGACATATAAGCCTTATTTTTATGGGTTTTCCAACACACCAACCCATGTTGAGCCTTGCGCTTATCAAACTAACTATGGTGGTGCTCATGAGAAAATGTATGTAAATAATGGAGTTGGCTCCATGCTTGACCATGATTTTCAGGTGCAAGTCTAAGTAATAGCAAATGAAAGCTAGACAATCTATTCTTAGAGAATATTGTCCATGGAGTGAGACCTTTCCAAGCTAGTACAATCCTAAAAATGGATAGAGGTAATGCATGAGAACTTGAATAAGATGTTATAGTTGGTTGATGAGATAGAGGATAATAAATCCGATTTTAAGAAACCCTGTCAATGGGGAAATCCTTCACCATAATCATGAAATTTTCCTACTCATCCATTTGAGGCCTTATAAACCTCTCATTCTAAATCATATGCCCATAGTTAGTTATTAGATGTTTTTCAGAGTTAGCCTCCTTGCAAGAGAGATAATATGCCTCCTTTACCATGGGAAAATCTACAAAATCATCCAAGGGCTAGTTCTTTTCCTCATTTTTAAGGTTTTCATCCATATAGATGTGAAAAAGAGTCACCCAACCCTTAAAATTTATAACAGTGTCTCACCACTCTCCAACCCTCAACAAAAGTATTTCCTAATTCCCAAGAACTTCATGAAAAAACAATATTAGACCATGATAATTTATTGTCTGACACATTTGAGTGGCCATCCACTTGGAAGCCCTTCTAATGCCTAGAACTAAACCTATTGCGGTGAAATAATATGATCCTCATCCTTTAGAAATTGAAAAGATGGGAATACCTTTGGAAAATCAACTTGAGGAAAATAAAACAAGATATGAAGGCCTACAATCTTTGAAGGAGTGGACTAAGATCTTTGAGAGAGATTTTCATATCAAGCAATATCTTCATTAAAAACCTTATAGCATTCAATATCATGCAAGTGCACCAAAATATACTGAATTAAGATCCATTAGTAGTGATCAAGAGATATCTATTTTAGATTGAATTGACTCTAAAAGTGAGGATGAAACCATATCTCATCTCTTTTAAGAGCTCCACGTTGTTCATTTTTATTGATCCACAATTGGGGATGAGGTTGCTGAGAACAAGGTGGGAGAGACAAATATTCTTAATGATAGTGATGATCTGTTGAGATTAGAAAGTGAACAAATTTTTTTTATCTCTCTGAAAACCAAATTTATGATCATGAAGAGGTGCAATCGGATATGATGAATGATCTAGTGGAGGTGTACTCTAAGTTTTAATTTTTTAATGAGGAGGAATTTCAAATGATCATTGAGAATTTATTTCCTTCTATTTGAAGATGGCAATGATGATCAAGCTCTTCCTCCATTTTTTGAAATGATTTGGAAGTCATAGAGCTGGTAAATACTATATTTTAGATAGAAGAGGAAGGATTAAAGATAAGTATAGAGGGAGAGATATTTTTAGAGAAGAAAGTAGAGGAAGAGAAGCTACTTGAGCTCACAAAAATTCTCAATGAGGAGTATATCATTGATGACTTCATGACCTCCATTGAGGAGGAGAGCAAAAAAATTCATTTAGGTTTGAGTAATGAAGGGACAATTTTTTTTTCTGATCTTTAAGATTTAGATAAGGAAGAAGGACGAGAAAAATTCACACACCTTTCATTTGAACCTAGCAGAAGTTTTCTTTCTATTACAACTATATTTGGATGTAAAACAAAGCAATAAGTGTTTGTGTAATGATAAGGATGTTTAGAAAAAGATACAAATGGATGAGGATGAATTTGATAGTTTCGTGGATTTTATTGAAGGTGAGTACGATGATTAGATCTTGTCCTTACTTGAAGATCCTTCATGGGATGATATTATAAAGGAGACTACATGTCTGTCAAACTTTTAAAATATATAAAATGTAATCTCTGTCTTTGAATTTGAGTGTGGGAGAAATATGAAACTCAGATGGAATAATCCATTGGTTTGAAGTGTTTGGTGTCCAATCAAATATGGTGTCCACTTGTCATGCTCACTTTAGAACATGAAGAAGATTTTTAGAGCATAAAAATCAGCCCAAACACCTCCACAAACAAAGTTCATATCAAACAAAGGTTTATTTTCTCTTGAGGTTGATATTCTCAAGGAAGAAGTGGTGCAGATTATGTTTGCACTCTTACCACTTTACCTTGTTGAAAAATTGACTTCGTGGACTCATTTCAAAAGAAAGGAAAGTTCATATTTTCATTCAATCTTTGGTTTTGTATAGTTTTCTATTCTCTTTATTAGAGTAGGAGTAAGTATGTTATTTATGGGCATAATATGTGTTTGTGCACACTCTGCGTGTTTTATTTCAAACATATATGATTTGATATTTTATACATAGTTTTGGGAGCTACTCGTGGTTTGGTTGTAACCTTCTTCTTTGTGAATTAACCTAAATGGTTAAATTTAGGGTGGTAGTAACCAATGGCACATTATCCTAATCAAATAGTTTCTAAATATAATTGTAACAATATTAGGATAATACATGAAACAAAGATAAATAACGATAGATACTAAGACAAAGTACTAGTAAAGAGAGATAGAAGAAGTATTAGCTGATGTTATGGATTGTGTGTTGATATGGGTTGATTTGATGAATGAAAAGAGCTATAACTGGTATGAAAAATATTTTTCTCTAAAATTGTGTTTGGTAGAGCTTCTTGGACCAAGGCATATGGAACGACCCAAAGCGTATGACCAATATGGCCCTTTTTGTATGCCCCTTCCTCTTTTTGCTTTCAGCTCTTGAAAATTTATGGGTCTATGCACTATTTTTTGATCTTCTCCTATATACAATTTGGACCTTTGACATTGTGTGGTACTAGATGTGTAGTTGATTGAATTTTCAAACCCCTAGAAGGTGAAGGAGTCCTACAAAACAAATATTAGCTGGGTTTTGGGTACTTCTGTGCACTGTCAATGTCACCACTACTATGCATGTGATATCTAGAATGTATGCAACTATATTAATAACCATGAGCTTGCAACAATGTTATTCTACTTGACCTTTTCGCTTGCTTTTCTTAAAATGATGTTTTCTTTGTGCTTGCAAATTTGAGTAGAGGACTATGCTAAATGAATATGTAGAGTACATGACAACTCAAGGGATTTTTGGAGTAGCTTAGATTGTGATGGATCTTTTATTTTCTCATTAGAATGTTAGGTGCCTAGTGTATATAAAATGCTCCTCCTCTTAATGATAGACGAATACATTTCTTATATATGTGTTCTGGATCTAGAAAACTCGGGTAAATATGACTATGATTGTAATAAAGAGGTTTAAATTGAAAATTTTCCTTTCGAGGGAAACAGATGAAAACATCTAGGTTGTCCCATAGCTTATAGACGATATGGTCCTTTTTGAGATTTATGGTCCCAGATGCTTGTGCAAGTAATTTGGAATTGTAATATGTGAGGGTATACCCTGATTTGATGAATTAATATGACCATTATGTGAAAAAATAGGTTGTGTGTGCAAACAAGAATGAGTGAGATATAGCTAGGGATAACATAATTGGTCAAATTGAGGAAGTGTGGGGCAGTGCAAAAGTGTTGTATACTTGTTTTTGCAAGACATGAATTACTAAAATGAGTGTCTACATTTCTCCCTTTAAGTATAGAATTGAAAACTATGTACTTAAAAGGATTTTTTTTAGTGTGTAGACACTTTTTTATTCTCTTGGAGTTCTTTTTTATTGTGCTAGGAATTTATTTTGTTCTAGTTATGTTTGTTTTTTCAAGATGAGTACCTGCATAGAAAAGTGTAGTCGATGTGCATAATATATGAAATCAAACTTTAACATGGAGATTTATAACTTAGCACAAAAATATCAACATGAAAGTATAAATGCAAGATAAAGGAAAGTGTACACCTAATTATTTTGCGAGAGAAGGGGAAATATACCGTGGCTACCATTGTCATAGAGATTTGTTGATATTTTTTCCAGAATTGGTTGGAAGGACTTTTGGGTGATCAGTCCCCAAGTGAAATGTGCCAAGGGAATAGAAAGCAATGAAAATGCATCCCACATGGTGAAGAGATATATATGTGGAGTGTTCAATTTGCTCTACATCCCTTAACAAAAAATAACTAATGGGAAGTCAATCCTACAAAGATAACAGTCACCTTGATACTTCCCAAAACCCATAGATAAGTACCATTATAAATAAACACGAACCCAATTGATTTGTAAATGATGAAACAATATATTGGAGCAATGTTAGTTTTCACATATCTTGGTGCCACCATAATATGAAATTTACTATACATTATATTACTAAAACTGAGTAAAGAGCCTATAAATGTCCATGAGAAATTGTACCAACTGAGAAAACTATTGACATTTTCCCCTAGGATGGAAGCATATTGATGGGCTATAACACCCAAACGCTATGGTATTTTAAAAAAGTTTTGGTCCCTTTATGTTTTCTAACCTAAGATTATTTCTCAACCATTTTCTAGACCTCTTAAATGTATGATTTTGTACCATATTATTCTGAACTATCACGAGGGTGAGATATTTGCTGATGATTTCTCCCCTTATTTGGGGCGCTTGAGATAGAGAAGTGTAAGGGAGGCCAAACAAGAGGACTTGTAGCTAATGTTCATGTGTTTTTTATGATTCCTACAAGGGAAAATAGGGGAGTGCACATAGTTTATAACATGGCACATACATAGTAATATAGTAATAAAACTAGCAAATTATTAGTAGCAAAAAATAGAGAAACAATGTAGTAGATGTAGTAAAAAGCATACAAAGACACATAAGTAGACCAACAACGTAAATAATATTCCCTATACATGGGACACCACTCATGATGTCACAAGAAAATCGAGGCACTCAAGCCCAATAAGAAATAAAAAAAAGTAACATAGGTAGTTTCCTGTAAACAAGTGAAATCAGAAAGCAAACATGTAAAATAAGAAACAATCCATAATATGAAAATGATCATGGTTTGGCAGTAACCTACAAAAACATATACTACACATGAAGCAACCATTAGGATGTTAGATTAATAAATAGTATGACACACTGTATTTACTGAGTAACTGAGGTAAGAGAAAATAAAGTACTAAATATTGGAAAAATAGATCTTATACATGAGAAATTATAAAGTGGATTCCCCTAGTTGTTGTAGAATAACTAGTAAAGACCAATGTCAAACATCCTACATCATGTAACAATCTATATGTAGCTTGCATTCAAATCAATATACCACATGAATGCACATGTGTATAGAAAAAGGATAGAGAAGATTGTGTATTAAGATAACATGATAATTAATGTGCAACATGAATAATATAAGCGTGCAATATAAATAACCAAGCAAGAGTGATGTAAATATTTTTTGGATATTTTATATATTTGATTTTTTTGGATTTTTAACATTTATGAATGTTTTTTGACTTTTATCATATTTGAATGTTTTTTTTAAATTTTTAGCCCCCCTGAGGGAATAGATGAAAACATATTCTCCAAAGAGAAGGATGGGTGATCCAAGGATCCCCCCAGGGGGAATATCTAGATTTTTAATGTATTTTTATGAATTATAGACTATGTAACAAGAGTTGGGAAATAAATGTTTCCCCGTGTGTATGCGTACTCACACACACACATGTGTGTGTGAGAGAGAGAGTGTGTGTGAGAGAGATAGAGATAGAGAGCACGCGCGCATGCGTGTGTGACCACTCCTTCAACAATCAAGTTGAACCTATAAATAGATTACGCCATTGGGAAATGAGGGGGAATTCAAATAACCCCAGGGTGTAGTAGCATACGGTTTATCCAATGAGTACATTGAGTTAAGGCCCACTATCTTCTACTGTGAACAAAGGAATCGTGCAACCATGAATCAAGAGATTGGTGTCATGTTAAACTGCGTGTGTGAAATTGTATTTAAGGAAAGTTACATATTAAGGAGTTGTGTCGTGTAGAAGGTGAAATAGACCTATGAGAAGACCTTGATGTGCGATGCGTACCATGAACCATGTATGAAAACCTAATCCTATGTGATAGATTATGAAACATAGAGATGCGTTAAGAGTGAGTGATGGGGACTAAAATTCAAGGAAACCTATACAGGCTAGTAGTTGATGGTGAAATTATGAGACTATCACTAGGAGTGTGTGAAAAATTTGTAATGCTATCATCGCTAAATTTAGGAGTAATTGTAATAGTAGGTGGACTAGGTATAATGCTAACTAGAGTTAAGGATACACTAGTTGTAGAGTTCTATGAAGCTTTCAAGAAACAATAGGTAAAGGGGTCCAAAGTGGGATACCTTGAATAGTGATGACTTTACCCTCATATATGAATTTGACACATTAGTTCACGATAGATGGAACAAGCATAATAGTCATGAGCTAAGGAAGACCTAAGATCATGTCACAATGTTTGATTCCTAATGCTACAATAAATGACATACCAATAGTAAGAGGCCTAATTGTTATGGAAAGAGCTACACGCCCATAAGAGGTAGGTGACTTACTTCTAATTTTGGATAATGGAAAACCAATAGAACGTAAGAGGGGAATTGAACATGTGTTATGCTTGAAGTTAGGATTGATCAGTACATTATTGAGAGCTTGATTGCCAATAAATGTATCAATGTGAAACCTAGAAGATGTTAAAGAAGCATGGAAGTCTGCATTAATAAAAGTAATGATTGGTGGTAAAGGAGTAGTAGCACCAATAAGAAATTATAGAGGAGTATTGGTAGGTTGTGGAGGTGGAACCACACGATAAGCATGATTATAATTTTCCTTAGATGCATCATTTTTGTTTCTAGGAATCGGACCATTGAATATATTGTGTTTATCATTGGTGTTTATAGGTTTAGACACAATAGGCTTAGCCCATTCAATTGTATCAAAATCGATTAAGTCTTGAATCACATGTTTAATCTTAAAACATCAATCGGTAGAGTTCCCATTACATTGATGATAGTCATAGTATGATTTTTCATCAAAGTTATTTCCTAGAGGATGACTAGAGTCCAACTCGAGCAGTGGAGGAAGAGAGATAAATTTACTTGTCAAGTAGTTATTACAACACCACCTAAGGTGGCATAGGAAATTTCATAAAATTTCATCAAGGAGTCTGAAGTTGGAGATTTGTCAATTATGACTCTGCATTAATAGTGGCCTTAGCCATAGCTCGGGGCTCAATAGGTTTACTCATGAAAGTAGATGTAATTTTGAATTCAGGTTTGGAATGACTAGAATCTTGGTCATTATATTTTAGTTTTCCCATAGAATTTAGCTTTCCTTCATGGTCCTAAGGATATGACACAAGTGATCAAAGGAACAAAAGGTATCAAAGATGACCGGATCTTGGATATGAGGCAAAAGGATTTGTAAAAATAGGTCTTGCAATTCATAATCAAATAGGACATTGTTCAATTTAGTAAGATTAGTCTTATAATGCAAAACATAACCA
Organism: Taxus chinensis; assembly: GCA_019776745.2. NCBI lineage: Eukaryota > Viridiplantae > Streptophyta > Pinopsida > Cupressales > Taxaceae > Taxus > Taxus chinensis. The sequence continues at coordinate 381,379,151 of CM034151.1, forward strand.
CTAAGGTGCTCATTAGATCCTTATTTCATTTTATCCATTTGTGCATAGGATATTTTATTACCAATATTAATAGAAAATGCACCAAAAATGATTTTCTAATGGAGTAAAATATTGTACATAATGGACAAGAAAATAATAGAACCATTGCAATACATAATCTTGTAAACGTCTAGGAATTATTTTTTGTTACTAATGTTTCATCAAAATAATAATTTGATAAAACAACATGAAATGATCTAAGGTGTTCTTATGGATCTTCCTTACCATTGAAAAGAGGAATTTTAGGTGAAAAAAAATTACAGGAAGAGGATAAGATGCAATCTCAAGAGCGAGAGGATTGTGCAGAAGAAATGAGGAATCCATAAAAGAGGAGACAATAGAACCCTATTGTAATAGAATAAATTTGGATTGTAAATCATGCACAAAGGACTCTAAGGCATGGGCACAATAAGAAAAATTAGGTTAAATATGAGAAATAAGAGAATAATAAAAATGTGTAGTAGACATATTAATGGAGACATTAAGACTAGATGCTCCCATGGAAGTGGGGGGAAAGAAACTGGAATGGAAAATGTAGTAATAGAAGAATACTCCTATCTTCGAAGAATTCTCTCATGATAAATTTTGGAAGCTAAGAGGACATCAAGGGATGAATGTACATGATGCAGATTATTGTGCAATTTAGTATGGAAATGAGATAGAGCATCAAGTTATTCTTGATCAACATTAATATCTTCATCATAGCAATGATCACTTTTGGAATTTTCTGACTTCTATGGGTACTTGAGTAGAATTGGATAGAGGGTTTTCATTCATAGGTATAGAGGAGGCCATGAATTTGGAATGTTTATGAGTAGGAAGAGGGAGTTCAAGATATTTTTTAGAACCAAACCAACAACTATGTGTATTGGGCATGAAATAAAACACCAAGAGTCACTAGGGATTGGAAGAATGAATGAGGATAATAGAATAAGAGAGATATGATGCACAACATACAATACGTGGGTTCACCAAATTATTTAATATAAATGGTTAAATTTAAAGGGGTAGTAACCGAAGGCATATTATTATAATCAACTAGTTTCTAAAGGTAATTGTAGCAATATCATGATAATACATGAAACAAAGATAAGCAATGATAGATACTAAGAAAAAGTACTAGAATCAAGATGGAGAAGGAGTCTTAGCTGATTTTCTAGATTGTGGCTGATATGTGTTGACTTGATGACTGGAAAGGGATGGAAATGGTCTGACAAATATTTTTCTATAAAATTGTATTTTGTAGAGCTGTTTTGACAAAGGTATATGACACCACCCAAAGCGTATGACCATTATATCCATTTTTTGTATGCATGTGTCCCTTTTTTATTTCGATTCTTGACACTTTCTAGGTTTATGCATTATTTCCTAATATGTTCCTTTATGCAATTTGAACCTTTGGCACTACGTGATACTTGTTGTGAAGCTGATTGAATATTCAAAACCCTAGATGGTTCAGGATTCTTGCAAAATAAACATTAGTTGGGTTATGGGAACCCTTGTGCACCATTGACATCGCCACTGCTCCAAAGAGGGCTCAAAGTACATGTTGTTCTCGCTTAACATGTCATATCTAAAATATATGCAACCATATTGATAACTACGAGCTTGAAACAATGTGATTGTACTTGAATTTTTTCCTAGCTTGTATTGAAACAATGTACTCTTTGTGCTTGCAAATATGAGTAGAGGACTTCTCTAAATCAATGTGAAAAGTATATGAAAACTCAAGGGAGTCTTGAAGTATCTTTTCTTGTAATTTCTCTTAGTATTTACTCATTAGAGTGTTAGGTGCCTAGTGGATAGAAAATTCCCCTCCTCTTAATGAGAGATGAATAAATTGTTTATATATACATTCCAGATTTGGAAAACTTGGGTAAAGATGACTATGATTGTAATAAAGAGGTTCAAATTGAGAAAATTGTCATTGAAGGAAAATGTATGATAGCGTCCAGGTCAGACCAAAGCGTATGGATGGTATGGCCCTTTCTGGGTGCTATGATCTCAAATGTATGTGTGAGTAATTTGGAAATTAAAATTGTAATATGTGAGGGTATATCTTGATTCGATGAATTAATATGGTTTTTATGTAAATAGATAGGCTATTTGTGCAAGCAAGAATGAGTGAGATAGAGTAAGGGATAACATAATTGGTCAAATTGAGCAAGTGTGGGATAGTGCAAAAGTGTTGTACAATTTTTGTTGTTACAAGACATGAATTACCAAAATGAGTGTTTACACTTTGAGCTAGAAAAAGTTATTATTTAGGGGGTTTAAGGCCAATTTTAGAGTGTTTTGAAGGTAGGTTGGTTTGAAATTTTTATGCTAAGTCTAACTTTCTTCAGGTGGTGTTTAAACAAATTTTAGGGTTTTCAAAATAAGTTTTAAGTTATCTCATGCTGACCCCATGCCCAATGGATACATAATGCTACTAGTCAAATCATCTAGTAGGAAAATGATCCCTATCAGTTACCAGAAACGTTTTCAAAAATGAGCACCATGCTTCATTTTTATACATAGGATGAAAAACAAATACTTGGATGATTTGATCATAGGTTTTTAGGTAATTCAGAAACCCTATTGTCTTTAAAATTTCCACAATCACTTACACATATCATCTTTTAGTATATACAAGAAAATCTAGGAAAAAATTAGTCGAAATCATGTGTTTTGGGCTCCAGATGGGTGGTGACATCCAAATTCTCAAATTTAGAAAGGATCCATATTGTCAAATTTAACCAAGTCACAAGGAAGGCATTTGATGATCATTGATCACTCATTTCATGTTTTTTTACTTTTGATTAATCCCGTATGTGCTAGGAGAAAGGATCAGGCTACATATATAATAGTGGTGGTCACTAAGCTTAATTGAAGCAAAGGATCGATGGTTAATCATTTTGCACAAGTGCAAGATTGGGCTAGTTGAAATTGACTAAGGTTGAGATGATTTTTTTATTCGGGTATGAGTTGGTTGAGCCAAGTTGAGTTAAAGTGCCTTCGAGATCTGAGAGTCTGAATGCCACATAATTGGTCCAAATGGACTAAACACGGGTCACTCAAGGTCCCAAGGATAAGTCATCAAGATTGGCTATGTTTGGGAGGCCCAAGGATCTGAGCTAGATCATAAGTTGTTGAGTTATGTAAAGTGGGGAGCCCAAAAAGTTATAAAATTTGGGTCGAGTCAAGTTAGTTGAGCCAAGTTAAATGACTGTGTAGAAGATTGAGATCAAAATTTTTTGTGATTGGTTCATATGGACCAATGACAACAATCCATGGTCTCATGGATTTGAGATCAAACATAATGTATAAGCTAAGGTTTGAGATCGTAGAGATCCCAAGAGCCCAAAAACTCACAAGTGACCCGAAAAGTCTAAGAATAATGAAAATGATGTGATTGGCCCACGTGGACCAATAAGAGGTTATTATGAGGCTAAGATATAGAAGGTAGACCCAATGAACCCCAAGGAGGCTTGGAAACCCTGAGATCTTGAATGAAACATCATTAGTCCATGTGGACCAATTACGGGTCATTTAAGATCTTGGGAAATTGAAACCCTATAGGCTGAGGAAGATTAATTTAAATTTCCCCCAAGATCCCAAATCCAATGAGATAGTGACATCTATTTTCACGAATGAGAGGAAAATGGATTAAACAACACCAATAAAGAGTGGACACGTGGAAAATTGGCAAAGGAGATTACATTTGGCTTCCCAATGGCTATCAACTATGTCAAAAATGTCTTAGAGATCTTCAAACTGTCATAATTTTTTCTTGGTTCCATAAATTTGAGAAAAAATGATCACTTTAGAAAGTTATTCAAGATAATTACCAATTAGAGGTAGTTTTGGGTCACAATCAAGTGTGTTTTGAGCCTAAAATGTGATCAAAAGAGCTGACATTTGTTTTTAGATATGGGTTTTATGATGTGAAATAGATCTCGGTTTTTGGCTCATATATTATGATCGTGTGATCTATTTCACGTACACATGTGATTAATGAAAATTTTATGAGAGTATATTTGTTTTTATACTAGTTTTATAGAGAATGGTGAAGTTTTGAGAGAGATCTCAACAATAGATGTTTAGGTGGTTTAAATTGGGTTTTTCCATAAAATAGCATCAAACATATTCTAATATGTTTCCAAATTTATATGTTCTCTTGAAATTATATTTTTGGTTTAAAATATTCCTTATTAGCCTACCAAAATTCATTGGGAAGATTTGGATGATATATTCAATAAGAAATAAGTGTTTACATTGGTTTTTGTTTGTATTCATGTCTGTTTGGAAAAGTGACAACTCAATCTTCATTTCCTCTCTTGATCTAATGGGGTCACCTTTTATCAAGGGATATAAATAAGGTTTAGTTGGAGACTAAGACATGCATGATCCTTGGAATATGTTGTAAAAGAGGTTTTGGGAAAATTTCTTCATGTCGGGCATCTTTGATCTTCCAGATCCTTCTCCAAATAGTTAAGAATGAAAGGAAATATTCTTGGCATATTCTTCTCTCCTCATCTCTTGTTTCTCAATTATCTTATCTCTTTTATAGGCTATAAATGTAACTTTATTTGTCTTGATAATTAATCCCTTCCCTTGAAATCAGGGTTACTTTTCTCTTTTGGGGACCTAGTTTTTTTAGTGTCTTTGACCTGTAGTTTTAGTTTTATAAATGAAAGAATTCCTTTGATTATATTGATGGCATTCTTCCTATATTGTAAGGATCAATGTAATTGTTCTTGTGGATCATATATACCCTTTTTTTTTGTGTCGATTACCTCCTCACCTCATTATTTTAGCATATTTTTGTATGACATTTGTAATGTCTCATTTCACAGTGTCTTAAGGTTTAAGAGTGGAAATTTGATTTGGATGCATGTTTTGGTTGTTGCTATTATATTCCCTCTAGATCTGTATTATGCATTTTTACTTGTTGAGCTCATTGAGAGGAGATCCACTTTCAATTAGGTGCATCACTACTTTCATTTCCATGTTTCTCTCTAACCCTTTTGCTTGCAATTCAATAGTCAGTTTTAGTTTAGCGATTAACATTATAGTAGTTTAGTGAATGGAAGTTGACCCTCTCCATAGATCTACCTCAAGGAGCCAATATTCCCATGCCTTGGAGGTATTACCATGTGTTGACGAGATCCAAAAATCTACCAAATCAGAAGGGTGCACACATTTATGAACCAATATGAACTTGTAGTCCTTTGTAAAGCAACGACGAGAGATTGCAAGCTATAAGACCGTGATATAATCTTACAAGGGAAGGATCCATGAGAAATAATGTGTGAAACCAAAGGATTGTCAAAATAACTAGGAGAACGAGAACCATGAGAGGTAGTGTGTATGACCAAATGCATATCAAGAGACCTATGAGAGCTAGTTCCTGAGAGGTAATGTGTGCAACCAAGGGTCTATTAGAATACTTAGGAGAGCTAGATTTATGAGGAGTAGCAGGTAGAAAAAACATAGGAATAAACCTAGGAGGGATAAATATTTGAGAGACATTATGTAGAACCAAAGACTTATCCATAGATGTACTAGGTGAAGGAATAGGAATGGTAGAATACTAATTAGGTAAACTAGGAGAAGGATCCTCAAAGGGAATACCTCTAATAGTGATAACTATCTAGTTATGGATAAACATGAAACATTGGTGGATGATACAAGGAATATCCCTAAGAACATGTAGCCAATGGATACCTAAAGATAATACACCAAAACTAAGAGTGGCAATAACCAAGAATGAACTCAAAGTAGTGATAGAACCAATAATGTATTGGAATCAAATTGATTGGGGGTGAATCATTCAATTAAGAATTTTAATTCATTTACTTTAACTTGCATGCATCATTCAAGCATCCATTCAATATGCATAATCAATGTGAGCTTATTAAGTGTGTAACAACCATCCACAAGTACATGAAACAAGAGAAAACACAATAACACCATATATAAAGTGGGAAAACCTCAAGGGGAAGAAAACCCACTGGAACTTTGCATATATTACACAATACAAAGGATTTTTTTAGTGAGGCGCCAACCCCACAAGGAGCACCAACCCCTAGTTTGGCAGGGAACCAACCATATAAAGAGCACCAACCCCTGATTTAGTAGAGCACCAACTCTACAAGGAGGCTACAAACCCCCAAGATGACTAAGAACCAACTCATCCACCTGAAATGAATATAACTTGAATTATTTGTTACTCCAACAATCTATTGTGATCACCTTGTCAGTTCACTCTACTCATAACCCTCTTAAACAACTCTCTCTCTCCTTCTTCTCTCAAACTTGCACCTTAACATGTTGATTAGGTCTAATTACCTGAAAAATTTGATCCTCTACTCTTCTCAACTTTTAATTCCTATTCTCATCTCTTCCCTTGATCCCTTTAACCTCCTCTTTCACCTCTTTTAGATTTCTCAAACCTCTCTCTACTCCACTAGCTCAAATGAGCAAACATAACTCACCTTTATACATGACTCATCACAAAAACAACAATAAAGGTTGGCTAAGACCAATAAGGTTGGTCATGAAAAAATTATAAAATATTCCACTCTCTCATATAAATCATGAAAAGAGACCAAATAGGTCAGCATTACTTTAAACAATTCAAATTAGCTCACAAAGCCTAAAACAAGGTCTTCACACCCGACGGTCACATTTTGAACTTCAAACAAATGAAGAATCTTAACTAATGTTTTTCAGATCTACAATTTTCAACCATAACCTCTCAACATCATCTACAAGCTCATGCAACTATGAAATATCCACCTTCTTCATGAAACACTCCAAAAGACAAGCACCTCCAACTAGGTCTCAAACACCTAAAAATAAACCTCCAAAAGTGAATGCATTCACATAGAAAACTACCTCTTAATAATTCATGTAACACATCAATGGAAATTTATTGATTTAATCTAACTCATTCAACTCATAACATTCACCAAATCAGGTCATAATAGTTTGAAATGAGTCCATCTCTCAAACTACTCATACTGGCTTCTAGGACTTATGAACTTGTCTTGAGTAAGTCAACCTCCAACACCTCAAGAGTCACTTCCATGCACTTCCATCACTTGGAAAACATGATCAAGGACCAACACACCTCCTTAAGAACTTACATACATAGGTCATATGGATAAACTAACACTTGCATGATTGTTTCAAACCACCTTCTTGGCAAGCCTAATAGAGCTAATTAGGCCAATAAGACTTAAACAAGAAATAACCTCATCTGATCACACCAAGGGATCCAACGCATCATACCAGGTCACTACCATCTATTAATGACCATCTAAAATTGCCACAACATGTAAAACATCAAACACACCTTCATACCTCTATGACTGGTTTCAGCCCTCTAGGCCAAAAGCAGCAGGGAACACTGTGAGACCTATTTCACTAATTCTATCCACTCAACCTTCCTAGAAATTTTCATGATCATCTATCATACATCCCAATATTTCTCTAACACTTTGTTTCATTTTATGAAACCTTCAACTCAACTTTGTACCTGTAAAAATCTTCAAAACGGAGATTTTTCTTCAACTTACCAACACATCTGAATCATGAAAATTCAACCAACATGAGCTCTGAAGAGTCCTCTACATACATGAACCTTCATACCAGCTTACCCAAGTAATTTTAAGACCATACACATCAAATTTCCTCTATCACTATGAAACTAGGGTTTATGGAGGGTTTTGACCTATTATGCTTCTTAACGATGGTTCATAAAATTTTGATGACCAAATGACCTCATTATTTTTTATAAATATTCTAAACTACATGCCCTAACATCTAAAAAAGGATCATACTCCCATGCACATCTCACACATGTGGGTGAGCACCTGAAACTAACCTATTGAGTTAGGAATGGCATTCTGAGAGCTTCGTTCAACTTAAAACCACTTTTCTTGCTTTCTTCTTTGACTCGTGACCTCAAGCTTGACATACACCTCTATAATTACCTCCTTTATTATATATAATTACCATTCATTATTTTTCATATCATAAACTCTCCATGCACCATGGTTTTCCCATGCATTCTAGCCTTATCTTCATTGTTTTGCTTCAATAGGACCTTGAACATGCACCATGCATCTGAAACTTAATATTTGACACCTACACATGTTATAAATCATCAAAACACACCTCACATTCTCACACATACCTTATTTACTTCAATTCTCATGCTATCATTCCATCTTTCTTGAACTATGTCTAGGACTAGGCCTAGAATGGATTGAATCAACACATATTTCTCATGAATTGGCCTGTTCTTCATCTTATGGGCCTCAATATACCTCATGGAAATATATGAAAACCTTTGGATCTCATACTCAAGACCTAGTTGCTTGAACCATGTACCAAGAACCTACAATCACACCTAAACACCAAACATCTTCACCATTACTACCAATCAACCTTCACTATTATTAATTGATGGCACCTCATGCAAACTCCTATGCCACCTGGACAACATCATGCACTCAAGACTCCTTTTTACATTAATGTGACTTGACATCAATGACAAAATACTGACACAATGCCCAGCATAGTAATGAAAAGAGTAAGTCGTCAATATTAAGGATTACTATCAAATGTGAGATTTTGTTTAGAGATTCCAAGAGACTGAAGTAGTGTGATATTTTATGCATTATATTTGTTATGTGTTTTAACCGAAATACCACATATAATAGTATCAAATGCAAACATGTCATCTATATTAGAGCTATCAAAAGTAATGAACAATGCAGAAGATGATGCACGAGTGATAGTTCCAATCATTGTATCTAAGGGATGGCCATAAGAGGGTAGTGGTGGCACCACACAATAAGTATCATGCACTTCAGATGTATATTTTTCAGTGTTATTCCTAGGAAGTGGATCATTAGAGTTTTTTAATTTGGTATTATCACTGGTGGGGTTTGAATATTTTGTGGGATTATACCATTTTATAACATTGGATGTTATGAAGTCTTGAATGACATGGCGAAGTTTAAGAAACATGTCAGTGAATTGAACTATACATTAATGAAAATCATAGTAAACATTGGCTTCAAAAAATTTACTTTAAGGATTTTTGCATCAACCTCAAATAGTGGAGGGAGAGACATGATATTACACTTAAGCAATTATTTCAATACAATTTTTGGTGGAAAAAGGTAAGAAGGTAAACTTCCAGAGTGTGGATTGGAGGTGTGTTATGCTTGGTTGGGAAACAACATTGACAATGCCCTTAGAAGAAAATTTAGTGTCATTAGTATTTCCTTTGAATGTGGATTTACTTGGAAAATTGGGATTAAATGTAGGAGTGCTAAACATGTAATTGAGTTTGTTCATATGTAATAACTTAGCTTTGCATTCTTTGAGTGTATGTGACAAAGGGTCAAAAGATCAAAATTTATCAAATATGATTGATTATTACAATGGATAAAGAAAAATTTATGTGAATAGATCTTGTAGTTCATTGTTAGTTAATATATTGCTCATTTTGTAAGCATGTTCTTGTATCGCAAGACATAATCATTGATAAAAGAGTGAACAAAATGTGTGGGAGATAATATAACCATCACAATGTAAAGTCCTTAAGACTCGTAGGAAAGAGTTTGATGAACAATATTTCATGAGAGGCATTATAAAATTAAGCCACATGGAAAGAGCAAAGATGGTTGACAGGGTCTCCTTTTCCATCGCAAGTAGGGAGTTTAAGAGAAATACAACCAATGGGAAAAAGGTAAGAAACCACTTTTGGTGCAAGTGGATTATGAAGCATTTGAGTATATTTCATATCACGAGTAGATGCACTTGTAATGCATGAACAAGGGATTCAAGGGCTTGTGTGCTAGAAGAAGAAGTGTGCAAACCATGAGAAGTGGATATGTATTTGTAGTAACAATAGTGGATGTATGGAAAGCCATAAAACATTGTGTGTTAAAAGATTAAGTTCCCCCAAGGAGGTAGACACCGTAGATGTAGGTATATTAGATGTCTCAATATGAGAGACTGAAGTAGGCTTAAGTTGATCTCTTGCAATATAGAGGAGAAGATCAATATGAACATGATTTTCTTGTAGGAAATGTGTAAGGTATTGTACTTCATCTTTGGGAAGATCATGCAAATGAATAACAAGATTATTATTAGAACCTTCACCATTGATGATAAAAATGGTATTATAAAAGATATTAGCTATAATATAAGATCTTGAAGTAGGGGCCATGGTGTCATGATGTATACCGACATAAGAGAAATAATATCTCATAGTGGTAGAAGATTGATAACACCTAGGCTAAATGAAAATATTGTAGAAGACTTATGGGTAATCATGATGATAAATAGGAAAATAAATACAACACCAAGAGTGAAAAGGAAAATCATAAGCAAACCCAAGGGAAACTAAGGAGGATGATAATGTTGAATCATACGTCGGGTTAACCAAAATGTTTATACCCTAATTAGATTTACGTGAAATCTAAGAAATAGTGAAATGAATACACTAAATGATGTAAGGGTAAAAAAAAATGGTTTATTCCAATTAACTAACTTCCAAGATTAATTACCAATATCATAGCAACACCTTAATAATTGTAAACGATTTATTAAACAAGATACAAACTTGAAAAACAAGGATATGAGTGCATTTAACTACTTACATATGATTATGGGAAGTTTCGGGATGATGTAAAACTAAAATAGGAAGAAATGAGCCTAATGATGATTTGTTTTAGAGACTGTTACTAGAATTTGACTTGGTGTAAGATCGTACACTTCTAACAGGACCGTATATATAGTATCAAACCTCTTGTATGATTTTGGAATTTCTTATATTCTTAATCTATAAATTTTTGACATTTTTTCTTGTTTGTAACTATCTATAATTCTATTAAAACCTATTTTTTGATCATGTTGTGAAGATCTCTGAACATCTCAAACCCTAACCTCGTAAGAGACCCTACAAAATAAACATTCATTGGATTGTGGGTACCCACATGCACCAACAAAATTGGAACTACTCTGAAGAGGCCTCAAACCACACATGCTTCTCCACCTAACATGTGCTATTTTAATGAGTGCAACTATGACTTGGAAACTATCTTTGAGAATGCTTGAATTAACTTAGCTCTTTCTAAAATACTTGGAGAGGGGATGATGCATTTACCTAGTATGAATATTAATACCTATAGATATTAATTCCCTAATGAATTTGTATATATGCTATTATAAAATTTAGGGAGCCCTAGGTGCCTTTTACAAGTGTTGGAAGTGAGTGTATCAATGTAGTGAAATAATATTTCTAGGTTAGAAAATGAGGTAGTGTTTACTTTCTTATATGGGGTTTTGTAGATGATTTATTGAAGAAAGAATGAAACAAAGGGATAATAAGACCCAACAAAGAATATGAATTTAAAAAAAAGTGAAACCATTAAAGTATTCCAGGACTGGATATAGATCCTGACCAAACAATACGTTCCTTTCCCACAGATGTAAAAAATGCAATTTGAGTTTGCATCTTGTCAACAGATTGCCTATGGATTTTATGCATTGTACTCTCAAAATTTCATGACATCTCAGTGTGAAAGGATAAAGAATCTAAACAAGAGACCTTATAATGTGATAAGTGAGAATGGGAAGGTTGTATTTATCTTAGAAAGAGTGCATTTTCAAAACTAGTAGTGTGAAAGAGTGAATTTACATATTTTATTTTTTATAAGAATCCCTCCTTGAGTACATAGGGGAATATGAGGACATCTCTTCCTTCTTTCATTAGAAAAGGTTTTCACACACTATACATGCCCACTAACTTAAATTTTAGTGGTGAATATATGTTAATTTACAAATTTTCCATTTTTTAAAATTTGTATTTGGAAAATTTTTAGGCATACAAATTAGGATCGAGTCACCTAAATTTTGTGGGTTCAAGTTACCTTTATGGGTCAGTTCACCTAGCATTTACACCAATAGCTAACTATTTTAATTCAAATCACCTTTAGCATGAAATTGAAATTTGTAAAATTTTCCTTCATATATATACTAATTATGAATTTACAATTCCAAATCCAAATTCTAATTATCATGTACACATCAAATTCTTCTTGCAATTCTTTTTATCTTTGCTTGTTGTTTCGTGGGAATTAATGATTGATATTGATTTCATATTGCAACCCTACAACATCAAGGTATTTCAACTGTTGATATGATATTTTGTTATAATTGAATATGTTGCAAAATGGTGTAAATGTTACCAGACAATAACACAATACTTGGGGAAATCTAAAGAAAAAAACCACATCTAAAGGGATGACCTTAGAATAAACGTATGGTGTGGATTCTTTGTATGTGAGTGTTAAGATTCATAACGTAGAAAATTGAAATTTAAAGGACGAGCCTAGTTGTTTTAATTTTTAACACCTCCTATCTTGGAGGAGATAAGATCACCAATTGTAATTATCATTTGAGTATGTATGCTTATTGAAAAAAGAAAAAAAACCATCTTATATAGGAATGGTTATGGTTTAAACAATTTTAGGATGCCACTTAAAATTTATCTGAATGATCATAATCTAACAATCCTTGGGACAGTTACCCCTTGAGAAATGTTATAACATTTTTACGTTTCACTTCAAAGGGGGATCTAAGTTAAATAACAATGTAATAATGGTTCAATTTGGATGTATCTTTCTTATAAGTGACTTAATATTAATAACACAAATCATCTTGTAGTTCTAGAGGCTTAATAGTATTATTTAACCATGTGTGAAAAAGTGTAAATCATGCATTTGGAAGTGTGTTTGTTGTAATAGTTAAATGGTATAGATTCACTTTTATGACGTAAGGAATGTGATATTTAATGAAACATAATTACATGGTAATCTTAGAGACTAGGTTTCAATGGAATAAATTAACAATGTAAGTGCTTAGGGTCATGATGGTTATTAGGAAAGAAAATTTTTTACAAGCTTGAGTGAACCATGAAGTGTGATGATGCCCCACATCGCTACCTCAAGGGAATCCCAGATCAACATAAATGCAGTCTAATTAATCTTAGTACATGAGTGTTTTAGAGAGTATAGGGTGACTCAAAGGGGAGATATTTTGTTAAAATATATCTTAGAGGTTCAATTGTGGATGAGATTTACATTTACATCAAACTCTCAAAATTATGTTCTCGATTATTGGGCCCTTAAAATATTGGCTAAGTACACAAAGGTGCATGGGTGCGCAAGGCCTAGGTTGAAGATGGGTGCGCAAGGAGAAGGTGCACAAGGAAAGGTTCTAGGAGGGTTTTAGAAGGGCCATGTTGCACGCCGAAAGACAATGTCTCAGGACTTAGCCATATTTGGCATATCGAGAAGGACACGAGAAAAGCGTGACCCGACTGCGCATGCAGAGTGGATAAGGTGCCAACCTGGAGACAGGTTGGTCTAGGAAGGAATATGCCCTGCGATAGAAGTTTCTAGAAGACATCATGGAAAAAAGTGGAGAGCTCAGGCCTGGAGGAGCATGCTCCCATGGAGGACCACATTTAGACACTTGGTGCTGGATCTGAGGCCGTAGAAGGATAAGTTAACTCTTCAAGATGCCTATATATAAAAATGTCTGCAGAAGAGAAGAGGGACATGGACAGAAAAAGAGATCGCGGATAAAGAGATAAATAGAAAGTGGAGCTCTACAGAAATGTCGTAAGTAACTCTGTCTGGGTTGGGTAGATAAAACATAGGAGATGGATGTATCAAGGGCTTGGAGGTTTAAATTTATTTTTAAGAGATAAATGATATGGATCCAGTTATGATGCATGACTTCGGTCTGCCTTTCTATTATGCTCTGTAATGAATCTAATGAATATAATGAGGTTACCAGTTTATATGAATATGATCAGTAATGATTCTGGTGCATTTACATATCTTCATGGTTCTATTTTATGCATGTTTATGGAATAAGTTTGAATCCTTGCACATTTCCCTTTCTGTTTTGATTTAGTTCTTAATCTGTTAAGTACTTTTCTATCTAGAATGATTGCATTGATCTAGAAGCCGTTCTGAGCTCTATGATGCTTGCATGTCTCATTTCCACTCACTTCCTTTAAGTTTGGATCATTGATGATATTTTCCCACTCAACTCACATAAAAGAGAGACTCGGTCACCTTGTGCGCATGCCTCGGGTGAGTGCCCAACTGCCCGCTGGGTGATAGGCCAATGTGCATGGGATTCCCTTGTTCTTTGGTGGGTGTAAAAATGACCACATCTTGGTTCCATTGCCGAGACCTCTTTTTGAAGTTGTAGTGGGAAATGGCATACATCATGATCTATGTGATAAGTGATGATAGAGTTTTTAACTTTGGAAAGTGTTGAATCATGGTTCAAGAGCACAGAGGATGAATTTTCTCAGAGATTTACCACTGGACCTAAGTTTGATGCACGTAGATGGGTAGAAGAGAACCTCTACCATGATTTGTATGAAACATTTTTTATGTTACTTCCTAGTAGAACTGTATGAATGGCTCTCGGCATATGTGTCTAGATCAAGCTGGTATTATAGATCACACGCATGGACCCAAGAAGAATACCAGAGGTTGCAAGATGCAGATCTGACGTGGACTCATGTTGTGGATCATTGGTGGAAAGGAGTACTAGCTAGCTACACTCTGGAGTACACTATTTCTACATATTCTTGTCCAGAAGTTGCTGAGTTTGAGTTTCTGTGGGAGCCTAGAGGATCATTTCTATGTGTTATCCCTCTGGTAATGAAGATCTTGATTGTTACCTTGAGTTTAGAGGCATTTCCAATGGCCAGATAAACCATTCTGAGCACTGGGTGAGGAAGCTAGGGTGGAGGAAGATGGCAGATATTATGATGGAGAAAGAAAGGGAGGAGAGATGACTCAAGTATAGTGAAGCACGTGAAAGGGAGATTTCTAGACAATGTGAGGTTACAGGTGTGATGGATCTATGGAGGTAGACATTGCGGGAAGGATTTGAGGTTCACGCAGAGGACGTGGAACCTAAGCAGTCTGTGCTACCCCATCTTGGCAAGCATGTAAGAGAGACCCCTTCGGCTTCTGATGAGAGTTCGTCATGTGGAGAGAGAAGAGTCATTGGCGCGCACATATGAACCCACCTAGTGACTAAACCCTGGCACTTGGTTTTCCAGATCAAGGAAGGAGTATCGTTGACCCAGTTGGTATCAGTGGAAGTGACAGATCTGTGCCCAGGAGATACAATTTCTCATTTCCCACTTCTATGGCTACACATACTATTCTAGTATTTAGAGGAATTTTTGGACAAGGAGAAAGTACACAAGCCTTTGGTCTCACATCTGGGAGTGGCGTGGGGTACACTAGTGGTAGTGGGGCATTATCACAGAATGTCGGTGCGTAGTTCAGTGGAACTTTGGGGACCCTCGGCATGAACCACTACAGGACCTGGTGGATCTGGTGGATTTGGTGGCTCAGGAGGAACAGGACCTGGTGGATTTTTCTGGGTTTGGTGGGTTCAGGAGGCATAGGACCTGGTGGATCTGGTGGATGGCAGGGGGAAACACTGAAGGAAACCAAGGCTCTAGCTCAGGAGGACAAGGGCCCCAACCACCTCCTCAAGTTTTCTTTGAGATGTCTTTACATTTTCTAGATTACAAAGGTATTGAAGATGCTGCAGAACATGTTCACAAGTGTGAGCTACTATGGCATGTGAAGGGGGTCACAACCATGAAACAAAAGGCAAGCCAGTTTGCAACGATGTTACAAGGGTGCGTGCATAGCTGGTATAGGAAATATGACCCTCATCAAATGATGGTGGATTATACTGTTTTAAAGAATGCCTTATTGGTAGAATTCCACATCCCTAAGTTTGAATAGAAGAGCATCCGCACCTGAAGGAGATTCAACAAGGGAATGGTGGAGAGTGTGTGGGAGTATGATGCATGGTTTAAAACCCTCCTGTCAAAATTATCATATGACATTCACCCTTCACAACATGCTCAATGGTTTTTTTGGGGGGTTGATAACACCTTTTAGAAGAGCTTTATCTCATAAAACTTTCACAGACCCGTGCGAGGTGTTAGAAGCCGCTCTACGCACCGAAGCTGTTGGAAGTGTTGATACTGGTGTTAGCCCATTTTCTAGAGGCTCAAATTTCTACTATAGCTAAGCAACTGGAGAACTTGTCTGTGAACATAGCCCATGAGACTCGCAGTGGTATATGGTGTACAAATTATGAAGTAGAGGGGCATGTCAAGGATAGTTTCCCTTGAAGGATAGTACGCGCCGTAACAGTAGACTGTGAAATTTTTCATGGGGACCATGATGCAAGTAGATGTCCCTTGTTACAGCACACAATTTGGAAGAATGTGTCTTGCTACTGTAAGATCTACACCTCTACAACCCATGACACTAAGGATTGTAGGCTTATTGACCAGATCCATGAGGCCATTGATCTTGGTGTGTGCCAAACTAGCCTTGCCAGTAGTTCTAAGAATGATGACCACCATTATGAGGAGCGTGC
This sequence comes from Taxus chinensis, assembly GCA_019776745.2. Lineage (NCBI taxonomy): Eukaryota > Viridiplantae > Streptophyta > Pinopsida > Cupressales > Taxaceae > Taxus > Taxus chinensis. Next base: position 381,395,702 of record CM034151.1, read on the forward strand.
AGATAGAGGCACACGTGGAAGGGGATTTCACGGAGGATTCCATGGTCATGGTAACCGTAGAGGAGGAAGAAGTGAGTTCCCACGTGGAACCTATTTTAATTGTGGGTCTACAGACCACTACAAGCATGAGTGCCCAGATTTATTGCAGTGCTCATGGTGTGGGAAGAAACACAAGTATGAGGAGTGCCCTGAGTTGTTTGAGCACATGAATCAGCAGCACCAGAAAGACAAGGGTGCTGCAATGGTAAGAATTAAGAAGGCTAACACATAATGGATGCCATGGGTGACATGTGATGTAGGCTTGGAACCTGTTATGGTAACAATAAGAGCAGAGGCCACACATGCAAAGGAAATACCAAGGCAGAAGAACCTAGTTTCAAGGGAAGAAGTGGTACATGGGAAGTACCCAGACCTGACACATCAAAAGGAGGTATATCAAGAAACCATGGACATCATTCAGAGTTTACAAGGAGAAATATAGTGTCTAAAGGAGAAATCTAGGAGGGAGGAGCAAAGAAGGAAGGTTGAGGTGCTAAAGGATGACTTGGATGAGGTCAAGGAAGTATGTAAAATGCTAAGGCAAGATAATATTATTCCCTTGCTAGGAGCATGGTTGAGAGAGAAGGTACCACGCGCCGGGGAAGAGTGTGAGAGGTAGGTCTTGCATGAAAACCTTCCCCCTCACAGCCTTGACTATGATAGGGAGATCACGTTAAATGTGGTCATGGATGGATGGCTCCTTAGTAATATCCTCATTGACACAGGCGTGGAGGTCAATGTTCTCACCTTGGATGCATGGCATCAGATGGGAAGGCCTGCATTATAGCCATCTTCAAATGTGTTGTATATGGAAAACAAAATGAAGGCAATTCCCATCGGTGTCTTAAAGGATGCAGCCATCACCATTCAGGGAGCTAAGTTTACTGGGGACTTTGAAGTCTTGGCACTCACCGAGGCAGAAAATTTCCCAACACTACTTGGGTGCCCATGGTGTTATAAGAACAATGTGGATCTTTGGTTCAACAAGGGATACATAAGCTTTGAAAATGAGGAGGAACAGGTCATCATACCCCTAGCTGATGGGAAATCAACACCCTATACTGAACCTTTGGGAGAAGAGGTCCTGGATAGAATATATGTGTGCTCAATCAGGGATCTAGAGATAATTCATCCCACAGAAGGAGTTATCCAGTTTGAGGATGCTCAGTCCCTAAGTGACACCACCAGTATAGCATGTGATAATTGGGTGCATGGAACCTATGAGTTAATCAGATGACATTTGAGAGGATCGGTGACAAAGGTGACAAAGGCACGTATGGTCTGGTGCCTAGGAGGAAAGGAGCTACCTAAGTACTCAGGAGGAGCCTTCCCTGAGGTCTTTTTGTAGGAGATGGAAGCTCAGTGGAAGGAGGAAAATGAATGAAGGGGGATGTTAAGTTACGTCCTACTCAAAACTATTGCAACTAGTGGGAAACGCATCGGGATAATATCTTGGAATGGCACGAGGTGAGAATTGCCTTCTCTGTAAGGTTTTACAGGAGCAACGCACCCATGGATATAAAATATTACCATGGTAAAGAGACCGCTTCCTTCCATATCCAAGCATGTGAGACAGCCTAGATGGGAAGTGCAAAAGCATTGCCACCTTCATTATGGGTTCACAAGTTGTATTCCACCCTACAAGGTTGTGCGCATGCATGGTACATTCATTCTGAGACATGCCACTAGATAGGGAATTGGCAAGAGTTAGTGGCTGATCTCATTCAAACATTCGAGTATCAGAGTACAAAACCCTTGGTGGATAAGGAATTATAGGTTGTCAAGTGCCTTACCATTGGGGATAGTGCCATGGTAGAAGATAGGCTACTAGAGTTGCTAGGTGAACCTGGCCTGGAGGCATGCTTTGAGGAAGAAGAAACAGAAGAGATACAACTTGAGCATGTGTGTTTGGAAAAAGAAAAGGGGAAGATGGTGTATGTTATTGATGGTGAAGAAGTGGAAAACTTGGATGTTGACCATTCTGTAGGGACGCGTGAAGTCATAGACAGTGCTGATGAATAGGTGCATGCCTATCATGAGCCTTTAAAGACAAAGAAGGTTAACATTGGCTCAGATGAAGAGCCTAAGGAGGCTATCATTAGAGACTATTGGTCAGAGAAGGAAGTCTCTAAGATCATTGATCTTTTACGTGAGTTTGAGGATTTATTCCCACGTGGGTATCATGAGCTTAAAGGCGTTCACCATTCCTTGGGAGAAATGAGAATTAAGTTGAAGGAAGGTGTGTGCCCAATCCAGAAGAGACCATACCGAATGAATCCTAACCTGCACGTGAAGGTCAAGGAAGAAATAGATAAGATGATAGCGTCAGGCATTATTGAAGCTGTTGAAGAGTCAGAATGGATAAGTCCAATGGTAATTAGCATCAAGAAGGATGAAAGGATAAGGATTTGTGTTGATTACAGGGACCTGAATGCAGTATGTATCATTGATCCTTTCCCAACCCCATTTACTAAAGAAATCTTAGAGGGAGTGGTAGGGCGCGAGGTCTATTCTTTCACAGATGGATTCTCGGGCTATCACCAGGTAAGGATCGCGAAGGAGGACCAAAGGAAGACAAATTTCACCACTGAGTGGGGAATTTTTTCCTATACAGTCATGCCGTTTGGGTTGAAGAATGTGCCTGTTATGTTCTCACGCATTGTGGTACAAGCTTTCCAGGACTTTATCCATAAATTCCTTCAAGTCTACCTAGATGATTGGACAGTATATGGGTTAGTGAAGGACCATTGTGACAACTTAAGGCTGATGTTTGAAAGGTGTCGGTAGTTGAGGATATCCCTCAACATTAAGAAATGTGTCTTTGCTACCCCATTTGGAACATTATTGGGGCACATCATATGTAAGGAGGGCCTGCTAGTAGATCCCGTAAAAGTTGCAGTAATTGTGGGATTGAGGGAGCCTACTAGTCAAAGTGCAGTGTGTGGATTTATTGGGCATATGGGGTACTACAGGAAGTTCATCAAGGGATATGCCAAGATCACCATGCCTTTAGAAGAGTTACTTAGACATAAAAGTGCCTTTCATTGGGGAGAGACACAGCAGAAGGCATTTGACACTTTGAAGGATAGGCTTATCACCGTGCCCATCCTACATTTCCCTTCTTGGGATAAGCCTTTCCATGTTCATGTGGATGCCTCAAGAACCACCATTGGAGTAGTACTTGCATAGCCTAGTGAAGGGATTGTTGATCATCCTTTGTGCTTTGCAAGCAGGAAATTGACACCAGCAGAGAAGAATTACACTATGACTGAGTGTGAGGCATTGTCAATGATCTACATGCTTCATAAATTCAGACAGTATTTGTTGGAAACCCCTTTTATATTTTACACTGACCATATGGCATTGAAATACTTGGTGAACAAGCCCATTCTACAAGGGTACATATGTTGGTGGGTACTATTGTTCCAAGAATTTGAGTTCACGGTGGTTGTCAAACCAGGAAAAAGTAATTCTGGACCTGACCATTTGTCTAGGATTGATTCAAGGGAGGACATGCAAGAGTATTGAAGAGACTATGCTAGATGCACAACTATTTAGGTTATAGCGCGCACCCTTAGATTTGGAGGATATTGTAGTATTTCTCAAAATAGGTGTGGCGCCAGACGGAATGAAGGCCTTGGAGAAGAAGTTGGCCATATGCACCGCACCCTACATGCTAATTAGTGGAGACCTGTACAAAATGGGTCATGATGAGGTTCTGTGCTAATGTGTACTAGAACATGAGTGCATTACAATTATGGAAGAAGCACATGGTGGGATTGCAGGAGGACACTATGCAGGAAATGCAACCACGCCAAAGATTCTACTTCATAGGGCTTTGGTGGGAGACCATTTATCAAGATTGCATTGAGTTTTGCAAGGCCTGTGACCATTGCCAGTGCCTTGGAAAACCTAGAAAAAGGGATGAAATGCCCTTATAACCAATAGCCAGCGCAGAACCATTTGAAAAATGGGCTATTGAATTTGTCGGAACAATCTTTCCAGTGGCGCGAAGGACTGGTTCGCGGTATATCCTCACTTGCACTGATTATTTGACAAGGTGGGTAGAGGCAACACCTACAAAGGATTATACAACAGCTACCACTGCTAGATTTTTATGGGAAAACATAATCAACATGTATGGATGCCCATTGAGTTTGACAAGTGATAGAGGTACGCACTTCCTCAATGAAACAGTCAAGATTCTGCTATCAGAATTCATGGTGGCCCATCACAAAACTACTCCCTATCACCCTCAGGAAAATGGAACTACTGAGGTGTTTAAAAAATACTTAGCCACACATTGACTAAGATTTGTGATGTTGGTAGACAGGATTGGGATGACAAAGTATCAGCCATTCTTTGGGCATATAGGACAACCTACAAGAGGTTGAATAAGGCCACACCATTTCAACTGGTGTTTGGCAGTGAAAGCTATACTACCAGTTGAATTCATGTTACCTTCTCTGTGTATAGCACATGCGGGAGGATTGGCCGATGAACAAGCACTGGAAGAAATAATTGACAAGTTAATGCAATTAGATGAAATATGATCACTCGCTAGGTGGAGCCAGAAGATGGAAAAAGTAAAACAAAAGGCATGGCATGATCGTCACATTAAGAACAAGAAGTTTGAGGTTGGGTAGATGGTCTTACTATATGATTCAAAGTTTCTGCGCCATCCTGGGAAGTTAAAAGTCCATTGGTTGGGTCCCTACATCATCTCATACATCCTTGATTTGGGCATGCATGCCAGTTACAAGCACTGGATGGGATGAGATTTCCAGGAAACTTCAATGGGAGTAGGTTGAAGCCCTACTATAAATAAGTCTTCTTGGTGTTTGTAAATAAGGCAGTATTGCTAGTTAGTTTAGGATTTCCCTTAATGCATTTTCTTTTCTTGTGTTTCCCTTTCTCGTTGTTGTTTTGTGTTGCACCTTGGGTGTTGGTAATCTCATTAATTTTTGAAGGTTGTAACTTCATAGAGGACCGCACATCATTTTAGTGTGGGGTGGAGTAAGGTGGAAGAAATTGAAGTGTGAAGCGCTAGGAAGGATTGCATTGGAAAGCCCGGTTGAATGGCCCTGTGAAGGAAGTACATGCAAGGAAAGGTGAAAAAGGATGGTTGGTGTTAGGGTAAGGCTACATTGGGGATCCACGTACAAGAGAGGAAGAAGTGTAAAAGCAACATGAGGTAGGTGAGAGAAAAAAAAATCATGACAAAAGAAGTGCCTTCAGCACTGGTTACACACGTGCAAGAGTCTCCTGTCAAGATGGATTGGTTACGTGCCAGAAGGTTGGGGAATTGTCCATGCAAGGTTGGGCACATGAGTTAAAGCGCTAAAGTTAGAATTTGTTTGAAAAATCTGCATTAAGTGTTAAAGTACGGTGGTAGGTAAGGTAGCATTTAATGTTAAAAAGTGGGAAAAACTATAAATAGAAGGTTGGGCACTTCATTATTTACATTTCATTTACGAAGAAGGAAGAGATTTTGTGAACTAGGGTTTCCAGAGTTGATCTGTGTGAAGAAAAATTGGAATATTTTAACCGTGAGTGACTAGTTTGGATCTACAAACCGGGGGGGGAAGTAATTCACGGGCATGGGGAGAGTTGTGGAGAAGTGTCATCTTGTGAAAAGATATTCCAGTTAGGGTTTAGTAGCTAGGGCATGGGTTGGAAAAGAGTATTCTTCGCAGGTTAGGGATTTAAACTTGGAAAAGATAGAAGAGCAGAGCTAAGAAGAGAAGTTAAAGTGAAAACCTACACAATGGCACCCAAGAAACTAGTAGTAACACCTAAGAAGGGCAAGGGAAAGGGAAAACAACAAGAAACTACCACAAGTACCAATGAAGAATGGTATGCAGAAATGCAGTACCCATATGGGGTTTCACTCGGGATGGAATGGGAATCCCACTTGAGAAAAATGACAGTAAGTGACTACAATCATCACATGAATGTGATTGAAAAGGAAATGGAGTTGGAGTTAGTGCACCTGACTAACCAGAGAACACCTGAGGGGTTACCAATTTATAGCGAAAAAGTCAAGGTGAAGTTAGAGAAGGCGGGGTTATTGCTAACTCTATGAGTTGCCCTACTTCAGAAAGCCAGAGCACCTCTATCAGTGGCTAATTTTGCACGTACATGAAGACCACTTTCACTTCGCAGGGCACAAGATGCGCATAACCCCTCAGCTAATTTCAAGATTCACAGGCCTTATCTGTGAGGGAGAAAGTTTAGAGGATGACCTATGTGACAAGGAAGTAATTAAGGATAATAGAGGCCGCGTATGCATACAAGAAGGGGTCAAGGTACTTTGATATCAGGGATATCCAAGACCTAGTGATGAGAATGGCCGCATGCCTAGTAACAAAACTCAATGTGCAAGAAAGATGGACGTAGGTAAACAAGTCTTGGTTAAATGTTTGTAGAAAAATATCAGAGGGCACCATCTACAATTTGTCCACATACATTGCAGATGAAATTATCACCAACATGCACAGGAAGGAGACAAGATTCTCTTTGGTAATGTCCTCTTAACCATTGTGTTCTCAGAAATCAGAGTACCAGATGCAATAGATAAGTTCGTATGGGAGTACCCAGAGGAAGATGCAAAAATATTTGAGAAATACACCTATGATAGCATGACACCCATTCATAAGGCGCATCTTGAAAAATGGTATACGTGCTTAAGGAATGTGTTTGGGGCAGAATGGAGAATACCAAAACAACTACCAGTGCTTACAGATGGAGAAGATGAGTTTGTTGTATACCAACACTTCTACATTGGTAGATTTAATTTGGAGGATGAAAACATGAGCCCATGGTGTAATCTCCCATTCACCTTCATAGCTCAATACTTCCAGGTGGGAGTTAACAGATTCAAGGAGTCCAAAAAGTTAAAGCTTGACCTTGGAAGTTTGGACCGGGACCACAAGGGAGATGCGCAGGATGTTGGTCTACCCCAAAAAGTGTGCATACGTGGAAAAGTGCATGTCACATGAAGTCCAAATGGTAAAACCCCCAACTCTAACTATTACAGGAAGGTCCGCGATGCGTATATACCTTTGGATAAGGCCCAAGTTTGAGAAGGATGCTTATCTTGAAAATGAGATAGCTATACCTGAGGACCTAACAGGTAGGAAGAAGACCGCACCCAAGAAGAAGGAGACAAAGGAAATAAAGAAGAAGGCACCAAGTGCCCAAGATACACAGGCATTAGGCACCCCAGGAACAAGTGCTAGAATGAGTACTTACACATGCAGGAAGAGGTCTCCAGTCAAAGAGGAGGCACCAGCATAGGAAAATCTTATCGTAGAGGAGAAATCACTAGAGGAGGAAGAGAAAGTAGAATCTCCTATACTGGAATCCCCAGTTAGGAAGAAACAAAAGGTGATGGAGGAAGCTGACTCAGAGGAGACAAAGAGCTTGGAGAAATACATAGGTGAGAGGGATGATGATGAAGAAGATGATCCTGAAGGGGACCAAGAGCCACTTGTTTTCAGTGTGCATGATTCAGAAGAAGAGGGTGGAGAAGAAGAACATGAGTTCCTTTTTGTGTGGCACAAGGGTAGCCAGGAGGAGGAAGGCACCTAGGACATGGAAAGAAGTGAGGAGGTTGGTGTGCAAGAGCAGAAAACTCCAAGCCTTACAAAGGAGCAAGTAAACAAGGTGGCAGAAAGAGAAGCAATGAAAATCATCGAGGCCTTGGTAGAACAAGAATTGGAGTGCAACGTTGATATAGTGATGGAAGAAGATAAGGAAGAAAGCATAGAAAAATATCACGGTAGCACGGGAGGCCCCAGTCTATCGGTAACTGTTCCTAAGGGCACGTGCATAGGGGGAAAGTGCATGGAGATCCAGAGGCAAGGAATGAGCTACATTAATGATCCCAATAAGGTGTTGTGCGTGTGCTTCCAAAGCACCATCCCAACAGATCAACTTGTGGCAATGAAGTCATTCGATGAAGAAGGTGCATACCCTCAGACGAGGAAGATGCTCTCTTGGGAAATTGAGTCCCACATCGATGAGCCAGAGTTTGAGGTAAGCCAGGGGCACTAATGAAAATTGCCTGAGTCAAAAGGAGACAACCCCTTAGTAAATGCTCAGCGGCTCTCAAATGAGCAGTTATGCAATGCGCTCAACAAGGTCTCAGTTGAGGTTGAAGCTAGGCTCTTTGGATGGAATGACAGGATAAGATTTCTAGAAGTAGAACTAGAAAAGGAGGAAGAAGGAGGAAGAGCTAGAAGAGAAGGCCAAGGATTTAAAGCAGGAGGAGTTAATTAGCGCTCAGCTAAAGCATGAGCTCAAGGAAGAAAAGGCAAGGGTGCATGAAGTACATAAGAAGGTAGAATCCATCACAAATGCCATTGTTTTGAAGCATCCAGACCTGACACCACCCACACAAAAGTATGGATCTTCCCTTGAGTTCCTTGAGGACTTAACACACATCCTCACCATGGAGAGGCAACCTCTAGCCTTAGAATCCATGGAAGAAGTAACATTGCACCTGGAGAAGGAGGATAAATTAAAGGTAGTAGCAATCATGGCTGAATACAACAAAGTCCTTGCTGATGTAAAGATTCTTCCCATACTGCTGAGGCCGCATATGACAACTGCACAGACAGAGATAAAGTGGAGTATTTTGGTCACCAACTATGAAGCAGAGCTTAAAGAGTTCTAGAAAAGAACAAAGGGAACAGAGAAGAGTGGGATAGAATCAAATCTGAGGTTGAAAAGAAGTCAGAAGCTATTGAGGCCCTAAGGGGTACAATCAAGAACTGGATGAAGGAGCTATACCCATAGATTACTAGAAGGATGGATGTGTTTGAGGATGTGGGCAAGGAGTTGGAGAAAATTGTTGACACTATGAATGCTCAAGGAGATGGACTAAGTTTTGGGGAGGTAAGCGCCCTAGTCAGCGACCTCTGCCAGAGAGCACAAAATGAAGTCGATGCCTGGAACAAGTTGGAGGCTGACTTGCAAAAATATTTTCCTAGCTTGTTGCAATAATGCCATCACTTCCCCATTCTTTCTTCTTTCTTAAATTATTCATCCCCTTATTCTTTTCCCAAGACATAAGTCTACTGTGATTATTTATTCATTGGAGAAGTGTTCCCGCGGGCGGAGAACAGGTGTAGTGTGGGGTGATGTTGGGCCCCTAAAATATTGGCTAAGTACACAAAGGTGCATGGGCATGCAAGGCCTAGGTTGAAGATGGGCGCACAAGGAGAAGGTGTGCAAGGCAAGGTTCTAGGAGGGTTTTAGAAGGGCCATGTTGTGTGCTGGAAGACAAGGTCTCGGGACTTAGCCATATTTGGCGTATCGGGTAGGACATGAGAAAAGTGTGACCTAACTGCGCATGCGGAGTGGATAAGGTGCCAGCCTAGTGAAAAGTTGGCCTAGGAAGGAATATGCCTTGTGATAGAAGTTTCTAGAAGACATCATGGCAAAAAGTGGAGAGCTCAAGCCTGGAGGAGCATGCTCCCATGGAGGACCACATTCAGACACTTGGCATCAGATCTGAGGCCGCAAAAGGATGGTTTGGTACTTCAGGATGCCTATATATACAAATGCCCACATAAGAAAAGAGGGACAAGGACAGAAAAAGAGATCGTGGATAGAGAGATCAATAGAAAGTGGAGCTCTTTGCAGAAATGCCACAAGGAACTCTATTTGGGTTGGGTAGATAAAACATAGGAGATGGATGTACCAAGGGCTTGGAGGTTTAAATTTCTTTTTGAGAGCTAAAGGATATGGATCCAGTTATGATGCATGACTTCAGTCTGCCTTTCTGTAAATGCTCTGTAATGAATCTAATGAATGTAATGAGGTTACCAGTTTATATGAATATGATCAGTAATGATTTTGGTGCATTTACATATCTTCATGGTTCTATTTTATGCATGTTTATGGAATGAGTCTGAATCCTTATGCATTTCCCTTTTTGTTTTGATTCAGTTCTTAATCTGTTAAGTACTTTTCTGTCTGGAATGACTGCATTGATCTAGAAGCCGTTCTGAGCTCTATGATGCTTGCATGTCTCATTTCCACTCACTTCCTTTAATTTTGGATCATTGATGATATTTTCCCACTCAACTCACATAAAAGAGAGACTCGGCACCCACACGTGCCTCGGGTGAGTTGCCTAGCGCCCGCTGGGTGATAGGCCAGTGCGCATGGGATTCCCTTGTTCTTTTGGTGGGTGTTAACTCTAACCAAATATTATATCATAACATCTAAAAGAAAAATATATATATCCACCCTTAGACTTAATTTTTCCCCTTCTTAACTTGTGAATTTCCTTCATTTTATAATGGAAGTGAAATAAAAATATCAAGTAAATATGATTTTAGGTGAAACATGAACTCTAGTTTGATACCAAGAGCTAGGAGAATCTCACATGTGCATTAAAATATTTCAATCTAATATTGAGCTATGGAGATTATAGTAATAGAGAAAAGAACCCAATTAAATTAACTTGTTATAAGTTAAATCTGAAATGAAGTAAATAATATGTAGCGCTATGAATGAGAATATATAGTTACATGATAAATGATCTCAATACGTATAAGGTTAAACAAAGGAAATTAAATGGTAGTTAAGATGGAACCATATTAAGTTAAGTTTTAAATGAAATAAAATAAATGTAGTCTAGAGAAAAGGAGAATTTATGCTTACATGTTAAGTGTTCCTCAAACCTTTAAGGTTAAATAATGAAATATGATTATAATAAAGTTGTATCTGTGAAAATGCGGTGTTGTGGTAAGTACCTATCCGTGATGTTTGAAATGGTAGTAGGAGGTTTACACAATAATCATCTGTCTATTATCATTTTGCTCATACAAATATATAGAAGGAGAGTTTCCTATAAAATAGGAAACCTCCTATAACAAATCTCTAACAACTCACTATATGCGTGATTTTTTTTAACAAATTCACTTACAAACCATAATACATTTAGTTTTGCACCCATAATTATCCCACTAACAAAAAATGTAAGCACTAATAAATATTTACCTAAAATTTCCCCCTTAGTATAAGCATGGGAAGAATGCACATCTCAAAAATTGGAAATAAAATCGTATGGACCCTCATACTTTTAGGTCTGCATACTGCTGGCTTTGATCTTGTTGTCTCGATCTTGTTATACATAACCAATCTGCTTCACCATAGTGAATCCCATACCAGATGATCACACTTCCACCGATTCATCTACATATGCAAACTCAATAGTTCCCGCTTTCACTTCCAGTGAACGCTAGATTTCACCATCCGATCGATGTTAGAAGTATGACAGTCAAAGAATCTATGTAGTCAGAGGATCACTCTAGTTCAACTTCCCTCCTATATAACTATTCTTAGCATCCAAAATTCACATCCTCCTCTTTTCAATCTTTGGAAAAGAATGTATAATATGTTTTATTTCTGCACACACCTCTCAAAGAAAACAATATAAATCTAGAAAAAATTCACATCATATTCTATAAGAATCACAATGTTCTTAATTATATCCATTGTTGTCGATCACTGCGACTCGATCTTAAACAACATAGGAAACTGCCACTACCACTAGAAGTTTCCCTTGAATTTAGCCATTTTAGGCACAAAATGGAAATAGAACATTGGTTTTATGTTCCCCCCACAATGTGAAATTTCCATTTATTCATATAACTAGGAGCACAAAAAAGAAAATCAAATCAAACTAAAAAAGAGATGCCACCATACTAAAATGCGGCCACATCGTTCATGACTGACGAGAGGCGTTGATTACCCTCCATCCCCCATTACCTCTGACGTCCAGTGTGATGTTGCTACCTTAGTGGAATGTGACTGTGAATTTCATTGTACAGTTTATCCCCACAAGATGGATGTCACGTATAAACGAAAATGCATCCAATTATTGAAAAGTGAGGAAATTTTATTTTTTTTTACAAATTTTTCAATGACTCTACAAGACAAAAATTATGGATACAATAAACAAATATCCTAAAATCACTAATAAATACAATGACACTTTTGACAACAATTAATAATGATAATTACATAAATGACAATGACTGCAATTTTAACTATTGAGACCAATACAATGACAAAAAAAACTCTTTTAACTCTTAAAATATGATTTTGAATCTCAACTTTATACAAATAATAAATTTTTAAAATGAGATGGATGAGAGACTCTTAACACTAGAACTAAAGACTTATAAAATAACAAATATTGACGATAAAACTTGGAACTAATTCTGCCCAAATGCAATAATAAAAAAAGTACAACAGAGAACCCGAGGGTGACAGGAAGGGAGGTATTTGATGTTGTTTTGAATGCAATAAAGAGCTTGGAATGAAATAGACTGTCAAACACATTTCCAGAAAATATTTGAATGATGTTTGTAGCAGACTCCTGATGCAAATATCTAATGTATTCCTTATTAATGGTGTACAAGTTTTGGTGGTTGCCTCTCAAAACCCAACTCTTCCTTAGACACACGAATATTGTGGATGTTTACTTGGTGTGTAATTTTGAGGTCTGTAGTCTCCTCATCAACCTGTATCTAACTAAATAGATCTGCTATACCTCTCTGTGATCCAATTTTCCCGAGTAGAGAGTGACGATTTATTGCCAGTTTGAAAACTAATTTTGTTTTCTCCTTGAGGCGCGCAGGTCAACATAGATAATCTCATGATTTCCATTTTTTAGGGATACAGGGATCACATGTATCATGAAGAGGGAAGATGGGGGTGAATTGACCCGTTCTGAGAAAATCTAAACTCTTAATTCATATGCAAGTCTTATGTCGCTTCATTGTTCATAGTTATCAAGTAATCTGAGAAAATCTAATCTCCTCAAACAAATGAACTGACTCCAAATCACATAAGGATAGAGATGAATGAAAGATAATAGTGTAGGTGCGCTAATTCCAATACAATCTCTGCCAATCACAAACAAAATAAGAAAAAAAAAACTATACTTGTAGATAGAGATTTTAATATACAATTTTTTCAAAACTAGACTCGCGTCTACATGAGTAAAAATAAATATGTACTACCCCTTTCCAATTTTTTTAGACATCCATATATTAATTACAAATGATCGCTCTAGTACCAAATGAAATGGTAGCATGAGGTTTACATAATAATCATCTGTCTATTATCATCCTGCTCATACAAATATATAGAGGGAGATTTTACTATAAAATAGGACACCTCCTATAATAACTCTCCAACTACTCATTATATACGTGAAGTTGTTTTAACAACTTCACTTACAAACCATGTTACGTTTAGTTTTACACCCATAATTATCCCACTAACAAAAAATGTAAGCACTAATAAATATTTACCTAGCAATGTTCATATTGTGGTTGGGTTGTTGTTTTGTACTTGTTCATTTATAAAAGTGTGGCATTGATTTGGATCTCGTGTCATCATGTTGTATGAGTGGATTCATGTTTGTACAAGCATCCATTGTGATGTGGAGTTTTGTGAGTAATCCCATGTGTTGTATTGTAATAAGTAATGGAAGTTAAAAAAATTTATCCTAGTTTATTTGGTCTTGTATTTTGCTCCGTTGAATGTGGGTGATACATATGGTATCAGAGAAAAGGTTCATACTCTCAAACCTCTGAGAAATTTTTGTGTGGTGGTGGTTATTCATGATGGTGGAGGAGTTTGAAGAGTAATGTGTTATTTTTTTTTGATGTGACAAATGTGGTACTTGTGATCATATGAATGCACCTATTGTGCATACCACTTAGTGTGGAATGGTTATGATGTTAATGTGTTTCTTGATGGGAGTAATTTCTCTGTCTCTGTCTCTCTTTCTCTCTCTCTTGTGAATTCAACGTAAATGTCATGTGTGTTATTGAAGATCGTATTTGGTAGTCACACTTTAGTTATCTCATGATTTTCAGTCTAGGGAAGTTGCCATGGCTATTTGCAACAAAGGAAACAATTAAAACTGTGCTTAGTACTTATTCACTAACAAAATTAATCAAATGTTATGTTGAATGCTATTGAGAAATAAATTTTATTGCTAAAACATAAAATTATTGAACTCATAATTGAAAATACTAAAAATAATGAAATTATGGTAAATCAAATAAATGATGAAATGAACAAGAAACGATCCCTTCATGTTGGGGAGGAGTGGCCCTTGCTCCTTCCCTCTGATATGGATTATAGTTGTAAATTACACAAGTCAAGTTGTTCCTGGATCAACACTTTATTAAATGGAATAATTTCTTTTACAACAATCAACAAACTAACTATTTGATCTTACTACTGATGCCCTTTTATACTCATAGTAGTATTAATCACTCCATAAGAGGGATAATTATTTGTAATTAATTACAAATACTTAACTAAAAGATATATATAACAACTAACTATTTGATGAGTTACAATTGTGGAAGGACTAGTGCATACCACATTTAGATCATATTCATCTTGTTAACTACAGATGCGGTTCGTAATTAACTCTTAGTTGAGATAATAAATAAGCGCTAGAAGATGTCAAATAACATGCATTAGATCCTTATAATTATAAGACTATATTTTTTATGTTTGTATGTTCCACGTCTTCAATCAACTGGTGTTTGAGTCAAGCTTGTATGGTCCTCATAATATGCATGATAGATGAGCTTGTAGCTCATGTTTCATGCCCTTCTCATTGTGTCACAATGGGTACCAACTATATCAACTCGTTGTCTTTCTATATAATTCATTTACCTCGTTTGCACGAATTCTTCATTCCAAGTGAGTTTTGTATTAGTATTTGGGTGAGTCCTGCGCTCCACAGTGGTTCCTGTACTAATGCACAGGTGAGTCCTATGCTCTAAAGTGATTCCTACACTAGTGCACGAGTGAGTCCTGTGTTGGTCTAAGATATGATTTTTGAACACATTGTTAATACACATAAATATCCATTTCGCACACTTATCAATAAGTATACACAAGATGAAAATAACAAGGTTATGCACAAAAATTCCTTTCAAAATATAACAAAGTATTAATTACAAAATGACAATATCATACTTAGTGTAAAATGATGACATGAAAAAACAAGGGTTTACGTAGGATTTAGGATGTCTCATCACTCCACCACACTTAAGATTTAGAAGGTCCTCTTACTCTCAATTTAAGTTATCAAAAATTATTGAGAAATTATAATCACTAGCAAAATTAAGTCATGTATTATCTTTCTTTGTATTACAAAAACCAAAGATCTTGATCACTGTTTCTCTCTATGATTTGTAACTGGATTTAGGTTGATCCTAGTTGGAGTTTTATCATGACACTGTTAGAATTTGAGGATTGTAATAAATACAGATTTAATCAACTTACATATTACATAATGCTATAATAAATATTTAAATAAAAAATACTTATAAGAAATAAATAACACAGGTGACACAATATTTATAGTGGAAAACTCCAATAGAGTAAAAACCACTTTGAAAATAACCTTTTACTTTAGAGAACCTATTTTACATCCGATAAGATCACCTCCTCCTTTGAAACCCTATTTACTAAGGGTAAAACCAAATCACTTGATTTGCACACCTTTGATATATTTCTCAAATATATCAAATGAGGACCTAAAGTCCTTTTTATATAAGGTGATTAGGTATGTCTCCCGACCCACCTTTTCAACCTAAAATGGTTGACACATACACCTATGTTTATAATATTTAATATTAGAAATATAATCATTTCATGATATTAAATATTTAACCTAAAGTATATACCTAGGTTAACATATTTAATAATAGAAATATAAATATTTCATATTATTAAATATTAACCTATATATTAGTGATGGACCCATATACATTAAGAGTTGGCTAGACCACTTAATCATTATGTTCAAGCACTCCCCCTAATATTAAATGGGACAACATAACATATGCTAATAGATTACCTACCCATGGTACACTACAGGATTTACAATCCTTAAACCATAAAGGTTTTAGGCTAGCATATCAGTTGAAGGAATTATAATACCTTCATCATACTCAATTTATCTTTTGGTACAAAAGGATTTGGAATCCCAAAGATCATCCCATGATTAGTGGCTAAGTATGATTTTTGAGATTTACATGTTCTCATAAAAGGTTATTATTGAACCCAAGCATATATGATCTTTTTACAACCAAGGACATCCTTAACAATATGCTTATACTGGATGTTTACCAGTAAAATCAATAACACTAAAGAGTTTATTGAATACCACCTTTAATATCTTTCTACACTTATTTCTAAAAAATAACCTGAGGAGGTATACATGCCCGAAGGTCTTTTTACAAAAACCAAGCTCCATTAGGAGGTGACATTGTCATGCACACTCCCCCTTAATGGAAACTTTGACAATCCAAGCTTTTCACGAAAGTGAAAAAACTTTGCAGCACTCAATGACTTTGTGAAGATGTTAGCAACCTGCTCTTCAGTTAACATGAACTTGAGATTTATCTCATCACTTTACACTTTCTCATGGGTGAAGCGTATATGTATCTCAATTTTCTTCATCCTCTGATGTTGAATTGAATTCTTAATCAAGAGTAATACAACTCTGACCACCACATAGAATAAAAATACTTCCTTTAGCTTCCATGTGTATCTCTACCAACAACTGTTGCAACCATATGGCTTCTTTACTTCTTCCATTGTACTTCTCTGCCTCAGTAGAAGAAATGGAGACTGTTAATTGTATTTTTTGTTCCAAGTAATGGTTCCTACACCAAAAAACTTGAACACATATCTAGTATATTTTATAACACAACATCAATATGGTTAGAATCACAAAATCCATATAAAATAGCATTTTCATTCTTATTATAATGCAACCCATAATTGATTGTTCCTTTCAAGATTCTAATGATCTCTAAAAAAGTTTCCTGCATAAACCTTGAAATAATTCCTACTGTATAAGAAATATCTGATCTAGTTATAGTTAGATAAATCAAACTATCAACTAACAATGTATATAAAATAGGATCAACCTTTTTCATATGCAAATTTATGATCAATATTTATTCCAACATCCATTGAAGTAGAAAATGGTTTACAATCAATCATAAGAAACTTTTTCAATACAATGATTTCAAATTGTGTTTTGAAAAATAAAAATAGAATGAAATACATTCATAAAAATAACATGATGTAAGACACCTAACTCATTCGTTTCAAAGTACTACTTCAATTTATTTTTAATCCTATGAATTAAATCAGAATTGTCACCAGACATAAGAAAATCATCAACATATATACATATAATGATAATATGTGAGCCTTATTTCTTATGAATATATCATTATTAGAAGAACAATTAACAAAACCTAACAATTTAAAGAATGAAACAATTTTCACATACCAAGCTCTAAGAGCTTGTTTTAAACCATTTAAGGATTTCTCAACTTACAAACATAGTTTTCTTTACCAGTTTCTTCAAATCCTTTAGGTTAAAACATGTAAAGTTCTTCTTTTAAATCACAATTCAAAAAAATATTTTTCTTATCCATTTTTTGGATTTCCCACCCAAATTCAGAGACAATGTAATGAAATTACTTGATTAATTATGATTATCACCAGCAATAGAACACCAAATAACACAATATGAAAGTATAATAGCTTGGCCACTTCGAGGGGGCAGCCTCCAGAACCTATAATAAGACTCAAATACTCAACATAATGATCTTCAACTACCTATAACCCCTATTTATACTATTCATATGATATGGACATCAGTAAGGCCGACCAACCAATGATGATAGATAATATATAAAAGAGACAAATCATGATATTAAGTTATGATAGCAACAAGTTGGATATATTGATCCTATGTAAGATATATAATTAAGGGCGTAACATGCCCCTCCCTTTTAAAGCAACATTGTCCCCAATGTTGGGAAGCCCTAGATGTTGTTGCATGAATGCTTCATCTTCCCATGATGCATCTTCAATATTCATATTCTTCCACTTGATCAGGTACTCGGTAATGACTTTGGTCCTCAGTCTTTTGGTGCATGTCTAAAGAATGCCTTCAGGTTCCAATATGATCCTTCCTTGTCTAGTTCCAGAAGCAGTGATTGGGTGGAAATGTGTTGTCCAATAAATTTCTTTAAGAAAGAAACATGGAAGACTGGATATATTCTACTTCCTGGAGGGAGCTCTAGCTTATATGCCATACTACCAATTTTCTACAAAACTCGGTAAGGACCATAGTATTTAAAGCTTATTATCCATTTTCTATTGTTTCATGGATAATTGCTTATATGGCTGTAACCTTATAAATAAAAAGTCTCCCTCTTCAAAGTGTTGCTCACTCCTATGTTGATCAACTTGTTGCTTCATATGGTTTTGTACCGTGCCAAATTTTCTCTAAGACTAGATAGTACCTCATGTTGATGCTGAATGTGATATTCGACTACTCTCACATTTGGTTTGACCTTCAAGCTAGATATGAGTGATGGAGGATGGTACGCATAAAGTGCCAAAAATGGAGACATTTTGGAGGAGGTATGAAATGAAGTATTGTACCACCATTCTGTCAGTGGCAACCATTGCACACAACGTTCTTGTTTATCTGAAGTAAAACATCAAAGATATCCCTCTAAACATTTATTTACCACCTCAATTTTCCCATCTGATTGGGGATGATAAGAGGAACTCTGGGCTAGTTGGGTAGCTAGACAAGAGAACAAATCAGTCCAAAAGTTACTTGTAAATATTGGATCACAATCACTTACTATAATTTTTGGCGTGCCATGGAGCTTTTGAACTATATCCATAAAAGAGATGACAAAGGTACTAGCTGTGAAAGGATGAGCCATGACACAAAAATGAGCATATTTGGTAAGTTTGTCTACCACGACCATGATGACACTTTTCCCTTCTGATTTAGGTAATCCTGTGATGAAATCCATTGATACCTCTTCCCATCTCTCACTAGGAATAGACAGAGGTTGAAGAAGACTAGGTGTCTTAATGGTCTCGCCCTTATTTTTTTGGCACACCAAACATTCTGCCACAAATTTTTTAACATCTCCTTTCAGCACCTCCCAAAATAAATCCTTCTTAACTCTATGATATGTTTTTAGGACCCCAACATGACCACCTATTGGAGAAGAATGTAGCTTTGAAAGAACACGGTGTTTAAGTGTAGAGTTCTTATATAGATATAACCCATCTTTGTACCACAATGTATCCCCCTTCCATATAAATTGATCTGATATGGATGGATCTGCGTGGAGATTTTGAATGAGAGTATGTGTGGTTGCATCTTTCTTCCATTCTTCTTGTGCTTGATCTACCCAATCTGCATGTAGTATAGAGATGGCACATAACAATGCTTCGGTGGACTCATCCCTCCTAGACAAAGCATCAACGACCAAATTTTCCTTTCCTTTCTTATAAAAAATCTCAAAGTCATATCCCAACATCTTTGTGACCCATTTTTGTTGTTCTTATAAAGATAGAAGTTGTTATAAGAGATATTTCAAACTATCATGATTAGTTTTTACCTTAAAATGTCTACCCATCAAGTATGGTCTCCATTGTTTGACTACATGTAGCATTGCCATCATTTCCTTTTCATATGCGGGTTTTAACAAATTCTTTCCTTTTAGTTGTTGACTCTCAAAAGCAATGGGGTGTCCTTCTTGCATTAGTACTGCTCTGATTCCATTTCCTGAAGCATCGCACTCAACTACGAAAGTTTTGGAAAAATATGGGGTTTCCAATATTGGAGTGGTGCACATAGCTACCTTCAATTTTTCAAATGCCCTCGATGCTTCCTCATTCCACTGAAAGGAGTCCTTCAATAATTTTGTGAGTGGTGCTACTATACTACCATAGTTTTTGACAAATCTATGATAATACCCTGTGAGACCTAAGAAACCTCGTAATTGTTTGAGGGTTCTTGGGGTTTCCCATTCCACCATGCCCTGGATCTTGAGAGGGTCCACCTTAACATCTTCATGAGAAACAATATGGCCCAAGTATTCCACTTCTTGTACCCTAAAAGAACACTCTGAAGGCTTGGCATAAAGTTGATGTTTCTCTAAGACTTCTAAGACAATATTGATGTGATGTAAGTGTTTCTCCCATGATTTGTTGTAGATGAGTATATCATCGAAAAATACTAAGACAAAATTTATTAGGAATGGTCTAAATACTGAATTCATCAAGCTTCAGAATGTGGAGGGAGCATTGGTAAGACCAAATGGCATCACTAGGAATTCATAATGGCCTTGATGAGTTCTGAAAGTTATCTTATGAATATCTTCTTGCTTGAATATAATTTGGTGATACCCAGAATGCAAATCTAGTTTTGTAAAATAAATGGCACCATGTAACTCATCTAATAAATCATCAATGATGGGAATAAGAAACTTATCTTTGATAGTGAACTTGTTAAGCTCTTTGTAATTTGGACACATGCACCATCTTCCATCCTTGTGACGCACCATCACTACGGGAGGAGAATAGGCACTTTGAATATGACAAATAATACCCATTTCCAACATTTCCTCCACCATCTTCTTGATCTCACTCTTTTGCACATATGGATATCTATAAGGCCTGATGTTGGGGGGTTGGCTTCCTGGAATCAATTGAATCACATGATCATGCTCTCTTTCAGGTGGCAATCCTCTTGGTTCCTTGAAGACAACTACATGTTGATTAATAACCTTTTGAAGATTAGGATGCAATACATTCATTTGTGGTTGGACTTCTATAGAGAATAATCGTGCTACAAAACCTTCAAACCCCCTTTTAAGAATCTTCTGCATTTGGTGAGAACTCACCACTAGAGGATCTTTAGCTTGTAGACATCGAAGTTTAATTTTTTTACCCTCAGAATGAAAGCGCATGAACAATTCCTAGAAATTTATCTATATGGTGCCAAAAGTAGTGAGCCATTGAACACCTAAGACAATATCATCTCCACCCATGGGAATAACAACCATCGTAGATTCCAATGTGTAATCACCCATCATGATTTTGAATTTATGGCATTTACCTAAACATTGGACTGTGCCACCATCTGTAATCATTACTTAAAATTCAGGTGCTGGGTAGATGAAACAATTTAGTCTTGTTGCCAACTTATGATTGATGAAATTATGTGTGCTCCTTGAATCAATCAAGATTGTTACCTTCTGCTTCTTAAGATAACCCACAACTTGAAGGGTTTGTGGAGTACTAATACCTGATAGAGCATGAAATGAAATAGTGGGCTAAAGATATCCAGATTCTTCCTCTAATTTTTCCACTTCCTTTGTTGATGTTTCCTATATTCTTCCTCATCATCATATCCTTCAATGTAGAACAATGTTTTCTTTGAACATTTATGATTTGGTCCATATTTACTATCACAGTTAAAGCATAACCCTTTGGCTCTTTTTTCTTCAATTTGTTGAGGTTTTAGCCGAATTGGCTGAGGGTAAGAAGGAGGTAAGGTGTTATGATCTTTTATGCTAGAAAAGGTCTTCCTTCTACTGGAATTTTTTTTTCCTCTACTCAACGTGCCATGATAATAAAATCAATAACCTTGAGTGGGTTAAACATGCATACCTCATGCTCAATGTGGTCCTTAAGACCCCCAAGAAATAGGTCATTCAAATACTCTCCTGTAATATCCTCCACACGCAAGGACAAAGTTTGGAATTGATGGATATACTCCTTAACTGAACTAGTTTGGCGTAACTTTGCTAATCAGCTGAAGTAATTCTTAGAAACAATAGAACTATAGTGTAATTGAAGCTCTTCAGTGAACACTATCCAGGTGACATTTAGGCCATTCTTCTTCCTTTGAGCACATAACCAACGATACCAAACAAATTGATCAAGTTCTAGGTATAAGGATGCCACAATTACCTTTTGTCCTCCTAGGATTTGATGGAGATCAAAGAAATTTTCCATTTGGGTAATCCAATTGAGTGGATCCTTTCCATCAAATTTATGCATTTAAAATTTTGGAATCATGCCCCTCCATTGGTGAGAAGATCCACTTGAATGATTAAAGGATCCTCCCTAATTTGAGTGATTTGGATCTGTGTGACCATTTCTAGTAGAACCCATATGACTAACTTTAGAAGTTGTATTAGAAATAGCATTAAAAAACTCCTGCTGCATTGCATGAAAATCCTTCTGAATCTCACTCCTAAGGCTACCTTTCAGTTGATGAAGCTCAACATTAAGGACATCCTTACTCACCATATTGTTTACCCTTTCCTGAAGTTAGATGACCACCTCAGATACTCTAGAACTAGTAGAATCTGAAGCCATATCTTCCTTATTTGGGGTCATTCCTGGAGTTGCTTGTCCTTTTCCTTGGCCTTGGATAGATATACTATCCATGACGAAGGATGTGGGCATAGGGGTAGACTTAATAGGGCAGAATTTTAGGGTTTAGGGTTTCATAATTTTTTTGGCCAAATAAAGGAATTTATAAAACAGAAACCCTAGCTATTTTTTGGAGGGGTTTTTGAAAATATAAGAAATTTGAAAAATTTCCAAAAATTACGCCATAAGGAGCCAAATTATGAATAAATATTGAACTGTACTAACTTTTGCAAAACAAGTCAAAACTTATTGAAATTTGGAGAGAAGCTTACCTGACTTATTTTGCCTCACCACAAAAATAATTGTATAAAAATTTGTTACCAATCTTGAGATATAGCCAAACCTTCAAAATTAGGGTTTGACGCCGTCCTAGCCGATATCAAGCTCTGATACCGCTTGTAATGAAATTACTTGATGAATTATGATTATCACCAGCAATAGAACACCAAATAACACAATATTATAGATAAATTCTCAATATGAAAGTATAATAGCTTGGCCACTTTGAGGGGGAAACCTCCAGAACCTATAATAAGACTCAAATACTCAACATAATGATCATCCACTACCTATAACCCCTATTTATACTATTCCTATGATATGGCCATTAGCAAGGCCAACCAACCAATGATAATAGATCATATATAAAAGAGATACATCATGATATTAAGTTTTGATAGCAACAAGTCGGCTATATCCATCCCATGTAAGAGATATAATTAAGGGTGTAACAGATAATTACAAATAAGGCCCTAACAATACTCATTTTAGCTACAAGAAATGTCTCAACATAATCAATACTAAAATTTCTGAGTGAAACCTCTAACAACGAGTCTAGTTTTATGTTTGTTAATACCACCATCAACATTATATTTTACTTTGTATATCCGCCTAGACCCTATAATGCTTCACGGCTCAAGTTCATACAAGGTAAGTAATGCATGGTACATATGATGGATTTTGGTCATTTTCCAAATGTTAATAAGATTTGAACTTTTTAACATAGATTGAACCCAATTTAATTTTTTATCTAGGAAGATAAGAGTTTCATAAACATCTATAACATCAAAACATCATCATGACCATTTACTAAATCAAAATCAAAACCATTATTTAGAAACATTTAATGAAGTAACTTTAAGAGAAGAAGACAACACATGTAAACCTTTCACTAGATTATATCTATACATTTCATATAAGCTTAGATAATTAACATGTCATAATTTTTCATGCCATAGTTTTAAATGATTCAAACTCTGAGATATAAAATAAGATGTAGAAGAAAAATTATCAAAAATATACAGACCATTTCTTTGAATTCTTTCAGCTATTATACTCTCATTACTATCATTGATATACCAAGTATCCTTCATGCATGGATTCTAGATGTGTTCATACCTCTTTTGTATGTTTGATATTACAAATGTGTAGAAGGTACTCGTCATTTACATTATGCAAAATCATAGAAATATCCTCCTGCATTTGTTGCAAGAATGCATTCATGTTATCTACAGTTGTTTGACGAGCGGTGGGAGCAACCTCAGATCTAGAAACAATTGTCCAGAGTTTCCTTGCCATAAATTATGTTTTGACCCAAATGTTGTAGTTGGTTTTATCCAGAATCTGGGTTTTGTCAAGACAGAAATAGTTGGACGCCATTGTTTTCTTAAACTTGTAAAACGCACCTCATTATAATATACAATGTACCACAGAGTTATATATTTATCGATAATAAAAAATAACACTTTTAATAGAATCAGATCTAAATTTTATAGATTTAAAGAAACTATTTGATCATAACTAATTTTGTCATTACAATGCATACTAATTAATCTCCCATGATCAAAATAATAACCCGCAATATAAAGGGCCCTGCATTATACTCCAGATTTATATAAAAAATATTTCTGACCATATATAAGTGAAGAAGAAACCCTTAAGCATGCATAACAACTTCAAATTTTTTTAAAAATTAATGTTGACAAAAATCTAGCCAGCTTAAATTTGACATCTAAATAACCGTCATAATATCTTATGTTTGGTCTACCATGACGGTCATTTGACTGTCAAATTTAATGAAGCCAAAACTTGTTGTGTATATCCAGAATGTGAAATTCTTGAATTTTTTCTTCTGCATAATATTAGGGAGGTTATATTTTAACACATTATAATAATCTATTATAGTTTATAATGTAAAAAGCTATACATTTTTTTTTAATAAAAAAAAGTATATAGTTTATAGAATGAAAAATAAAATAAAAAAACATATAGTTCATAAAAATTATAAACTATAGTATATATATTTTTATAAAAAACACATAACCCTTATTAAAGGGGTTTAAAGGACATAGACTAGATTAAAAGAATTTTACGAAGTGCAAGTAGATTTATAAGAGTATAGATTAACCTGCATATTTTACAGAGGGGACAAGTAATTTAACTCAACCAATGAAATAAATTGAAATTCATATTTTGATGAACCTTGTCTCCTCCCTTCATTTACTCTTAATTTTACCCTTCACACATTTAAAACTATGGAAAGATTGTAAAATATTTTATATAATTCTTGCAAGTTAAAAACTTTAAAACTTTTATGTGGCTATAACTATCAATATTTTAATAAATATTTACCACACTTCATGTGGGCCACCAATAAACTAGCTTTTAAAAAAAATAAATTTCCCATTTATACATGAGAATTCCACATTTATACCTGAGATATTATCTCATTTTATTCTCCACTCCCACTCTTATATAAAAGAAAACTTCTAAATAGGTTTTTTTATTTAATTTTTATAAACTATAAGATATAAATGAATGGGGCCGTCCCCTTACATGGATAGTATAAATGGTTAGGGACATATGTTAGGTTTCATTTAATAAGTATTAAGATTTAAGAAGTAATCCCTTCATGGCCAAGCAATAAACACGAGCCCCCTTCCCAAAAAAGTAAGCACTTAGGTTTTTTTTTTTTAAACATATATAGACCAAATCTAATAAAATTTATATTTTAAGCGATTTAGACTAACCATATATATAAAATATGATGCAAACTTAGGTTTGTTTCTTCTTTTTTAAACTATATATACCTAGATTTATAAGTTAATTTTAAATATGATTTAAACTTAGGCTTAGAATATAGTTTGTTGACTCTTCCCCCAATCCCATGTAATTTTAATATGGTTTAAGACTTTTAATATATAGTTTTTTTTCAAAACTATATCAATTTTAATATAATGTTTATATAAGTTATTATATAAACTTTATTTTATATATTTTTTAATTTTAAAAATATAGTTATAGATTAACTATAAACAGGTAAATATTTGAAGCCCCTTTCACCTGTGCACACATAATCTCCAAACAAACATTAATTCCATATAATTTACAAAATGTAAATGAAAGTAAGAATCATATCATATTACATCCCCTCCTAAAAAATTAGGAATTAAAATTGAAAAACCCTAAAATTTTTACTGAGAGTTTAATTGCACAAATGTAATGCCGAAATAAATTGGGGAAAAAAAGGAAGGGGACCAGATACTTTTAAATACTCTTTCGGGTTAGTTGAAAAAACCAGTACAAATTAAATAAATAAAATACAAAACATTTGATCTTAATTTATTTAATTTATCTCGCTCTGTTACCATGTTAGAATTTGAGGATTCTAATAAATACAAATTTAATCAACTTACATATTACATAATGTTATAATAAATATTTAAATAAAGATTACATCATAACATAAGTAAATAAAAAAATACTTAAGGAAATGGATAACACAAGTGACACAATATTTATAGTGGAAAACCTGAATAGAGTAAAAACCACTTTGAAAATAACCTTTTACTTTAGAGAACCTATTTTACATCTAGTAAGATCACCTCCTCCTTTGAAACCCTATTTACCAAAGGTAAAATCAAATCACTTGATTTGCACACCTTTGATATATTTCCCGAATATATCAAATGAGGACCTAAAGTCCTTTTTATATAAGTTGCTCGGGTATGTCTCCCGACCCACTTTTTCAACCTAAAATGGTTGACACATACACCTAGGTTTATAATATTTAATAGTAAAAATATAATCATTTCATGATATTAAATATTTAACCTAAAATATATACCTAGGCTATCATATTTAATAATAGAAATATAAATATTTCATATTATTAAATATTAACCTATATATTAGTGATGGACCCATATACATTAAGGGTTGGCCAGACCACTTAATCATTATGCTCCAACAGACATAGGGGCTAGATGTAAAGATTACATTTCTCTATGGTGATTTGGAGGAGGATCTATATATGCAGCATCCAGAGGGTTATGAGGTCAAAGGTAAAGAGGAGATGGTGTGCAAACTGAAGAAGAGCTTGTATGGCCTGAAGAAAATGCCATGTCAATGGTATAAGAAATTTGATAGATTCATGATGGAGCAAAATTATATTAAATGTGTTTCTGACCATTGCATGTATACAAAGAAATTTCAAGATGACAGTTATATTATCCTATGGTTGTATGTGGATGACATGTTAGTTGCAGGTAAAAACATGTACGAAATAAAAGTACTCAAGAAGAAGCTAAGTGACTCCTTTGATATGAAGGATTTGGGGGCAGCCAAATAAATCCTTGGTATGAGGATATCTATGGATAGGAAGAAATAGAAGATGACTTTATCTCAGGAAGATTACATTAAGAATGTCTTGGAGAGGTTTAATATACATAAACTGGTTGGGAATCCTTTGGCAGAACATTTTAAGTTATCAAAGGAGTTGTGTCCCAAGACAGAGTAGGAGAGAAACCAGATTTCCAAGGTATCTTACTCATCAGTTGTTGCCAGTTTGATGTATGCCATGGTGCGCACTAGGTCTGATATTATGCATGCAGTGGGAGCAATGAGTAGATTTATGCGTGATCTAGGTAAATATCATTGACATGTAGTAAAGTGGATCCTTTGGTATTTGAGAGGGACCATGGGGATATTTTTGTGCTACAGTGGATCATACACCACTTTGCGTGGTTATGTAGATTTAAATATGACTGGAGATGTAGAAAGCAGGAGGAGCACGATAAGTTATATTTTTACTATAGGTAGGACAACAGTGAGCTGGATTTCATGACTACAGAAGTTTGAGGTTTTGTCAACCACGAAGGCTGAGTATGTTGCTGCCATAGAGGTAAGAAAAGAGATGATTTGGTTACAATAATTACTTCAAGATTTGGGGCATAAACAAGAGGAAGGGAAGTTGCATAGTGATATTTAGAGTGCTAAACACCTAGCTAAGAAATTTGTTTTCCACTCCAAGATGAAACTTATATAATTAAGGTACCAATTCATTAGGGAAAATTTAGAGGAAGAGAAGTTGAAGTTGGAGAAGATTCATACCAGTCAGAATCTTGTAGATATGATGACCAAAGTGGTCACAAGATAGAAACTGAAGCTATGTTTAGCTTTGGTTGGTCTTCACAGAAAATAGTGAAGGGTTGAGAATCCAAGTGGGAGATTTTTATGTTATGGAGCATGTTTTCATGTGCGGAAGTGTTGAAGACTATATACTAAAATTATTGTACACTATCCACAAATTTTTGGCCTCGAAAAACATGCCCAATATTTTAGAAAACATTCTCTTCTCATATGGGTAGGATTTTTGACCCATAGGTTTATGGGGTGGTTTCGGCCCATGGTTTTGGTACCCATGGTATTGTAAAACTTCTTAAGAAATTACCTATTTATGTGATTTTGTGCATATGGTAGGGTTGATGTAACATTGGAGATGCGTGTGAGTTCAAGTGTGAATTCTGTAGAGTTTGTTGAGTATAGCTCCAAACAGATTTGGGTATTATATTGAGAAAAAAGGTGGCTTGTAATAAAATATGAGCAAGTTATTCTTGGTAGACATAGCCCAAATTGGGTGAACCACGTTAAATACTGTCTCTTTGGGTTTGTTCTTTTTATTCTACACTTTTATTTCAGATATGTAATATTTTTCTCATATTAATTTCTACTATTGCGATTATGTGTGAGATTTTCCTGATATTTTATCCCTTATTTCCTAACAAGCCCTTGATCCAAAATAATGGACCTTGGTGCTCCAAACCTTTGGAAGATGTGTTCATATAAAAATTCAGCAACTTTTTCATCCCTTGCATATTGGAGAACTTGCACCTCATCCCATTTGGTAACATAATATGTACAAACTAAGATGTACTCCTTCCCTTGAGAATTTGGATCAATTGGTCGAATGAAATCCAACCCCCATTTTTCAAATGGTTCTAACACAACTTGAGGTTGAAGTGACATCTCAGATGTAAATGTTGGTTTCCCCATCCTTTGTCACTGATGACACTGCCATACATAATTTTTGACATCTTTATACAAAGAAGGCCAATAGTAACCAACTCCTAAAACTTTTTGGATGGTTATTTTAACTGAATAATGTCCCCTTAATGGCTCATCATGACATACCCTGAGTATGTCAAAGATCTCATATTCAGCTACACATTTGCATAGAAGATGGTCATGTCCACATTTAAAAAGTATTCCATTTATCCACGTATACATCACACTTTGTTTAATTAATTATTTTATTTTTTTATGTGTGAAGAAGGTTAGGAACTTCCTTGTAGCCAAGTAGTTAGCCATATCTACATACCAAGGAGAGACAGTGGAAAGTGCAAACAAATTTTCATCCATAAAATAATCATTGACCTGATCTTCTATACCTGAAATGGTTGGTCTTGAAATAAAATCAGCCACCACATTTGATTTTCTTGGTTTGTCAATAATTTTAATGTTAAAATCTTGCAACAACAATAGCCACATTACAATCTTGTCATGCACTAAAGGTTTATTCATTAGATACTTAATAATAGAGTGGTCAGTGTGAACAATCACTCCATAACTTGTGATATAATGCAGAAAATTGTTAATTGCATAAAAAACTACAAGAAATTCCTTCTCTGTGGTGGTGTAATTTCTTTTAGCAGGGGAGAGGTTTTTACTAATATAGTAAATAGCATGCATCACTTCTCCTTCCTCTTGTTGTCCAAGTAAAATCCCTACTACTTCATTGGAAGCATCTATTTTTATATGAAAGAGAAGATTTTAATTTGGGCCTCTTAATACTAGGGTATTTGTTAATTTTTCCTTGATAGTGTCAAAGGATTGTTGGCATGTCTATGTCCATTCAAATTCAGAGTCTTTAGTTAGAAGAGGAAACAATGGAGAAGCTATTTTACTAAAATATGAAATAAATCTTCTATAGTAGCTATCATCTTCGAGATAACTTATTACCGCTGTTTGATTTGTGGGAGATGGGAGTTTTACAATGATACTGGCCTTGTCAAGATCTACCTTGATTCCTTTGGCTGAAATGTGATGGCCTAAGACTATCCTTTTCTCCATCATGATTAAACATTTGTCATGGTTTAAGGATAACTGTTGTTTTTCACACCTAGATAGGACTTTTTCTAGATTATCAAATACCTCTTAGAATTTTTCTCCATAATAAGTGAAGTCGTCCATGTAAATCTCAACACAATCATGAGTGAGATCAACAAATATTGCTAATATGGCTCTTTGAAACTTGGCAGGAGCATTACATGAGACAAAAGGTAATACCATGTAAGTAAATTTTCCCGATGGGCAGGTAAATGTGGTTTTATCTTGATCCTACGGTGCTACTGTTATTTAATTGTATCCACTGAACCCATTAATAAATGAGAAATATTTTTTTCAGATAGATTATCTAAGACTTGATCAATGAAAGTCAAGGGAAAATAATCTCGATGAGTTATCTTGTTTAACTCCCTATAATCCAAACATACACTCTATTTCCCATTATTTTTAGGAACTATCTGTAATGGAGAAATCCACTGGCTATCTAAAAATTAGATAAATGAATCCTACACTAAGCATTTTCTCAATCTTCATTTTTACAATGTCTCTTAAGGTAGTGTTTATCCTTCTTTGTGGTTTTCTGACTGGTATAGAATCACTTGTGTAAATGTGGTGTGTATAAATACTGGGGTGAATACCCTTCATGTCACCATATTTATAAACATAGGCTTAAGGATGAGAGCATAAAATTTTAGATAGGGTATTATCTTCCTGACTAGTCAACCAACTATTGACTACAAGTATTTTTCTTGGGTAAATGGGTAATTGATTGGTGTCTGGGTGGAGAGAATTTACAATGGGGTACTCTCTCAATAATGCATTCAACAGAAACATGTGACAAAGTAATCTATGAGTGACAGTGATGTTATGAAAGACAAACTCGATCAAACATATGTTTCGTGAAAAAGGGCATATGATAGGTTGATTTTTCTCATCCATCATTTCATCTCTTATTTTAACTAGTTATAGTGCAATATTCATAGTCAGTTGAATGCAAGATTCATGTTGAGGCGCAATACTTATACACAGTCTAATGCATGACTCATGATCACCATAGGAATTTGTTACGAATGTTCCTAAATTATGACCATGGCCAAAGATGAAACCACATATTCTGATCCATCTGTATCCTCCTTCCACCATTATTTATCTTCTGTAGTAAAAGGTTTTACAACTGGATAAATGGATAAATTTTTCAAATCATGTCCATTTGTAATCACCATATTTCCTGTCTTGTAATCAATAAGAGCGACAACAGTGGCTAACCAAGGGCATCCTAGGATCAAAGGGTATGTAATTTTCTTATTTTTTGTTTTAATGACCATAAAATCCACCGAATAATCCCATGATTCAATAGTTATGATCACTTTTGGTATGGATACAGATTGGTCTTCCATTTGTAACACTATTGAGGTTGATTGTGGTTCAAGGAGAGACAATGTGGATAAGGCGATAGAACATTTGGAATCTTCACATATCCTATGCAAATGTTAACAATTGGAATTCCAAGGTATCTATATTTTGGAGGGGTCATATTCCCTTCTAGTATACTAGCCAATTTTCCATCAACATGGATTATTTTAGGATGATTATTTCTTCTATGTGGAGTCTTAAAATAGATCTCTTTGATGGTTTTATTAAATTATGGAATTTCCTTAAGAGCTTGTAATAGAGGAATTCCAATACTTAGTTTCCTTAATCCTTGAATCATCTCTGACTCTAGTTTTTCATGAGTTATAGTGTTGTGTTTCTCCAAAATTCTATATGGAAAGGAAATATATGAGTTTGGTTCAGGTGTATCTTCAACAACATGATTGGGTTGCATCTCTTCTGATTTTTCCTTATCTTCAAGTGTTTCTTCTATAATAGGATATGATGGTTTTGAGGAAACCTTCCTTGAGCACATAAATATGTTCCTGTAGTGCACAGAGTTTACTGTGGGGTTTTTGTCTAATTCCACTATGTATACTGGGTCATCTTACTTCACATTTTTGGGATTTTCCATAGTCTGAGATGGAATTTTTGGTTGGGAAGGTTTTTCACATGGGGCAGTATTTGTCGATCCAGTCAATAAATATTTTTGTCCCTGGGGTCTTCTTTTCTTATAATATTGTTTCCCTTATCCTTGGGGTATATTCCACTATTGTTGGAATTAAGGTTTAAATTTTTGAAACGATAGAATGTTTGAGTTTGGAGGCTAGGATTGTTGATAATAATTTGGTGGTGAATTCCTGTGAGGCTTGTTGAGTCCAAGGCTGAGGGTATGACCATAGTGTGCTCCATTGGTTTGGAACCTATTGTGATTTTGGTGCATAAGAATGATTCTTATTTGATTGAAAAATTCCATCCTTGCCTCTGATCCATATAATTCAACTCAACCTCATCTTGTGTGTTATTTTTTAAATGGGTTTTCAGCAAGGTAAGCCAATCCACATTGGTCTGTGACATGATCTATATCATAGACAAGGTAGATGTCTATTTTGTCTAAAGGGTGGTCCTTAAGCCCATGTTTGTTCCTACATCTTAGACAATATATGAACAATGGCTCTGAATTCTTGGATTTCTTCCTATCCACAGTTGTGTTGAGTTGGACTAAGAGATTTGTTCTTAAATTTGTAATTTCCTCTCTTAGTTTGGATATGTCACCATTGGAAATTTTTCCTTTCTGTCTTCGAAGGTTTAGGCGAGTCTGAGAGTAGTTCCTACAGAGATGAATGATATGAGTGAATTCCAATTTTTTTCATATCTCCTTTTCCCATAAGATTAAAGGCTTATTATGTGTCTTCATCCAATCCCTTGAGGAATAGAGTTTTAAGAATGGTTATATCAAGACCAATTCCACACCTCCTGTGAAGGAAGAGGAACCGATCAAGATAGTTCACACTCTCATCCTCCTTTTTTTGCATCCTAAAGATATCTTCCTTTCTATCCCCCACCCTATAGTAATCTTGATATTTATCCAAGAAAATTGTTTTTGGATCTTCTCCCAACTGTGGATAGAGTTGGGGTTTATTCCCACAAACCACCTCATGGTTGTGTCCTTTAAATTTGAAGGAAATAGCTTAAGTTTTTGGGTGTTTTAGGTACATTCATAGGTCTGGCAGATGAATTTGAACTCAAATAGGAATTGGTCAGGATCTTCTGAGACTAGTCTTTTGAAGGTTGGTAGAAATGAAGGAGATATATTCTTCATGGGGGCTTGATCATTAGGGTCTAGTTATATGGGATAGGTAAATGTCCTTCAAAGTGGAGGGTTATAATTATTTACACCATTGGGATTTTCCACTCCATCAGTCATCCTTTATTGTTGAATACATTACTCCACATGTTGGTTCTAAGGGGGGGTTGTAATTCAATTCTAATAAATATACCTCTATGGTCTCTGGGTTTAAACATAAAATCCTACCATATTGAGGATAATTCCCTAACTATTTGTGCTCAACTCATTTTGTGTGTGCCACATACTCCAAAACACAAAAAGAATATTGTTGTCACTACAAGGTCTTTTACTTCAAAATAAAGAGTTATGGAAATAAAATTTCTAAATGGAAACTTACCAGGACATCATGTTTTACTTCAAGCTAACACCTTAATCTTTGTTAACACCTTAATATTCCCCGGTAACGGCACCAAAAAGTGACGAGTGTCATTAGTACTCACACTTTAGTTATCTCATGATTGTCAGTCTAGGGTGGTGTCCATGGCTATTTGTAACAAAGGAAATAGTTAAAACCATACTCAGTACTTATTCACTAACAAACTTAATCCAATGCTATGTTAAACACTATTAAGAAATAAAGTTTATTGTTAAAATAGATAATTATTGAACTCAGAATTGAAAATACTAAAAATATAAAAATTCTGTTAAATCAAATAAATGCTAAATAACATAGATTAAATGAACAAGAAATGTCCCCTTCACATTGGGGAGGAGTGACCCTTTCTCCTTCCCTCTGATCTAGTTTACAGGTGTAAATTACAAAAGTCGAGTTGTTTCTAAATCAACATTTTATTAAATGGAATAATTTCTTTTACAACAATCAACGAACTAACTACTTAATCTTACTACTAATGATCTTTTATACTTAGAGTAGTATTAGTCACTACAAAAGATGAATAATTATTTGTAATTAATTACAACTACTTAAATAAAATATATCTATAGCAACAACTAACCATTTAAGGAGTTAAAATTGTGGAAGGACTAGTGCATGCCACATTTAGATCAGATTCATCTTGTTAACTACATATGTGGTCCATAACTGACTCTTATTATAGATAATTAATCAATGCCAAAAAATTTCAAATATCATGCATGAGATCCTTATAATTATAAGTCTATGAGTTGTTCTGTTTGTATGCTCCACACCTTCAATCAACTGGTGTTTGAGTCAAGCTTGCATGGTCCTCATAATCCACATGATAGATGAGCTAGTAGCTCGCATTTCATGCCCTTCTCATCATGTCACAGTGAGTGCCAGTTATATCAACTTTTCGTCTTGCCATCTGAGTCATTTTCATCCTTTGTGCACTTTCTTCATTCCAAGCGAGTTTTGCATTAGTGCTCGAGCGAGTCCTACACTAGTCCATGAGTGAGTCC
Organism: Taxus chinensis; assembly: GCA_019776745.2. NCBI lineage: Eukaryota > Viridiplantae > Streptophyta > Pinopsida > Cupressales > Taxaceae > Taxus > Taxus chinensis. The sequence goes on from CM034151.1 coordinate 381,430,089, forward strand.
TATACTGGTCTAATATGCTCTTGAAACACATTGTTAATACACATAAAAATCCATTTAACACAATTTTCAAGAAGCATACACAAGATGAAAATAACAAGGTTATGCACTAAACTTCCTTTCAAAATATACTAAATTATTAGTTATAAAATGACAATATCATACTTAGTGCAAAACGATGACATGACAAAAACAAGGGTTTACGTAGGATTTAGGAGGGCTCATCAATTACCACCTTGTTGTGTGAAGGAAATATTTTTGAGAACTACGAAAGTGTTGTAGTGTTTCGTTATCCTGGGATATTTTATTTTCGTGCTAACGAATTGCATGAGAAATTGCTTTATAGTGAAATATGTTATATCATGATAACTTCCACAATGTTGTGTTTTATTATGGTGGTATGTCACCATGTTGTATTATATTAGAATGAATTTCATGATGTTAAATAATTATATTTATTGTACACATGTATTCATACATTATTTGATAAATTCAGGTTTTGAATTGGGGGCATATGGTGATCTTATGACCCTAGTGTATTGTACTTGCAATTGTGGTACGTTATGTGGAAATGTTATGTGTTGTAAGCCATGAAATATTGGTATGTTATACCCCATTATTTTATCATGTGTAAGACGCTAAGGTTATTGTGTGTATACATCATTGTGTTAGTCATGTATTTGTGTGTTATGTTGAGTACCTTACACTAACCAAACATAAGGGAAGTAATTGGTAAAAGCGTATGTGTAGAGAGAGAAAATTGGACCGTTGACCATTTAACTCAAGATGAGTACAACAAAGGAAGTGGAGTCTACCATAGAATGAAAATACGCTTATATTCATTTGGTATGTATGGAATTTTATCAGTGGGAGTTATGCATATTGTGTTGTACAGACACATTAAGCTCAATGAATGACAACTCGCACCTCTTTCTCTCTCTCTCTCTCTCTCCTTATATAGTTGTCTTATAGACTACCTTATGTGGTTATGACTATGTTGAACCTTGTGGTAGTTTGGAGGTGATGATTCTGATAGATGATTTGACATGACTTGGTAAGCTATTATATGTATTTTGCAAGATGAGGCTCGATATCCAAGTGCCAAAAATTTGATGAGTACCCCTTTGGTGGCCGTAGAAGTACCAGATAGTGATCGTAATGTGATGTTTCTATGCTCATATTTTATTTGTAAATTGATCTTCTTATCCTTTCTTTTAAGAACCAATAATTTTCTTGATTGATGCATCTTTATTTTTTGGGAATTTAATTTGAATTTGCGCTAAAAAAAGGCTTTTACATCTATTCGGTTGTTTATCCATTTTGAAAATTACTTTTAAAGTTTAAAATTTTTCTAACCTACCCGGAGGCTTGGGACTTCATGCCTCTTAGCATTTTAAACTAATTGATATACTGGTTTCAATGTTGTGATGTGATGAAATAGGGTCATAGGATTCAACATGGAGTGGTGGGACCTATGGACCAACATTGTTGTATGGGGGTACACTTGAAGGGGGTCATGGGGCTGTGTAAATTTAGAGCTACATGTTACTATGCCACTTGGGTGGAGGTGATGGGGCTCTATGTGCCTAGGGCCATATGGTGATTTGAACTCATTCAATGGAGAAATAAGGTGATGGGGCTCTATGGTGAGTGACCCAACCTAGTTTTGGAACTATGATTCTGATATTCAGGTGACGGGGCTCTACAGTGAGTGACCTGGCCTGGTATTGGCACTATGATTATTATATTTAGGGTATGGGGACCAATGGTGAGTGAGTCAACTTGGTCTTAGCACTATGATTCTTATATTCAGGTGACGAGGCTCTATGGTGAGTAACCTTGGGATGTGCCAAAATTCCTGATATTGTATTTGTTGAAAAATAAAAATAAATTATTATGAGCACTTTGGAATATTAATTATGTTACTCCAAAATTAAAAGTGAAAAGGTTTAATTGGAGAGGAACTTGTCGCGACACTATTATTACATTAAACTAATTATAAATTTGTAATTTGGAAATTACCGTTGTAACCTTTGTTAATGTAACCGAATTGGGAAAAGTATTATTTAAATGACTTGTAAGACTTGTTAAGGATCGCGGGGGGAAAAAAATATTTTTTGAAATTTCAAAGAGCTTGTGGACATTTTCCAGGGAAGCTAGGTTTGTAAACAGGGTTGTGGGTAGGAGGAAGGGGCTCCAAAGGAGTCCTAACTAGGGGTACAAAGTACAACCCTGGATGGTTCCTGGCCATGGCATAGGTTTGTGCTCTTAATCATATTTTCTTCCCCTCATTAATGCGGCCATGGTTCTAGTGCTTACATACAAGTGGACTGAGAATTGAACATAACAAATCCCATTGCCATATTGAGATAAGTTCCTTCTCTGTATTTTGGTTGTACATTGTGTAATTACAGAAAGAAATTAAATAAAGGAGTAAATTATTATGGTTCTTTTGTATTTGTAATATTTTTTTAGAATGCATAATTAATTTAATTGTGATATGAATCTATCTTAACTGATATTGCATTGTTAATTTATTTTATACAGTGTTGTATTGCTTCTCTGTATATTGATTTTTAGGAAAAATAAATAAATTTTACACGTGTTTTGTGGTTGGTTGATTTAAAATAAACCTAAGTTTATATTAAAGTCAAACATTTACTTGAGTGGAATTTTGTTAACTCTTGTTTTTTTACTTGTATAGTAAATTTAAATAAAATACTCAAGTTAATTTAGTGCATTTCAATAGTTAACGTCTAGAAAAATAATATGACAAGAAGTAGTAGATATTAACTGGACTTAGTTGAATTTTTACATAATATTAGTTATTAATTTAAAATATTTATTTACCATTGTATTAATTAAATTCATAGTTATATTTTGTTAAAGTATTTAAATTAATAATAGTAGTATTTATTTTATTTATTTATCAAGTATTTAATGTTTTAAAAATATGTATATAAAATATTATTATAAAATAGTTCAGGAGAATTTATTGAGAAGAGTTTAATTTTTATTAATTTTATAAATTCAATATTTAATACTTGTGTTTATTTTTAATTCTTTCTAATGAACTGGACTTATATTTATTTAATTATTTTGTTTTAGTGCTGGAGACACATAGTGAAAAAAATGAATAAAATTAATTTACCTAAGGTCTCTTAGAAGGAGACAACACTCCATGAAACTAGGAAATTGATTTTTCCTATTGGCTCAAGTCTTATTCATGCCCCCACGTATTGTGTTTTTCATTTATATTATTCAAAATAAATTTTACCTATGTCTAAATAAAACTATACCACATATTCTTATAATATATTTAATGTGTTCCTAACCTTTATCCTAACTACCTTGTCTATATTATATTAAATAAGTTTTTAAGAACATATGTGGTTGCCACATATAACCCTCATTTGTTTCTTATGTGAGGGATATGGTTTTTAATAGTTGGTTTAAAAAAATGCTACTATTGTCGCCATTTTCTTTTATGTGGAAAGTGTTTTCATGTCGTATAATTTGGTGTAGAAAGTGTCGTTTTGCGTATGATTGTTTTTCGTTATGTTATATGGAGTTGTCATCCCTTAAATCCTGGTATGGGGAAAAGTGGTGTTACAATTTGGTATCAGAGCCCTTTTGATGTCCTTGTCTGTAAGTAATGAGTCCTGTAAGTGAGTTTCTTATTTATTTATTTTGTATCTCCCCATAGTGGATTTCACATTGCAAGGATGAGTTACTCAAAGGGTGCATAATTCAACGAGCAACTGGAACGATAAAATTAACAATTAGGCAGGGAAGTTGAAAATATTACCTTGCAATTAGAATCTTTGAAAAAATAATTTGTGGAAGTCATTTGTAAAAATAAGATAGATAAATTTGTTAAATAAGAAAAATCTACTAGAAAGAGAAAACCACCTTCTGATAGTGAATCTATCTATTGAGAAAATTGAAAGTTCTTCTGATTCTTCTAGTTCTTCAGATTCTAAAAAATAAAATATTAGTAGGCATAGAAGTTCAAAGGAAATGCAATTATTTTATAGGAAGATTAAATTTCTTGAATATGCTAGAGAAGTAAGGTTGGGTGAACAAGCTAAAACTTGGTTAACAAATTTGGAAAGGTATTTTGAATGACAAAGGACTAGTAAGTTAGGCAAAACTCAAATTGTTGCTTTTCAATTGAAAGACATTGCTTTAAATTGGTGGGAACACACATTAAAAATTTAAAAGCTTAAACCTCACAAGGTTAAATGGAGTAAATTTAAAATCTTGTTTAAAAAGAAGTATCTCTCTGATCATTTATTGCAGTAAAGACAAAATGTTTTCTCTTATTTAAAGAAATGTTTGAAAAGTGTGAATAAATATAATCAAACCTTTAAAAAATCAAATAGATCTGTACCTTTTATTACTGGTTATGATAGAGTGGTTAGATTTATAAATGTTTTGAGGGAAGAGTATAAATAAAATGTTTGGTTTCTTAAACCATAGTCAGTAGATGAGGCTGCATAAATCGTAGAACAATTTGATAATTCTAAAAGTGTGATTAATAAAAAACAGGATGAGTTCAAAAAGAAAAATACTAGTTTTTAGTTCAAGAATAGAAAGAGAACCTTCACAGAAAATGTTCAATGTAAAAAATCTCAGTTTAAAAATCAACAAGTAAGGAAGGATTATGAAAAATAAAAAACATGAAGATATTAAGTGTTGGGATTATGGTGTCAATCATCTTTGCAGGGATTGTCCTCATAAAAATAAAATTGGGAAAACAAGGGGTAGAAGATGGAGGAGAAAAAAGAAGAAAAAATGATTTTTGTTGTTGTTTTGGACACGGGTATTGTTCATAAACCAGTGTCTTTAGTAGAATTATTAGGATCTGTTAATGGTACTAATCATGTTTTCTTGATTGATTATGGTAGCAGTCATAGTTTTATTTCTCCCAAATTAGTTAAAAATTTTAATTTGTTTTCTAGAAACATGAATCCTATTTCGGTAGAGATGACATATGGATGAATAGTCTGGAAAACTAGAGCTTTAGTGGAAGACTTAGAATTTCAAATTGATGGTTTTATTTCTATGGAGTCTTTTCATGTGTTGAATTTGGGTCAATATGATGTTATTCTAGGAATGAATTTGTTAGAAAGAAATCATGTCTTATTAGCTGCAAAAGCAAGTCAGTTTGTATTCAAGATTTTTGTAAAAATGCTCATGTTCTGTAGGGAATGAAAAGACCTATTACTATGAAAACTATTTATGTTATTCAAGTTAAAATATGTATTAAGGAAAAATGTAAAATATTTTGTGTTGTTGTGACTAAAAATAATAGAAAAGTAGAAATAGATGTTGATGTTCATCCCTTAGTTAAAGAGTTTATGGATGTTTTTCCTTCTGGTGTTGAAGAGTTGCCTTCTAGGATATAAATTGAGCATGCTATTGACATTATTCCTGGTAGTGAACTTGTTTCTAGACTATCATATAGGAAATCCATACCTGAATTGACCGAGTTAAAAATTTAATTTGTTGAATTGATTCAATTAAGAAAAATCAGACCTAGTGTTTCTCCATGGGGTGCTTGTACGTACCCAAAATTGTAAGGTACTGTACTGCCAAAACAGTGTAACAAGTGCCCCGATGATGATACAGATCTCCTCGCAAGGTGTTCGGGATCCAGAAAAGCCCTCGGAGTATGCGTTAACATCCCGCATGCCCCGCTTAGCCCCCGCGCCCTTTGTTTTCCCCTTTTTCCCCTCTTTCCTTGGCCTCTTGGCCTTCAGTGACGAAACCACCACCCTGCAGGGCGGCGGTCTCGTGACCGCCGCCCTGAACAGGGCGGCGGTCCTGTAACCAGCCGCCCTGCTCAGAGCGGTGGTCCTGTGCACGTTTTCCAGAACGCTCTTTTGACGCGACCCATGTGAAATATCACGTTTCACCAGCTTTCTTTGCCGACTTGAGCATGCATTTATGTTTTTGGTCCCCTGGAATAGTGTTTTTCCTTTGTTTATTGTTTAGGAGTTCAATTTGGTTTTGGTTCTTGGGTGTTTGAATTCCTATAAGTGCATGGCTTGTGCTCAAGCAAAGGGGCCTCTCTCTGAAGTTTTTTTTTTCTGGATTCCTCTTTGCAATTCCTTTAGTTTTCCTTTGCTTAGAATACTTAGTTTTCTTCATTGCATGTTTTGGTTAGTATTGTATTGCAGCTGGTAAGCCACATATCCATCTTGTGCAAGTGCAGTCATTACTTGGGGCCACCATTTTTTGTTAGAGTCTTCTGATTTTCAGTGGTTTGGTCTGTCAGCTTGCTTAGGATTGATAGCATAGTTCATTTCATACTTGGTTAGTATTGTTCAGCTGTCGGTAAGCCACATATCCATCTTGTGCAGGCAGTGCTGTTGTTTCACCCATGGTCTGGAGTTTTTGGTCTGAAGCTTGGCTGGATTTCGAAGTTTGATCTTTGCTCTCATTCCCTCATTTTAGTGTTTTAGTTAGTTAGCTTGTTTAGAAGCCATAGCTTGAATTCACTTGCATCTTTTGTTAAATTGCTCAGCTGTTGGTAAGCCATAGACCCATCTTGTGCAGGCAGCGCTGTTGTTTTATCTAATCCATTAGAGTAGAATAGCTTAGAAAGCCATTAAAGTTACAGGTTTTTCTCTTCATACAGGATAGTTTCAGGTTCTGGACACATTTTTTTGCACGATTCGCAGTAGATCCCGCTAGGAATTGCATAAGCCAAGCTCTGTACTCTTGCGCTATCCCTCTCCTATCCGCGTTCTATTCTATCTACATTCTGAAGGTTGTCCCTTGTTCCAAACACCTATTCCTGTTGATGCAAGCATTACACGCTTTTCTGGATCTACGTGAACACAAAGAACGAAGAGATCATACTGAGGGGACAAGATCACACACACCATCAGATTCGCCACTGTTCTGCGAAATCCAGGTTTTAAACTTTCAAAGTTCTAGTTAAAATCATATCAAACAGAGTAGTTAATCACTTTATTTCAGTTAATTTTATTCTCGATATTGCCAGGGAAGCTGTGGGGATTGATAGTTTCTGCTAAACTATGATTCACTCCTCACTTCTGAGGTAGGGTCGAGAATCTTGCTAATAGATTAGTTATTTCATTGTTTAGAATAGATATACAAAATTGCACAGACAAATAACCACACTCGGTTATCTTGTTTGTTTTAAATTATTAGTTTAGTTGTCAATTCTAAATATTTTAAATAGTTGCTTTCTTAAATTCATTTAAATCATCAGAAAATACAAAAAGAAGTCATATATGCTAGAAGTATACTTAGATTTCACTTTATTATTATAGTTTGTTTTATTACTGCTTTTGCATGACAATTACGGGACCTAGGGAGCCCAGGGAATACATTTTCGAGCCAATCGTACCTCAGCCCAACCTCATAGCGGCAATAACTGATATTGACCAGAACCTTAGGATACAAGTCTTCCAAACAACAACAGATTTCCAGCAGGTCAGATCTCAGTTAAGAGGATTAAACATAGAAGACGACCAAGCACATACGTTTTGGTCAAGTCAGCCAAATTACAGGTTGCACTAGGAAAAATATCCACATGACTGTAGAAGGATTCGAGAGAGAACAAACATTCAGGTGTGATCCTTTAGTTCCAGAACTAGATGCAGGAGACACCCACACAGACATAGATACCAGCCTAGGAATCCAAGTTGCAAGAACACCTGTGAGGTATTTCCAAGAAGATTGTACAGCTATTGATTCTCAACATAGAGGCTGAAAAAGCATATGATTATTGGGTACTAGGGATCAGGACTTGATTCCACGCATGACCATAGCTGGTGCACAACAACCACAAGTCTACGGTTGTGACCCAGAAATCCCACAACCTAACGAATCCATAAGTTAATTAGACATAGACACTGGCTTATGCACACTTGGTATTCTAGGTCTACTCTGCTTCCACCTATTATCATTGAACAACTGTCCTTGTACTAGATACAACAGCTAACAAATCTAGGGAATTCTGGAATAGGCTAGAAAATCATCCATAGAGTCAATTATATTCATCATCCACTATATGACCTTATCAAGAGATATACACGAAACAATCCCAAGTCATTTTCCACATATTCCGCAACCCATAGATCGAATCACGCCAGAGCTCGATATCGATTGGAGCCTTTGAGTAGTCATCCTCGCTGATAGATCTATCACACCAGTCTAAGTTAGAAGGGCCTTCTTTTCCTTAGATTCGCAAATTCCACTAGTGCGTGTCGAAGACATTAGACTACCTAACTAGTTTTTCTGTATATTCTACCCCCCACCTGCTATCTCGGCACGACCTCGAGAGGTCAGGTACGTAGAAGAGTCACTTGTAGATTCTAACGCTCACCTGTCACTTTTCCAACGTACAAAATTGGTGAACCCGATGTGAAACAAACAACTATTTCACCTTATATACCTCGTCACATCAGTTTCACCAACAAAATTGGTGAACCTGACATGAAACATACAATTGTTTCACCTTCTCTTGGAGGAGTTTCAAATCTTGTCTCATCCACCTTTGCTCCTTCCCATTATTCTGCGGGTATTCATATACCCCCCGAATATGTCAAGATTCGATGAATATGGCAGACCCCCTCTTAGGTTTTGAGGCATACTACACCCAACAAAATAGGCAATCAGCACCCTCGCTCTCAGTATGGAGTGGATAAACTATTAAACTAATCATTTATCAACTCAAACCCCAAGAATGAGATATAGTTCATCTTTTCAAGCTGAGGAGTTAGATCAACCCCCTCGAACCCAACAAAATAGAGCCTTCAGGTTCAAACAATATGATGTTTACTAGAGAATCTGGTTCGTCTCCTCAAATGCTACTCAGACCACAGGTTAGTAGGCAATTAGATCCATGCCTGGTCTTAGATGATGGACAATCAATACGTTTATCCTAGGATGTGAACAATGCTCCCGGGGAATGTACCCACCTGTAGGAGGTTTACAAATACAACCCGAAATCTCTTTCCAAGAAAATACCTCTATGCCGTTGCATACAGGAAGTATTCTTAGAGAAACTTAGCAAGATAGTGATTAGTTTATGACAGGATATCACGTACCTTTACAACACCAAGGATATACAACCAACGCCGCTCAGGAAAAGTTACCGTGACTTCACCAAATGAAGTCATTTCAACGTTAGTAGAAAGAGTGAGAGGGTTAGAACTGGGCTAAAGCAAGTCACAATTCTCTGTTCATACAAACAGGAAGATCCAATCCTCCATACCACTCTGGCCAGGTAGATCTCCTTACGGGAGTAGGCATGTTAGGCATGCCTCCTCAATATCCACAAGCAAACACCAACAAGGCCTATCATCTCTAACACAATTCCTCCAGGTCTAGTGTCGAATAGTCCGTTCCTTGACAATACCCCGTCCTACTTAAACATATACTCTAAATCACCACAAGGAGATATGTTCTCCTCTCCTGGCATGTTTGGTCAAATGCAGGGACCTCCCTATGCCCCTGCCAACACATACGCTACATCGTATCAACATCCTATCCCACCACCTCTCCCTCAGCAACCACCATCAATGGTCAAAAGCTATGCGATAGGGACTTATTCAGAATATATAAAGGAACCCTCAGAATTCACCATACAAAGCGTCATGCTTCCAAGACCTCTCCCTGATTTGCCCAAGTTCAAGGGTGAGGGAGATCCAAACACGCATATCAAAGCTTACGCTACAGCCATTCGGGAATTACTCCCATGGGATGGGGTTGTTGCTAAAATATTCCCCAAAACACTGGAAGGCATTGCTCTCGATTGGTATTATAGAATACCTGAGGCTTCCATACATTCAATTAAATAACTCGTGTCAGAGTTCATCAAAGCCTTCGACATGAACAAACTGTTAAGAACAGGAATCAAGGAATTCTTGCATATCAAACAAGAACACAACGAATCTGTCGCCCATTTCATCTAGAGGTGGCGTACAGTTCTTTATTCATCAGCAAGTGCTCCAAACATGGATCAGATGGAACTATGTTATTTATTCCTTCACTCTCTCAGTAGAGAAGTGAAGGAAGAAGTCCAGAAGTTCCCACTAAGGACTTATGATGAAGTACTTGAGAGCGCTCTGCGAATAGATCAAGCAGCGATAGATAGTGGTCGTAAGACATATGGAACAAACGGAGGTTAATCACCTCCACTCAAAACACTACAACTACCACAAATGTCAATCAAGGACCCAAAATCCTTAACAAAAATCGTGGGGGTAACAACGATGGGGTAACCGACCAGCCCAAGAGGGTAAATGTGTTAATGCTCCGTCATAAACAAATAACCAACGAAACAACAACTTTACCCCGACAATCAATACAGTGGATTTTAACCATCCACAACAACAACAACAACAACGGCGAAATCCCATACAAGGGCCAAGCCAAAACTCATTTGGTTACCAAAACCAAAGTCAAAACCAAAAACAACAATTCTAAAAATTTGGTCCTAATAGGCAACAATTTGATCGGAATTTTAGGCCACAATACACACCAAACCAAAAAAACGGGAACTATAACCCCAATTCTTATTGTGGTTTCCATAAAATTCGGGGTCACGATACTAGAACATGCCATGACTATAATAAATTTATGCAACGTTTGCCAAAAGAACAAAGACAATTCTTCACAGACCTGTTCTTGGCAGATCCCGTCTCATCATCACCAAATACTCTCGCAGGGGTAGTTTCTTCCTCAGCATGCTCCCCTCAAGATCTTAATGATCCGCTCCCAAATCATGACAGCAATAGGCTGAATCCAACCGGAACAAACAAGGTGCAGTGACGGGGAAACAATGACCATGAAGCCTTGACTTCATTAAATCCGTCAGTCGCGCCACATTTGGGAGCTCAACCGAGACCTAAGATAGTCAGTTTGGTAGAATTAGATGCTGAACTACCTATCAAAGCTATAACAAGAACACGAGAGTATTTCTCTCAACCAAGCCCAAGTCATCTACCAGAGACAGATAAGAGTCAGCAAATAGTTGAAAAACCCATCAGTGCCTATGATTTAATTAGTGACCTAACAAAGACCTTTTCACACATTCATTTTTGGACTTACTAAAGAACTCTCCCCCTCACAGAGCTGCTCTTTTAGAAGCATTAGGTCTAGGCCATCTAATTAACATCACTCCACCTCCCGAAACACAAGTAAATCACGTAGATTTTGATATCCACCCTCCGGGGCAGCCGGACAAGGATGTCGAATTTCATCTTCGAAATAAGTAAAATGCCCACAGATGCTGAGATCGCACGCCGAGGTGACCCAACCTTACACTTGCAAGTGTGGGTTTATAATAACTATGTAAAATGGGCAATGGTTGATGATGGGGCCGTAGTTAACATAGTCCCTTTCTCTTTCCTCCAAAAACTTGGATATGGAGAAACAAACTGTTCCACTACATGAAATACCTTGAGAGGCTATGATAGCCTTAAAGCCACCTCGATAGGAACTATAATACTACCAGTCACCTTAGGGCCCAAAACCATCTTGACTGAGTTTTATATTATAGATCGGGAAACTAACTATAATATGATCCTTGGTTGACCTTGGATACATCGAATGAAGGAAATCCCTTCCACACTATTTCAAGAAGTAAGATTCTTGCATCTGGGAAAGGTATTTGTAGCCAAAGGTGATCCAAAACCTTTCAATTTACACCTAGCTGATTTAAAGAAAAGACCAGGGGTGCACTCAGAATTTGAACTTCCAACAAACCAACTTAATAAACCCTCTGACCCAAAGCCAGAGGAAAAGTTGATACCTACGACGGATCTTGAAACTACCAGCATAGCCAAAACAATTCCAACCCCTAAAGGTAAAACTAAAGAAACAGTATCATTAGGGACTATTGTGAAAATCGTTGAATTGATAGAACAAGATTCACCAATGTTCTTACCATTCGATTCAGTAGGCATAGGGTATTCCCTAGAAGTTGGCTCTCTTCCATCAGAGGATCTCTGTATGGTAGAAGTAGAGTGTGCAAACGCAGCAGATGCCCCAACATCTACATTCCCGACTAAGTATTGGACTCTCCATTTCGATGGAGCTAAATGTCGTTATGGAGTGGGGGTAGGTATAATTCTTACTTCGCCCGAGGAGAAGGTCCTCCCATTCTCTTTTAAGTTAAACTTTGAATGCACAAACAACGGCGCTGAGTACGAAGCCCTCCTCCTTGGCCTCACCTTAGTCAGAAGAATTGGTATTAATAACATCAGAGTCTTGGGAGACTCGCAATTAGTAACTAACCAAGTTTCTGAAGTATATGAAACTAAAGCCGAACATTTACAACTCTACAAAAACGCTGTATTAGATTTAAGCAAGGCGTTTAACTTCATATCCATTGAAGCGATCCCGCGAGAGAAAAATCTTCTCGCCAATTCAATAGCAACCTCAGCATCACGTTTTACTCCAAGCAATGAGCTAGAAGATACTCACTTCACAGTATCCATTCGTGACGAACCATTAATAAAAACAATGACACATCCTCTTTTTAGGCGGAAGTGAATCTAACCGTCCTAGACCATGATGGAAATGATGTGACTACGTTGGATTATTTAAATGCCTATGTAGCATTACATCTCTCCTATCACATGCTAGATTTATCCCTGATTCCGCATTCGTCTTCCTACTTCGGAAATCCCGTAACGGATCTTCCCTCACAAACGGAGCCTAGCATATACGCAATAGAAAAATGGAGATGATCTAGATTTACCTCCAGCACCACCTGAGTTCGAAGAGGGTAACGCCTCTTTGATCGAGGAAAACAATCGATGTGAACATCGGGACAGAAGGATGAACCAATAATACTGAACTAGGTTCTTCGTTAACAACCCAGAAAGAAAGTGGACAATACATCACTCAGGTTCTCAAAGAACATCAAGAAGGCGTTTGCATTTAATTACACAGGAGATGACGGGAGTCACCACCCCACTTGCGGTGCACACAACCCTTTGTCACTAGATAGATGCAAAGCAATTAAAACAAAATCAAGACCCAGTGAAACCACACAAAGTAGCTCTCATGGTAAAAGGCCAGGCAAGTAGGAAGTATAAAACTCCTTCAGGTAGGAATTCATCAAGCCAGTGACTACTCCCAATGGGTAGCTAACATTGGTCCCGTTTCTCAAGCAGGACGGAAAGATACCCATATTGCATAGATTTCGAGACAATCAACAAAGCGTGTCCTAAGGACAATTTCCCATTACCATCCATAGACGTTATTGTTGAGGCAACAGCTGGTTTTGAACTCTGTCTCTCATGGAGGATTCTACGGAGAAATTACCACAAATCAGAATATCTGAGCAAGATTCAAGCTAAAAACCACGTTCATAACTCCTTGGGGAGACCTATTGCTTTTCTAGGTCATTCCTTTCGGTCTCAAAAACGCTGGTGCTACATACCAGCGGGCTATGACTTATAGATTTCAACGATTTGAACTTCATAAAATCGTGGAATCCTACATAGATGACTTATTAGCTAAAGCCAAGAAGCGCTGTGACCATCCCGAAGTACTCCGCATCATTATTTCACACCTAATAGAATACGGAGTTAACGCTAAATCCGGAGAAATGCGGTCTTTGGGTGTAACAGGAGGAAAGCTCCTAGGTTACATCATATCGTCACGAGGGATCCGATGTTTATCAACCAAATCGGGCTGTCCTCAAAATGGTTTACACCTTCAAGCGAATCTTGAATCAGGTCATTTCTTAGAAAGCTAGGTTTCAATCCGGAGACTTTTCCGGACCTAAGCTCGTCGCCTTTATCCAATGCAACATTTACTCAAGAAGGACTATATCATTGATTGGACTGAAGATTGCAATTAATCTTTTGATGCGTTAAGCATTTTCTGTTATCACCAAACCTAACGCGAATGCCACCTAAGCTGGATCGCCCCGCCCGGTAATCCTATCTTTCGCGATCTACCAAGGTCTCGTTGGCCTGTATGTTGCCCAGAAGACGATGCAGAAAGAACGTGTGATTTTCATTAGCCAAACAATGCTCGACTAATGAAACACGCTATATACCAAGCAGAGCGAGAATGTCTTGCCATAGCTTCGCAACCAAACCCCTAAGGACATTACATCTTCTAATCAATAAACGAAGTCATGGTAAAGACGGACCTTTACGCCGGACTTTTCTCACACAAGGTTCTTGTCTAAAAATGCTGGGAACGTTTTATAACCGTAATGGGGAGTTTCGATTAACATTGTAAATCAGAAATCATTTAAAGGACAAATCATTGCGGATTTGTTAGGCTGATTATCCATTAGATGGAGGCGATCTAGTAGATTTTTGGATTTTCCAGCTGAATGCGTATACTACATCGAAACTACTCGACCTCATCTCCGCGTGCCCCCTTGGTACCTGATATCATTAATTATCTAATGGACCATACGTACCCGTATGCAGTTACACTGCAACAAAGAAGGCGATTACGCATATCGTACCAATAGGTCATTAAACAAATTAGAGCAAGGTGCTCTAATCGAAAAGGCATCTCTATGGAATGCTCTTAAGTGTGTCGACACAAAGATTCCAAAGGATTCTCCATGAACCCACAGCGTATATGTGGAGGCCACTTCGTGGCATGCCACCGCCGAAAAATACATCTATGGGCTATTTTTGCTCAACTCTAGAACCTGACGCGTAGAGTTTTGCAACGCAGGTGTCCATAAGTGCCAAGAATTTTCTCCCAGGAGACCCATACCAAGCATAGCTCTACAACCAATCGCAACTCCATGCCCTTTTCTACAGGGGGCCCAGCTTGATAGGGGAAGTTCTCTCCCTCATCCACAGACGGCCATAATTTTATAATCACGGCCACTGAATTTTACAAATGGGTGGAGGCCATAGCCTCTTACTACTGTAACCTCTGGGTCGGTAATCGCCAAGTTCATTTTGAACCAAATCATTTGGCCAGGTATCGGTATCCCGCAAAGCATTATCTCTGCTAATTGAACTTCCTTTTAAAAATGAAGAAGTTCGCGAACGTTGGCGTAAATTCCAAGATAACCATCATACGTCTTCCCTTGTATTATCCCCAAGCCAACAGACACAGGCTAAGCGACAAACAACACTGAAAGCCATCTCCTCAAAATAGTAAAAAAAACAATGAGAATTGGCATTTTAAAGTTATTCGGCCTTGTGGGACCAGCACCGAACCTCATAAGAACAACCAACGGGAGCAACTCCTTTCCTCGCTAAGTATTTGGGGCAGAAGCAGTACTCCCGCTGAGTCGCAATACCCAGTCTCCGCATTTCACTACAAGGGATTCTTGATGAAGACGCTACAGAGAACACGTCTTTCCCAATTAGAAAGCAAGAGGAAACTAGGTTAGATGCTGAGCCAGCGGCATAGACTTGCTGACCGAATGTGGCCGGCAATATAACAAGAATGTTTATGAACGTGATATATACGAAAGGTGATCTAGTTTTCTAAGACTAGACAGCCGGATCGACAAGAAGACTGGAAAGGAAGAAATTACGCCCAAATGGTTGGGCCCATCCGAGTCACAAAAAGACTACAAAAATGGTGCATACGCTCTTATGCCACCTAGAAGTGAGAATTTGGCGAAACATCCAATTCCCCCTGCACTCAAAGTGTCGAGCATTAACAGCTAGCTAGCACCTCCTGTATAACTATCTACACTTATACATCTTCATATCGATTTAGATCAGTTTGTCCACTTGTTCCTTACAACAACGTGTGATCAAGGAATCTTATTCTCAAAGTAATTCATTACAAACTCATGATGTGCAGTGGCACACAACTTTCTAATCATTCTCTCCATTTTGTCACGATATCAATCAATCACTCAGAATATTTTCTCAAATAAAATCAAACATGACGAGTCTTAACGGTAACCCTGCCAAGATCTGCAGTTTGTTCTTCGCTTTGATTTTTCTTAGGATAGTTCTTCCTATGGTCTGTTCTAGATCTTCAATGGTGTCACATCTATCCCATATACACAGCTCTTTGGAAATAAGCATATACTGACATTTTTACTCAAAAAAGACAGTCAACAAGTGAATTACAACCGAAATTTTATTTTTTACACAGTTCCTTGCCCCCACCAACTTCGGTGATGAGCTGTGCCTCTTCTAGTGACGTAGAGTTTGGAAAGGAGGAAATGGCCCTTACTCGCCTATGTCTTGCCCCGGTGATAAACCCTGCTTCTTACAGGTAGGCATGGGCAAAGTGTAGGGGTCCTCTAGACAATGCAAACGTTAAAAGGTCATAAACAACATTCAAACTTTTGAGTCAAAAACGAATGAATTAGATTTCAAAACCAAGAGAGTAAAATCCTAAAAGCCAGATTTTGTCTACTATTTGCCCATCTAGGGGTCTAAGTCTGGAAAACCGCAAAAGCAAGTTGCACCCAAAACTATGAAGTCATTTTCGGGGGGTAAGCTTGTTAGTTTTTCAATTTGGTTCCACCAAAGCTTCGTCTGTCTTCATCACTATCGTTCACCATATTTCATAACCTTGTGCCTTCTTTGGCGTTCTGGTTATTAGCCCCTCGCATCTTATAGTTGCGTGGAGTTAGGAGTGGGGCAAGTTAATCTGTTCATCATATTGGTTATGTTCATCACTTTGGCAAAACAAACATGAGTATCCAATTGCTTCACAGAAGCTAAGATTTAAGATCACAATCTATCTACATATCATGTATCATCAGCATCATGAAACCCAACAAGAAAGCAAGCATTTGCATCATCTGTTCTCCCTTGCATACATATAAAACTCATATAAAACAGCATCGTAGTATACACTAGGACCTGAACAGAAGGAAAAACACCAGTGACAGTTTGATCCAAAAACGAATGCTATATATAAATAATCAATGTTTAGATACATCCATCATGCTCTAGCATGGTCAAAACACTCAATCCCATGATATATAAAAGAATCTAAGTACAATGTCATAGGAGCAAGTAGTCTCTCAAACCCCTGCTGACCCCTCTGAATGTGCGCGCCCTCGGGCCTATGGCTTCCGGCCTACGCCGGCGCTCTGAATGCAACGGAGGGGCTCAGGTCCTGAGGGGCGTTGCAGTCTCGCACGCGAATGGCTCCTCATAAGACGCTCGGCCTGTCCTATAGCTTGCCAACGTCTTAACGGATAGTCGACACCATCCTGCCACGTGCCAATGGGAAGTGAAGAACGTCAGGATTCCTACCGCTGCTAAGGCTCCCGACATCTACATATAGCTCCACACGGGGCTGTCCATAGGGATTCATCATAGATCATCATACCCTAATGGCTTAGATCCGCCACTCGTCCAACATCTCGTAAAACAACGAATAAAAATGAATTAGAACAGGGCAAGAGGCTAAAAGATACAACAGCAAAACCAAGAGAGGTAAGCAGTTAAAAAAATCCTAATTATAAAAAAAAAAAAAACAAACATTGACAAGATGAGAGGATAACTTCTCTGATCAATGGGCCTCCAATAGGGCAACTGGGCCGCACCCGCGCAAATGCCGCTGCCGACTGATGGGCTTCTCCTGTAGTGAGCAACATGACGCCCCGCAACTGACTCACATCCTCTCCACCATGGCCTGGGAGAGTGGCTCCTCTGAAGCTAGAGTCTCTCTCTCTCACTCTGCTCCGCCTTCACGCTGCCTACAAAATATCCTGAGTGTCATGCCACTCAGGATCGCTGTCATCCGTTCTGTGCTCTACCCTCCCTCTGTAAACTCCTCAAGAATCGTAGTCAATATCTATTGTCATCGCTGCTGTGAGTAGGACCCTCGCAATTCTGAAGCAAATGTCTCGGGGCCCACCGATCTCCCTCTAGGCCCGAACTACCCTCCTGGCTGAATGGGATGGCCAGGATGATCACTGTCCAACCACGTCCCCCTTCTAGGCCCCCCCTCTAGCCTCGTGGACTGAGTCTGTAAACTGTACCCACCAGCTGGGGTAAGCATGCCCGCATTACGGAAAGGCCGACTGCTTAGGAACTCTCCAAAAGGGTGTGCCTCCCCCAATCCCACTCGTCGATAAGCTGGCCCTGTGGTGGAGCATAGATCAATGTAAGGGTCTCCTCACCCCATATGCCGGCCATAAGCCGGTACGGCGTCGCCTCCATAAATCTGATGTTGTAAAAGGGAGGCAACTAGCTGGTGAGGTGGGCTCGAAGCACCGACTATCTGACCACTAGCTGCCCTCACAGCCCCTGGTCTGCCACCGCTCTACCCCTCTGCCATAAGGAATAAAATTTCTGGTACACCCACTCATGACTATAGTCGGGTTGGCTTGAATGACTGTCCCTGCAACGTACACCCTGTAAAGTCATGGTAGGTGGTCCCCCGAATATCTGCGCCCCAGGCAGTATATCCGGCCAATAGCCCCTCTATTTGTGCAATGATGGGGGTCAGCATAGAGCTAAGAGTATCTCCTCCCTATCCTCGATCAGCTCGAGGCAAGGATCCCCATGATAGCATGTACGAAATTGGGGATGGGCAAAGAAGGATCGATTTCGAACTCTCACGCCCTTCTTCGCACCCCGTAGAATGGCTGCATCCCCCATGTAGCCTGCCCATTTGTAATCGGTGCGCGAGACCCTGCCGTCTCTGTGTGAGTCTCTTCCTGATGATCGGGGA
Source organism: Taxus chinensis (assembly GCA_019776745.2). Taxonomy (NCBI): domain Eukaryota; kingdom Viridiplantae; phylum Streptophyta; class Pinopsida; order Cupressales; family Taxaceae; genus Taxus; species Taxus chinensis. Next base: position 381,448,725 of record CM034151.1, read on the forward strand.
CCCCCAGGATCTGTAGACATCCTCCAAAGTGAGGTCCACTCACCCCGGACCCCTGGCAGTCGAAAAGTGTTCCGATCTGCATCCCAATATGAAAACCAGCAACAAATTTATGTGACTGGATGTTGGTACATGGGGCAAACGCGTGATATACTCAATATGGCCGGCCCTCTGTAATGTATCCTCCTCATCCTAGAAAGGGCAATCCAATACCCCGGAGAGCCAATCACACTCTCTCTCTCTCCGGCTTCCATCTGATATACTCTGCTCTTCACCTTGCCATACAACAAAACACCAAACAGAGCAAGTTAGTACTAATCAATATCGAGAGAGTCATAAAAAGCATATGGAAGTGATAAAGTACAAGTGTCAAACTCAAAAATAGGTTCCTTTTGCATGCTGTGTAAACCGCCACCCTGAGATAGGCGGTTTCGTACCACCCCGCCTTAAAGGTGGCGGTCGGTAACCGCACCCTGTCAGGGCAGCGGTCGTGTAACTGCCGCCCGGGCATGGCGGCAGTCGCGGTCTGAAACCCGCCCGGGTTGTTAACCCCAAAAAAATCAAAAGCCCCAAAAGTGTAAAAAATAGACAGTTTAAACTAAAAAAAAAGCCTACCCAGTAGCCCCCCCCTAGATGACCTTTTTGAACCTAAACATTTTAAAAAATAATCCCCAATCAAAGAATTTGCCAATTTCAAATTTGAAGGGGGAAAAACACAAATGGAAGAAAAACCAACCTGTGATCACTGAGGTCGGTGTTCCGCTCATGGAGGCATGATCACGATCTCGCTTGCGACCGTTTCGACTCTACTCGCGTGAGAAACCGTCACTGTTGGTCCCAGAGCTCAAAATCAATCAAATCGACTCGCACAAATGAATAGGAAAAATGGGCCCACTTTCATATATATATCGTTCTGTTTTGTTCTAAAATGACTTTTTCGCAGGTTTGGAGCGCTTTTAGACGTGAGTTTCTATCCCCACACGAATGGTACGTTCTCCTTCCCTATTATTTTAGCGTTTATCTTCCAAGTTATTGCATCTATTTGCACTTGAGTTCTCTTTTCATTTTGCAGGTAGCGGGAATTTTGATGGCGTCATCTCAACACACGGACGAGTAAGGTATAGCTTCTAACTCCCCATTTCGGGGACTCGCCATACTCGGACCCACTGTTTATGCCTCTTCATGGCTAAAATGCTTCTCCGAGGGGGGCAATATGTACGAACCTGAAATTGTAAGGTTACTGTACTGCCAGAACAGTGTAACAAGTGCCCCGATGATGATACAGGTCTCCTCGCAAGGTGTTCGGGATCCGAAAAAGCCCTCGGAGTATGCGTTAACATCCCGCATGCCCTCGCTTAGCCCCCGTCGCCCTTTGTTTTCCCCTTTTTCCCTCTTTCCTTGGCCTCTTGACCTTTAGTGACGAAACCGCCACCCAGAAGGGTGGTGGTCTCGTGACCGCCTGCCCTGAACAGGGCGGCGATCCTGTAACTGCGCCGCCTTGCTCAAAGCGGCGGTCCTGTGCATGCATTTTCCAGAACGCTCTTTTGACACGACTCGTATGAAATATCACGATTCACCAACTTTTCTTTGCCGAATTGGGCATGCATTAATGTTTTTGGTCCCCTGGAATAGTGTTTTTCCTTTGTTTATTGTTTAGGAGTTCAATTTGGTTTTGGTTTTTGAGTGTTTGAATTCCTATAAATGCATAGCTTTGTGCACATGCAAAGGGGGCAAGAATTTGGTCCACCATTTTTTGGTTAGTCACCATTTTTCCTTGTTAGAGTCTTCTGATTTTCAGTGTTTTGGTCTGTCAGCTTGCTTAGGATTGATAGCATAGTTTATTTCATACTTGGTTAGTATTGTTCAGTTGTTGGCGGTAAGCCACAGACCCATCTTGTGCAGGCAGTGCTATTGTTTTCACCCATGGTCTGGAGTTTTTGGTCTGAAGCTTGCCTAGATTTTGAAGTTTGATCTTTGCTCTCATTCCCTCATTGTAGTGATTTAGTTAGTTAGCTGTGTCTTAGGAGTTCTTAGCTTCAATTCATTTCTTGCACCTGGTTAGCTTTAAATTGCTCAGCTGTTGGTAAGCCACAGATCCAACTTGTGCAAGGCAGTGCTGTTGTTTTATCTAATCCATTGGAACAGAATAGCTTAGGAAGCCATTAAAGTTGCAAGGTTTTTCTCTTCGTATAGGATAGTCACAGGTTCTGGTCGCATTCACGTTGCATGACTCACAGTAAAATCCTGCTAGGAATTGCATAAGCCAAGCTCTGTACTCTTGCGCTATCCCTCTCCTACTCCGCATTCTATTCGGATCTGCATTCCTGAAGGTTGTCCCTTATCCCTAAACATCTACTCCTGTCGGTGCTAGTATTACACGCTTTTCTGGATCCAAGTGAACACGAAAGAACGAGAGAGATCATACTGAGGGGACGAGATCATACATACACCATCGAATTTGCCACTGTTCTGTAGAAATCCTAGGTTTTAAACTTTCAAAGTTCTAGTCAGAATCATATCAAATAGAGTAGTTAATCGCTTTATTTCATTTAATTCTATCCTCAATATTTCCGGGGAAGCTGTGGGGATTGATAGTTTCTGAGAAACTATGATTCACTCCTCACTTCTGAGGTAGGGTCAAGAATCTTGCTTAATAGATTAGTTATTTCATTGTTTAGAATAGATATACAAAATTACATAGACAAATAACCACACTCGGTTATCTTGTTTGTTTTTAAGTTATTAGTTTAGTTGTCAATTCTAAATATTTTAAATAGCTGCTTTCTTAAATTCATTTAAATCATCAGAAAATACAAAAAGGAAGTCATATATGTTAGAAGTATACTTAGATTTCACTTTATTATAGTTTGTTTGTATTACTGCTTTTTGCATGACAATTACGGGACCTAGGGAACCCAGGGAATACATTTTCAAGCCAATCATGCCTCAGCCCAATCTCATAGCGGCAATAACTGATATTGACCAAAATCTCAGGATACAAGTATTCCAAACAACCAACAAATTTCCAGTACTGATTAGATCACAGTTAAGAGGATTAAACATAGAAGACGACCAAGCACATGCATTTTGGTCAAATCATGCCAAACTACAGGTTTGCACTAGGAAAAATATCCACATGACTGTAGAAGGGCTCGAAAGAGAACAAACATTCGGGGTGTGATCCTTTAGTTCCATAACCAGATGCAGGAGACACCCACACGTAGACATAGATACCGGCTTAAGAGTCCAAGGACGCAAGAACGCCTGTGAGGTATTCCGAGAAGATTACACAGCTGTTGATTCTAAACATAGAAACTGAAAAAGCATATGATTATTGGATATTAAGGGATTATGAACTTGATCTCTATGCATGACCATAGCTGGTCCGCAACAACCATGAGTCTACGGTTATGATCCACAAATCCCACAACCTAACGAGTCCATAAGGTCAATCTGAGACATAGACGCTGGCCTACGTACACTTGGTATTCCAGGTCTATTCCGCTTCAACCTATTATCATTGAACAACTATCCTTGCTGGATACATATAGCGGGCTAACAAAGCTAGGGAATTCTAGACTAGGCCAGAAAATCACCCATAGAGCCAATTATATTCATCATCCACCATATGACCTTATCAAGAGATATAAATGAAACAATCCCAGGTCATTTTCCACGTATTCTGCAACCCATAGATCGAATCATGCCAGAGCTCGATATTTATTGGAGCCTTCGAGTAGTCATCCTTGCTGATCGATCTATCACACCAGTCCAGGTTAGAAGGGCCTTCTTTCCCTTAGATTCGCAAATTCCATTAGTGCATGTTGAAGACATTGGATTGGCTAACTAGTCTATCCGTATATTACCTATATTCTATCCCCACCGGCTGTCTCAGCACGACCTCGAGAGGTCGTGTACGTGGAAGAGTCACTTGTAGATTCCCATGCTCGCTTGTCGTTTTTCCGGTGTACAAAATTGGTGAACCTAACGTGAAACAAACAACTGTTTCACCTTTTATACCTCATCACATCAGTTTCACCAACAAAATTTGGTGAACCTGACGTGAAACAAACAACTGTTTCACCTTCTGTACCTCATTAGCATTCACATCAGTTTCACCAACAAAATTGGTGAACCCGACGTGAAACATACTATTGTTTCCTACCTTCTCTGTTCGGAGTCATAAATATCACATTTTCTTTCATCAAATCACCTTCGCTTCCTTCCCATTCTTATACGGGGTATTCATATACCCCCCTGAATATGTCGGGATTCGATGCATATGGTAGACCCCTCTTGGGTCTCAAGGCATACTACGCCCAATAGAATAGGCAATCATCACCCTCGCTCTCAGTATGGGGTGATAACTATTCAACTAATCAGTTGTCAACACAAACCCCAAGAATCAGATATAGTTCGTCTTTTCAAACTGAGGAGTTAGATCAACCCCCTCGAACCCAACAAACAGAGCCTTCAGGTTCAAACAATATGACGTTTACCAGAGAATCTGGTTCGTCTCCTCAAATGCTACTCAGACCACAAGTTAGTAGGCAATCAGATCCATACCTGGTCTTAGATGATGGACAATCAATACGTTATCCTAGGAGTGAACAACGCTCCCGGGGAATGTACCCACCTATAGGAGGTTTACAAATACAACCCGAAATCTCTTTTCAAGAAAATACCTCTATGCCACTGCATACAAGAAATATTCTTGGAGAAACTTGGCAAGATAGCGATCAGTTTATGACAGGATATCACGTACCTTTACAACACCAAGGTATACAACCAACGCCGCTCAGGCAAAGTACCGTGACTTCACCAAATGAAGTCATTTCAACGTTAGTAGAAAGAGTGAGAGGGTTAGAACTGGCTCAAGCAAGTCACAATTCTCTGTTCATAACAAACAGGAAGTTCCAATCCTCCATACCACTCTGGCCAGGTAGATCTCCTTACGGGAGTAGGCACGTTAGGCATGCCTCCTCAATATCCACAACAAACGCCAACAAGGCCTATCATCTCTAACACTATTCCTCCAGGTCTAGTGTCAAACAATCCATTCCTTGACAATACCCCGCCCTATTTAAACATGTACTCTAAATCACCACAAGGAGATATGTTCTCCTCTCCCTGGCATGTTTGCTCAAACGCAGGGACCTCCCTATGCCCCTGCCAACACATACGCCGCACCGTATCAACAACCTATCCCACCACCTCTCCCTCAGCAACCACCATCAATGGTCGAAAGCTATGCGATAGGGACTTATTCAGAATATCTAAAGGAACCCTTAGACTTCACCATACGAAGCGTCATGCTTCCAAGACCTCTCCCTGATTTGCCCAAGTTCAAGGGTGAGGGAGATCCAAATGCGCATATCAAAGCTTACGCTACAGCCATATCGAGAATTACTCCCATGGGATGGGGTTGTTGCTAAAATATTCCCCAAAACACTGGAAGGCATTGCTCTCGATTGGTATTATAGAATACCTGAGGCTTCCATACATTCATTTAAACAACTCGTGTCAGAGTTCATCAAAGCCTTCGACATGAACAAACTGTTAAGAACAGGAATCAGGGAATTCTTGCATATCAAACAAGAACACAACGAATCTGTCACCCATTTCATCCAGAGGTTGTGTACAGTTCTTTATTCATCAGCAAGTGCTCCAAACATGGATCAATGGAACTATGTGATTTATTCCTTCATTCTCTCAGTAGAGAAGTGAAGGAAGAAGTCCAGAAGTTCCCACTAAGGACTTATGATGAAGTACTTGAGAGCGCTCTGCGAATAGATCAAGCAGCGATAGATAGTGGTCGTAAGACATATGGAACAAACGGGAGGTTAATCACCTCCACTCAAAACACTACAACTACCACAAATGTCAATCAAGGACCCAAAATCCTTAACAAAAATCGTGGGGTAACAACGGATGGGGTAACCGACCAGCCCAAGAGGGTAAATGTTGTTAATGCTCTGTCACAAACAAACAACCAATGAAACAACAACTTTACCCCGACAATCAATACAGTGGATTTTAACCATCCACAACAACAACAACAACAACGGAAAAATCCCATACAAGGGCCAAGCCAAAACTCATTTGGTTACCAAAACCAAAGTCAAAACCAGAAACAACAATTCCAAAACTTTGGTCCTAATAGGCAACAGTTTGATCGGAATTTTAGGCCACAATACACACCAAACCAACAAAACGGGAATTATAACCCCAATTCTTATTGTGGTTTCCATAAAATTCGGGGTCACGATACTAGAATGTGCCGTGACTACAATAAATTTATGCAACGTTTGCCAGAAGAACAAAGACAGTTCTTCACAGACCTGTTCTTGGCAGATCCCGTCTCATCATCACCAAATACTCTCGCAGGGGCAGTTTCTCCTCAGAATGCTCCCCTTAAGATCTTTAATGATCCGCTCCCAAATCATGACAACAATAGGCTGAATCCAACTAGAACAAACAAAGGTGCAGTGACGGGAAACAATGACCATGAAGCCTCGACTTCATTAAATCCGTCAGTTGCGCCACAGTTGGGAGCTCAACTGAGACCTAAGATAGTCAGTTTGGTAGAATTAGATGCTGAACTACCTATCGAAGCTATAACAAGAACACGAGAGTATTTCTCTCAACCAAGCCCAAGTCATCTGCCAGAGACAGATAAGAGTCAGCAAATAGTTGAAAAACCCATCGGTGCCTATGATTTAATTAGTGACCTAACAAAGACCTTTTCACACATTTCATTTTTGGACTTACTAAAGAACTCTCCCCCTCACAGAGCTACTCTTTTAGAAGCATTAGGTCTAGGCCATCTAATTAACATCACTCCACCTCCCGAAACACAAGTAAATCACGTAGATTTTGATATCCACCCTCCGGGGCAGCCGGACAAGGATGTCGAATTCATCTTCGAAATAAGTAAAATGCCCACAGATGCTGAGATCGCACGCCGAGGTGACCCAGCCTTACACTTGCAAGTGTGGGTTTATAATAACTATGTAAAATGGGCAATGGTTGACGATGGGGCCACAGTTAACATAGTCCCTTTCTCTTTCCTCCAAAAACTTGGATATGGAGAAACAAACTGTTCCACTACACGAAATACCTTGAGAGGCTATGATAGCCTTAAAGCCACTTCGATAGGAACTATAATACTGTCGGTCACCTTAGGGCCCAAAACCATCTTGACTGAGTTTTATATTATAGATCGGGAAACTAACTATAATATGATCCTCGGCCGACCTTGGATACATCGAATGAAGGAAATCCCTTCCACGCTATTTCAAGAAGTAAGATTCTTGCATCTGGGAAAGGTATTTGTAGCCAAAGGCGATCCAAAACCTTTCGATTTGCACCTAGCTGATTTAAAGAAAAGACCAGGGGTGCACTCAGAATTTGAACTGCCAACAAACCAACTTAATAAACCCTCTGACCCAAAGCTAGAGGAAAATTTGATACCTACGACGGATCTTGAAACTACCAGCATAGCCAAAACAATTCCAACCCCTAAAGGTAAAACTAAAGAAATAGTATCATTAGGGACTACTGCGAAAATCGTTGAATTGATAGAACAAGATTCACCAATGTTCTTACCATTTGATTCAGTAGGCATGGGATTTTCCCTAGGTTTCGGTTCCTTTCCAGCAGAGGATCTCTGTATGGTAGAAGTAGAGTGTGCAAACGCAGCAGATGCCCCAACATCTATACTCCCGGCTAAGTATTGGACTCTCCATTTCGATGGAGCTAAATGTCGTTATGGAGCGGGGGCAGGTATAATTCTTACTTCGCCTGAGGAGAAGGTCCTCCCATTCTCTTTTAAGTTAAACTTTGAATGCACAAACAACGGCGCTGAGTACGAAGCCCTCCTCCTTGGCCTCACCTTAGCCAGAAGAATTGGTATTAATAACATCAGAGTCTTGGGAGACTCACAATTAGTAACAAACCAAGTTTCTGAAGTATATGAAACTAAAGCCAAACATTTACAACTCTACAAAAACGCTGTATTAGATTTAAGCAAGGCGTTTAACTTCATATCCATTGAAGCGATCCCGCGAGAGAAAAATCTTCTCGCCGATTCAATAGCAACCTCAGCATCACGTTTTACTCCAAGAAATGAGCTAGAAGATACTCACTTCACAGTATCCATTCGTGATGAACCATTGATAAAAACGATGACAAATCCTCTTTCAAGCGGAAGTGAATCTACCATCCTAGACCATGTTGGAAATGATGCGGCTACTTTGGATTACTTAAATGCCTATGCAGCACTACATCTCTCCTATCACATGCTAGATTTATCCCTGATTCCGCATTCGTCTTCCTACTTCGGAAATCCCGTAACGGATCTTCCCTCACAAACGGAGCCTAGCATATACGCAATAGAAAATGGAGATGATCTAGATTTACCTCCAGCACCACCTGAGTTCGAAGAGGGTAACGCCTCTTTGATCGAGGAAACAATCGATGTCAACATCGGGACAGAAGATGAACCAAGAATACTGAAACTAGGTTCTTCATTAACACCAGAAGAAGTGGAAATACATACTCAGGTTCTCAAAGAACATCAGAAGGCATTTGCATTTAATTACAAGGAGATGACGGGAGTCGCACCCCACATTGCGGTGCACAACCTTGTCACTAGATCAGATGCAAAGCCAATTAAACAAAAATCAAGACCCATGAAACCCAAAGTAGCTCTCATGGTAAAAGAGGAAGTAATAAAACTCCTTCAGGTAGGATTCATCAAGCCAGTTGACTACTCCCAATGGGTATCTAACATTGTTCCCGTTCTCAAGAAGAACGGAAAGATACACATTTGCATAGATTTCCGAGACATCAACAAAGCGTGTCCTAAAGACAATTTCCCATTACCATCCATAGACGTTATTATTGATGCAACAGCTGGTTTTGAACTCTTGTCTCTCATGGATGGATTCTCGGGATACAACCAAATCAGAATATCCGAGCAAGATCAAGCTAAAACCACGTTCATAACTCCTTGGGGAACCTATTGCTATGCTGTCATGCCTTTCGGTCTCAAAAATGCTGGTGCTACATACCAGCGGGCTATGACTTATATATTTCACGATTTAATTCATAAAATCGTGGAATCCTACGTAGATGACTTATTGGCTAAAGCTAAGAAGCGTTGTGACCATCCTGAAGTACTCTGCGTCATTCTTTCACGTTTAATAGAATACGGAGTTACGCTAAATCCAGAGAAATGCGTCTTTGGTGTAACAGGAGGAAAGCTCCTAGGTTACATCATATCATCACGAGGGATTGATGTTGATCCAACCAAAATTCGGGCTGTCCTCGAAATGGTCCCACCTTCGAGTGAATCTGGAATCAGGTCATTTCTCGGAAAGCTAGGTGCAATCCGGAGATTTATCCCGGACCTAAGCTTCGCCGTTCATCCAATCAACAATTTACTCAAGAAGGACTATAGCATTGATTGGACTGAAGATTGCAATGAAGCTTTTGATGCAGTTAAGCATTTTCTGTTATCACCACCTACGCTAATGCCACCTAAGCTGGATCGCCCGTTAATCCTATATTCGCGAGCTACCAATGTCTCGCTGGCCTGTATGTTGGCCCAAGAAGACGATGACAAGAAAGAATGTGTGATTTATTTCATTAGCCAAACACTGCTCGACTATGAAACACGCTATACACAAGCAGAGCGAGAATGTCTTGCCATAGTCTTCGCAACCAAACGCCTAAGACATTACATGCTGAATCAAGAAACGAAGGTCATGGTAAAGACGGACCATTTACAGACTTTTCTCACACAAGGTTCCTTGTCTAAAAAGGCTGGACATTTTATAACCTTAATGGGAGAGTTCGAATTAACATTTGTAAATCAGAAGTCAGTTAAAGGACAAATCATCACGGATTGGTTAGCTGACAACCCATTAGACGGAGGCGATCTAGTAGATTTGGATTTTCCAGATGAATGCGTATACTACATCGAAACTCGACCTGCTATCTCTGAGTGCCCTTGGTACACTGATATCATTAATTATATCATGGACCATACGTACCCGGATGCAGTTACACTGCAACAAAGAAGGCGATTACGCATAATCGTAGCCAAATATGTCATTATAGAGCAGGTGCTCTATCGAAAAGCATTCGATGGAATGCTCTTAAGGTGTGTCGACACAGAAGAGTCCAAGAGGATTCTCCATGAATCCCACAGCGGTATATGTGGAGGCCACTTTGGTGGCCATGCCACCGCTCGAAAAATACATCGAATGGGCTATTTCTGGCCCACTCTAGAACGTGACGCGATAGAGTTTGCACGCAGGTGTCATAAGTGCCAAGAATTCTCCCACGAGATCCACATGCCAGCACAAGCTCTACAACCAATCGTAACTCCATGGCCCTTTTCTACATGGGGCCTAGACTTGATAGGGAAGTTCTCTCCCTCATCCACAGATGGCCATAATTTTATAATCACAGCCACTGAATATTTTACCAAATGGGTGGAGGCCATGCCTCTTACTACTGAACCTGGGTCGGTAATCGCCAAGTGCATTTTGAACCAAATCATTTGCAGGTATGGTATCCCACAAATCACTATCTCTGATAATGGAACTTCTTTTAAAAATGAAGAAGTTCACGAACTGTGCAGTAAATTCAAGATAAGCCATCATACAGCTTCCTTGTATTATCCCCAAGCCAACAGACAGGCTGAAGCGACAAACAAGACACTGAAAGCCATTCTCCTCAAAATAGTAAAAGAAAATAAATGAGATTGGCATTTAAAGTTATATCCGGCCTTGTGGGCCCACTGAACCTCAATAAGAACACCAACGGGAGCAACTCCTTTCTCGCTAGTATTTGGGGCAGAAGCAATACTCCCGCTTGAGGTTGAAATACCCAGTCTCTACATTTCACTACAAGGGATTCTAGATGAAGACGCTTACAGAGAAGCACGTCTTTCCCAATTAGAAAGCCTAGATGAAACTAGGTTAGATGCTGAGCAATGGCATAGAGCTTATGCTGACCGAATGTGCCTGGAAATATAACAAGAAGGTTTATGAATGTGATATATATGAAGGTGATCTAGTTCTAAGACTAGACAGCCGGATCGACAAGAAGACTGGCAAAGGAAGGAAAATTACAGCCCAAATGGTTGGGCCCATACCAAGTCACAAAAGACTACAAAAAATGGTGCAATACCTCTTATGCACACTAGAAGGTGAGGAATTTGGTGAAACAGTCAATTCCCTGCACCTCAAACGTTTCTACGCATAAACAGCTAGCACCACCTGTATAACTATCTACATTACATCTTCATATAGATTTAGATCATTTTTCCACTTGTTCTTACACAAATTGTGATCAAGGAATCTATTCTCAAAGTAATTCATTACAAACTCATGATGTCATTGGCAAAAAAATTTCTAATCATATCTCTCCATTTTCACGATATCATCAATCACTTCAGAATCTTTTATCAAATAAAATCAAACATGACGAAGTCTTAACGGTAACCATGCCAAGATCTGCAAGTTTGTTCTCACTTTGATTTCTTCTTAGGATAGGTGTCTTGCCTATGGTCTGTTCTAGAAGCTTCATGGTGTCACATCTATCCCATATACACATCTCTTTGGAAATAAGCATATACTGACATTTTACTCAAAAAAGACAAGTCAAAAAGTGATTAAAACAGAAAATTTTATTTTTACACATTTCCTTGCCCCACCAACCTTCGGTGATGAGCTTGCATCTCTTACTAGTGACGTAGGAGTTGGGAAAGGATGGAAATGCCCTTACTCACCTATGTCTTGCCCACGGTGATAAACCCATGCTTCTTACAGGTAGCATGGGGCAAAGTGTAGGGGGTCCTCTAGACAATGCAAACGTTTTTTTAAAAGGTCATAAACAAACTATTCAAACTTTGAGTCAAAAACGAATGAATCAGGTGTTCAAAATTCCAAGAGAGTTAAAAAATCCTAAAAACCAGATTTTGTCTACTATGTGGCCATCTACGGGTCTAAGTCTGGATAAACCGCAAAGCAAGTTGCACCCAAAAACTATGAAGTCATTCGGGTGGAGTAAGCTTGTAGTTTTCAATTTGGTTCCACCAAAGCTTCATCTGTCTTTCATCACTATCATTTCACCATATTTCATAAACTTGTGCCCTTCTTGGCTCTTGGTGATGAGCCCTCGCATCTTACTAGTTGCATGGAGTTAGGAGTGGGGAAAGTTAATCTGTTCATCATATTGGTTATTTTAATCACTTTGCCAAAACAAACATGAGGTATCCAAATTGCTCACAGAAGCTAAGATTTAAGATCACAATATATCTACAATATCATGTATCAGCATCATGAAACACAAAAATAAAGCAAAGCATTTTGCATCATCTGTTCTCCAATTGCATACATATAAAAAAGCATATAAAAACATACATCGTAGTATACACGAGGAAACTGGAAATAGAAAGGGAAAACACCAGTGACAAGTTTTGATCCAAAAATGAAATGCATATATATAAATAATCAATGTTTATATACAATGCCATCATGCTCTAGGCATGGTCAAAATGCTCAAAGAGCCCGTGATATACAAAAGAATCTATAGTACAAAACGCATAGGAGCCAAGTAGTCTCTCAACCCCTGCGTGACCCCTCTGAAGGTGCGTGCCCTCGCCTAGGGGCTCCGGCTACGCGCGGCACTCTGAAATGCACGGAGGGGCTCAAGGTCTCTGAGGGGGCTAGTCCGCGGTCTCGCCACGAGAATGATTCCTCATAAGACGCTCGGCTGTCCTATAGCCTGCCAACTCTGTATGGAGAGTCGACACCATCCTGACCACGTGCCAAATAGGAGCGAAGATGTCGGTATGCCTACCAGCTGTTGAAGGCTCCCTGACATCTACAGATAGCTTTGCATGGGTCTTATCCATAGGGATCATCAGAGAATCAGTGCATACCCTACGGATTAGATCCCGCCACTCGTCAACAGTCTCTGCAAAACAAAGAAGAAGAAATGAATTATAAACTAGGCAAGAGGCTAAAAGATACAAAAGCAAAACATAAGGAGAGGTAGCAGTTAAAAAAAAATCCTAAATTAAACAAACATTGAAAAGATGAGAGGATAACTTACTCAGATCACCGCGCCTCCAAGATGGGTCGCTGGGGCCAGCACCCGCCGCAGATGTCGCTGCCGATTGAGGAGCTGCTCCTGTAGTAGGAGCAACATGACACCCCACAACTAACTCATCCTCTCCACCATGGCCTTGGGAGAGTGGCTCCTCTGAAACTAGAGTCTCTCTCTCCGCACTCTGCTCGGCCCTCTTTGCCTGCAAAATATCCTGAGTGTCATGCCACTCAGGATCGCTGTCATCTATCTGCTCCTCTAACCCTCCCTCTGTAAACTCCTTAGAATCAGAGTCAATATCTATGGGGTCATTGCTGCTATGAGCAGGACCCGTAGCAATCTGAAGCAAAGGTGCTCGGGGCACACCGGATCTCCCTCTAGCCCGAACTACCCTCCTGGCTGCAATGGGAGTGCCAGGAGTGATCAATGTCCAACCACGGCCTCTAGGCCCCCCTCTAGCCTCGTGGACTGATCTGTAAACTGGTACCGCTGGGGGAAGCATGCCCGCATACGGAAGGCCGAACTGCTGAGGAACTCTGCCAAAAGGGTGTGCCTCCACCCATCCCACGCGGTCGATAAGCTGCCCTGTGGTGGAGCAGGAGATCAATGTAAGGGTCTCCTCACCCCATATGCCGGCCATAAGCCGGTACGGCGTCGCCTCCATATCTGCTGTGGTAAGGGAGGCAACTAGCTGGTGAGGTGCTCTAAGCACCGACATATCTGACCATCTAGCTGCCCTCACAGCCCCTGGGTCTGCCACCTCTACCCCTCTGCCATAAGGAATAAAATGCTCGTACACCCAACTCATGACTAGAGTCGGGTGGCTTAATGACTGTCCCTGCAAACGGACCACCCTGTATAAGTCATGGTAGGTGGTCCCCAGAATATCTGCGCCCCAGGCATATATCCGGCCATGCCCCTCTATTTGTGCAATGATGGGGGTCCAGCAGTATAGTAAAGTATCTCCTCCCTTATCCTCGATCAGCCTCGAGGCAAGGATCCCCATGATAGCATGTCGAAATATGGGGATGGGCAAAGAAGGAATCGATCGAACTCTCACTCCCTTCTTCGACCCCGTAGAGATGGCTGCATCCCCCATGTAGCCTGCCCATTGTGTAATCTGTGCTCGAGACCCTGCCGTCTCTAGTGTGAGTCTCCTCCTGATGATCGGGACCCCCAGGATACGGTAGACATCCTCCAAAGTGATGGTCCACTCACCACGGACCCCTGGCAGTCGAAAAGTGTTCCGATCTGCATCCCAATATGAAAACAAGTCACAAATTATGTGACTGGATGGTGTAACATGGGGCACGCGTGATATACGCAATATGCCGGCCCTCTGTAATGTATCCTCCTCATCCTGAGAAAGGGCATCCAATACCCCGGAGAGCCAATCACACTCTCTCTCTCTCGGCTCCATCTGATATACTCTGCTCTCACCTGCATACAACCAAAACACACAAAACAGAGCAAGTTAGTATCTAATCAATATCGAGAGAGTCATAAAAGCATATGGAAGTGATAAAAGTACAAGTGCAAACTCAAAAATAGGTTCCTTTTGCATTCTGTGTAAAACCGCCACCCTGAGAAGAGGGGCGGTTTCGTAACCACCGCCTTAAAGGTGGCGGTCGTGTAACCGCCACCCTGATCAGGGCAGCGGTCGTGTAACTGCCGCCCTGGCCAGGGCGGCAGTCGCGGTCTGAAAACCCGCACGGGTTGTTAACCCCAAAAAGCCCAAAAGTGTAAAAAATAGACCATTTTAACTAAAAAAAAAGCCTACCCAGTAGGCGCCCCCCCTAGATGGACCTTTTGAACCTAACATTTTAAAAAATAATCCCCCAATTGCAAAGAATTTGCCATTTCAAATTTGAAGGGGGAAAAACACAAAATGGAAGAAAACCAACCTGTGATCACTGAGGTCGGTGTTCCGCTCATGGAGGCATGATCACGATCTCGCTGCGAACGTTTCGACTCTACTCACATGAGAAACTATCACTGTGGGTCCCAGAGCTCAAAATCAATCAAATCGACTCGCGCAAATGAATAGGAAAATGGGCCCACTTTCATATATATATCGTTCTATTTCGTTTTAAAGTGACTTTTCGCAGGTTTGGAGTGCTGATGGAGGTAAGTTTCTATCCCCGCACGAATGGTACGTTCTCCTTCCCTATTATTTTAGCGTGTATCTTCCAAATTATTGTATCTATCTGCACTTGAGTTCTCTTTTCATTTTGCAGGTAGCAGGAATTTTGGATGGCGTCATTTCAACACACGGACGAGTAAGGTATAGCTTCTAACTCCCCATTTTGGGACTACCATACTTGGACCCAACATTTTATGCCTCTTCATGGCTAAAATGCTTCTCCGAGGGGGCAATATGTACGTACCTAAAATTGTAAGGTACTGTACTACTAGAACAGTGTAAAAAGTGCCCCGATGATGATACAGATCTCCTCGCAAGGTGTTCGGGATCTGGAAAATCCCTCAGAGTATGTGTTAACATCCCGCATGCCCTACTTAGCCCCCGCGCCCTTTGTTTTCCCCTTTTTCCCTCTTTCCTTGGCCTCTTGGCCTTCAGTGACGAAACCGCCGCCCTGCAGGGCGGCGGTCTCATGACCGCCGCCCTGAACAGGGCGGTGGTCCTGTAACCGCCACCCTGCTCAGAGCGGCGGTCCTGTGCGCGTTTTCCAGAATGCTCTTTTGACGCGACCCGCGTGAAATATCACGTTTCACCAGCTTTCTTTGCCGACTTGAGCATGCATTTATGTTTTTGGTCCCCTGGAATAGTGTTTTTCCTTTGTTTATTGTTTAGGAGTTCAATTTGGTTTTGGTTCTTGGGTTTTTGAATTCCTATAAGTGCATGGCTTGTGCTCAAGCAAATGGTCTCTCTCAAGTTTTGTTTTCTGGATTCCTCTTTGTAATTCCTTTAGTTTTCCTTTGCTTAGAATACTTAGTTTTCTTCATTGCATGTTTTGGTTAGTATTGTATTGCAGCTGGTAAGCCACATATCCATCTTGTGCAAGTGCAGTCATTACTTGGGGCCACCATTTTTTGTTAGAGTCTTCTGATTTTCAGTGGTTTGGTCTGTCAGCTTGCTTAGGATTGCTAGCATAGTTCATTTCATACTTGGTTAGTATTGTTCAGCTGTCAGTAAGCCACATATCCATCTTGTGCACAGTGCTGTTGTTTCACCCATGGTCTGGAGTTTTTGGTCTGAAGCTTGGCTGGATTTCGAAGTTTGATCTTTGCTCTCATTCCCTCATTTTAGTGTTTTAGTTAGTTAGCTTGTTTAGAAGCCATAGCTTGAATTCACTTGCATCTTTTGTTAAATTGCTCAGCTGTTGGTAAGCCATAGACCCATCTTGTGCAGGCAGCGCTGTTGTTTTATCTAATCCATTAGAGTAGAATAGCTTAGAAAGCCATTAAAGTTGCAGGTTTTTCTCTTCATACAGGATAGTTTCAGGTTCTGGACACATTTTGTTGCACGATTCGCAGTAGATCCCGCTAGGAATTGCATAAGCCAAGCTCTGTACTCTTGCGCTATCCCTCTCCTATCCGCGTTCTATTCTATCTGCATTCCGAAGGTTGTCCCTTGTTCCAAACACCTATTCCTGTTGATGCAAGCATTACATGCTTTTCTGGATCTACGTGAACACAAAGAATGAAGAGATCATACTGAGGGGACAAGATCACACACACCATCGGATTCGCCACTGTTCTGCGAAATCCAGGTTTTAAACTTTCAAAGTTCTAGTTAAAATCATATCAAACAGAGTAGTTAATCGCTTTATTTCAGTTAATTTTATTCTCGATATTGCCAGGGAAGCTGTGGGGATTGATAGTTTCTGAGAAACTATGATTCACTCCTCACTTCTGAGGTAGGGTCGAGAATCTTGCTAATAGATTAGTTATTTCATTGTTTAGAATAGATATACAAAATTGCACAGACAAATAACCACACTCGGTTATCTTGTTTGTTTTAAATTATTAGTTTAGTTGTCAATTCTAAATATTTTAAATAGTTTCTTTCTTAAATTCATTTAAATCATCAGAAAATACAAAAAGAAGTCATATATGCTAGAAGTATACTTAGATTTCACTTTATTATTATAGTTTGTTTTATTACTGCTTTTGCATGACAATTACGGGACCTAGGGAGCCCAGGGAATACATTTTCGAGCCAATCGTACCTCAGCCCAACCTCATAGCGGCAATAACTGATATTGACCAGAACCTTAGGATACAAGTCTTCCAAACAACAACAGATTTTGAGCAGGTTAGATCTCAGTTAAGAGGATTAAACATAGAAGACGACCAAGCACATACATTTTGGTCAAGTCAGCCAAATTACAGGTTGCACTGGAAAAATATCCACATGACTGTAGAAGGATTCGAGAGAGAACAAACATTCGGGTGTGATCCTTTAGTTCCACAACCAGATGCTGGAGACACCCACACAGACATAGATACCAGCCTAAGAATCCAAGTTGCAAGAACACCTGTGAGGTATTCCAAGAAGATTGCACAGCTATTGATTCTCAACATAGAGGCTGAAAAAGCATATGATTATTAGGTACTAGGGATCAGGACTTGATTCCACGCATATGACCATAGTAGTCCACAACAACCACGAGTCTATGGTTGTGACCCACAAATCCCACAGCCCAACGAATCCACAGGTCAATCCGATATAGACGCTAGCCTACGCACCTTGGTATTTAGGTCCACTCCACTTCCACCTATCATCATCGAACAACTGTCTTTACTAGATATAGCGGCTAACGAAGCTAGGGAATTCTGGACTAGGCCAGAAAATTGTCCATAGAGTCAATAATATTCATCATCCACTATATGACCTTATCAGGAGATATACACGAAACAATCCCAGGTCATTTTCCACGTATTCCGCAACCCATAGATCGAATCACGCCAGAGCTCAATATTGATTGGAGCCTTCGAGCAGTCATCCTTGTTGATCGATCTATCACACCAGTCCAAGTTAGAAGGGCCTTCTTTGCCTTAGATTCACAAATTCCACTAGTGCGTGTCGAAGACATTAGACTGCCTAACTAGTTTGTCTGCATATTCCACCCCCACCGGCTGTCTCGGCACGACCTCGGGAGGTCGGGTACGCGGAAGAGTTACTTGTTGATTCTCACGCTCGCCTGTCACTTTTCTGACGTACAGTTACCGCCTAGGAGATCTGTTGAGCATGCTATTGACATTATTCCTGGTAGTGAACCTGTTTCTAGAGTACCATATAGGCAATCCATACCTGAATTGGTTGAGTTAAAAAATTCAATTGGCTGAATTGATTAACTTAGGAAAAATCAGACCTGGTGTTTCTCTATGGGGTTCTCCTGTTTTGTTTGTGAAAAATAAAGATGGCACTAATAGACTATGCATAGACTATATGCAGTTAAATAAAGTGACTATTAAAAACAAGTATCCTCTGCCTAGAATTGATGATTTATTAGATCAGTTAAATGATGCTTAATGTTTTTCTAAAATTGATCTACGTTCTGACTATCATCAAATTAGAGTTAAAGAATATGATATTCATAAACCTGCTTTTCGTACTAGATATGGCCATTATGAGTTTGTTGTGATGCCTTTTGGTTTGACTAACGCTCCAGCCACTTTTATGACTTTGATGCATGATGTTTTTCGTCATTTTCTGGATGTGTTTGTGATTATTTTTCTTGATGACATTTTGATTTATTCTAAAACTGAAGAGGAACATAAAAAGCATGTTAAAATGGTGTTAGAAACTTTAAGGAAACAACAACTTTTTGGGAAACTGAGTAAAAGTGAATTCTTTAAAAATGAAGTTTCTTAGTTAGGCCATATTATTTCTGAAAAAGGTATTGTCCTCAATCCATCAAAAGTAAAAGCTATAGAAAAATGTCATATACCTAAAGATTACCATGAAGTTTGAAGTTTTATTGGATTATCTAGTTTTTATTGTATATTTATTAAAAACTATTCAAGAATTACTTCTCCACTTACTGATTTAACTAAAAAGGATAGAAAGTATTGTTGGATTGAAGAGTGTGATCTTGTTTTTAATAAATATGGAGAGGCTTTTATCACTACACCTGTATTATGCAATCCTAAGTTTTCTAAACCATTTACCATTGTTACTGATGCTTGTAATTCTGGAATTGGTTTTGTGTTAATGCAAGAAAATAGAGTTGTTTGTTTTGGTTCTAGGAAATTACTTCCTGTTGAGAAAAACTATCCTACTCATGATTTAGAATTACTTGGAATTGTTCATGCTTTAAATATTTGGAGACACTATCTGTTAGGAAATAAATTTGTCTTGAAAATTGATCATAGAGGTTTATAGTATATCTTCACACAATCCTTGTTAAATATGAGGCAGAGAAGATGGGTTGAATTGCCATGCCAATATAATTTTGATATCCTTAAAGACTGATCATAGAGGTTTACAATACATCTTCACACAACCCTTGTTAAATATGAGACAAATAAGATGGGTTAAACTGTTAATACAATATGATTTTGATATTCAGTATGAACCTGGTAGAGAAAATGTTGTTGTTGATGCTTTAAGTAGAAAAATAATTTATTGTAATGTTGTGTTTGTAAAAAGAAGTCATTTTGAGGAAGTTATAAAAGAAGCTTTACCTACTGATAAATATTTTTGTGATATATATGTTGGTTTGAAAAATGGAACTCAAAATGTACATTTACAAGATGAAATCTCTCATTATTTGCTTGATATTTGTGGATTATTGTATTATAAAAATAAAATGTGTATCCCTAATCTTGTTGATCTAAAACAACAATTTTTGAAAGATTCTCATGGCATACCTATAACTGGTCATCATGGGTTTCATAAAACTTACTCCTTTGTTAAGAAAAATAATTTTTGGCCAAAGATGAAAAAAGACATTCGTGAATATGTGCGTAAATGTATGACTTGTCAAAAGGTAAAAACTGAGCAATGTCGTAAAATTGGTTTGTTACAACCTTTACCTATACCTGACTTGAAATGGGAATCTCTTAGTATAGATTTTATTACCAGTTTGCCTATGACTAGGAATGGACATGGTTCTATTCTTCTTCTTGTTGATAGATTAACTAAAATGACTCATTTTCTTCCTACTAAAATTAAGTCTTCTACTTCTGATGTAGCTCATTTATTTTCCAAAGAGATATTTTATCCGCATGGCATTCTTAAAAATCTTGTAACTGGTAGAGATCCTAGATTTAATTCTTCATTTTGGAGATATTTGTTTGATGAGTTGGGTACTAGCCTAAAATTTAGCACTACATATCATCTTGAGTCTGATGGCCAAACTTAAAGGATTAATAGAATTTTAGAGGACATGCTTAAGATGTATACTAGAGATAAACATGGAAACTGGGAGCAATATTTACACTTGATTGAATTTGCTTACAATCAAGGTTATCATACTTCTACTAAGATGACTCCTTTCAAGGTTGTTTATGGTAGAAATTTTGATACACCTATTTCCCAGTCTAATCTCGAGCATATATATTGGTACGGCAATGAAAATGTAAAAGAAGTGAAAAAAATCATAACTAGGGAAAAATAGAATATAAAATTTGCTCAGGATAGACATAAACAGTTTGTTGATTCTAAAAGATCTGTTAGAGAGTTTTTTTGTAGGTGATAAAGTGTTTTTAAAATTTTAACCAAAAAGGACACCTTTGAAGTTAGGAAAATATGCTGAACTTTCTCCTTGTTTTTGTGGGCATTTTGAAATTATTGAAAGAATAGGAACTTTGGCATATAGATTGGCTCTACCTCCTGAGTTGTCTAGAATTCATAATGTTTTTCATATGAGTTTGTTGAAAAGATATGTTTTTTCTGATAAAAGTGTTGTAGATTGGAAGAACATAACTGTAGAACCTACTTATGAATTTCAAATTGAACCAGAAATGATTATGAAAACTAGAACTAGGAAACTTAGAAACAAAGAAATTAAAGAAATTAAAGTAAAATGGTTTTCTTGTGATGTTGATAGCGCTACTTCGGAAAAAGAAGATTATCTTAAAGAACAATATCCTTATATTTTTGACTAATCACTTGTGTTTTTCATGTTGTGATTTTCAGAGTAGCTCTGGATCTACTGAGGACAATAGTTGATTCAAGGGGGGAGGATTGTGATGTGCCAAAATACCAATATTAATTTTTTAAAAAAATAAAAAAATAAATTATTATGAGCACTTTGGAATATTAATTATGTTACTCCAAAATTAGAAGTGAAAAGGTTTAATTAGAGAGGATCTTGTCAGGACACTATTATTTTCATTAAACTAATTGTAAATTTGTAATTTAGAAATTACCGTTGTAACCTTTGGTAATGCAACTGAATTGGGAAAAGAATTATTTAGATGGCTTGTAAGACTTGTTGAGGATCGCGGGGGGAATTAAAATTTTTGGAAATTTCAAAGAGATTATGGTTATTTTCTAGGGATTTATAAGTAGGGATGTGGGCAAGAGGGAGGGGCTCCAGAGGAGTCCTAACCAGGGGTACAGAGTACAACCCCATATGGTTCCTGGCCAGGGTATCTGTTTGTGCTTTTAAGCATTTTTTTTTCCCTCATTAATGCGGCCATGGTTCTAGTGCTTACATCCAAGTGGACTAGGAATTGAGCATAGAAAATCCCATTGCCAGATTAAGATAAGTTCCTTATCTGTATTTTGGTTGTGCACTATGCAATTACGAAAAGAAATTAAATAGAGTAAATTATTATGGTTATTTTGTATTTGTAATATTGTTTTAGAATGGATAATTAATTTAATTTTTATATGAATCTATCATAAGTGATATTGCATTGTTAATTTATTTTATATAGTGTCGTATTACTTCTTTGTATATTTATTATCAGAAAACAAAATAAATTTTACATAAGTGTTTTGTGGTTGATTGATTTAAAATAAACCTAAGTTTATATTAAAGTCAAACATTTACTTGAGTGGAAATTTGTTAACTCTTGTTTTTTTACATGTATAATAAAGTTAAATAAAATACTCAAGTTAATTTAGTGCATTTCAATAGTTAACTTCCAAAAAAATAATATGACAAGAAGTGGTAGATATTAACTGGACTTATTTGAATATTTACATAATATTTTTTATTAATTTTAAATATTAATTTACCATTGTATTAATTAAATTCATGATTATATTTTGTTAAGGTATTTAAATTAATAATATTAATATTTATTTTATTTATTTATTTTTTCAAGTATTTAATATTTTAATAATATGTATATAAAATATTGTTATAAAATAGGTGAGGAGAATTTATTGAGAAGAGTTTAATTTTTATTAAGTTTACAAATTCAATATTTAATACTTGTGTTTATTTTTAATTCTTTCTAATCAAATGGAAATATATTTATTTAATTATTTTGTTTAAGTAGTGGAAACAAATAGTGAAAGAAATGTGTAAAATTAATTTACCTAAGGTCTCTTAGAAGGAGACAACACTCCATGAAAATAGGAAATTGATTTTTCCTATTGGCTCAAGTCTTATTCATGCCCCCACGTATTGTGTTTTTCATTTATATTATTCAAAATATTTTTTTCCTATGTCTAAATAAAATTATAACGTATATTCTTATAATATATTTAATGTGTTCATGACCTTTATCCTAACTACCCCGTCTATATTACATTAAATAATTTTTTAAGAACATATGTGGTTACCACATATTATAACCCTCATTTATTTCTTATGCGAGGGATATGGTTTTTAATAGTTGGTTTACAAAAAATATAATAGGTCGTTGTTTTCTTTAATGTGTAAAGTGTTTTCATGCAGTATAGTTTGGTGTAGAAAGTGTCATTTTGCATATGGTTGTTTGTCATTATTTTAGATGGACTTTTCAGCCTTTTTCTTGATGCAGGGAAAAGTGGTGTTATAAACCCAACCTAGTCTTGCCACTATGATTATTATATTCAAGTGATGGGGATTTATGGTGAGTGACCTTGCCTGGTTTGAGTACTATGATTCTTTTCTCTATTGGGGGCACATGGAGTTGTTTTGGGAGGCTTACGGAGATTTGGGAGACATATGGAGTTGGTATATATGATTCATGAGTTACTCATGTGAATCTTGTTGTGTATTATGATGTTTGAGGCTTGATATTCATCTTTGTTGACATGTGTTGTTGGGTCTTATCTTGACACTGTGTGGATACAATCATTGTTTTGAGTCATGTGAAGTTTGTTGCATATGTATTACCTTGATTCCTTATTCTTATGTTAGGCATGTGTTATGTATTTTATCTATGCATGGGGCATGTGTGTTGAGTTCTATGTTGTGTGGACAATTATTTTCCTTCCCATGGTTGGGTTGAAGGTGTTGTGATGCTATACAGTCATGAAAATGTGTTAAAAATATGTTTTTTGGGTTTATAATGTTGTGATTGGACTTGTGTGAAATTGTGATGTCAAGTGTTTTAGGAAACCTACTAGAAATTTTTAAAAAATGAAAATTTTAATGAGTGATAACATTATGAGCATTGAACAAATGAATGGTGTAATCGGTAAAACTAATAAATTGTGAATACCCTTTTGAGAAAACACAAGAAAACATGTTTCAAAATGATTATCAAAATTTGGATTTGAATCCACTATGGATTTGAACCATTGAACAATGAAATCTTATGAGATTTGAAACTAAGAAAAGGTATTAAGGAAAAGATTAGTTGAGTAAAAAAATCAGGAGAAATGTCAATTTTCACATAACATTATGAAATTGAGAATTTTTTAAAATGGATTTAACTTTCTGGTGGTTGTATTTTTAGTGACAGAGCCCTTTTCCCTGAATGGAATTTTTTTTGTTTATTCTCCTGATTTTATTATCCCTCTTGATACCCTGACATTATGTCGTATCAATGACGATGTTGTTATAAGGGGAGGGAGATGTAATGCCTCTCTTGTTACCACCTTTTCAACTTCAGTTGTGTGATCTTGAGTTATCCCCATGGTATGGTTGAGTTCATTTCTAAGAACGTGTTTACGATCTCAATAATTCATAAATTGAAATAATAAAAATAATAGAGGTAACGTTGTAAATTTCCTTCTGTGGAAAAATGAGATGGACCCTATGGAGTTTCTTCGTTTTTTCGAATGGATTGGCGATGTCATTTTTAGTTATAAATTCATTTAACTCGAGATCAATATTAATTTCTTGAGTTCAAAGTATTATAATATCAATAAGTTTGTGTAAAATGAATTGTTTTACGGATAATAATAAAGATGATACTTATAATATTGAATTTAAAATAATTGTGTGACACTAAATAATTTTGGGGAAATTTACGATTTCCTTCGATTATATCCTTATGTACGTGAATGTAAGCATTTTCTAATTCTATAAAATTTATAAAATGAGAGGGTTATAAAAATAACTAATGTTAAATAGTTAATAGAATAAAATAAAGTAAATATAAACATAAATAAAATAAAATGGGAGAAAATACCAAAAAAGGTGGCTTAGGGAAAAGTAGTAGTTTTAAGATTTTTTGGTATTCCTTGTGGTTGGTCTGTGAGCCACCATAGAGGAAAGCACAATGTAAAAAACAAGATCAAAGCTAGACTCCCAACTTTTTCTTCCACATTGAGTCATCTGAAACACCTAATGAATCCTAGAAAACTTTAAACAATATGTTTAGACAACAAGATGACATGATAACACATGAGTTGGAAAATGAACTACTAGGATTAAATCCTAGCAACTTTGAAAACCCACATACCTTCTTCTCAAAATTTGTCCACACTAGATTACTTTTAAAGGAATGTAAAGTGAAGAAAAAATATTCCCAGTTGATATTTTTGATTCTTTCTAAGTTAGGTCCTTAATACTCTGTCTTCATTTCGACTTTCTACGCCATGAAATTTGCTCTAGGCAATAATTGTAAAATTCCCTCATTTGACAGTTTTTCTTCCCAACTCATTTGAGTTCATAGGAAAAAACTTATTCAAATGGGAACTCTCAAATCCAAGTCACATGCCCTTATAGAAATTACTCGTAAGGGAAAGAAAATTGAAAAGAAGAAAGAGAAAAGGTACCAAATGAAGAAGGAAACCAAGACCAACTAAGCCTAAACCAAACCTAACACAAACATTTCTACTTATGAGCCCAAAGAGAAGAAGGAAAAGTGTAAGTGTTCCTATTACAATAAGAATGGCCAGGAGGAGCATCATTTTACGATTAAAAAAATTGATCACATAACTCATTTAATTGAGAAGAATAACATAGGTGTTCCTGATTCTATCAAACACAATTCCCTTTTGAAGCTGAGGCTTTCCACATAACGAGTCAAATCTAGAATAAGAAGTAAAGGCCCTTGTAGCTAGAGTTTTCTCTCTTCATCGACATATATTATCAATTTTTGGGCCATTGGCACCACATTGGATTCTTCACGATGTGAGTTCTCCACCTGAGCCATGTGGCATGGTCCCAAATCATGTTGGGTGATAACACTACGGTGTTGATTTCTGGTAGTGGATCGGTAGAGATGGAAGGTGGATCATTTAACCAAGTATTGAGAGTTCATAATATCTCTTCCAATCTTCTATAAATTTACCAAATCACTCACCTTAGTGAAGGAATGCGAGTGGAATTTGGTCCTGACTCAGTGATTATACATCTGCTTCACTCTGACACTATTGTAGCTGAGGGAAAGGAAGATCATAGTTTACAGTTGTATACCTTCTCCCACTTTACTTTTTATTCAAAACCGATTGCCTTGCTTAATCATGTAAATGAGGTTAATAAGCTATGACATGAGTGTTTTTACATCTTAATTATCATTACATTGAACAATTGAGCGAAATAAAATGGTCAATGGGTTACCCCGTGTCAAATTTCCTAAGGGTCTTTGTGAGGGTTGTTCCCTAAGGATCCTTAGAGAAGCACCCCAAAGAAAGTTTTGGAAAAGGAAAATTATGGATAACTACTCCTCTTTTGGATTTTTTCATAGTGATATTTCTAGTCCTTTACCATCTCCTTCACTTACTAGATATTTTTATATACTTACCTTCATGTATGGCTTTTTGCATTACACTTGGGTACATTTTCTTAAGCAAAAGTCTAAAGTTTTTGATCACTTTCAAAACTTTAAGGATCTTGCTGAGAGACAAGCTAAAAGGTATATCAAGCTTCTTCAAACTGAAAATGGAGGTGAGTATATGACTAATAGATTTGAATATTTTTGTAACTCTGAAGGGATTTCTTTATAGCGTACAATTGCTTATAGCTCTTCACAAAATGGAGTTATGCAAAGAAATAACTAAATGCTAAAGGAGGTGGCCACTTATATGGTTCACTTGAAATCCTTTCCTCCGTTGTATTGGGCCGATGATGTGAATTGTGATTTCTAAATTCAAAACCATTTTCACATAAGGCCATAAGAGGGATGACACCCTTTGAATCCTAGTTTGGATGCACACCTATTGTTGAGAAATTTTGTGTTTTCGTATCTAATGTTATGGCTCGAATTCCCAAAAATAAATGCAAGGCTTTGGAACTAGAGTCTAGGCCTTGTATTTTTTAGGGTATCCTAATGACGTGAAGGGGTATAGATTTTTTAACCCTACTACTCATCAACTTTATTTCAAGAGAAGTGTGAAATTTGATGAATCATCTTCGAGTTCTATTTCTCCACCCTTTGAGGTCCTTATGCTCTCTAATTCAGATTATGACTCTTCGGATGATGATGTTGTTGAGCATGCTCCTCCTCTAATTGATCCTCCTACTCTTCCTGATCCCCATGCTCTAGAGTATTCCTATTCTAAAAGTAGTGATGATGAGGACTTTTTCCCTTCTCGCTCGAGTGAAGAATATATAGACTTTGAGCCTGATCCTCCTCTTGGTCTTCGTTGGGATATGAAGACCTTGCAAAGTGATAGAGAATGGATAGAAGACCCTTTGAAAAAGATATAGACTCACTCAGAGTTCATTGGACCTCACTCCTTTTCCTTCTCTTGCAACGCTTAGTCTTTCTAGGAGGGTTATGGGATTCCTGAGTGGTATTCTATTATGGATGAGGAGTATTCCTCACTCATGGAGAACAATAATTGAGATCTCACCCCTCTTCCAAAAGGAATAAAAATCATTTAGTGTATTTGGGTGTATTGAATAAAGTATGGAGTTGATGGATATGTCGAGAAGTAAAAAGCGTGAATTGTATCTAAGGGTTTATCCCAGGTAGCTAGGGTTGATTTTTTAGATACCTTTTCTCCCATTAAAAAAATGACTTCCATTTGACTGACCCTCTCTATCATTGTCACAAATAGATGGGAAGTCCACCAGATAGATGTTAAGATTTCCTTCCTTCATAGGTACCTAGAGAAAGAGATCTACATGGAATAACCTCTGGGTTATGTCCATGATCCCTCCCTCGTTTGCAAGTTAAATAGTCTCCTCTAACGGACTTAAACAAGCCCCTTGGGCTTGGTATGCCAAGATGGACTCCTTTTGACTTGTATCAGGGTTTACTCAGTGTCACTCTGACCCAAATGTTTACATTTTGCAGTAGGATGACTCTAATTTATCCTTATTATGTATGTTGATGACTTGTCGATCACAGGAAGCTTTTCCTCTATCATAAATTCTGTGAATATTGCCTTGGCACAGTTTCAGAATGTCTTACTGGATTGCTTCTTACTTTCCCTTGGGATTCAGATCTCACAATCTGACTCTAAATTTAATTTCCCAACCGAAGTACTCCTTTTTTTCTATCTTAGTTTTCAAATCCACATGTCTGATTGTAAACCTTATCCCACTCCTTTCCTTTTAGGGGTTAAATTTAGTTTCTAATTTCTCTACTCCTATGGTTAATGGTATCCTTTATCGAAATTTAGTGGGGATCTTGATTTATCTGACTCAAACTCATCTGGATCCTTCATATGTTGTTGGGATAGTGTCTAAATTTATGCAACGCCCATTAGTTTCATTGAGAGCAATCGAAGCAGATCTTTCCATTTTGTGTCACCTATAAACAGATGACATTCACTATCTATGAGGGAAAAATATTTATTTGGTTGGTTTCACTAACTCTAATGGGTAGTAACTAGTCATTGGAACTCTACCTTAGGATATATTTTTCTCTCCTCTTGGTTTGGGTCCTGTTACTTGGTCTATAATACTCAGAATGTATTTTTCCATATCATCTATATGAGAGGCATAGTAAAAGGATAATTTAACGCTGCCGACGAGAGCTTTTTGTTGTAGGTAATCTTGACATAGTTTGGTCATCCACTTCGATGGCCCTATTCATCCACGTATGACAACATGAGCACAAATCAATTTTTTGAAATCTGTTTCAAAATCAACAGACAAAGCACATCGAGATCCATAAGGGTCTTTAATTCGGCAATTGATTCATGATGACATCATACACTTGCAATATGTTGAATTCTAATCAAGAGTTGGCAAATATTTTCACATGCCCTTTACTGAGTGAATTTTTTTTACTTGAGTCTCTTCTTGGGGTGATGTCCTCTGTACCACCATATTCCTTTGGATTGATAGTCCCTCTTATCATTTTATTCTTTTCTAAAGAGATAAGTTTTTTATATGTTACCTTATCACACTTTAGTTATTTGACCTATATGGCACATATTTCTTATTAATCTAGGGGAGTTCTCTTTCCAGACCTTTTCCTCATCTTTGATGAGGAGGGTGGTGTGTGTGACTTTCCCTGTCATCTCTCAGAGTCTTGTCCACTTCCATGGTGCCATCTTAAATAGGTGAGATCATTAGGTCATTAGGGTGTAATATGTTTTCATGTGTCATGCACGTATTTACACAACACTCCTATTATGTACCCTTTTCTATTGGTCTAATGAGAATGAGTAGACTAATCTTCAATCAACGCATGATTTTCCTTTTTGTTTTGATTATTTTTTGTTTACTTGGAGTGTTCAGACATCACCATTGAGTACAACTCTTCTATGTACATGAGGTTTTGTATTGATCCTGTAGAATATTCATAGCCGTGACATCACTTAGGGTGACTGTCTGAGGTTAGTCTTACGTAAGCATATGCATATTTTTATTCACTAATGTCACTTGATTATTATGAGTATTTAGTTTTTTTTGCATGTATATTTGTAACAAAACATAGGTGTCATACGAACTTGATGCAACCTACATTGACAGAAGTGAATAAAGAAAGAACCAAATCCTGAGATATTTATAGATGGTGTTCCAAGAAGATATACTAGCACTTGTGGTGGGCCCTGTCCCATTCCAGAAGTTTTTTTTCCTGTCAGTTTCCAACTCATAGGTTCATACATGATGATACCAATACACAGTCCCAAGATTATTGTTCAGATCATTTCACTAGTTTAGAATCAATCTACATATAATTACAAGTAAGTCATTATACAACCATATCTACACTCTTTTTGTGCTTGTACTACTTTGATTGATATTGCTTATTTATGGTTTTATCTTTCTGATCAACAGTTTTCCGTACATTATATTTTATTTTATTAATCAACCAATAACACTAAAAATGTCATGAATAAAATTATTTTACTACTATATAGGGGGTTCAATTACATTTGGAATGACTGAACATATATGAATACACTTATATTATTTTTCCATCTACTATACATGTTACGCGAAATCCACAACACCCCAAGATGAATTTCTAAAATTCTATCCTAAAAATTCTACTTTCTACAGGTAGATCATTTGTGTGAATTGCGTCACATTGACCTCTCCCCAAGGTGTGGGACCTTGCAAAATGGGAAACTACTCCAGATTGAAGCTGGTTCCGTATTCCTCTATTAAGTGCATACGTATCAACTTGCATAGGATATGTTCTTAATCCTAATTTAAAATTTCCCATGGAGACAGGGACAACGGAATACATAAATTAAAACAAAGCTAAACTATTAAGGTGCTGCATCACCAAAGAATGATGAAACACTTATTTTGTTATAGACACAAACCAACAAAAATGCATACATAAGACAAGCACAAATCACCAGATAATAAGGGAGACCAATGGAAGAAAGAGACAAGAAATGATCTAAATCGATCATATATGTGTTCTAATGGCTCCATAGATTGATACAGTCCATTGGCAAAGTAGTTTGTTAGTTGTGAAATCACAACACCCCAAATGAGCTCTAAAAGATCTCTTTTCTAGGCAAATCATTTGGTGTGATTGCAAACATGAACTTTCCCCAGGTGTGGGACTTGCAAAATGGGAAAGCCTCTCCAGATTGAAGGCCAGTCCTTAGTCCTCTATTTTTCTAATAGACCAAACCAACAAAATGATTACACTTATTTTTCTAATAGACACAAACAACAAAAATGCATACAATAACCAACACATATAGCCCGCTATAGAATGGGAAGAACAGATGAAATAAAAAGCGATAAGAGAGGATCTAAAATTGATCACAGAATGTTTTTTTATTGCTTTGTAGATTGATACCGTCCATTACATAGTAGTCCAAAGGTAGAAACGTAATGCAATTTTTGAGGAAGGCCTGAATCCCATAAATCCCTTTGCTTAAATGAGAAGGGAACCTGCAAAACAAAGAATGTCCACCCTTTACAATGAATACTGCCCTTGTATTTTATAGATTCAACTAAAAGAGAAAAAAGAGAGAATTAGAAATCAGTTGAGCTCAAACCACCACTGTTAATCTTCTTATGAAAATATCTCCCCAATCCTCTTCTGCTCCATCCTGGTTCGGTGCCTTGAAGGAAGAGGAAACAATGAAACGATCAAATCTGATTTGTTTATTGAGATAAGAAGATCATGCATTGAAAGCCTAAAGTTTTTTCCTCTATTTTTTCTTCACCTAACCTCCTCAAAATTAAAGTTTCAGACTCCATGGCATAGGTGAGGCCAGATCTTTCCAATTGTATCATATTTGCAATATTTTGAGCCTTGAGTGTGAAAGATAGCCCCTTCAAATTTTGTATCAGGTGCGTACTGGATGGCGGGAAAACAACCTTGAAAATGGGTCCCCTTTTGATATGGGACACTGGTTTAGCCATTTGAGAGCAGCGAAGCAGATCTTTCACTATTTTTGTGGCACCTATACAGATGACATTCACTATCTATGAGGGAAAAATATTTATTTGGTTGGTTTCACTAACTCTAATTGGGGTAGTAATCTAGATCATTGGAAATCTACCTTAGGATATAGTTTCTCTCTTGGTTTGGGTCCTGTTACTTGGTCTAGTAATAATCAGAATGTATTTTCCATATCATCTATAGAGAGGCATAGTAAAAAGGATAATTTAACGCTGCCACGGAAGCTTTTTGGTTGTAGGGAATCTTGACATAGTTTGGTATTCACTTTCGATGGCCTATTATCATCCACTATGACAACATGAGCACAAATCAATTTTCTGAAATCTGTTTCAAAATCAACAGACAAAGCACATCGAGATCCATAGGGTCTTTATTCGGGAATTGATTCATGATGACATCATAAACTTGCAATATTGTTAGAATTCTAATCAAGTTGCAAATATTTTCAACATGCCCTTTACTGAGGTGAATTTTTTTTACTTGGAGTCTCTTCTTGGGGTGAGGTCCTCTGTAACCACCCATATTCTTTTGGATTGATAGTCCTCTTATCATTTTATTCTTTTCTAAAGAGATAATGTTTTTATATGGTTACCTTATCAAGACTTTAGTTATTGGGACCTATATGGCACATATTTCTTAGTTATCTAGGGGAGTTCTCTTTCCATGACCTTTACCTCATCTTTGATGAAGGAGGGTGTTGGTGTGTGTGACTTTCCTTGTCATCTCTCAGAGTCTTGTCCACTTCACATGGTTTGCCATCTTATATAGGTGAGATCATAGGTCATTAGGTGTAATTAGGTTTTCATGTGTCATGCACGGTAGTTACACAACACTCCTATATATGTACCCTTTCTATTTGGTCTATGAGAATGAGTAGACTTAATCTTTCACGCATGATTTTCCTTTTTGTTTGATTTATTTTTTATTACTTGGAGTGTTCACATCACCATTAGAGTACAACCTCTTCTATGTACATGAGGTTTTGTATTGATCCTTGTAGAATAATCTCATAGCTCTGTGAAAATCACATTAGGGTGACTGCTGAGGTTAGTCTTACGTAAGCATATGCATATTTTTATTCAGCTAATGTGCACTTGAGTATTATGAAGGTAGTTATGTTTTTTTTTGCATGTATATGTGTAACAAAACATAGGTGTAGCGAACTTGATGCAACCTACATTGAACAAGAAGTGATAAAGAAAGAACCAAATCCTGAGATATTTTATAGATGGTTGTTCCAAGAAGAGATACTAGCACTTGGGTGGCCCTGTCCCATTCCAAGAAGTTTTTTTCCTGTCAGTTTCCAAATCATAGTTTCATACATGAGATTACACAGTCCAAGATTATTTTTTCAGATCATTCACTAGTTTAGAATCAATCCATACATATAATTACAAGTTAAGTCATTATACAAACCATATCTATCACTCTTGCTTGTATCTACTTTGATTGATATTGCTTATTTATGGTTTTATCTTTCTGATCAACAGTTTCCTTACATTATATTTAATTTTATTAAATCATCACCATAACAACTAAAAATGTATGAATAAATGTATTTACTACTATATTAGGTGGTTCAATATACATTGGAATGACTGAACATATATTGAATACACTTATATTATTTTTCCATCTACTATACATGTTAACGCGAAATCACAACACCCCCAAATGAGTTCTAAAATTCTACTTTTCTAAGGTAGATTCATTTGGTGTGATTGCGTAACATTGAACATTCCCCAAGGTGTGGGACCTTGCAAAATGGGAAAGCTCTCCAGATTGAAGGCTGGTTCCTTATTCCTCTATTTAAGTGCATACGTATAAACTTGCAGAGGATATGTTCTTAATCCTAATTTAAAATTTACCATGGAGACAGGGACAAAAGGAATACATAAATTAAAACAAAGCTAAACTATAAGGTGATGCACCAAAGGAATGATGAACACTTATTTTGTTAATAGACACAAACCAACAAAATGCATACAATAAACAAGCACAAATAACCAGATATATAATGGGAGACCAGATGAAAGAAAAAGAGACAAGAAAGGATCTAAAATCGATCATATATGTGTTCTATTGCTCCATAGATTGATACAGTCCATTGCAAAGTAGTTGTTAGTGTGAAATCACAACACCCCCAAATGAGCTCTAAAAGATCTTCTTTTCTAAGGCAAAATCATTTGGTGTGATTGCATAACATTGAACTTTCCCCAAGGTGTGGGACCTTGCAAAATGGGAAAGCTCTCTAGATTGAAGGCCAGTTCCTTATTCCTCTATTTTTCTAATAGACACAAACCAACAAAATGATGAACACTTATTTTTCTAATAGACACAAACCAACAAAATGCATACAATAAACAAGCACATATAGCCAGATATAGAATGGGAGACCAGATGAAATAAAAAGAGATAAGAGAGGATCTAAAATTGATCACAGATGTTTTTTATTGCTTTGTAGATTGATACAGTCCATTACATAGTAGCCAAGAGGTAGAAACGTAATGCAATTTTTGATGGAAGGCCTGAATCCCATAAATCCCTTTGCTTAAAGGAGAAGGGAACCTGCAAAACAAAGAATGTCCAACCCTTTACAATGAATACTGCCCTTGTATTTATAGATTCAACCTAAAAGAAGAAAAAAGAGAGAAGTGAGAAAATCAGGTTGAAGCTCAACCACCACTGTTAATTCTTCTGATGAAATATCTCCCCAAATCCATCTTTACTGCATCAATCCTTGGTTCGGTGCCTTGAAGGAAGAGGAAACAATGAAACTGATCAAATCTGATTTGTTTATTGAGATAAGAAGATCATGCATTGAAAGCCTAAAGATTTTTCCTCTATTTTTCTTCACCTAACCTCCTCAAAATTAAAGTTTCAGACCTCCATGGCATAGGTGAGGCCAAGATCTTTCCAATGGTATCATATTTGCAATATTTTGAGCCTTGAGTTGAAAGATAAGCCCCTTCAAATTTTGTATCAGGTTCGTACAGGAGGGCGGGAAAACAACTTGAAAAATGGGTCCCCTTTTGATATGGGACACATGGTAGCCAGATTGGAACAAAAATCAGGCCTACGTGTCTGTAATTTATCTTTTTCCCTTTTCTTCGATTCCCCGCTTGGCTTTGACTCGGGCTCGAATGCTGAATTTTTCCGCGACGGTCCACTTGCCCCGCTTACACCTATATACTTAGCCAATTTTGAAGCCCTTTTCTTTATACCTTTTGATTCAATTTCCTCCTATGCGGGATCATGGTTGATCTAATATTTTTATTAGGGGGCAAAATATGGATAACAATTTAGTGACTCACAGGGGTATCTGCTTGCTAGATGAAAAGACCAATTACCTTTCTGTATCCATTGGGCATGGAGTTAAGAAAGATGGTCTGGTATTGATTCTGCTTCTGATTCATGAGATCAACTACTTGCACTCTCAATTTTCATAATAAATCTCGAAATGAAGGTTTCTGAGAGTAGAAAATTGTTTTAACCCGGGGTTTGATCTGTCTTTCTGAATGGACTGCATAAGAGTCACAAAAAAACACCACACTATATACAAAATTTGAAATCATACATGCTCCAAATGGAACATGCAGAGCATGTAAAGCACTTAGGAGAAAATAAATCTATAATACAACAAGACAATGTGCATAAGAACTTAGAGGAAAGAGAAAACTAAACTAATATGTACAGGGTGAGAACTCCCCTTTTAGTAGCAATGTTTAAGATAGATCCCATTTACTTGAATTTGTAACTCTTCACCCTCCAATGTAGACAATTGGAAAGCATTGCTACTTTTACATCTTGTGATCATATAGGGGCCACTCTAGATGACATCAAATTTGGAATGCCTTCCTAGTTTTGCTTGATCTGCATCCCATTTCAAACTAGGTCTCCTTTTTAGAAGGTCCTTAATTTTTCCTTCTTGTCAAAGAATTTCTTGACTGAAGCCTGATTCTTTTCTATTACTTAGAGAGCATGCTCTCTAGTTTCTTCTAATTCTATCAGCTCCACATACCTGGCCTCCATTGGTCCAAATTCAAACATCTCTAGTTGCTTCATGAACTCCAATGCTGGCAACTCAAGTGATATAGGCAACACTGTCTCTACCCCATAGACAAGCTTGAATGGAGAGCTACTCATAGATCTCTTGGGCGCTATTCTATCATCCCATAAGGCTATTTTGAGATTTGTGTGCTAGGTCATCTGATTCTTATCAAGAGTGCTTCTAATGATCTTTAGAAGGTTTTTGTTTGTGAACTCAGCCTGGCCATTACCTTGAGGGTAATAGTTTGATGAAGTACTCAAATAAGTCCCATTCTTAATAGCCCATCCTGTGATCTTGGAACCTATGAATGATAATGCATTGTTTGATATGATGGTGGCTAGCACTCCAAATCTAGGCACTATCCCTTCATATAAATCCAGGATACTAGACTCATTTGCTTCCTTGAGTGCCACTTCCTTGGTCTATTTGGTTAAATAATATGTCGCTGTCAGGATCCATTTGTGACCTTGGCTTGAGTTTGGATTGATGACTCCAATGAAATCCAATCCCCATTGCATGAAACTTTTTCTGACTGAGATTGGGTGCAATGGAAGTGTTGTTAGCCTTTCCTTGCCTTTGAAGAATGCACAATTCTTGCACCTTTTGATCCATGTGTAACAGTCACTAAACACTTTGGGAAAATAATATCCTACTTTCATGATTTTGAGTACTGTCACTCTTGGAAAAAAATGGCCTCCAGCTGCTTCAACATGGGATTCTTGTATCACTCCCTCCACTTGATCTGTCTCAATTCATCTTAGTAGAATGCCATTGATGTCCTTTTTAAACAAGACACCATCGATAAGAACATATGGGATGGCATGTAACTTGAAATGTCTCCTTTTTTATTTATCCATCCCATGAGGACATAGGCCTATTTGAAGGAAGTGCACCATGTCTTGGGTCTAATAAGGAGTAGGTACATCATCTCTCCCTTCTTCTTGATCATCTTGTAGAACAAGAACAACCTCCTTTTCATTGTCTATTTCATCTTGCTGACCCGAGACTAGTTGTTCACACAACCCCTTCCCACAGACCAGATTGGTGACCTTGATCTCAATGTCATATTCCATGACACATGTGATCCATCCTGCGTGCTTTTCATACAAGTCCTTGCCGAGAAGGAATTTTTTAACTCCCGCATGAGAGACCAATAGTTGGATTTTTTTGTTTGAAACCAAATTCTTAAACTTCTTCAATTATATGATTACTGCCAGGACCTACTTCTCAATGAAGGAGTACCTCACCTCATAATCTTCTA
Source organism: Taxus chinensis (assembly GCA_019776745.2). Classification (NCBI taxonomy): domain Eukaryota; kingdom Viridiplantae; phylum Streptophyta; class Pinopsida; order Cupressales; family Taxaceae; genus Taxus; species Taxus chinensis. The sequence goes on from CM034151.1 coordinate 381,485,240, forward strand.
GAATCTGGTTGAAGAAAGCAATTGGATGCTCTATACTTTCTTTGTTCTTCTGCACCAAGATTGTAGAAATTGTGTCACTACCACCAAAGGCATACAATATGAAGTCTTTGGAAAAATTTGGGTTCACAAGAGTTGGGGATCGTGATATGGCTTCTTTGATAGCCTCAAAACTTGATTTTCCTTCAGTTATCCACCTGAATGTTAAGCCCTTCTTCAACATCAACGTTATTGGCTTAACAAGGGAAACAAAGTTTGGAACAAACCTGCGGACAAAATTGATTTCTCCCAAGAAGATTTGAAGAGCCTTCTTTTGACTTGGCAATGGCAGTGCTTTTATTGCTTCAAGTCTCTCTGGGTCAATTTCTAGACCCTCCTTAGACACAATATGGCCTAAAATCCTACCCTCATGGGCCAAGAATATGCATTTTTTAGGGTTCAAAGATACCCCAAATCTCCTACATATTTGAAACACTTGCCTTAGGTGAAAAAGGTGGTCTGCTGCATTTTTGGAGAACACAGTAATGTCAGCCAGATAGATCAGCACTATTTTTTGGATTAGCCCTTTGAATGCCATATCCATGGCTCTTTGGAAAGTAGCCCCAAAATTAGACAGTCCAAATGGCATTTTTTGTATGCATAAGTGCCCCATTTGGTGGTGAAAGTAGTTTTGAATTGATCATCTTCTTTCACCATGATCTAGTTGTACCCTGAGTAGCCATCTAGGAGAGAGAACCTTTCTGACCCAGACGCTACTTGCAAGATATGCTCCATTGAAGGGAGTGGGTAGTGGTCTTTGAGGGAGGCTCTGTTCAAATTCCTGAAGTCAACACACATCCTGATTTCTCCATATTTCTTCGTGTCTGGGACAAGATTTGTAACCTAGCTTGAGTGTTTGATTGGAAATATGATGCTTGCCTCTATCTTCTTATTCAGCTCCTTCTTCATTATAGGCTCTATATGTGGGTTGACTGGTCTCTGCTTCTACCTCATGGGCTGAGTAGCTGGATCCAGTTCAATTGTGTGTTGTGCTAGTTTTGGATTGAACCTTCTTAGGTCTTCATAACTCCAAGAAAACACATCAGGAAATTCTTGGCAAAGTTGTATGAATTCATACCTTTCTTGCTTGGTGGCCACCTTTCCAATTTGAAGTGTTTTGTCTTCTCCAACTAGGATTGACTTTGAATATTCTCCTTTGATCTGCATGTTATCCTTCTTCTTTCTGAACTGATCATTAGGATTGAAAATGGATCCCAATGTCACTAAGCCTTTGGGAAGCTTGTTTATATGAAGCTGTATTGTTTGATTCACGTACTGCTGCTCTAGTTTATTCTGGTTTATAACTGAGAATTCAACTTCTTTTAGAAATTTAATGATCTGTTGATCATTCCCAAAAACCTGCCAGCATGTATTATTATTTTGAACTGTTGGCCTCATAACCACATGGATATGTGGTTGTTCTCTGTCTCTTTTAATGCTATCAACCACATCAAACATTACCTCGATTGCTACAAGTCTATCATCAACTTCATTCTCCTTCCTGGGTATGGGAACAATACTAAAGGCCTTGAAATCCTCCATGAGATCCCATACCCTACTCTTGTAGTTCTTGATCAGGTCATTTTTGACAGCATTAAGTCCTCTGACTTGATTGGAAACCAGTTCACTATCACCGAATACTTGCAAGTTCTTGATTCTCATCTTCCTTTCCTGATGAAGACCTTGGACTAAAGCCTCATATTCAACAGTGTTATTTGAGCAAACAAACTGGAATCAGAAGGCTGAATAATATCTCATACCTCTGGGGGACACAATCATGGCTCCTCCTCTAGCTCCTTGTCTACTCCTTGAGCCATCAAAGAACAATTGCCATACCTCATCGTCATCCTTGTATTCTAGATTGATTAGGTCAAGAAGATGTTGCTTCTCTATATGTAGACAATAGACACCCCGTTCAGATTCCTTCGTCTCTTTATAGGGGTCAAAAGCATATTTTTGGTTTTCCCACTCATCTAGGGTCAAGTTAGGGATACATCCCACCTTGGTATCTGTTTCATTAGTGTTTAGGAGGTCTTCTTGATCAAAATCTAAGTAGTTGGCATTGATTGGGATAAGCACATAGGATTCACTATGATAATCAGCATTAGGTTCAAATATTATTGTGGTCTTCACTCCATACCTTTTCCTAAAGAGCATATGTGACCAATCAACAGATAGGTAGCCTCCAATTTTGGTAATGAAGTCCCTAGACAGACATAAGGAAAAATGTGGTGGCAAGTCTATGATTGACACATTTTGCAAAATAGTCACATCAGGGAAAGCATGTAGAGTGAGACTTAGATCCTTGATGATTCCCACAGTAGTCACTACTATCCCATCTAATTCGATTACTCCTCTAGAGATGACCTCATATTGGAGACCCAACTGATCAGCTATTTGTTTGGGCATCACAAAACTATTGGCCTCAGAATCAATTATACAATTATGCACCAATTTGTCTTTAATAATAAATGAGACATATAAGGGAGGAGGTCTCAAGTTATTACCTTGTTGTTATCCATGGTTTCTCCCTGGTTGAACTGCATTAGCAAGCACTCTCTCTTGCTGGTTAAGGGTTTGATTTGAACTTGAGAAATTCTACATGGTAGTCTACAATATATCCCTCTGCCCTAGAATGGCTAATGACTCTCATAGTGAAATGTTCACTCTTGTCCTTTTCATCTACTCAATAATATTGAATGAGCTATCTTTTTGCTTCCCCTTCCCAGACACATTTTTTTCTTGTACATGGGTTGTTTTTGGAAGGTGTTCTAGATTAGTTTATCACCTTAGGAGTCATACTTGGAGCATTAGGACCTTGTGGAGAGATGGAAGGTTGAGGGTCACCTGAGTTCAGTGATTGGTATTCTCCAATATTTCTCCTTTTGGACCGTGTGTTGGCAGCCACACCTTGAGGAGGGGACTGATTCATCCCACATAAGTCTTTAGCCTACCAATTTACTAGCATAGTTTCTCCTAAATGTCCACCTTGTTCCACTCTGTGCTATTGATCTCCCTCTTGGATAGGTTCTTATGGCACCATACTAGTTTGCACCATCAAGGCCTGATTTAGAGCACCATTAAAGCACGTTGATTGGTTATGTGGCTGAACACATAGAAAACAACAATCATATTCCTGTGTCATATTGTTCTGTGTTGGGACCAATGCTCTTAATGTTAAAGCTGTGTTAGGATCATATAGCCTAAAAGGTCTAGCAGCTTGGGGCTGTGCTTACTTCTAGCCCTGATTAATAGTCTGAGGTGGTGGCCTATTGTGTTGATACTGGGGTCCAGCTTGATATTGAGCCTGGATTTGGTATGGCCTGGAAATTTGAGCTTGTTGTCTTTTGATGGTCACTAGCTCATTCCCAAAGTTATGAAGTTTCTTCATCACTTCCTAAAGCTCTTTAGAGGTATTATATGATGAAGTGGAAGCTTTAGCTGAGCTTTGACTCATGGGGGTGGGTATAGGAGCTAATGTAGGCATTTGGCTAGTATTTGGGCTTCCTAACTAAGGGTATAGAGGCATGGATGGCCTAGGAGTGATTTTGCCAAATTGAATCAAATGGTTCTCAGCCCTTATGGAGAGGCTATAGGCTGCAGGTAATGTAGTGCCCCCCATTGACTGAATCATCAGAGAAATATCAGAATTTAAAGCCCTAAGAAAGTATAAGAAGGCACCTTCATTAGTGGGCTTTACTTCTATTGGAATCCTATCCCAGGTCCGCTGGAATCTGAGGTTGAAGTCTATCAGCTGCTCATTCGGGGCTCTCTTGATTGTTGTTAGTTGCTCCAACAAAGACAAGTTATCACCTTTTTCCCCAAACTGATTGTGAAGAGCTGTGCACAGCTGGTTCCAGTTCTGGATAGAGCCTTCTTCAAGACTCCTGAACCATTGTGAAGCTTTCCCTTTGAGTGAAGAGGTGAGAAACATGACTACAATGTCCATCTCATGGATCTCATGGATTGTACAGAAATTTGCACTATCTTGGACATGGTCACCAGGAGAAGATTGATTTTCCCAGTGAAATATGGGATGCTCTTTAATGTTGCAATCAGAACTAGGTTTTGTGCATTCAAGGCGAGTGGACTACTGCCGGTGAAGTTGACATATGGATTTGGTTGTGCCATTTTGATTAGCCTAAGAATCCTTACAGACTGAAAGAAAGGCCTTGCAGGTGGAGGTGTTAACAAGGCTCTACTTGGTGGAGATGGATACCTCTAAACTCTTCTTCCTCTCCTTTCTCTACCTAGGGATAGATGCAAGTATTCAAATATACCTTCTTTCCTTGCTCTAGACCAGGTTTTTCTCATGAATCTCCCAAGCTTGGGCTACTGAAACCAATAGATTTATTTCTTTTGGAGTCACCAGATGTACAATTTTAAGGCTTCTTAAAAGCTAAAATCACAGCAAGTGTACATCAATCCTTACTGTAATAAGATGGAGACTTCTTAGTCCCACCGGGCATGCCAAAACTGTTAGTGCAGAATCACAGCACCCCCAAATGAGCTCTAAAATATCTACTTTTCTAAGGTAGACTCATTTGGTGTGATTGCATAACATTGAACTTTCCCCAAGGTGTGGGACCTTGCAAAATGGGAAAACTCTCCAGATTGAAGGTTGGTTCCTTATTCCTCTATTTAGGTGCATACGTAGAAACTTGCAGAGGGTCTATTCTTAATCCTAATCTAAAACTTTACCAAGGAGACAAGGGATAGAAGGAATATAGAAATTAAAACTAAAGACTAAACTACTGAGGTGATGCACCAAAGGAATGATGAACACTTATTTTTCTAATAGACACAAACCAACAAAATGCATACAATAAACAAGCACATATAGCCAGATATATAATGGGAGACCAGATGAAAGCAAAAGAGACAAGAGAGGATCTAAAATCAATCACAGACGTGTTTTATTGCTCTGTAGATTGATAAAGTCCATTACAAAGTAGCCAGGAGGTAGAAACATATTGTAATTTTAATAGAAGGCCTTAACCCCACAAATCCCTTTGCTAAGAGGAGAAGGGAGCCTGCAAAACAAAGAATGTCCAACCCTTTACAATGAATCCTGCCCCCATTTGTATTTATAGATTCAACCTGAAAGAAGAAAAGAGATAGAAGTGGGAAAAGTAGGTTGAAGCTCAACCACCGCTGTTAATGCCTCTGATGAAATCTCTCCCCAAATCCATCTTTACTACATCAATCCTTGGTTCGGTGCCTTGAAGGAAGAGGAAACAAAGAAATAGATCAAATCTAATCTGGTTGTTGAGGCAAGAAGATCCTGCATTGAAAGTCTAAAGATGTTTCCTCTATTTTCTTCACCTAACCTCCGTAAAATTAAAGTTTCAGACCTCCATGGCATGGGTGAGGCCAAGATATGTTTCCAACGGTAGTCAAATTTTTAATATTTTGAGCCCTGAGTCGAAAGATATGCCCCTTCAAAGTTTGTATCAGGTCCGTACAGGAGGGCGGGAAAACAACTTGAAAAATGGGTCCCCTTTTGATATGGGACATGTGGCAACTAGATTGGAACAAAAATCAGGCCTACAGGTCCACAATTTATCTTTTTCCCTTTCCTTCGATTCCCCGCTTGGCTTTGACTTGGGCCCAAATGTTGAATTTTTCCTTGGGCGGAGTTGCGGGCCATTTTGCCCGACTTACATCTCCGCCTAGCCAATTTTGAAAAAAAGCTCCTTTTATCCCCTGCCCCACTTTGAATGCACTGTTTCCGTCCTAGTCTGGTGATCATTTGAAACCTTTTAATATATTCACCCCTAGGGGGAATCAATAATAGTAACACTTGGCATTCTCCGCTTATACCTTTATACTTATCCTAATTTTGAATCCTTTTATGACCACCTTTTGACTTTGTTTCCTCCGGGATCATGGCCGACCAATACCTTTGCTAAGAGGAGAAGGGAGCCTGTAAAAAAAATGTCATAACCCATTACAACAAATCCTTGCCCCCGTATTTATATATTTAGCCTTGAAAGAAGAAAAAAGAAAGAATCGGGAAATTTTCAGGTTGATGCTCAACTCCTCCGCTATTAATGCCTTAGATGAAATCTCTCCCCAAATCCATCTTTACTGCATCGATCCTTGGTTCGGAATCTTGAAGGAAGAGGAAACATGAGAAAAGATCAAATTGATCTAGTTTCGTTGAGGCAAGAAGATCCTGTGTTTGAAAGTTTGAAGATGTTTCAACTATGTTTCTTCACCTAACCTCCTTAAAATTAAAGTTTCAGACCTCGATGGCATGGGTGAGGCTGAGATTTATTCCAACTAACATCAGATTTGTAAAATATTTTTCCTTGAGTCAAAAGATATGCCCCTTCGAAGTTTGTATCAGGACCATACAGGATCCTTGCAGGAAAACATTTTGAACAATGGGTCCTTTTGATTTAGGGACATCATTGTGGCAACCCATGTGGCACTTGATTTGTGCCTACAGATCTGGGTTTATCATGCCTGATTCCTAAGTCGATATCCCACTCCCTTGGCATTTGACTTGGGCACCAAATGTTAATATCTCACTTGGTCTAATTCCCCACTTACACCCTTTATACTTAGAAAATTTTGAAGCCCTTTTATGACTTAACCTATAGCTGATCCATTTGCTATCATGTGAGGATCATGGCATCTAAGTCTAGATTTATGCCCTAGGGACCTCAAAATATGGATAATTAGCGCAAAGCAGAAATGTAGTGGACTTCCTTTTTAGTTGGAAGGCCTGAACCCCACAAATACCTTTGCTAAGACCAGAAGGGAGCCTGCAAAATTTTCTTAATGTGTAACCCATTACAATGAATCTTGCCCCCGTATTTATATATTTAGCCTGAAAGAAGAAAAGAGAGAGAATCGGGAAAAGCAGGTTGAAGCTCAACCACCGCAATTAATGCCTTTGATAAAATCTCTCCCAAAATCTATCTTTACTGCATCGATCCTTGGTTCGACACCTTGAAGGAAGAGGAAATGATGAAAAAGATCAAATATGATCTAGTTGTTGTGGCAAGAAGATCTTGCATTGAAATCCTGAAGACGCTTCCTCCAATTTCTTCACCTAACCTCCTTAAAATTAAAGTTTCAGACCTCTGTGGCATGGGTGAGGCTGAGATCTTTCCAATGGCATCAGATTTGTAATATTTCAAGCCTTGAGTCAAAAGATATGCCCCTTCGAAGTTTATATCAGGTCCGTATAGGAGGGCGGGAAAACAACTTGAAAAATGGGTCCCCTTTTGATATGGGATACGTGGCAGTCTGGAGCTCGTTTAGAAACCTTTTCTCTATTCACCCCTTGAATCAATGCCATACTGACACTTGGTATTCTCCACTTATACCTTTATACTTAGCCAATTTTGAAGCCTTTTATGTCCCCTTTTTGACTCTGTTTCCTCTTATGCAGGGTTGTGGGTGATCTAATATTTGGCATGGGGGTGAAATATGGATAACAATTTGGTGACTCACAGGGGTATCTACCTGCTAGATGAAAAGACCAATTGCCTTGTCATATCCGTTGGGCATGGAGTTCAAGAAAGATGGTCTGGTATTAATTTTTCCTCTGATTCATGAGCTTGGCTGCTTGCACTCCCAATTTTCATAAGAAATCTCGAAATGAAGGTTTCTGAGAGTAGGAAATTGTTTTAACCCAAGGCTTCATCTGTCTCTCCAAATGGACAGTACAAGAGCCAAAAAATAACACCACACTATATACAAAAATTTGAAATCATACATGCTCCAAATGGAACATGTAGAGCGTGCAAATAACTTAGGAGAAAAGCAATCTACACTACAACAAGACAATGTGCATAAGAACTTAGAGGAAAGATAAAACTAAACTAATATGTATAGGTGAGAACTCCCTTTTTAGTAGCAGTGCTTAAGATAGATCCCATTTACTATAATCTGCAACTCTTCACCCTCCAATGTAGACAATTGGAAAACATTGCTACTTTTGTATCTTGTGATCATATAGGGGCCACTCCATATGGTGTCAAATTTGGAATTCTTTCCTAGTTTTTCTTGATCTGCATCCCATTTCAAAACCAGGTCTCCTTCCTAGAAGGTCCTTGCTTTTGTCTTCTTGTCAAAGCATTTCTTAATTGAAGCATGATTCTTTTCTATTTCTCGGATAGCATGGTCTCTAGTTTCTTCTAATTCTATTAGCTCCGCATACCTGGCCTTGATTGGTCCAATTTCAAACATCTCTAGTTGCTTTACAAGCTCTAATGCTGACAACTCGAGTGATATAGGCAACACTGCCTCTTTCCCATAGACAAGCTTGAATGGAGAGCTGCCCGTAGATCTCTTGGGCGTTATTCTATCAGCCCATAACGCCGTTTTGAGATTTGTGTGCCAGGTCCTCTGATTCTCATCAAGAGTTCTTCTTTGATTGATGAATCACTCCAATGAAGTATTATTCTAATCCCCATTCAACATTATTTGATATGAAAGGTTGGTCGATTGATAATAGATTGTGTAATTGTGCATTATTGTGAATATGAATTAATGGAAGTGCATATATTAGAATCCTATTTCCTTGGCCTTGCAATGAAGAAGCACAATTCTTGCACCTTTTGATCCATGTGTAACAGTCACTAAATACTTTGGGCCAATAATATCCTACTTTCATGATTTTTAGTGCTAGCACTCTTGGAACAAAATGGCCTCCAACTGCTTCAACATGAAATTATTGTAGCACCCTCTTCACTTGATCTATCCCAATGCATCTCAGTAGAATTCCATTGATGTCCCTCTTGAACAAGACACCATCAATAAGAACATATGGGATGGCCTGTAGCCTGAAATGTCTTCTTTTTTTTTACTCATCGCACAAGGACATAAGCCTATTCAAAGGAAGTGCACCATATCTTGGGTCCAATAAGGAGCAAGTACATCATCTCTCCCTTCTTCTTGATATTCTTGTAGAACAAGAACAACCTCCTTTTTAATGTCTGTTTCATCTGGTTGACTTGAGACTAGTTGTTCACACAACCCCTTCCCACGGACCAGCTTGGTGACCTTGATCTCAATGTCATATTCCATGACACGGGTGATCCATCCTACACGATTTTCATTTAGGTCCTTGATGAGAAGGAATTCTTTAACTCCCGGATGGGAGACCAATAGTTGGATTTTGTTGTTTGAAACCAAATGCTTAAAATTATTCAACCCTCTGATTACTACTAGGAATTACTTTTCAATGAAAGAGTACCTCACCTCATAATCTTCTAGACTATGGCTGAAGAAAGCAATTGGTTTTTCTATACTTTCTTTGTTCTGCTGCACCAAGATTGCAGAAATTGTGTCACTACTACCAAAGGCCTACAGTATGAAGTCTTTGGAAAATCCAGGTTCATAAGAGTTGGGGCTTGTGATATGGCTTCTTTGATAGCCTTGAAACCTGATTTTCCTTTAGCTGTCCAACTGAATGTTAAGCTCTTCTTCAGAATCAATGTTATTTTATTAACAAGGGAAAAAAAGTTTGGAACAAACCTGCAAACAAAATTGATTTTTCCTTAGAAGCTTTGAAGAGCCTTCTTGTGACTTGGCAATGGAAATGCTCTTATTTCTTGAACTCTTTCTAGTTTAATTGCCAATCCTTCCTTTGATATGATATGGCCTAGAAGATTTCCTTCATGGCCCAAGAATATGCATTTTTTGGGGTTCAGTGACACCCCAAAACTCTTGCATTGTTGGAACACCTGCCTTAGATGGAAAAGGTGTTTTGCTTCATTCTTGGAAAACACTGTAATGTCATCTAGATAAATCAACTCTATTTGTTTGATTATCTCCTTGAATGCCATATCCATTTCCCTTTGAAAAGTGGTGTTAGCATTGGATAGTCCAAATGGCATTTTCTTGTATGCATAGGTGCCCCATTTGGTAGTGAAATTTGTTTTGAATTGATCATCTTCTTTCACCATGATCTGGTTATAACCTGAGTATCCATCTAGGAGGGAGAACCTTTCTTACCTAGACACTACTTGCAAGATTTGCTCAATTAAAGGGAGTGGGTGGTGTTCTTTGAGGGAGGCTCTGTTCAAATCCCTAAAGTCAATACAGAACCTGATTTCTCCATTTTTCTTCTTGATTGGGGCCAGATTTGTAACCCAGCTTGAGTTTTTAACTGAAAATATGATGCTTGCCTTTATCAGCTTGTTCAACTCCTTCTTCATCAGAGGCTCAATATGAGGGTTGATTGGTCTCTTCTTCTACTTGATGGGCTGAGCAGCTTTAGAATGAACCCTCTTAGGTCTTCATAACTCCAAGAAAACACATCAAGAAATTATTGGCAAAGTTGTATGAATTCATACCTTTCTTTCTCAGTGGCCATTTTTCCAATTTGAAGTGTTTTGTCTTCTCCAACTGGGATTGACTCTAAATCCTCTCCTTTGATCTAAATGTTAGCCTTCTCCTTTCTGAACTGATCATTAGGATTGAAGATAGATTCTAGTGTCACTAAGCCTTTGGGAAGCTTGTTTATATGTAGCTATACTATCTGATTCCTTTACTGTTGCTCTAGTCTGCTCTAGTTTGTAATTGAGAATTTAGCTTCTTCTTGTAAGAAGTTAATGATCTGTTGATCATTCTCAAACACCTGCCAACATGTATTATTATCTAGCACTGTTGGCCTCATAACCACATAGATTTGTGGTTGTTATCTGTCCCTCTTGATGTTGCCAACCACATCAAACTTTTCTCCAAATGCTGCAAGTCTATCAACAGCTTCATTCTCCTTCCTAGGTATGGACATAATACTGAAGGCCTAAAAATATTCCATGAGATCCCATATCATACTCTTTTAGTTCTTGAGCAGGTCATTTTTGACAGTATTAAGTCCTCTCTCCTGATTTGAAACCACTTCACTGTCACCGAATACCTGTAAGTTCTTGATTCCCAGCTTCCTTGTCTAATGAATACCTTGGACTAAAGCCTCATATTCAGTAGTGTTATTTGAGAAAGAAAACTGGAATCTGAAGGCTGAATAATATCTCATACCTCTGGGGGACACAATCATGGATCCTCCTCCAACTCCTTGTCTACTCCTTGAGCCATCAAAGAACAATTGCCATACCTCATTATCATCCTTGTATTCTGGCTTGATTAGGTTGGAAAGAGGATGATTCTCTTCATGTAGACAATAGACACCTACTTTAGATTCCTCCATCTCCTTATAGGGGTCAAAATCATGTTTTTGGTTGGCCCACTCATTTAGGGTTAAGTCTGGGATATATCCCACCTTGGTATCTATTCCATTAGTGTTTAGGAGGTCTTTTTGATCAAAAGATGAGTAGTTGGAATTGATTGGGATAGGCACATAGGATTCAATATGATAATCAACAATAGGTTCAAATCTGATTGTGGCCCTTGCCCCATACCTTGTCCTAAAGAGCATATGTGACCAATCAACAAAAATGTAGCCTCTAATTTTGGTAGTGAAGTCTCTGGATAAACACAAAGCAAAATGTGGTGGAAAATCTATGATTGACATGTTTTGCAAAATAGCCACATTAGGGCAAGTGTGTAGAGTGACACTCATATCATTGATAATTCCCACAGTGGTCACTGCTGTCCCATCTAATTGGACTACTCCTCTAGAGATGACCTCATATTGGAGACCCAATTGATAAGCTATTTGTTTGGGCATCATAGAACTACTGGCCCCAGAACAAATCATACAATTATGTACTAATTTGTCTCTAATAATCAGTGAGACATAGAAGGGAGGAGGTCACAGGTTTTTACCTTGTTGTTCTTCATGGTTCCTCCCAGGCTGAACTACATTGGCAAGCACTCTTTCTTACTGGTTAGGGGGTTGATTTAAACTTGACCAATTTTGCATGGAAGTCTAAAATATATCCCTCTGCCTTGGAATGGCCAATGACTTCCATAGTGAAATGTTCACACTTGTCCTTTTCATCTACTCAATAATATTGAATGAGCTATCTTTTTGCTTCCCCTTCCTAGACACATTTTTTTCTTGTACATGGGTTGTTACAATTGATGCCTGACTGGGTTTGGAAGGTGGTCTAGATTGGTTCATCATGTTGGGAGTCATACTTGGACCATCAAGACCTTGTGGAGAGATGGAAGGTTGAGGGTCACCTGAGTTTAGTGGTTGGCCTTCTCCAATATTTCTCCTTTTGGACTATGTGTTGGCAGACACACCTTGAGGAGGGGACTGATTCATCCCACATAAGTCTTCGGTCTTCCAGTTGACAAGCATAGTCTCGTTTGAAGGGCCACCTTATTGAGCTCTTTGTTGTTGATCTTCCTCTTGGCCAGGTTCTTGTGGCACCATACTGGTTTCCACCATCAAGGCCTGATTTAGAGCACCATTAAAGAACGTTGATTGGTTATATGGCTAACCACATGGAAAACACCAATCATATTCCTATGCCATATATTTCTGTGCTGGGGTCAATGCTCTTGATGTTGAAGTTGTGTTAGGATCATACAGCCCGAAAGGTCTAGCGGCTTGGGGCTGTCCTTGGTTTTAGCTTTGGTTTACAGTCTAAGGTGGTGGCCTATTTTGCTGATACTGGAGTCTAGCTTGATACTGAGCCTGGGTTTGGTATGGCCTGGAACTCTAAGCTTGCTGTCTTTTAATGATCACTAGCTTATCCCCAAAGTTCTGAAGTTGCTTCATCAATTCCTAAAGCTCTTTAGAGGTATTAGATGATGAAGTGGAAGCTTCATCTGAGCTTTGACTCCTAGGGGTGGGTTTATGAGCTAATGTAGGCACTTGTCTAGTATCTGGGCTTTCTAACTTAGGGTACAGAGGCATGGATGGCTTAGGAGAAATTTTGTAAGCTTGAATCAAATGGTTCTCAGCCCCTATGGAGAGACTATAGGTTGCAGGTAATTTAGTGCCCCCCATTGATTGAGTCATCAAGGAAATATCAGAATTTAAAGACATAAGAAAGTATAAGAAGGCACCTTCATTAGTGGGCTTTACTACTATTATAATCTTATCCCAGGTCCGCTGGAATCTAGGGTTAAAGTCTATCAGCTACTCATTTGGGGCTCTCTGGATTGTTGTTAGTTGCTCCAACAAAGACAAGTTATCATCTTTTCCCCTAAATTGATTGTGAATAACCATGCACAACTGGTTCCACTTCTAGATAGAGCCTACTTCAAGACTCTTGAACCACTGTGAATATTTTCCTTTGAATGAAGAGGCAAGTAGCTTGACTGTAATGTCCATCTCATTGATCTCATGGATTATACAGACATTTGCAATAACTTGGACATGGTCACCAGGAGAAGTTTGATTTTCCCCGGTCAAATATGGGATGCTCTTTAATGATGCAATCGGAACTGGGTTTTGTGCATTCAAGATGAGTGGAATATTACCAGTGAAGTTGACATATGGATTTGGTTATACCATTCTGATTGGCCTAAGAATCCTTACAGACTGAAAGAAAGGCCTCACAGGTGGAGGTGTTGACAACTTTCTACTTGGTGGAGATGGAGACCTCTGAACTCTTCTTCCTCTCCTTTCTTTGCCTTGGGATAGATGTAAGTATTCAAATATACCTTCTTTCCTTTATATAGACTAGGTTTTTCTCATGAATCTCCCAAGCTTGGGTTGCTAAAACTAGCAGATTTATTTCTTTTAGAGTCGCCAGATGTATAATTTTATGGCTTCTTAAAAGCTAGAATCATAGCAAGTGTACATCAATCCTTATTGTAATAAGATGGAGACTTCTTAGTCCAACCAGGTGTGCCAAAACTGTTAGTGTGAAATCACAGTACCCCCAAATGAGCTCTAAAATATCTACTTTTCTAAGGCAGACTCATTTGGTGTGATTGCATAACATTGAACTTTCCCCAAGGTGTGGGACCTTGCAAAATGGGAAAGCTCTCTAGATTGAAGTTTGGTTCCTTATTCCTCTGTTTAGGTGCATACATGAAACTTGCAGAAGATGTATTCTTAATCCTAATCTAAGCTTTACCAAGGAGACAGGGAAAAAAGGAATACAAACATTAAAACAAAGCTAAACTACGAGGTGATGCACCAAAGGAATGATGAACACTTATTTTTCTAATAGACAAAAACCAACAAAATACATACAATAAACAAGCAAAAATAGCTAGATATATAATTGGAGACCAGATGAAAGCAAAAGAGACAAGAAAGGATCTAAAATTGATCACATACGTGTTTTATTGCTCCTTAGATTGATACAGTCCATTACAAAGTAGCCAAGAGGTAGAAATGTAATGTAATTTTTGATGAAAGGCCTGAACCCCACAAATCCCTTTGATAAGAGGAGAAGGGATCCTACAAAACAAAGAATTTCTAACCCTTTATAATGAATCCTAGCCCCGTATTTATAGATTCAACCTGAAAGAAGAAAAAAGAGAAAAGCGGGAAAAGCAGGTTGAATCTCAACCACTGTTGTTAATGCCTTTGATGAAATATCTCCCAAAATCCATCTTTACTGCATCAATCCTTGGTTCAGAACCTTGAAGGAAGAGGAAATGATGAAACATATCAAATCTAATCTGATTCTTGAGGCACGAAGATCCTGCATTAAAATCCCGAAGACGTTTCCTCTAATATTCTTCACCTAACCTCCTCAAAATTAAATTTTCAAACCTCCATGGCATGTGTGAGGTTGAGATCTTTCCAACAACATCATATTTGTGATATTTTGAGCCATGAGTTGAAAGATATGCCCCTTCAAATTTTGTATCAAGTCCTTATAGGAGTGTAGGAAAACAACTTGAGAAATCGCTCACCTTTTGATATGGGATATGTGGCAATCTGGCACTCATTTAGAAACCTTTTCTCTATTCACCCCTTGAACAAGCACTGTAGACACCTGTAGTTTGGCCAATGCACTATTACGAATAATATTGCACTAGTTATGCTTCTCCCTGCAAACCGATGATACACCACCAGTTCGACCTATCTAAATTTCTTCTTACGACATCCCTTTTGTCATTTTTCCTCTTGTAAACCATTTAAATAAGCTATAATAGCTTCGTTCTATCTACATTAGCTTTTTATTTTCTTCCAGTCCACTTCTACCACCTTCCTAGCCTATCAATCCATTCCACTAGATTGATCTCACCCTTCAAAACTCTCTCCAAACCCTAATCACCTCCTAAACATGTTTAATTAAGATTAAACATGGTTTGTCACTCCCTAAACCTAGTCAAAGTAAGCTTTGACTTGCTAAAAGTGTTTTTTGGAATTTAGTGTTTGTCCCACATGCACTCAAGTTTCCCATTTTCCCAAATGGAAAACTATATATAGGGCTAGATCCCCTCTCTCATTTTCAAGAATTCCTCCCTTCTTCCTAAGCATAGATTATAAAATTTTGCATCTAGGTTCTAGATTTCATTTCTAGTTTAGATATTGAGCTATTTACTTCATTTTTTGTATTGCTAATCCAATTTAGAGGGTAACAGGGAAGAACCATTGGCTCAAAAGCCTATAATGGGGATAACTCTTTCTCTTAATCACTAAAACTGATTGCTTAGAGCTTACTAGGTTCATTATTTTAAGCTTTCAAAGAATAGAGGTAGTTTTAATTAGCTTAAATTTGAGTGTTTACTTCATAATGTATGCTAGTTAGAAAATCTTGCTCATTTATTATCAGATGGTCCACTGATTTGTTGCTTGAAGCCTTTGGGGATTCTTTAGGAATTCTCACCCCAAAATTCATGGCTTTCACAACTTTTCTTTGAACACATTTGGCATGCCCGGTGGAATTCTTATGTCCATCCTCCATTAATGGAGGTCATTTAGGTTTTTCAAAGTTATTTTTTAAGATTTTTAGTTTAAATCACTTGTTATTTATTCATTTCTATTTTAAACCTTGGATTAATGAACTCTATTTACATGCATTTGTGGGTTTAACATAGCAAAAGGAAGATTTGACTAACCAATAACCTGTTTGCTCTTAAAAATTTTAAAATCCGTGTTTCTTTGTAGGGTTTTCATAGGGCACGTGTAAGTGTTTTAAGGTGGCGCGTACACATTGATATCCACGTGTCTCCATCGGAAATGCCACGTACATGTTAGGGTGTCCTCTGTGCTTATAAAAATTTTCTCTATAGGGACATGTCTGCGTCTTCGTTGGTCTATCCACATCTCCATCTCTTTGGATGCGTCTGTGTATTTAATATCACTATGTAAAAATTTTATGGACTTCGTTTTACTTAGGTCACATATCCGTCAGTAGGAGAGTGCCCGCATTAAAACCCTAGCGTACCTATTAGATTAGGACGCGTAGGTGTTGGTGACTATTTTGATCTTAATAGACCCAAGTAGGTGTTGGTGTAGGCACGCACCCGTTGGTTGGGGCACGTACATGTTGGTTTGGACGCGCAGGTTTTACTATCAAACTTAATTTTTTTTACAGTTTGTTTTAACTATTTCTCTGACATTTTTGATGTAGGTTTCTAAAATTTGACAGGTTTAAAAACAACGTTACCTCCTTAAAATTTTAGTTTGCATGATTAAGTGTTTTTTATTCCTTAGCTTAAATTAGGATTTGTGAAACGTGCGTATGCTCTCTCCTCGTGCTTTCCAAAGTGATCTTGGAGATCAAAAGCACTTGCACAAATTCTATTTTTATGTTAAAAACACTTGCTTTTTAAAGATAAAGTAACATTTTTATGTGCTTTTAGTACGATTTCCACTTTGTGTATGCTCTTCCTTCGCGCCTTTGGGCGATCGTAGGAATCAAAATCAAGTGCGAGTTCTCTTTTACCTCAATCGACGAACCATAAAACTACTAACCAACTTTTTGTCTATAGAACTTTACGTTGGTCAAAGAAAGGTGTTAAGAATGAAGCGAAAACTTATAATACACGTGTGTTTGCAGATTGCCAAATGGTGTGCCACTTTTGAAACCACATTAAGATTAAAAAAGATAAAAAACACACCATACTCAACACACTATATTACAGGTTTCAGAAAATGGTAACTCCCTCTCCACTTAACTGGAACATAACCCCTTTGGCATAATACCTTAATCTATAAAAATGGGGGTGGTTCCAGGAACCCCAAAGTAGTCCAGCGTTGAGTAACCTTGTGGATGAAACGGGATACTCCCAAACTAGTCATTGTGACTTTTTGGGCAAATTGTGCCTCACTCTTAGAAAACCTTGTAACACCTAGTTAAGAGAACTTATTAAGGAAACCATTTTGTCTGGAGGCCAACTTTACTAGTCCATGCGCGTTGTTTTACCATCACAAAGTGATAACTTGTTTGGATTCAACATCATGTTTTTCAAACACGGTAACGAACTCATCCCAAGTTTGATCTAAGTGTCTTTCATCACGAATCTAGACAAAAGTATTACTTAGCTTAGCTTCCTTCTCATTTTTTAAACAAGGTGAAGCTCTACCCAAAATGAAACTAAGTCTATTTTCACATATTCTTGATCTACACCCATGCGTTCGTACTTTCCACGTTAGAAGTCGAATAGAGGCATACTTTGTGTTTCATGTCAGAGATAGTGCTAGCTGCTTTTTTGTATGTTTACACTCATGCATGTTTGTGGCTGGGGTGTTAAATGAATAAACAAGGCGTGTATGTTTTCACATCTTTGGTAGTCCTATGATCTTGACTTCAGGATCTTCGTCATTGTTACGGGTCAGTTTTGTCATTTTGTCTCTCCCCTAGTTTGTCAAATTTTGCTTGTATTTTATTCGTTTAGTATTGGAATTTACATTGCATCTCCCATTCTTTGGGCACATAGTATAAATCCCTCTATTACTTGGTTACACTACTCGCATCATCGTAGATTTCTTGTTATACCTTCTACTTGATTTTAGTTCTGACGTCATCTAGGTTTTTTGATGAGTGTTGATAACGCATTATATATATCATCATGATGGTGTCTTGATATCGATGCCTTGCTTTCTTGGTGGAGATATATTGTTAGTGTTGTTATGCTGTATCTAATTATGACTTCCACTTTTCAATACACTTGGCATGTTGTCAGTACTTGAGTCAGTTCTAAGTATACCTTGTTAGAGGACTTTGTCAGTATTGTGCTGATATTCAAGCCTTGTTATAGTTCTAACTTCGGACCACATATCTGGTACAACATTTTCATTCATCTTGGTCTTTTAAGTATAGATTTGACATAACACAACTTAGGTAGGTGATACATTTTCATCTGTCCATATCAGTATCCTTTGAAAACTGGTAAACATAGTGTTGCATCTGAGTATCGGCTAGTAATGCCTAGACTTTTGAAAATGGAAAAAAAATCTCATGAGATTAATGTAGGAGCTAATCCTTTTGATGGTTTCCCCTTTAGCAGGAAAAATTTAGGATCACTCTTCTCTCAAGTCAAAGATACAGAGACGTTAATTGATCATAGTGGAGGAGAGTCAAAATCTTCAGGAGAACAACAAAGGTTAGACCTAAATAGATTTAATGAGCTCTTATATTATAACAAAGATCAAGTACTCATGAGATTCTTGGTGTTATGAGCTAAACTTCCACATGAGCATGAAGAAGAAACAAAACTCATTGACCCTAACTTAAGAGAGTGAAGATTCATCTTAGACACAAATAATCCTTTCGATGTGGGATATGCATCCACTTTTTGGCAACATAAGGCCGTTGTTGAAGGTGAAACATCACGTAAACCTCACTTTAAGGCTTCGTGTAAAGAAAAAACTAAGTGGAAGCCTCCCCTCCTCAAAAATTTGATGAAGAAGAGGATCCCCTGGTTGAGGAGGAGACCCTCCAAAAATAGATCTTGAAGTTGAGTTAGAAATTAGCAAACCTAGGTGCTTCAAAAAGAAACATAGGTAAAGACAAAGACAAAAATAAACTTAATGAGTTCTAATTTGATCCACATATAGACTATACCTTTAAATAAACTCAGGCTCAAAGGTCAATATCACCTACTAAGGAGCAACTCATTCAGGGTGAATTGAAATCTATGAAAGATATGCTCACAACATTACAACAGGGAAATATAGGCCAAAACAGAAAGTATCTCTATGAAGAACTATGTCCTTATCCCTTTAATAAAGACATGCTATTGAAGCCCTTTCCTAAACATTTCACTATCCCAAATCTTGACAATTACAAAGGCAAAGGTGATCCTCGCGATCACATCAAAATATTTTACATGGCTTGTCAAAATGTCCCCTATAATGATAATTTTCTAATACGACTCTTTCCCCGCAGTTTGGGAGCTTTGGCGATTGAATGGTTCTGTAGCATACCTAAAGGATCTATAACAATGTGGCCGACACTAGCAGAAAAATTTGTGTGGCATTATTTTTTCAATATTGAAAATGATATCACAATGAATGACCTTTGAAATGCAAAGCAAAAACCTAATGAGAACTTCACGAGTTTCTTACAACGATGGAGAGCGATGGCTAGTCGCTTCCCTTGTGCTTTACCTGAAAAACAATTAGTGAGCATTTTTTTTCCTAATTTAAACTCGGAGATAGCCTTCCATCTTCAGATGCATTATGGATCTAACTTTGAGGAAGTTATAGAGAAATGTAGCCAAATTGAAAAGGTTCTTATTACCAAAGGAACACTTAAACCCTTTGTCAAAGAAAAATATGAGACCAAATCTGTAGACAAACCCAAGTTCTTTAATAAGAACAAGCACGTCGTCAGTGATGGAATTACTGACTCCAAAAGAGTCCAAGCTGTGTAGATAGGTTTGATGTTTAAGCTTTCGCAAGGACCTCATCCCAAGGCACCTACAAAACGTACGTTCACAATGTTGAGTGAATCCCTGATTGCTATATTAAAACAATTAGATGATGTTAAAATGGTAGAATATCCAAGTACCACAGTACCATTCCCAGAAAATGCTCCAAAACCTGGTTGGTATAAAAACCATGAATACTGTGACTTCCATCGTGTCAAAAGACAAAAAAATAGATGTCTACGGCTGAGACACTTCATACAATAACTCATTGAAAAGGGAAAGATTGTCGTAGAATCACATCCTGATTTAGGACAGGGTCCTACTGAAAAATGGGCATATACAAAGAGCCTTTTCCCAATCACATGGATAAAAAGGAAAGGAAACCAGATCATGAGCAGCCTCTAATGACTATCACATTGCTGCATATGTTTACCCTAGTGATGACAGTCCATTTGACTCCCTTATAGGTTGCATCCGTTTTCCTGATGAATGCGTAAAAAAAATCCAAATTCTTAAAAAGAGTTGTGTAGTTGGAACGTGACACGCTCGCTTAATCATACCTGATCCAATACCAACTACCTAAAGCCAATATAATTTACTAGACTAGCTAGAGAAAACACCAGCTAAAATATCCATTTTAGATGACCTTAAAATCTCTACTGCTCACAAGGATATATTATACAAAACATTACAGAATTCCGGAGTCTCTACTAAGGTAGATCCCACACACTTGCAAGCTATGGTCACCCACCTTGAACCCGCTGATCATATCACTTTTGATCACAATGTTATCCTATGTAACAACCTTAAGCATAATTTTCTTCTCTATTTAGAAGTGGTGGTTACCCATCATAAGATTAAAAGAGTTCTTGTGGATGGGGGATCTGGTCTAAACATATGCACATTGAAGTTGGTCAGGAAGCTAGGCCTTTCAGAAATGGATCTGGGAGCTAAGACCATCACCATCACAACACATGATAATGAGGAGAGAGAATCTATAGGTACTATTATAGTGCCCATGGAAGTAGGTCCAACCTATCATGATACGACCTTCCATGTCCTGGATTTAGATCTCCCATATAAGATGCTCTTGGGGCATCCATGGATTGATGCCATGTAGGCTATCCCTTCAAAATTTCATCAATGTATCAAGTTGTGCCATTAGGGGCATATATTCACTATCTTGGGTGATCTTAAGCCATTCACTCACTGTCGGGCATTGCATAGTTTCTCTCGTGTAGCCTATGAGTGCCCTTCCGTGGATGTTGTCATCCCTCTTAAAATGGAAGCTATGAAGAATCAGATGGAATCAGAATCACTCACACCTTATAATCAAGAATTCCCTTCTTTGATCAATCCTTTTACATCTTGGGAGGGTACATCAACAAAATATGGCCCAGGAGAATCATTTACTCTTGAACAAGCATTATTAATTTCAGACTTATCAGTGTCACCTAGGACATGGGGTAAGCCCTATTTTTAGTTCAAAAGTACATGAGAACCAAGTTTAGAACCATTAGATAAATTTGTTCATAGTGGCCTCCTCTTTGAATAAAAGATGTTGGAGGATCCCATTAGTAAGGTGCCAGAAGGAACCATGGCCTCATGCCATCAAGTGCCTCAGTATATTAAAGGACACCACATGATGTTTGTCATATGTTATAAAGGATACAGATGTGGAGCCAATGCACAAGGCCGTCTAGAACCTATTCCTACTCACCGTTTCAAATCTGACAAGCATGGTCTTGGGTTAAAATCCCAAGATGCTCAACCCATTGAGGTTGATGCTACCTTTTCTAAATGCGAGGATGTTTCGTATAATGCGGATAACAATACAAGTTCCCAATGTGGCCTCTATGAAGATTTGAATTTCACGAACCTATTCCCAGAGTCAGCTATCCTTACCCTACCTGAATCCATTCCTTTAATCGATTATCAAGTCACCATAGTTTATCTTGAACTTGTAAATTGGGACCAATAACTTTGTGTACCACTTGATATATTCAAGAATGATGAAGCATTCATATAATTCATGGGACTCAGGGATTTTCTTCCTACTGGGTGTTGGTATCAAGATTTAATCTCCTTCACAACTTGAACAACATCATGAATCTACACAAGACACTCAAGGATAGATAGATGTTTTGTATGTCATTTGTAGCCCGGGATTACACCTATCTACTTGTTTGCATTCAATAATTGAGGGAATGGATGAAACCTTCATAAGGGTTTTGATCTAACCCTCACTATTTTAGGTTGTGCCTATCAACCAAGCCAAGAGAAACTGTATTGCAGCCCCTATAGGGTAAGGAGATGAAGATATCCTTGTGTTTTGCATATGGTGTGGAGGAGGCTTTGTGAAAACATGATCAAATATCCATTATCCAAACTCAAAAGAGATGTCACTACTAAATGATGGAAACGTTCTCAAAACAAAGCTAGAGCTGCTAAAGACATGATAAAACCCTGATCAACCTTGTGCATTTTTGTGAAAGGGTTGAATTATTTTATGGAAACACAATGCAGATGCAGGGGTATTGTAGTTAGGATGAGTTAGTTTAAAATGAAATTTCTGATGAGAGACCTTGGAACAATAGTAGCTAGAAATCATCACCTTTTTTGGGAAACCTTGCAAAAGAATTACAACACCTAAACAATAGAAATGTTTCAATGAATTTGAAGTGCTCTTTCAACCAGGATGTGTGCACAATGGATGCCCAAATTTGCACTATTCCATACAAACTTTGATAGCCTACCACAAAGGCTTGAAGAAAAATATCAATAAAGCATTCAGAACCCCCTGTTAGATCATGTCCTAAGGTACACCCAAAGGTTTGTAAATACCCTCAATTTACAAGGAAGGTAAGATGGATTTAAATCTTTTTATTTCCACTCAAATGAATTCTCTTATGAATGGAAGATTACATATGCCTTCAAACCCTCTACAAGAAATGAGACCATGTATGACCAATAAATATCCCAAACACAAGATTGCAACATGAGCATGAAAATCAAATTGAAAACATACTGAAATACAAGTGCATGCAAGCTTTTCCAAGAGATAAAACCAGTTAATCCAAGAATTTGATCAAATATATCAGCAAGGGAATGTTATTTAAACAATCTCAAAGCTTTTTGATGGCTTTACAACTGAAACCAACTCAACATGATGAAAATTTGATGCAAATAGGAATTAAAAATTGAATCTCAAGCAGTTTTCTCCAAAAAGGAAATGAACTTCTTCCAGTTTTTCCCTGTGAAAATTCTTCTCTCTTTTTTTTTTAAATTCTCCACCATAGACCCTTAAAAATGTTTCCAAAAATGCATCATATACCCTATGCCATCTTGGATCCTTGCATCCCAAGCAAAGAATATGCCAAAGGGATCAAATTTGTTACAAAACCCTATCCATTTGATGAAAAATGATATAAAACTATGAAACAACTCGTCAAATGCCAGAGATGCACAAATATTTTAAAATATTACATGAACTTGGATCCTTATTCACCCCAAGGTCATGTTTTTGGCATTCCACCATGCCAGCATGCATTTTCAATCATTTTTCACCTTTTTCCCTCATCATTTTTAACTTTGCAACTTTTCATTTTTACATTTCACGTGTTTTTCACGGGCTGAGAAAAATATCTCATGAAAAACAATATAGGGAACCAAATTATCTCAAATAAATGATTCCATTGTGTTCAGAAGGCCGAAGGGATGCAGATTCATATAAAATTTCATGTGTTTTTGTGCAAAAATGATGATTCCACACTTCTTGGAGCTCCAATGGCGCCCAAAAAATGAAAATGCACAGCTGCCGTTGATTAAAATCAACTTTAAATGCCAGCCCTCCACATGGTAGATCCAAATCCTCTTCAAAAGCACCCAAATTACCTTTTACCTTTACACAAGGTGGGACACATGTCTAAACATGATTGGGGCGGGCCCCTAATCCTTAAAAAGCGTTTAAACCTCTTTTGAATTTTGGCAAAAATTTGAAAATTTTCCCTCGAGCCCCTAGATGCGCCACGTGTCCTCCTGTGGGCCTTTACCAAAACGATGCGCCGATTTGATGCATTTTGCCACTTTTTCACAAAAAGGAAAATTTTCTCAAAATTCCCTGTGGGCCCGAACACCCACTGTTTCTCTGCCACGTGTCGATATCCCATTGGAGGCAGAGCCTACTCATCACATTTTCCTTCATTCCTCCACAAGCATCAAAACTCTATGCGGGCCTGACATCTCTCTTTTGACATTTGAAAATGCCACGTGTCACTGTCCTATTGGATGTGGAGCCGAAACTCCAAATTTTTCCACGGGTTTATTTTTCTCTTTGAAATTTTTTGTTAAAATATTGTAAAAATTTTAACTTTCTCTCCGCGCTCCAAACCTCTACCAAATTTAGGAGACGTGTCCTATTTTCATTGGACGCGGGCCTATTCTTCATTTTTTACCTTTTACACCAAGGGTAAAAAGTCTCAAAAGTTTTTTTCAGCCCCCATTCCCATTTCTCCTCTCGGACACATGTCGCCCTTCCATTGGGCACGGGCCTCCATCTCAAAATTTTCCATGACGTTTTGAGCCAAATTTTTTTGAAATTTTTTTAAATCCACCGTGGCGCATTTGATCCTACCATGCCATGTGTTGCCATTCCATTGGGTACGGGCCCTCAGAGCAAAATTTAACATTGAGAACTTTTTCAAAAATGAAGAATTTTTTTTAAGTTACCCCTTCCACCGGCCTGACCATCCTGTGACATGTGTCATTTTCCCATTGGGCACGAGAGTGCAGACCAAATTTTTCCCCTAATCCCCCGAGCCAAGAAACATCAAAATTTTCTAAGTCTTTGACCATCCGCTTGGCCCTCCTGGACACATATCATCATGCCATTCGCTGCGGGCCTTCGGGCAAAAATTTTAATGTTGAGAAATTTTTCAAAATGGAAGAAAAATTTCCTAAGTTACTTCCGCCACTCGCTTCTCCATCTGACCAATCAAATCCAGCCACGTAAGCACATCCCTTTGGAACCGCGGAGCTGTGGGGAAAAATTTTCTTCCGACATCCTTGAGAAAAAAATAATAAAATTTTCCCAACTCCCACACTGTCTGTTTGACCTCCCTATGGCATGCGTCGCCCTCCGATTGGGCGTAGGCCTTCGGGAAAAAACTTGATTTTGAGAAATTTGCAAAAATGAAGGCAAACAATTTTTAAGTGACCTCCGCCACTCAAATCATGCCACGTAGGCATAGTAGGCAACTGCAGGGCTGCGGAGCAAATTCTCCCTTCACCAAAAATTGAAAATTTGACAAGTCATAACATTTCTTCCGACCACACCCGATCAATGAGAGCCTGCTATGTCAGCATAAAATTTGCGATGATAAATTTGACAGGTAGACCATACCCATATGCCTGTCAAAATGAAAAAACGTAGGGGATGCTTCTAAAATTGAATTTTCTCACAAAGAAGATGGATTTTTTGGTTTTGAATCCAATGAAACATGATGTGGGGATGATTTAATCTTAGGGAGTGAGATTTCACCCTCATAAAAATGGAATTCGATCACACGGGTTTTTTTCACTCTTTGGCCAAGGAAAAATAACGTAGCCCGTGCAACATGAAAAACTAGGGCACAAATAAAGGGGAAACTTGGATTTTGTTTCAAAAAGGGATAGAATAACAACATTGAGGGCAGTTTGAAAGCATTCAACTGGATCAAATGAGTTATAGATCTTCAGCTTGAGCCACAAGGACGTTTTGGAGTAAAAATAGAACATGGAGAATTAGAGTAAAGTGTGCAAACCCGTAAATTACACCAACATTGGCTCCT
Organism: Taxus chinensis; assembly: GCA_019776745.2. Classification (NCBI taxonomy): domain Eukaryota; kingdom Viridiplantae; phylum Streptophyta; class Pinopsida; order Cupressales; family Taxaceae; genus Taxus; species Taxus chinensis. The sequence continues at coordinate 381,510,766 of CM034151.1, forward strand.
TCTTGGGGATGGGCACTCCCAGCAAGTGCCACAAGATCACAACGTAGACCAAGTGCCAAAAATCCATTGGGAAAGGAGTCAAAACATTCATAGCAGCCCAAAAACCAGAACTTTCACCAAAAACAAAGCAAGAAAACCACACCAACAATGGTTGCCAAGGACAAAAGGGCAAACCACGAGCTAACAATAGCAAGAACAAGGAAAAAAACAAAAAAAAAACAAGGGCTATACAAAATGTACAACTTGTGCATACCTCCTTTGGGGATTTAATCCAAAAAGTGCTTTAAATGTCTGCCATTAACAGGCAGCTCCAAAAAATCACCATCCAAATCTTTGAGAAAAAATGTATTTTCTCCAATCCTGATATCAATGGCATAAGGGCCCATCCATAGAGCGTCAAATTTTCCATGCTTACCCTTGTCTTCATGCCTACTATCCCACAGCAAAACTAGATCTCCAACACTGAAAGCTCTAGGGGTGACCTTCTTATCAAACAACTTCTTCAATTTCTCCCTAAACCTGACTTGCCTTTGATGAGAAGCTCTCCTTTCTTCATCCAACTCAATGATCTGATTGATTCTTGATTCATATGGGCCATGTTCTTGATCTTCCAACTGGTGGGCAAACTGAAAAGTGGATAATTACAGGTGTAATGGCAGTAAAGCTTGAGTTCCATACACCAGTTCAAATGGGATTTTACCAGTTGCTCTTTTTGGAGTTATCCTATCAGCCCAAACTACAAATTTCAACTGTTCTTCCCACTTCTTCTTGTTGATTTCCAAGGTTCTTCTAATGATCTTGAGTAATTTTTTGTTACTTGATTCAGCTTGCCCATTCCCTTGTGGGTTATAGTTTGAAGAATAGGTCAAATTTATCCCATATTCATTGCACATTGCCATCAAAGGCTTAGCTCTAAAACACATAGCATTATCAGACACAATCTTAACTGGAACCCCAAATCTACATATGATATGATTCAGTAAGAAATCCATTACCACTTGGTGTGTTGCCTTTCTAGATGGAATTGCCTCAACCCATTTTGTAAAATAATCAGTTGCTACAAGGATCCACTTATAACCAGCACTAGAAGGATATGAAATCTCACCAATAAAATCCATTCCCATTGTTTGAAAGGATCTTCAATTGATACAGGCTGCAAAGGAAGGGAGCATAAAGCTTTCAATCTTCCTGAAAAACGTTGGCAACTATCACACCTTCTAACTAATTGGCTTACATCTTTGAAAAGAGTTGGCCACCAATAACCAGCCCTTAAAATCTTATGTGCTATCACTCTCCCAGAAAAATGTCCTCCACAAAATCCCCCATGGAAATCAGCAATCAACTTGGGAGCTTCATCCTCAGTTATGCATTTCAAGAGGACACCTTCAGGGTTCTTCCAAGCCAGCCCAAGGTCTGTTATGACATATTTCTGAGAAGCCAGCTTGAGGGCTCTTTTTTTATTTTTATTTAAGTGACTGGGATAGCATAAGTGCTTGAGGTAATAGACCACATCCTTGTACCACTCAGAAATCATTAATTTGTCAAGGATATCTGCCCTTTCCTACCCTAGCTGATTCACTTCTGCATTCTGCAAATTACTCTCAACCATGATTTTGGCAAGACCTAAACCTCTTATCAACTTTGTTGTTTGGATATCCATATCATACTCTTGTAATTTATTAACCCATCTACATCTCTTGCTTGATATCTCCATGTCAGATAAGATGTCTTTAACCATGGTGTGGGGAACATAAGCAACAACCTTTGAACTCAAAATATAGGGCCTGAAAATATTTGTTGCTTTTACTAATGCAAATTCTTGTTTCTCCATAATTGTGTACCTCAATTCATCTGCTTGTAAAGCCTTACTAAAGAAAGCAATAGGCCTCTTAGCTCCATTTTCATCCTTTTGTAACAAAACTGAAGCAATAGTAAATTCTGATGCAAAAGAGAAGATTTGGAAAGGCATCTTATAGTTTGGACCTGCCAAAACAGGTGCATGCTTGAGTTTATCCTTTATTCCTTCAAAAGATCGGATGACAACCTCCTCCCACTTAATAAATTGATCCTTTCTTAGCATGTTTGTGATTGGAAGAGTCAACTCAGAAAAATTGGAGACAAACCTTCTAATGAAATTGATTTGGCCAAAGAAAGATTGAATATCCTTCTTGGTTCTTGGAATAGGCACATTGCTAATTACTTCCACTCTCTTAGGATCTATCATAACACCTTCTTTAGATACAATATGCCCCAATAGCTTGGATTTTGGCACACCAAAATGAAACTTCTTTAGATGAAGTGAAATGCCATACTCCCTACATCTGATCAACATCTTCTCTAGGTGTTGCAAATGGTCTACTCGCTGTCTTGAAAAAACAGTCACATCATCTTGGTAAACTACAATAAACTCATTGATATAACCAGAAAAGGAAACATCCATTGCCATTTGAAAAGTAGCCCCAGCATTCATCAATCCAAAAGGAATCCTTACAAAAACATAAGTTCCCCAAGGAGTAGTGAAGGCTATCTTAAGTCTTTCTGATTCTTTGACAACTACTTGATTGTATCCAGAGAAACCATCCAAAGTAGAAATAATTTCTGACCCTATCACAAGCTGTAGTATATTCTCCATATTTGGCAAAGGATAGTTTTCCTTCATAGATGCTTTGTTTAGATTCCTAAAATCCACACAAAGTCTGATATCTCCGTTCTTCTTTCTAACTGGCACAAGGTTGGCAACCCAAGAAGAGTATCTAGTAGGCTGAATGATGCCACCATCTCTCAAATTTCTTCAAATCTTCTTGCATTTTCATGGAAAGTAGTGGGTTAATAGGCCTCTATTTTTGTCTAAATGGTTTGGATTTAGCCTCAAGAGGGATCTCATGCTGAAACAAATCTTATCTATATGCCTTCAACTCTGAATAAGACTAAGCAAGGCAGTCTTGATATTTCTTTAAAAGTTGGGCATAGGACTATTTTTCTTCTTTGCTGAGATGACTACCCAACCAGATCTTCCTTGGTTTTTCTTTAGTTCCCAAATTTTTCTCTTCCACATCCCTTGAAGTAGACATCTTTCTATTAATGATGCAATCAGCATTGCTAAAATTGGATTCAAGTGCAACGAGACCCTTAGGAATGGTATTTGTTTTCAATTGTATAATATCCTTTTCAAACAAAGTTTCTCTACCTTCATTCATGCACACCATTGGTTCCCAATCAATATTTTGACCAGAAAACTCTCCTTGGCATTGTAGGAATCTCAACACTTGTGCATCATCATCAAAAATCTGCCAATGTTTCACATTATCTGGGACAACTAGCCTTGTTAGCACTTTAACATCATATTCACAAAAAGGTGAAACGGTGCAATTATCAAACTTAGAACCACGAATAGCCAGCTGATCAACAGCAGCATTAAGACTTCTATCATGGTAAACAATGTTAAAGGAATCAAACATTTCAATCAAGTCCCAAACTACATGCTTATATTGTTTCATACGCTGATTTTTTGTAGCATACAACTTTCTTACTTGCTTGACAACCAACTTTGAATCTCCTTTATCAAAAATATATTTTACTCCATACTTCCATGCAATCCTTAATCCCAATAATAATGCCTCATACTTAGCAATGTTGTTAGTACATTTAAAATTGAGCTTGAAGGAAAAAGGAAACTCCTCTAAACTAGGGGAAACCAACATTAAACCAGCACCATTTCCAACTCTAGAGCAAGCTCCATCAAATAGTAATGTCCATGGAGAATGTACCATAACAAGACACTCTAATTTGTCCATCTTATTCTCTTTTCCATCAGCAAAACCAATGAAATTGTCAACATCTACGTCAGCAAACAACACTTCATAAGAAGCATTGTTGGGATCTTCAATCAAGTGTAACATCTTATTTTCACCATATAGTTTGACAAGGCTTCCCTCAATGGGAATGGTGGCATAGGACATGTCCATTTGAACACAACCACCAAAACTTGCAGCCCACTTTCTTGACAAAATCATACCCCATTTCACAGGGCAGTCAACAATTACAACATCAATTTTTAAATTCTTACTTGGATAGGCTGCAAGTTGCACTACTAAACCCTTCACACATCCAACAACCGACACTTCCCTTGAATCCATGGCTGTACACTTTCCATATGCTACTATCACCTTGATATCCAATTCATTCATAACTTCTAGTGGCATAACATTACATGATGCACCAGAATCAAACATGCAATTGTGAAGCAACCTACCTTTGATGAGAAAAGTTGTGAAGAATGGATCAAAATTCAATTGGGAATCAACCAAGGATGTCCCCAAATACACTTCAGTTCCTCTCCAAGATATTCCATTGGTGGTGGTGTTTCAGGGCCAACAACGCTTTGAAGAGGACTCTCAACAACATTGACATTTTTTCTTGGTATAATCTTCTCTTCTTTTAATCCCAAGTATTCAAAATCTCTTTTCTTATGTTTAGGAATTCTGAGCAGTTCAATAATGGGAACACTCACTTTAAATTGGCTCAATACTCGGGCTATATCATATGGAACATTCTTTGGCAAAACAACATTGGAAGGGAAACAATAAGGTTCATCAGATGGAGAAGTATTCTTGGCAGCCTGGGTATGAAGAGAACTGATATTTTTTGCATGGGACAGCAGGGTTCTTAGCAACTGTTTCTCTTCTAGGATTATCTTTGGGAATGCTTGTGAGCAAGGGTGTCTTTGGCTTGGCTTGAGGACTAGCTCCTCTAACAACTTTACTTCTAGTATTGTACTCCTTTTCTTGACCAACCACAACATTCATTAACAATTGTCTATCTTCCTCCGAAGGAATACCACCATCATACTTCTTGATCATTAAAGCCCTTAGGTATTCAAAGTCATTATTAGGAATTTCAAAGGCCTAAACTACATCTACATCATGAGTTTAAGGAAGAGAAAGAAATGGTACCCTCTTTATGCAATCCCAAAAGGTTGCAGCAGTCCTTGCACTTATCACATTTGTTGATGTTGCTGCTTGCTGTGAGCCTGAATAGCTGCCCATCATACAAATGTCATCATCCATTTCATTCTCATTATCATCATCTATATCTTGCTGGTCCATTTCACATGGCAGATGAGGAAGAAAACATCTGTCACACCAATCCATATCAGCCACTTCTTGAACAGTAACAACTCTTGCAGTCAGAGGGTCAGGCACCACTCTATTTTCATGTGCTTGGGGTTGTCTATTTGTAGATCCAATAAGCCCTTTACCTCTATCATCTTGTCTTTGATCACCCCTAGGATGATTGCCAAATCTATCATGGTTTTGAGTTCTTTGTTGTCCTTGTGAACTTTTCCCAATTCCTTTCTCATCCCGGGCTAATTTGTAGGAAATTTCTTTGACAGCCCCTGCCAAAGTCTTGACAACATCCTCCAAATCAGCACCCTTGCTAGTTTGTGGCTTCTCAGGGTTTATCAACTTCACACCGTCCCTCTTAAGTGGTTTACCAACAGCTTTAATATTATTTTCAATTTGAAGTGCCATGGTGAAAGCTTGCCTCAAGTTTGTAGGATTTTTGTCTCTCAAGTAATAGGCTACCTTTTTATCAAATGCATCTGCATATTTGATCAAGCAAGATTCATCACAAGGCCTCAAAATTACAGGGAGCCTTCTCAATGTCTTATTAAACCTTGTATTGAAATCATGAATGGTCTCATTCGGGTTCTTCTTGATGTTCTCAAACTCGAATAGAAGGAACCTTGGATCTATTTTGTCTCCATATTGTAATCTGAATGCATTACTCATCTCAGTCCATGAATCAATAGAGTTATCAGGCAGAGCTTTATACCAATCTCTTGCATCTTCCTCAAGTGTATGGATAAAAAACTTGATATACACATCCTCAAATTCTATTTCAAAGTCTTCCATCATGTTAACAAAGAGTTTGAGGTGTTGATATCCAGTTATGGCATTGTTACCTTGGAATTTCGGTAATCTATTTCTCACATCCTGTGGGACAGCATTTGGATAACCATCCATTCCTCCAAAATTTATAGGACCAAATGTGTTTACAACAAATGGAGGTCTAGGTTGAGCCATATTGTTTGGTGGGGGTGATCTTGGAGGTGAAACAAGCTGATGAGGAGTAGTAATGGGTCTGATTGGAATAGATGAATGATCTCTAAAATGACAACCCCCCAAAGGCTCTCTCTCTTGATAAACTTTAGCAAACTTAGAAACCACAGGAGCAGATTTAGGAGCAAGGTTTTTTAAATACACAAGAAGGTCCCTCACCTGATGGAGAATGAAAATCAGCAAGGAGATTTCCTGAATCAGATCTACTTGAAGAGGAATTATAATCTTCAATGACAAGCCGCTCTCCTTCAGATTCAACTATGGGGATTCCTTTCCTTGCAACCAAATCACCAACCACTTTCCACACTCTTCTTCCTTCTAGTTCTGAGCTTCTTGATTCAGTGAGAAACTTCTTAGAAGAGTCCTTGATGAAGAGGGATCTCCTTCCCTCCAGTTTGACAGATTTAAACAACAAGTTTCAACTACTAAAAATGTATTAGACAACTGGTATTTTAAGATCCCAACAGCATGGAGTCACCACCAAGGATTTTCACCTTATTTGTGTAAGAAAGCACTCAAAAATATTCTGTCAAATGCATGCTATACTAAAAACTTGCAGGGATTTACAAATCATATTTTCTTCTTCTTAATTCAACCAAAAATAGTGCATCCAAATCACATAAACTGCTGGTAGATGAGGAGAGTAGGCTGAGTTTGAAGTTTTTCTTACCCAAAACATCCAGATCTGAAGTATGAAATGATATCTCAATAATATAACATCTCAAATACTTGATCAAACAAATGCTCAAACCTTTCAAGTACTTCAAAACCACCAAGAAATTGCAAGAAGTCCCCAGCAACAGCGCCACTTGGGTGTTGGTATCCAGATTTAATCTCCTTCACAACTTGAACAACATCATGAATCTACACAAGACACTCAAGGATAGATAGATGTTTTGTATGTCGTTTGTAGCTGGGGATCACACCTATCTGCTTGTTTGCATTCAAGAATTGAGGGAATGGATAGCACCTTCATAAGGGTTTTGATCTAACCCTCACTATTTTAGGTTGTGCCTATCAACCAAGCCAAGAGAACCTATATTGCAACCCTTATAGGGTAAGGAGATGAAGATATCCTTGTGTTTTGCATATGGTGTGGAGGAGGCTTTGTGAAAACATGATCAAATATCCATTATGCAAACTCAAAAGAGCTGTCACTACTAAATGATGGAAATGTTCTCAAAACAAAGCTAGAGCTGCTAAAGACATGATAAAACCCTGATCAACCTTGTGCATTTTTGTGAAAGGATTGAATTCTTTTGTGGACACACAATGCAGATGTAGGGGTATTGTAGGTAGGATGAGTTAGTTTAAAATGAAATTCTGATGAGAGACCTTGGAACAAGAGTAGCTAGAAATCATCACCTTCTTTGGGAAACCTTGCAAAAGAATTACAACACCTAAACAATAGAAATGTTTCAATGAATTTGAAGTGCTCTTTCAACCAGGATGTGTGCACAATGGATGCCCAAATCTGCACTATTCCATACAAACTTTGATATCCTACCACAAAGGCTTGAAGCAAAATATCAATAAAGCATTCAGAACCCCTTGTTAGATCATGTCCTAAGGTACACCCAAAGGTTTGTAAATACCCTCAATTTACAAGGAAGGTAAGATGGATTTAAATCTGTTTATCTCCACTCAAATGAATGCTCTTCTGAATGGAAGATTGCAGATGCCTTCAAACCCTCTACAAGAAATGAGACCATGTATGACCAATAAAGATCCCAAACACAAGATTGCAACATGAGCATGAAACACAAATTGAAAACATACTGAAATACAAGTGCATGCAAGCTTTTCCAAGAGATAAAACCAGTTAATCCAAGAATTTGATCAAATATATCAGCAAGGGAATGTTATTTAAACAATCTCAAAGCTTGTTGATGGCTTTACAGCTGAAACCAACTCAACATGATGAACATTTGATGCAAACAGGAATTAAAAATGGCTCTCAGGTAGTTTCTCCAAAAAGGAAATGGACTTCTTCCAGTTTTTTCCTGTGAAATTTCTTCTCTCTCCCTCCAAAATTCTCAACAGACCCTTAAAAATGTTTCCAAAACTACATCATATACCCTATTCCATCTTGGATCCTTGCATCCCAAGCAAAGAATATGCCAAAGGGATCAAATTTGTTACAAAACCCTATCCATTTGATGAAAAATGATATAAAACTGTGAAACAGCTTGTCAAATGCCAGAGATGCACAAATATTTTAAAATATTGCATGAACTCAGATCCTTATCCATCCCAGGGTCATGTTTTTGGCATTCCACCATGCCAGCATGCATTTTCAATCATTTTTCACCTTTTTCCCTCATCATTTTTAACTTTGCAACTTTTCATTTTTACATTTCACGTGTTTTTCACGGGATGAGAAAAATATCTCACAAAAAATACTATAGGGTGCCAAATTAACTCAAATAAATGATGCCATTGCGTTCAGAAGGCCGAAGGGATGTAGATTCATATGAAATTTCATGTGTTTTGGTGCAAAAATGATGATTCCACACTTCTTGGAGCTCCAATGGCGCCCAAAAAATGAAAATGCATAGCTGCTGTTGATTAAAATCAACTTTAAATGCTAGCCCTCCACGTGACAGATCGAAATCCTCTTCAAAAGCACCCAAATTACCTTTTGCCTTTACATAAGGTGGGACACATGTCTGAACATGATTGGGGCGGGCCCCCAATCCTTAAAAAGTGTTTTAAACCTCTTTTGAATTTTGGAAAAAAATTGAAAATTTTCCCGTGAGCCCCTGGATGCGCCACGTGTCCTCCTGTGGGCCTTTACCAAAACCACGGCCGATTTGATGCATTTTTCCACTTTTTCACAAAAAGGAAAATTTTCTCAAAATTCCCTGTGGGCCCGAACACCCGCTGTTTCTCTACCATGTGTCGATATCCCATTAGAGGTGGAGCCGACTCATCACATTTGCCTTCATTCCTCCACAAGCATCAAAAATATTTGTGGGCCCGACATCTCTCTTTTGAAATTTGAAAATGCCATGTGTCGCTGTCCTATTGGATGCAGAGCTGAAACTCCAAATTTTTCTGTGGGTTTATTTTTCTCTTTGAAATTTTTTGTTAAAATTTTGCAAAATTTTTAACTTTCTCTCCGCACTCCAAACCTCCACCAAATTTAGAACACGTGTCTTGTTTTCATTGGACGCGGTCCTATTCTTCATTTTTTACCTTTTACACCAAGGGTAAAAAGTCTCAAAAGTTTTTTTCACCCACCATTCCCATTTCTCCTCCCGGACACATGTCACCTTTCCATTGGGCGCGGGCCTCCATGTCAAAATTTTCCATGACGTTTTGAGCCAAAAAAATTTGAAATTTTTTTAAATCCACCATGGCCCATTTGATCCTACCATGCCACGTGTCGACATTCCATTGAGCATGGGCCCTCAGAGCAAAATTTAACATTAAGAACTTTTTCAAAAATGAAGAAAAAGTTTTAAGTTACCCCCCACCACCGGCTTGACCATCCTGTGACACGTGTCATTTTCCCATTGGGTGCAGGCTTGCTGACCAAATTTTTCCCCCGATACCCCAAGCCAAGAAACATCAAAATTTTCTAAGTCTTTAACCATCCGCCTGGCCCTCCTAGACATGTGTCATCATGCCATTTGCTGCGGGCCTTCGTGCAAAAATTTTAATTTTGAGAAATTTTTCAAAATGGAATAAAAATTTCCTAAGTAACTTCCGCCACTCGCTTCTCCATCTGACCAATCAAATCAGGCCATGTAAGCACATCCCTGTGGAACCACGGGGCCGCGGGGAAAATTTTTCTTCCGACATCCTTGAGCAAAAAACAATAAAATTTTCCCAACTCCCACGCTGTCTATTTGACCTCCCTGTGCCACGTGTCACCCTCCCATTGGGCGTGGGCCTTCGGGAAAAAACTTGATTTTGAGAAATTTGAAAAAATGAAGGCAAACAATTTTTAAGTGACCTCCGCCACTCGATGCTCCTTCTTTCCAATCAAATCATGCCACGTAGGCACAGTAGGCAAATGCGGGGCCACGGAGAAAATTCTCCCTTCACCAAAAATTGAAAATTTGACAAGTTATAACATTTCTTCTTACCACACCCGGCCAATGAGAGCCTACCATGTCAGCATAAACTTTACAATGATAAATTTGATGGGTAGACCATGCCCGTATGCCTGTCAAAATGAAAAAATGTAGGGGATGCTTCTGAAATTGAATTTTCTCACAAAGAAGATGGATTTTTTGGTTTTGAATCCAATGAAACATGATGTGGGGATGATTTAAGCTTGGGGAGTGAGATTTCACCCTCATAAAAATGGAATTTGATCAAACACGGGTTTCTTTCACTCTTTGGCCAAGGAAAAATAACGCAGCCCGTGCAACATGAAAAACTAGGGCACAAATAAAGGGGAAACTTGGATTTTGTTTCAAAAAGGGGTATAATAACAACATTGAGGGTAGTTTGAAAACATTCAACTAGATCAAACGAGTTACAGATCTTTAGCTCGAGCCACAAGGACGTTTTGGAGTAAAAATAGAACATGGAGAATTAGAGTAAAGTGTGCAAACCCGTAAATTACACCAACACTAGGGATCACAAGAAAGGATTCCAAATCCAGTTACACACATGTGCATACTTTAGAGAAGAGGTAGAGATGTGTAGCCACTTGGGCAAGAATGTTGTGAATAAAAGTAAAAATACTTCAGAGCAGCCTAGTACAAAGAATAAACGGAAATCTCACAGTGAGAAACTTTTTGAAACACTTATAGAAGAAAAAAATGAAAAGCATGTGGATAAAATAACTTATCCATTTGAAGATGATAAATAGCTACCTCAGGAGGTTGATCTCACGCTCCCTCCTAATCCTACCAGAATCGAGGATGCATCTAAGATGCTCATTAAGGAAACCATCAATGTTAACATTGGTTCATATGATTTACCCAGGATGATCAAGTTGGGGGCTTCGCTCTCAGCTCAGGAACATAAAACCTTTGTGGAACTCTTAAGAGAATACATTGATATTTTCACATGGACATATTCAGATATGCTCAGCTTGGATCCAGCACTAGTTGTGCACAACCTTGTTGTGCACCCAAATGCCAAGCCCATTAAACAGAAACTAAGGAAGATACATCCTACAGTTGCACTTCTTTTCAAAGAAGAATTGGAGAAACTCTTGGCTGCAGATTTTATCAAACCTATTGATTACTTAGATTGGATCTCCAATATAGTTCCAGTACAAAAGAAGCCCATTGGCATTAGGATCTGTACTGACTTCTGTGACATCAATAAAGCATGTCCTAAAGATGATTTTCCTTTTCCAAACATAGATATGATCGTAGACTCTACCGCTGGCTATGAGATGCTATCCCTAATGGATGGCTTCTCGGGGTATAATTAGATAAGGATCATAGAAGAGGATCAACACAAAACTACCTTCATCACTCCATGGGGAACCTTTTGTTACAAAGTCATGCCGTTCGGACCCAAAAATGCCGGGGCTACTTATCAGCATGCTATGATTGTCATTTTTCATGATATGATGAACGATATTATGGAAGACTATTTGGATGACATATTAGCTAAATCAAAGAGTAGAGAAGAGCACCCAGAAGTACTTAGACGTATCTTTCAGCACCTCAGGGACTACAAGGTTCGTCTTAATACTAAAAAGTACGTCTTCAGTGTATTATCAGGAAAACTCTTGGGATTTATAGTATCACAAAGAGGGATAGAAGTGGATCCTGCCAAGGTCACTACTATTATGGACATACCTCCACCCACAACTCTTAAACAACTCAGAAGTCTGCAAGGAAATATCTAGGCTATTCACCATTTTATTTCTCAGCTTGTGAATAAATGTCATCCGTTTACACATCTTTTGAAGAAAGATGTTACTTTCAAGTGGGGGCCCAAATGTCAGAAGGCATTTGCTCTGCTCAAGAAATACCTTGTAAATCCACCTGTGCTGATGCCCCCTACTCTTGGAGAGCCTTTCCTTTTATATATTTATGCTACCCAATTCGCTATTGGTGCACTGCTTGCCCAATACGACCTTGGCCATAAGGAGAGAGCTGTTTATTACCTTAGTTGTACATTGATTGCCTATGAATTGAACTATCCATAGATTGAAAAGGCCTGCTTGGTAGTAAAATTTACATTTCAAAAACTCTGCCATTACCTCATTAACAATAAAACTAAACTTATTTCCAAGGTTGACCCTCTTAAGTACCTCTTATCTAAACCCACCTTAACAAGATGAATGGATAATTGGATCATTCTTTTAAGTGAATTTGAAATAGAGTTTGTAAATCAGAAGTCCTTAAAAGGACAAGTATTGGCAAATCAGTTGGCAGAAGCACCTTTACCAGGGACAAAGCCTTTGTGTCTGGATCTCCCAGACGCATCTATGATGTATATTGAAGAATCCGCAGAATGGCAGGTCTATTTCGATGGATCATTTAATTTTCATGGATCAGGAGCATGAGTGGTGCTTATTACTCCCATAGGGGATATTATACCAAGGGAATTCTAGTTGGGGTTTCCTTGTACCAATAACATTGCGGAGTATGAAGCACTCATTTCTGGCCTCAAGCTAGCTATCACTTGGAACATCAAACAGTTGCGAGTTGTTGGAGATTCTCAGCTCATCATTAAGCAGGTCAATGATGAATACAAGGTTAAAGATGAAAAACTTATTCCCTATAAGAAGATGGTTGAATCCCTGAAGGAATATTTTTCACATGTCACATTTGAACAAAAACCCAGATCTCATAATAGATCTGCAGATGCCATGGCTACCATTGGCTCTCTCTTGCGCATCCCGCCTGAGGAGAGTAAGATGCCTTTCTTTGTGGAACACTTATAGATGTTGGCATATGATATGCCTAAATCTTGTTTAGCATGTGAGGTTGTTGGTCCCCTATCCCCATGGTATGACCCTATTTACCAATACCTACAAGATGGAACCTTCCCACCTGACATTACCCATTCAGAGAAAAAATCCCTTATCTGCTGCATTGCCCATTATACCCTCCTAGGAGGCACCCTTTATCATTGTGGCTAAGATGGGAACTTGCTTCGCTTTCTAAATGTTACTGATTTGGTTCATGCGATTAAAGAGGTACATAGTGGTATCTATGGGGCACACACTAGTGGCATGGTGCTAGCTAAGAAACTGTTAAGAGTAGGCTACTATTGGCCTACCATGGAATCCAATTGCTGTAACTTCGTGAAGAAATGTGACCCTTTTCAAAAGTATGGTAATCTCATACATGCACCAACATAGAATTTGTAGCCTATTGCAACGCCTTGGCCTTTTTCAAAGTGGGGTTTAGATCTCATAGGGAAGCTCCACCCTTCTTCATCAGATAGTCATACACACATCATAACTGCCACTGAGTATTTCACTAAATGGGTGGAGACTGTTCCTCTTACCTATGTCACCAATGTGCAAATATCCAAGTTTATCATAAATCATCTTATATGCCGTTATGGTATCCCCTCGGCCGTTGTCACTGACAATGGTAAATCTTTCAAAAACAATATGGTAAAAGACTTGTGTCAACATTTTCATATCCAACTTAAATGGTCCACCCCATATTACCCTCAGGGTAATGGGAAAGTAGAGGCTACAAACAAAACTCTTATGTGCATTATGGAGAAAATGGTTAGTAAAACTAGTCGTAGCTGGAACTTGCAAATCCATCCTACCCTCTGGGATTATCAAACCTCCATCCACACCCCTACTGGTGTGACCCCGTATTCACTTGTCTATGGCATATAAACCATCATACCTTTGGAAGTGGAGCTTCCCTCCCTGAGAATATCTCTCAGGGACTACCTTGACAAAGATGAAGACTACAGAGTTGCTCGCCTGGTAGAGTTGGAACTATTAGATGAACGGTGTATCAGAGTGCTTAATCACCTTAAAGTATAACAAAATAGAGTATTTAGATGATACAACAAACACATCATTCATAGGTAATTTTATGTAGGTGATCTCGTACTAAACGAAAATCACAAGAATACCACCAAAGACAGGGAAAAGAAAGGTAAATTTGAGGCCAATTGGATTGGCCCCTATGTGGTGACCGCTACATATGGATCAAGGGCATATAGACTTTCCTATTCAGATGGTGAAGAGCTTCTAGATCCCATGAACGACATTCACCTCAAGCACTTCTATGCTTAGGCGTGGCTGGAATATTGAGATAAGAAACTAAAAAGTAGAAAACAAAGAAAAAAAAACAAAAAATTGAAAATTTGAGAAAAAAGTAAAGAAAAATAGGTCATCTTCATGTGAAAACCACATAATTAAGGCACAGTGGGCATGTCCTTTTGTGAAAACTAGTTTCTGGCACTCAAGGAAGGTTTCTCGTACACAAGTCACTCTTACGACAGGATGAGTAACTCTTGCCACTTGCTAAATTCCGCAGTACCCTGGCTAGGTCTAGGGATCTGACCTCAAGCTCCCTTACAGAACTTGCGATTTGGTTTACTTACACTATATCTGTGTGAAGGATGTGGCCTATTTGTATATTCCCACATTGCGCTAGGGGCACATTCACATTCCACTTCATTGTACACTAACACGTGGCATTTTACCCTTTGTATATTCCTACATCACGTTGGGGGAATTCCACATTTCTTTAAAGCTTTTACATTGCTTTCAGAACATGACCCTGAAAATACAAAAACATTAGAAAATATGTCAATGCTGTCCTATAAAAACAAAGTGGTAGTTAGATTGCTTTTAGTTGTTGGTTTGTATAGTTTTGGCGTACTTAGCTTGTTGTGTTGTTTGTTCTTTGAATGATCCTTTGCTTACATTATGTTAGATCTTGTTAGGTTTAATTGTGTGTTACACTGCATTGATTGTTAGGACTGTTATGCTTGTAAAGTAATTGTTGTATATTTCTTTGATTGCTATTTGCATCTGTTGGAACTTATTTTTACTTGCTTAGATTAAAGTGTTAGATTAATCTTGTTTTTTTGCATTGTGTTGCATGTGTGTGTTGGTTTAGTTTTGTTAACTTTTGTTTGTGTATTTATTTAGCACAGTTGTTTGTTATCACATCTATCATGTATCATTTCATCACATTTATCACATCATTTACTACATCATATATACAAAACTACTAAGTATTACATCATGCATGTATGCTAAGCTAATCATCACATATTGTATCATCAATGGGGAAAAAAGGGGTTTCACATAATCAATAATCTATCCCCCCCACACCAATATCATCTAGTATCATCCCAAAATTCTAGCCATATGGAATCAAACATCACATAAATTAAAAACACATGATATCAAATACACGAGTATATCATCACTATGAAAGAAAAACATGTACATCTCTACATCTAAAAGTATATCACATACATGAAGATAAAAAATATACAACATGAACATCAATGAAACATAATTACCATGACAATATATCAATGCATGACAAGATATACAAGAGAAGTGTCCATATGGTACATGTATAACAAAAAAATCTGTGAGTGTCAAAGTCTGGTATATACAAAATGCTCTGTCCATCTGCCATATAAAAGGGGTAGGGATCAGATACTAAGTCTGCATACAGAGGTGTGGTGGTACATAACAAAAGGTATCTACATCGATCAAAGTCGTGCCTTCATCAAGAGGCATCCACAAAAGAATCAAAATAATCTATACATAGTCAAAACTCGCCTTCATAAGAGGCATATACAAATCCAATACATACATACATATCATGGCATGAGTAGGAGACTCAGCCGTAACTCTCTCCCTCACTGGGGCTGCTGAGACCATGTCCTGGAGGACAGAATAATGGAGGCTGTGATGGGCCTACCCCTGAAGAACCTGCCAACTGTGAGGAGAAGACCCTGTGTACCCCTCTGCTGTGTACTCGGCTGTGTGGCTGAGCTGTTGTACTGACCTAGCTAACCATCCATGATTTGGAGCCTCTATGGATCACATCAAGCTGGGTAATAGGGCGTCACTCACTCCTGCTGATGAAACTACCTGAGAAGTAGGCTGTCCTATAATAAAGAGCCTCACCCGTGGCCCTGATAGTGTCACATATCAAATCCTCATCTACCTGTGGCCAAGGCTGCCTATAGGGCGGCATCACACTCACCTATCAATCGACCTCTATCAAGCATCAACCTGCCTAACAGCAACTGCCTCTCGATCCCTCTCCAGCGTGACAGTATGTAAATCGACTACAGGCCTGGTCTCTCTCTATCAGATAGGTATGTCCCTCAGCCTGCACCTGATCATGCTGAACCATGATGACTATGTAACTAGGCTTTGTGCCTGGCCTAAGGCACCCAGCTAACTAAGTTCCCTGCACTGCCAACTGTGCAATCTGGCCCTACCATACGACCCTACCACTGTCCTGTGACTGAGACCTAGCCTAGTCTCTCTCGGTAGTCAAAACCTGAATACCTGTGCTCTGGCCTGATTTCTCTCTGTGGCCACCTGAAGCTGTACCACCATCGCAGCCTGTAACTATTGTTGTAGTGCAACAAAATGTCCATCACCACCTCTTGGAGCCTGAGGAGGTGGACCATACATTGGTAGAATCTACTGTAAAGGCACATATATGCCCATTGGAATGCCTACTAGAGGTAACGAACTAGCTAGGGCCTGGTGTGCCTATCTAGGTATAGGCCTAGGACCCTGTGCCTGCGCCTGTGGGGCCCTGCCTTTAACTCAATGTTATGCATTGGGGCCACACTCGTCATCTAAATTGTCATCATCAGTATCACCTCTGGCGCCATCATCGTTCCTAGGCAGCCCCACTGGGGGAGGCCTCATGCTTTCCTCATATGCTGCCCTCAGAATAGTCAGCCTGTGTGGAATCACACCATGATACCAGGGTGCGTACTCTATTGTGCACCCTGGATCTCGCACTTGCCTCAAAGGTACCCATGTAACAGGTATCACATGTGTAAAACTGGCCCAGGCTCTATCAAAGGCTATCTACAGCCCCATGTGAAAATACTCATGAGCCCTTCGTGCATACCACATATCGGGCCCCAGAACATCCTGTGTGATGCCAAACTATCGCTGACATCTTTCAACCCTATAAAACTCCTGCATATAGTTGTGGCTATCCATGATAAGGTTCTCTACTCCGGATATGGATAGCTCTCGGGCATCCTCTGATCACTAGAAATGTTGGTACGACCTCCATACCATAGCCGCTTGCTATAGGTCGTTGAGCTCTCGACGATAGGGATAGGGATCACCCCTGTAGGGCTGAACATCATCCCTGACTAGGACCCAACCCATGGTAGATGGCTCCTCTGGAGCCCGAACTCTCAGAATGCCTAAGGGGCGCCTAATAGCAATATGATCCCAAGCCCATATCATAAGGAGCCTGTCCAGGCCTACCATATTCTGATAGTAGTAGGTGATAAGATGTAGATCCCAGTAAATATGTGCCAAAATGCACTAGCCCTAGCAATAAGTCTCTCCCTGTATCAATCCAAGAATCACCCCGATTAGTCCAAGTGGAAATGAGGAACCGGTCTTGTCAGGGAGCAAAACTCCACTAAAAAATGCCATCATGTAAACTATGACATGTTCTAACTCAAGATCCTTGATGTAGCATGACAATCTCACCGTCATCCCACAACAAGGTATCGTCAGGACTCCGAACAATTGTACAATACATCCCTCTAGCACTGCCATATCACTGACGTACTGGATCGGTTGGCCAATGATGAGAACACACAGGATGTGCTAGACATCCTCCAAAGTAATGGTGATCTCCCCTGTAAGTAGCCAGAAGCATTGGCTCTCGCTATGCCATCTCTCTACTATGGCCGTAAGAAGGCCGTGGTCTAATGTAATCTGGGGCATATCAGCCACATAGGCTAACCCTGTGACATAAAAGAGGATGTCTAATATACTCCTATCCCCATCCACAAAATGTGCCTCTATCACATCGAGACGGCCGTATCTCTCCCGCGTCTAAAGTGCGGGTAATCTGCATTGCAAGATAAAAACATGTGTTAGGCACTTATCTAATCTCTAGCTATCTTTCTAAGGAAACATAGTTTGTAGATTCCTTGAGCTTACTAATTTCCCTTTTTCTTCTACAGTTCTTCTACTTATTCTCCTCTGAACTTTGCTAATTTATTGCTATAAGTGTGTTCCCTTTTCTTTCGAACAAATGTTTGCTCTCTTTTAAACCCTTCCACAGTCATGTGGATATATATCTAGAATAATCTATGGTTTGGTTGATTTGACCAAAATATGTGTGCTTGGTCATCTTCTATGTTTAACCCGTGTAATTGGGGACTGATTTGTTGTAATTTTATCGTTGTTTAGAAGACTTAGATCCTAAGATTCTGATCTATATCAGTTATTACTGTGACGAGATTGGGTTGGGGCACGATTGGCTCGAATACGTATTCCCTGGGCTCTCTAGGTCCCGTGATTGTCATACAGTGCGCGTACACATTGTCAACTAATATGCCAATAAAGTACCAATTAACTGTCTGAAGTATATCTATAACATATACATGACTTCCCCATATTTTTGACACCTGCACACAGATGTATGTGTCTATAAATCCCAATTGAAGGAGCAGCTATTTTAATACAATCTATAAATTGACGATTAATCTAATGACGTAATTTAAAACAAACAAAGATAAACCGAGTATCAGCGAACTTTCCATTTACGGTTGTAAATCTATTCTAAAGAATGAAATACTTATCTAATCTATTTGAGAGACTACTTGCCTCCTGCCTCAGAATTGAGGAAAGAATCCATAGTCTCTCCAGAAACTATCAATTGCTCACAGCTTCCTTCACAATATCGAAATTTGTAATTGCTCTGAAATAAAGTGAATTGGTCGTGACTCTATTTGATATGCTTCCGAATTTAGAACTATTGAAAGCTAGAACCTAGATTCTGCAGAATAGTGGCGAATCCGATGATGTGTGCATGATCTTCTCCACCGTGATCAGTCTGACCTCCTTGCTACCTTCGACGTGATAATCACGTGGATCCATTAAAAGCATGTAATGCTATTAATTTTCAGAAGCTAGATATTGGGCACTTTATGCTACCTTAGGATACAGACTGAATCTTAATGCGAGTAGGAGAGAGTTTAGCGCAAGAGTACAGGCAGCTTGGCTCTATTTTGCAATTCCTAGCGGTATTTCATCTTGCGACCTCCCGTCGTGAACATAAAACATTCAGAACTATGAATTACTGTTACCCTGTCTTGAAGAACATGGGGATACAACTTTAATGGCTTCCTATTGAAAACAAACTATTCTACTCCCGTTCGCCTCTGCGATGAAATATTTAACAACATCTTTGCATCAAGATGGATATGTGGCTTCCTAATAGATCAAAACAACATTTAAATAAGCATGCAATGAATTGAAACTAAGAAATATCTAAGCAAAATGAAAGTACTAAATCTATTGAAAATGACCTAAATTCAGTAGGCAGCTCATTTTGAGGCTGCCATCTGTGTCTTGAGCACAAGCCAACTCATCCTATAGCATGTTGGCATTTACACATAAGGTGAAACAACCAACTTGTGAATCACCTTAAACCACAAACAATGGCAAAACACTATTCCAGGCTGCTTAGAATCATTAATGCAAGCTCAAGGCGGCACTGAAAAGTTTCCCGGTAAACATTGAAATTTCATGTGAATGCACGTTAAAAGAGCTTTTTCATCAGACCCAATGTGTAAAGGACTCTGCCATGTCCCTTGACCAGGGTGACGGTCACGAGACTTGCCGCATCAGGCTTACCCTTGGCGGTTTATCAGTAACATAAAGAGACTTCATCTTGATAAGAAAAGATTTGGGAAAAGGGAAAAAGAAGCGTTGTGGGGGTAAGCGTGGGCATGACAGGACTGATAACGCTATTACTTGGGTTTGATTACTTCTAGTATCCTACGTTACATGTTTTTATGTTGCGACGGAGATCTGTATCATCATTGGGGCAATGTGTCACGTTGTCCCGGTAGTGCAGTACCTTGGCAATTTTCATGTCACGTATACGCTGTCTGATAGCGATGTGATGCCCAGGCCCATTATTAATAAGGATCCTGATGCAAGACCTACCATCTTTTGACGGTAGTAGGTGATTTAAGATAGTAGATCCCAATTGATTTGTGGATATCTCAGATATGCACTGGCCCCAGCAATAGGTCTCATCCTCTTCTGTATCACACTTTCCAAGTATAACTCTAAGTCTTTCCTCTCATAGGGGAATCCTGCCCCGGTCCCCATTCTTCAGGGAGTAAAAATCTCACCTTTGACGAGCGTCCATTGACTTCTTAAACCACGACCATCGATCTAGCTTGAGGGGATCCTCGATCCTAGCATCCGATTAATATCACCGTCTATCCCTTCAATGAAATATCGTCGGGACCTCGAACAGCTATATAATGTCTACTTCCATTGAAGTGCTGCTAACTATACGATCACATACTGAATAGGGGAAAATGTGGCCACTTGTAGTTTGGCCAATGCGCTATGATGCACCTAATAATCCGCTAGCATGATGGTAATCTCCCCTGTAGGCAAGCCAACGAAAGCACTGGCTCTCGCTTCGACCTATCTAACTCTGCTATGACCGTGATGACAGGCCTTTGGTCCAATGTTGATCCTGGGGCATGTCAATCATGTAGGCTAACCCTGTGACGTAATAGGAGGATATCTAACTATCCCCCTATCTCCATCCTTGGACTGCGCCTCTAGTCGCACTTCAAGGCAGCCATATCTCTGGCCTGCGTTAATGAAGTGCAGGTGGATCTGATGCTGCACCCTTCAAAAACAAGTGTCTCCAGGCACTTATCTAGCTTCTAAACTATATTTAATTAAGCTTAAAAATGGTTTGCTGAGTCCTTGAACATAGTCTAATTTCCCTTTTTACTTCCTAATTCTTCTAAGTGTATTCTCCTCTGCACTTTAGCTGCTTGTCCCACATGCTACTCAAGTGTTTTTCATTTTCTTTCGGACACATGCGTGCCCCTATATCGATGGCTACACCCATCCTCTCTCGATTTGCATACGCATTCCTAACCAATGTGTACACTACCCCCTACCTTTTATACTTTTGTATGTAGGTATACCACATAGGATGCCAATGCACCCAGTGTGACGCCTATCACGCCCCTCCCATTTACTTCATTTTGCGTATTGCGCATCCAATTTCTAGGTTAAAAATCAAAATTCCCCCCCTAGCGCCTACACACTTGGTTTGATGCGTGCACATCCCCATTTCTCATAATCCCTTCGATTTATACGCTTAGGGCTTACTAGGTTCATTACATTAAAGCTTTCAATGCATACGCCCACGTAGTTTTAATCTAGCTTAAATTTGAGTGTGTACGTGTGCACATCCCTGTACGCTAGTTTGACAAGTGTGTGCATGCATCTTCTTCCCGCCTACCTACCCTAGAAATGACCTAGAAAAGCATTAAATGCGTAATTTAAGAGAGAAGGGATAGACCACCCATGAAGGGTCCATCCGCGGGGTCGTGCTGGTACTCCTGGATCTGGTTTTCTCACCTCCGCCTTGTCGGTAACCTCTCCATTGCACTCCAGGTTCTCTCGCTGACACCTCTCGGTAAAAAATTGCAAGGGCTCTGGTACAAATGAATTGGTCGTGATTATTTTTACCCCCCCAGGGTGGGTATATTAACTTGTCGCGATGCCCCTGGGGCATGTTTTCTCCACCATAATCATTTTAATCTTCTTCTACCCACTGTGATAGTTATTTTATTATTAAAATAATTATTTTTATTAATTTACACACGCTGGGGCACTTTGTGCTACCCTGCGGACACTTCCTCTTAACCCTGGCATTGTTTACGAACCATTACAGGTGCTTTCCTCTATTTTGATTCCTCTTTTTCATCTATCTACCTCCCATCATGAACAATAATTCTCTACAATAATTATTATCACCCTATCTTTCTTTCCATAGGGGTACCCTTTTGGCTCTTTTGCGGCCTCACCTTCCCCCATTAGCCTCTGCATGTACTTTTTAGAAGATATTTGATATTTTGAATTCTTGTGGGTGATCAAAAAAATTTAAAAATTGTAAAATTGATTTAGAAATATCAAAAATAGTATAAAACTTTGAAAACGACCTAAAATCGGTAACCAACTCATTTTTCGGCTGAAATTTGTGTCTTTTGCATGGCACTTATCCTGTATCCTGTTGGCATTTTCACATGTTTTGAAACAAAATCTTGCAAATCACCTTGATCTACAATCATTTACAAAAGACCGCTACTTACTTCATCTGTACTCTGGGGCACTATTAGTTGCCTGGTACTGTTTCATCATGCACGTTGCTTTTTCATCAGACCCAAGTATCCTCCATCATGTCCCTTGCACGTGCATATTGCTTGGGGCATCATTCTTACCCTTTTCATTTATCAGAACATTTGGGACTTCAGCTTGATAACAAAATATTTGTGCAACCTTCTTGAACATTGTTGGTTTAAGTGTGTGTGACTGTACTTATTTCTCTGTTACATGAATTTTTACTTCTCGTATTGCATTACATGTTTGTATGTTGCGCGGAGTTGGAATTTTAGCAATAGACAGTTGTTTTGTATCTTGGCTTTTCATGTCACTATACACTTCTGTTGTATGCTCACATTTTTAATAAGGACCATTGAGGAGGTCTCTAAGAAAAATGATGATTTAAAAATTGAATACAATTGATTTGTGGATAACTCAATATCTCTTTTCTTGTTTCTCATCCTCTTCTCTTTGCACTTTCCTTTTACCCCTAATCTTCCCTCTCATCGAGGCATCCTGCCCCTTCCCCATTCTTCTATCTATATCTCACCTTTTTCGAGCGTCAATCGACTTCTTTCATCACCCCATTGACACTCGAGGGGGCATCCTTCATCCTTCATCCTATTAATTTTTCTTCTATCCCTTCAAAAATTTTCTTCTATTTTATATTTGTCTACTTTTTTCGAAGTGATGTAACTTACATCACCTCAAAGAGGGGCAAATGTAGAAAGCTTTAGTTTGGCCAATGCACTATTGTGACTAATATCATGCTAGTTGTGCTTCTCCCTACAAACCGACGATTCACCGCCAGTGCGATCTATCTAACTCTCTTCCTACGACATCCCTTTTTTCGTTTTTCCTCTTGAAAACCATTTAAACAAGCTATAATAGCTTCGTTCTAACTATATTAGCTTCTTACTTTCTTCTAGTCCACTTCTACCACCTTCCTGGCCCCTCAATCCATTCCGTTGGATTGATCTGACCTTTCAAAACTCTTTCCAAACCCTAATCACCTCCTAAACATGGTTTGTCTCTCCTTAAACCTAGTCAAAGTAAGCTTTGACTTGCTAAAAGTGTTTTTTGGAATTTAGTGTTTGTCCCACATGCACTCAAGTTTTCCCTTTTTCCCAAATGGAAAACTATATATAGGGCTAGGCCCCCTCTCTCATTTTCAAGAATTCCTTCCTTCTTCCTAAGCATAGATTATAGTATTTTGCATCTAGGTTCTAGATTTCATTTCTAAGTTTAGATATTGAGCTATTTACTTCATTTTTTGTATTGTTAATCCAATTTAGAGGGCACAAGAGAAGAACCATGGGCTCAAAAGCCTATAATGGGGAGATCTATTTCTCTTAATCACTAAAACTGATTGCTTAGGGCTTACTAGGTTCATTATTTTAAAGCTTTCAAAGAATAGAGGTAGTTTTAACTAGCTTAAATTTGAGTGTTTACTTCATAATGTATGCTAGTTAGAAAATATTGCTCATTTCTTATCGGATGGTCCATTGATTTGTTGCTTGAAGCCTTTGGGGATTCTTTAGGAATTCTTACCCCAAAATTCATGGCTTTCACAACTTTTCTTTGAACACAAGTGCCATACTGACACTTGGCATTCTCTGCTTATACCTTTGTACTTAGCCAATTTTGAAGCCTTTTCTTTCTACTTGTGTACAATTATTCTTTTTCCTAGGTTAGATTGAAAGCAAGAAACTACCACCTAAAATAGTTCCCTAACCTAGCTAGAAACAAGAAGAGAGTACCATCAAGATGAAGAAATGAACAAGGCCTACATTAGCATCATAACTTTGAAATAATGAAATCAAACATAATGCAAATCAAGAACTCTATTCTTCTAATTGCCTAATTAAATCAAGTGGACCTATGTAGTCCAATGGCAATCAACAATATTGCTTGCTTTGATCCTTTAAGGATGCTTGGGTGTGAGGCCTAGCTCTTCAAGATGGATGGTGGAAGGGCTTGAGAATGGCAAAAGGATTTTAGTGCAAGACTATGTGCTTTCCTTTGCTTTCTCAAGGGAATTAGGTGTAGGTATAAAGGTAGAAGGAGGGCTCCTTATATAGCCCAATGGATAGAGGAAGCACTTCATCCCTTTGCATGTGGGATAAAGGTAAAACATGATTAGGAATGGATAAGGTTGCTTTATTAAAGGTAACCTTACTTTAGAAGGGTTTAATTTATGTTTAGCAAGTCATGGGAGTTGGGGGGTGTTTTAATTAATCAAAGGTGATTAACTAATAGGTAGGTGTAAGCTTATAGAAGCCAATTAGAGGAATATTAGTACGATTTAGGCTATTATGAGGGGATTAAATCAATTAAATATTGATTTACTAGTTAAATGAAGGGGAAGACTAATTAATTAATAATAATTAATTAATCTAGATAGAAGAGGTGATTTAATTAATGGAAGGTCATTAATTAGGTTGTTAGTTGGATAGGTGACTTAATCAATTAGCGTATTGTAATTAATTAACGACAACAAGAGGGAATATGAGCTTTTGACGATATGTCATCAATTTGTGAGAAAGGGGATAATTAGCGCAATTTAAGTATTTAAATTGCTTGGGCGTAATTATAGGTGTCTACATTTGCCCCTCTTTGGGGTGGTGTAAGTGACACCACTTCAAAGATAGTAGATGGAAGAAAATTTTGAAGGGATAGAAGAAAAATTAGTAGGAGAGAGAGATGCCCCCTCGAGTGTTGATGGGGTGATGAAAGAAGCTGATCGACGATCAAAAAAGATGAGAGATAGGCAGAAGAATGGGGAAGAGGCAGGATGCCCCTGTGAGAGAGAAAATTAGGGGTGAAAGGGAAGTGATGGAGAAGAAATATGGAGGAGGGGAGGGAAGAGCTTAGCCTCTAGCCACTGTTTATTGGAACAATTTTGATGTCATCATATTGCCACAAGAGCTACGTCATCGGTCCTTATGAAAAATATAAGCATACGACAACGGTAGAATGACATGAAAAGCCATACTATGAACAATTGTCCATTGCTGAAAATACCAACTCCACGCAACATACAATAATGCAATGCAATACGAGAAGGAAACAAGCTCATTTAACAGGGAAAACAAGTACGAATGCACATATCCAACCCAACAATGGTCAAGACAGTTGTACAAATGTTTTTGTTATCAGTGCTGAAGAGATCCACAAGTTTGTGATTGACGACAAGGGTTAAAAATGATGCCCCGAGAAAGGATACATGCAAGGGGAAATGACAATGGACATGGGGTCCATGAAAAGTGTTTGTGTGCAACGAAATAGCACCAGGCAACAAAAGTGCCCCAGAGTACAGACGAAGCAAACAGCTAGCTTTGTGAATGGTTGTGAATTCGGTGATCGCATGAGTCATATTAATTGGGGAAGATGTGAGACAAACCAATAGGATATGGAGAAAATACCATGCGCAAGACACAAGTTTCAGCCGTAATAAGCAAGTTACCATTTTTGTAGGGTTTTTTACTTTTTAGGATTTTTTTTTGAAAAATTTTGCCCTGTTTTTGGATTTTTGACATATATATTGTTTTTATTGTTTTTGCTTTCCAAATTGTGGTGAACAGTAGAAGAAAATAGAAGAAGAAAGCGAAGGGCCTAGGGGCAACAGAAAGTGCCCTAGGTGGAAGAAAGAAGAAACAAATGACAAATAATGTCCTTGTTTAGTGGAAAAATTAAGAAAAAATAATTATTTGAAAAATAATTATTTACGAGAGTGTGAAGAAGAATAAAAATCGTCAGGGAGCAATAAAATTGTCTGAGGGAGAAGAAAGGGGTATCAGACAGCAAAAAATGCCCCAATACGGTGAAAAATAAGAGAAAAATAATTATTTAATAAAAATAATTATTCCACAGTGAACAGAGGAGAAAATGGTGATCGAAATGGGCCTCCCGGCCCTCCTGACGGTGAAAAATGGGTTAATATACCCCACCAGGGGGGTAAAAACATCACGACCAATTCATTTTAACCGAGTTGTTTAGAAAATTTACCGTGAGGCTCTGATACTGAGGAGAACCATGGTGATCACACGAGACTGATTGAGGCGCACAGATGCAGTCCGAGGGTACCAGTGACACGCAGACGATGGCCCCTTTGTGAGTATCAAACCCTAGCCTAGTGATTTTAGTCATTAATGCATTAAATTAGGCCTTTAGTCCTAGGAAATTACGTTGGCACACCTGCATGCAGGCGCAAGCATGTTGGATAGGGGACGCAAGTGCCTTTTTGGGGGGCACAGTGTCCTTTTGGGGGCGCATGTGCCAAAACACATACGTGCGCACATGTAGGCACAGAAAACACACACCCACATGCGCGTGCACACACAAACACATGTGTGCACACGCGCACACATGGAAATGGGGTGCACATAGCGAAAGGCATGGCGTAGGCATGAAAAGGTGGGCACACACACACAGGAGCATATGCGTGCAAGCGCAAGCACCAAATGCATGATGCACATGCCAAAAAGGGCGCGCAGGCACTAGAAAGAGGGCTGCAAGCACCAAAAGACACACGCCCAAGCAAGTGCAAGCACCAAAAATGTGGTGCACATGCCCAAAAGGGCGTGCAGGTGCCCTAGACAGGCAGAGAAAAGATGGGAAAGTGTCAAAAACATGACACTTAGAAGAATTTTTAGGATTTTTGGGTTAACCCTAAAAGGGGAGATAGATTTTTAGAAGAAATGTTAGGAACTGACTAGCGATCGTGTTATTTTACAGAGATGATTACCAGTGTTACAGACGTAGGAGCAACATACCCAGATAGCCAAGCTAGAGGGTAGTATGTGCTGGCGTGACTGGCGAGCCATGGTGATACTTCTCGAGGTGGTAGGGCTAGGCCCCATGTCTCAGATGCCTTCTATCATACTGGATCACGGCCTATTGACTGCACTAGCCAAGCGATGGCATAGTGAGATTCAGTGCTTCAGACTGCCGACAGGAGAGATGACCATCACCATCGAGGATGTATGGCAGATTATTCATGTGCCGATGATGGGCACCTTGATTGAGTACAGTTCTGATGCAGGGCTGATTAGAGCAGCTTGCAGTGCCCTTTTTGGTGTTGATGATATACTACACGATGGGATGACCATAGCATTACATGAGTGCATCTCCGACCCCACATTGCATCGGGGGCCTCTCTATATCATGTCTCTTATCAGTGGGTTCTTACTCACTGATAAGACAGGGACCTCATTCCCGAGAGGACTATTGCCCTTGGTTCATGGCATCTATAGCGGTGAGAGATATTACTGGGGGTAGTGCATACTGGCCCACCTATACTGGGATTTACACTTGATCACATACCATGGTCAGAAGACCGTGGGTCTAGCCTCCTTATTACAGATATGGTCATGGGATCATATTGCAATCAGATGCCCCGTGGGCCCTTTTCATGTCTCGAGATCCTGAGGAGCCATCGTATATGGCATGGGTAGCAGATGGTGGGGATGTACGTGGCCATCTTGGCGGCCTATTCAGATATAGGTGAGAGTTTGATGAGCTGGTAGAGATAGATGTCATCTGGCGACCATATAGGCATTTCCAGTGGCCAGAGGATGCCACAGAGCTCAGTGTGTGCCTGGTGGAGCATTTTATTATTGGCAGCCGCAGTTATATTATGGAGCTGTATCGAGTAGACAGGTGCCAGTGGCAGCTTGGCAGGGTACAGGGGGTCCCCCAGCCAGATATCTGGCATGCACATAGGGATTCAGAGAGGTAAACCATGGGGCCTCGCATACTAGTGGCCTGAGCTAGGGCGAGTTTCATGTAGGTGGTCCCATAGGTATGGGACCCAGTACGATAGGTGAGAGATCCAGGGACCACAACTGACTATGCAGCTTGGTATGCTACAGTGTTACCTTGGTGTCTCACCATTCCAGAGGAGGCTTGGGCAGTAGGCATTCACCCACCTGTAGAGATATGGCATGGTGTAGAGCGCAGGGTGAGAGTAGTGGCACAGGGGCCAGACCCAGAGGATCCTTTCGATGGTATTCCACATGATGGGTAGGGTGCCTCATAGGCATAGGGACCAAGGCCATAGGGCCCAGTACAGGTAGCAGTGCAGCCATCCAGAGGCAGGGTCCTAGAGTAGGGACAGTCATCCAGAGCACCTCAGGGACCAGTTCCTGAGGCACACATAGCCTCCCAGCCAGTGGCACAGATAGCCATAGTACAACAGCAGTTACAACAGGTCATAGCCGAGAGAGACGTGGCCAGAGTGGAGAGAGATGAGGCTCGAGGTTGGTGTGTGACTACCATAGCAGAGTGTGATGAGGCCCGAGCTCACATTGTTACCTTACTTTCAGAGTGGGATCAGGCTCGGGCCCAGGCTGGCCCAGGAGATGATAGAGTGGCATGGCAGAGCCAAATTCAGGAGATAGTGACATAGGGGGCTCAGATATTGAGCCTTCTTCATCAGTCCTAGTCACAGGTGTGGATGGTTGTCACACAGAGAGATCATGTATATGCACAATCACATGAACTCCTTGCATAAAAGGACCATGCCTGCGCCAAACTGTAGACTGTTACTACAGAGGGAGACCAAGAGGTTACTTCCTCTAGATAGGCCGAGGAAGACTTGGGCTGAGTGATAGGTGAGTGAGATACTACCCTTTAGGTAGCGCTCACCTCCAGAGATGCCGACCTGATACGTGATGCCACCAGGCTTGGTGGTGAGGCCTTATTTTACAAGACTACCTATTACAGGGTAGTTCCTCTAGAGTAGTGAGTAGCACTACCATGACAGTCAGGGTCGAGTGCATCAGGCTCTCGATCACGGAGATTAGGCTAGTCCACTAGATCAGTGAGATAGCCCATTCCAGAGCAGCCGGTTGGACCAGCGCCATCGCAACCTCTAGTGTTCTGTTGACCAGATGACATATCTGGGAGCCCTGATGAGGGCGAGAGCTATGGTTGAGATCTGCATTTTTGTTGTACAGATTATTTGTATGTATGCCTCTTATAAAGGCTGATTTATTTTTGATACATGCCCCTTTTTGGTGGCATTATGTATCGATGATGCCTCATGATTGAGTAGGATTGGATTGTATTCTTGTACATGCCCCTTTTTGATGTAGCATTTTGTACGCCTCAGCTAAATGCATGTATTGATATTGAGTACTGATCTGGACATTTTGTTGATACATTTGTATATGACACACATGTATGTGATGTGAGGCATCTTTGGGTTCAGATACTCATGTTAATGAATGATGCAGTTTATTGATTATAGAGTCACTGATGCATGTGATCGAAGGGCATAATTGATACAGATGTAAAATACCCTTTTCAGAATGTAACTATATGAGGATTCTCATTGCATGTGTGCATGCTTTGATTACACTTATGGATTGTATGAGATGTTATCTAATTTTTTACTTTGTATGTATCCTGATTTCGATACATAGAGTTATTTCTGACCAAGTGGGATAATTTTATGATGTAAAATACCCTTTTCAGAAATTACTCTATGTTGATTCTCATTGCATGTTGTGTGTTTTGATTCAGCACTTATGGATGCGTTATGATGTTATCTGATTTTGTACTTTGTATGTATCTAATTTTGATGTTTGATGTATACATGTGCTATGGATGTTAGATGATAGATCCTTAGATGATATCAAATGCATTTCTCATGTGTTATTGTAGATGTATATGGACAGGATGATATGATGATATTGGTGTGGGGGGGGGATAGATTTTTTATCATGCGCAACCCCTCTTGCCCCCATTGATGATACGATATGTGATGATTAGCTTAGCCTACATGCATGATGTAAAACTTAGCATTTTGTTTATATATGATGTATAGATGATGTTAGATGTGATGATAATGATGGTAATGTGATGTGAATGATAACAAAACAATGCACATGCAATAAACACAACCAAATGCTAACAAAGAACACCAGGAAATAATACAATACACCATGATTCACCATGCTTTTATTAACCTGTAACAAACACAACCAAATGCTTAAGAAAGAACATAATGAATTAACACATTACATCATGATTTCCCAAGATTCACTAGCATGCAAAAACATACCGCAATATGCACAAGCAAGAATAAATCTAATCTAAGCAAGAAAAGATGAATCCTAACAAAGTATGCCCAAGCAACAAACAACCCAAAAAGAAGAAACACAAAAATAACTATACAAGCAACAAGCAAAGTAAGAAACAAGACAATGCAAGTAAATGTTTTTTTTGTAAGATTTGTTGTCATGTAACAATTTTCTATTGTTTAGGTTTTTGTGAAACAATTTTCTATTGTTTTGATTTTTGTGAAACAATTTTCTATTGTTTTTGGTGTTTTCTAATGGTTTTCCAGAGCTATGTGTAGGTAACCAAGAAAGCGTGGATGCCCCCAGCGTTAGATGGGGAATATACAAGGGCAGAAGCCACATGCTTATGAACAAGAAGGTGAAGTCGTTGAGTTGCCCCCAGCGTAAGATGGGAAATAAGTGAAAGACCATACCCCTCATAGATGAATAAAAGAAGGAAAAGATAGATCAAGGCTTGCCAGGATGGGGTGAATGGGAAATCTCGAAGGAAGAACCAAGTCTAGGCCAAAGAAAAATACCCTCTAGATGTAGGATGCTTGTGAACAACGAATCCTCCTTAGGCGCCGGAAACCATTTTTCACCCAAGGACTTGTCCAAAGTGCCACAATTGCGTGGTTTTCACTAGTGGATGACCTGTTTTCTCTTTTTCTTTTTCTGATATTTTTGATATTTTGATTTTTTTTATTTTTTTATTTTTAACTTCCTTGTGCCATGTTTAAGCATAGAACCGCTTAAGATGCATGGCATTCATGGGCTCCTAGAGCTCATCACCATTGGGGTGAGCCAGTTTGTATGCCCCTGTGCCATACTTGGTGACTATAACATAGGGTCCCAACCAATGTGGTTTGAACTTCCCTTTCTTTTCTCGTTCTGCTCTGGTGTTGAACTGGTTCTCCTTCATGACTAAATCACCAACCTCAAACTGATGAGGGATGATTCTCTTGTTGTAGTTTCTGGAGACTCTATGTTGATACACTTTCAGGTGATTAAGAGCGCAAATGCGCCTCTCATCTAGGAGCTCTAACTCAGTCAGTCTTGCCACTCGATAATCCTCATCCTTATCCAGATAGTCCCGAAGAGAAATTCTCAGGGATGGAAGTTTGATCTCTAAAGGGATGATAGATTCTATCCCGAACACTAGGGAATATGGTGTCACACCCATAGGAGTGTGAATGGATGTTCAGTAAGCCCAAAGGGCTGGATGGATTTGTAGGTGCCAGTTTTGACCTATTTTGCTGACCATCTTCTCCATTATCCTTACCAAAGTCTTGTTTGTTGCCTCAGCCTATCCATTACCCTGAGGGTAATATGGCATGGACCATTTTAACCTGATTTGGAACCGTTGGCAAAGACCTTTCATAGTTTTGTTCTTAAATGACTTCCCATTATCTGTAACAATGGCTGTAGGAATACCATATCGACAAATAATGTGATTCATGATAAATTTAGAAATCTGGGCTCCTGTGACATAGGTTAAAGGGACAACCTCCACCCATTTTGTAAAGTACTTTGTAGCTGTGATGATATGTGTATGACCATCAGATGAGGTAGGAGTAAGTTTTCCTATTAAATCAAGTCCCCACTTGGAGAATGGCCATGGGGTAGTGATAGGTTGCAATGGTTGCAACGGAGCATGAATGAAATTTCCATACTTTTGGCAAAGTACACATTTTCTGACATAATTGCAACAATCAGTTTCCATGGTAGGCCAATAGTAACCTACTCTCAACAATTTCTTAGCCAAGACCATTCCATTTGTATGTGCTCCGCACACCCCTTCATGCACTTCTTTGATTGCCTGGATTGACTCCGTCACATCCAGAAAATGTAATAGATTCCCATCGTAGCCATGACGATAAAATGTACCTCCTAAAAGGGTGTAATGGGCTACCTGACGAATCAGAATTTGCTTTTCAGAATGGGAGATATCGAGAGGGAATGTTTTTTCCTTAAGATAGGTGAAGATGGGTTCGTACCATGGGGAATTAGGACCAACAATCTCACAAGCTAGGAAAGATTCTGGCATGTCATACGCAGGCTAGCGTAGATTTTCTAAAAAGAAAGACATGTCATTATTCCCAGTGGAATACGAAGCATAGACCCCACCATTGCCATGGCATCTACTGATCTGTTCTGTGCTCTTGGGATTTGTTCAAAGGTAATGCACACAAAGTACTCCTTTAGAGTTTCTACTAACTTTTTGTAAGGTATGAGCTTGTCATCCTTAACCTTGTATTCATCATTAACTTGTTTGATAATTAACTGTGAATCACCTACAACCTTGACATGATGAACATTCCACTTGATGGCTAGCTTCATTCCTACAATAAGTGCCTCATATTCTGTAATGTTGTTTGTGCAAGGGAAGCCCAGGTGAAAATCCTATGGTATAGGATTGCCAGAAGGAGTAATAAGGACCACTCCTGCACCTGAACCATGAAACGTAAAGGATCCATCAAAATGTATCTGCCATATGACAGATTCTTCAATGTAGAGCAAGGAGGCATCTGACAGATCTAGATTCAAAGGTTTTGTGCTTTGCAAAGGTGCTTCCGCTAGCTGATCTGCAAGTACTTGTCCTTTAACCAATTTTTGATGGAAAAATTCTATGTCAAAATCACTGAGTAGAATGATCCAATTAGCCATTCTACCTGTGAGGGCGGGTTTGGACAATAAATACTTGAGTGGGTCAACCTTGGATATTAGCTTGGTCTTAGTATTCAACAGGTAATGGTGAAGTTTTTGAAAAGTAAAAACAATGGCCAAGCAAGCCTTTTCAATTTGAGGATAATTGAGCTCATAGGCGATGAGGGTGTGACTCAGATAGTACACCACTTTCTCCTTATGACCAAGGTCGTATTGGGAAAGCAGCGCACCAATAACAAATTATGTAGCGTAAATATAGAGCAAGAGTGGTTCTCCAGGAGTGGGAGGCATGAGGACAGGTGGATTAGCCAAGTACTATTTAAGCAAAGCAAAGGCTTGTTGTTGCTCAAGTCCCTAGATGAAATCAGTGACATCCTTTTTAAGCAAGTGGGTGAATGAGTGACATTTATCTGCAAGTTGGGAGATGAAGTGGTGAATGGCTTGAATTTTCCCCTGTAAGCTGTGCGCAGTTGCTTGATATTCTCAGGTGGAGGCATTTCAGTAATAACAGACACTTTAGTAGGGTCTACCTCAATACCTCATCTTGACACAATGAAGCCCAATAGTTTCCCTGATAGCACACCGAAGACACACTTCTTTGGATTCATCCTGACTGTGTACTTACGCAAGCGTTCAAAGATACACCGTAAAATGACAGGGTGATCCTCTCTTGTTTTAGAAGTTCCCAGGATGTCATCCACGTAGTCCTCCATGATATCATGAATCATATCATGAAAAATTACTATCATTTCCCATTGATAGGTAGCTCCTACATTTTTAAGGCCAAATGGCATTACCTGATAGCAGAATGTGCCCCAAGGAGTCATAAAAGCTGTTTTGTGTTGTTTTTCTTCAGCTATCTTGATTTGATTATATCCTGAAAATCCATCCATGAGTGATAGCATCTCATACCCTGCTGTTGAGTCAACAATCATGTCAATGTTGGGCAGTGGAAAATCATCTTTAGGGAAAAATTTATTGATGTCCCTAAAATCCATGCAGATTCAGATACCGATAGGTTTTTTCTAGACAGGAACAATGTTTGATATCCATTCAGAATAATCAATTGGCCTGATGAATCCCGCTACAAGCAATCTTTCCAACTCTTCTTTAACCAACAGGGCCACTCTTAGGTGCATCTTTCGGAGCTTCTGTTTGATAAGCTTAGCATTTGCGTGCATGACTAGGTTGTGCACGACCAAAGTAGGATCTAAGCCAGGCATTTCTTTGTAAGACCATGCAAACACATCAATAAACTCTCACATCCACATAGTGAATGTCTTTTGTTCTCTAGCCGAGAGTGATGCTCCCAATTTTACTATCTTGGGATCCTCTTCTGTACCAATATTGACATCAATGGTTTCTTCGACTAGTAATTTTGATAAGTCCTCCATACGCATAGGATCAGGAGGTAGGTTGAGATCTTCATCCAAGGATGTCTCCACAAGATTTTCATCCTTGGCGTGGTCACTTTGTTTGTCCTTTGATTTTCTTATTTGTTTGTCAACCAGTGCCTCAAAGAGGTTTTCACTGTGCGACTTGGACTTTGATTTTTTCTGAGGCTTTACTTTAGAACTTTTGCCCTCACTTTTCTTTAAGTTTTGCTGACCATGAAGTTCAGCCTCCTCACCAAAGTAGGCACAGGTATCTAAGTCGATAAAGAAACCTTTCTTGTGATCTCCAATGGGAATTGTATCCCTTATGCCCATGAACTCTACGATAGCTTTGTCATTCTCAAATAAATCTAGCGGCATGTGACGTTGTTGGTCCCATTCAACAAGGGAAGGGTATACAAGGTCAAGGGTTGATTTCATGGGGGTTATGGTTAGGAAAGCGTTGTTCATGAAAAGGTTTGTGGAGGCCAGATCCTCATATTGGCTACAATGGGAATCCATATCACTGTCTAGATAGTTAGAGCTATCCTCATGCTCAAAACAAGTAGCATCTTGATCATTAGGGTGTGCTCCATAAGGGTGAATCCCAATGCCATATCTTTCTATTTTGAAATGTGGAAGAGGGACTGGTTCTCTTTGTCCTTGTTCGTTTCTCCCACATCCTAGGCCTTTGTAGCCCATGGATTACATCATTTTACTAGATTTTTCATATTCCAGTGTTTGATAACAAGATGGCTGAGTATTCTCCTGGACCTAAGTTATAGGTGGATCAAGAAATTTTTCCTCAGCTAACAAGCCTCCAGATAAGAATGAACCAATAGTGTGTTCCTCTCTAGGTCTTCTAAAGTAGTAATTGGGTCGACCTCTAGTCTTGGGCGACAATGAAAGGTATGAAACCAAGAGTGCTTGTTGTACAGTATACTCCCCATAGCCATATTCAATTATTTTCATCTCCCATGAATCAAATGGAGATGTTGAAGTAGATGTGCCATGAGCGCAAGAACTAAGAGAATTTGAATCCACCTGGAATTCCATGGCCTCAGACTAGAGAGGGACAACTATATCTGCAGAGGGGCATGCATATGTACCCTTTTGTGTAAAGCTATTGAGAGCTCTACAATGAGCAAAGGGCTCTGGGTATGTCCCTCATGCTTCAACTTAATGCATTGATGAAATGTTGATGGCATGACCTACATGGCATGAATCCATGGTCGGCCTAGAAGCATGTTATATGGAAGTTCCAAGTCTAGGACATGAAATTTTGTCTGATGGCAGGTGGGACCCACCTCTATGGGAAGCATGATGGTTCCTGCTGACTCCCTTTCTACATTTTCATAAGCAGTGATAGTGATAATATGGGACTCAAGATCTTCCTCCATATGTCCTAACTGTTTGACCAACTTGAGTGTGCAAATGTTCAACCCAGATCTGTTATCCACAAGCACCTGTTTGATCTTCTTGGGGGTGACAACTACCTCAATGTATAAGGGAAGATTATGTGTTGGATTCTTAGTAGGGATCTCCCTATGGTTGAAAGTGAGATGTTCACTTGGTGCGATGTTTGCCACTGCGGCTTGAAGGTGTGTAGGATCGATTTCTAAAGGCACTCCCAACCCCTGAAGAGTTTGGTATAGAATGTCTTTATGCACATTGGATATCTTGAGAAGATCTAAGATCAAAATCTTAGTAGATGTGATTTCAAGTTGTTCTAAAAGGTTATATTTATGGGTTTACGGGGTCGACGGAGAGGGTTCCAGAATCATGAGGCGAGCACACCTTGTTACCGCAGTGCAGTGCTTTCCCTTGATCCGGATGGTATTGACACAGTCAGTAGGAGAGAGAATACACCCAATAAGTGAATCATAATGATTGTTGTATCTTTTGGTGTACAAGTAATTCATGACTTTATAAGTTTGGGATGACTCTCCCTAATCCAGCTTTGAATTTTTTGACTTATCATGCTTGGGGAATGGTTCCTTATATATCCCCATTTTCTCGTTAGGTGTTTGTGTTTTGCCTGGGTTATCCACCTCTATCTCACCATTGTCAATGAGGTCATGAATATAATGATGAATTTACAAACATTTTTCTATCTTATGTCCTTTGACGCGATGCATTTCGCAATATTCATGCTCTTTGTACCATGAAGGTTTTGGAGCATTGTCGTCAAATGGTTGCATTGTAGGATAATTCATCATGTAGGCCGCATCCAATTGTTTTAGAATAAATGACAAAGGTTCATTAAGAGAGGTGAACGTTCTTCACTTTGGTGGTGGTTGAATTGGGCCCTTGGTCAGTTTAAAAGGTTGACCAGTTCAGACTATTTGAATGGGTTTGGAATCAGTGATTCTGTCTCCCACCACATTTTTATTTTTTTTAAAGATCTTCGGCTTTTTCGTGGGTTTGACATTTTCTCTAGATTGAGTTTTGAGGGTTCCTTTGGCCATGAGATCTTTTTCTATCTGAATCTCTTTCTCGATAACCTCCTCAAAAGTGTGAACACAATGCATTTGGAGGTGGAAAGCTATATCCGGGTTGAGATTGGGAACAAAAATACTAACCAGCTATTTTTTAGGGAAAGTGCAAGGGAAGCAACTAGCTATCCCTCTCCACCGTTGGAGGAAGCTAGGAAAAATCTCATTAGGGCATTGCTTGGCACCGCATAAGTCTACCATGGTGACATCACTCTCTATGTTATACGAGAAGTGACACACAAATCTTTCTACCAATTCTAGCTAGGTGAAAATTGATCCTTATGGTAAGCGTGTAAACCACTCCAAGACTTGACCCCCGAGACTCTTGGGAAAAAGTCTGATGAGGTAGTTGTCACTATAAGATACCTCTTGACATGCCATGTAGAAATATTTAACATGATCCTGTGGATCTCTTTTCCCTTTATATTTGTCAAACTTTGGCATATCAAATTTCTAAGGAAAGGGTTGAAGGGTCATTGTCTTGTCAAAAGGATAGGGACATAATTATTCATATTGATATTTCCTAATGCTCCCTATATTTCTCTCTTGTAATCTTGCGAGCGTCACTTTCATAGACTGCAATTCTTGTGCGAGTAATTGCTCTTTAATGGGAGAAGTGGGGATGTATACACGATGATGCCCTATGTCTTCTTCTCCTTGGTTTTCTCAATGGAGTTCATTGATCTTAACCTTAGGATTCAACTTTTGAACATTCTTGTTTGCGTCTTTTTGTACATGGGAGGTAAGCAAAGCTAGTTTTCAGCTTAGGTTACTGATTTGTTATTGGATTGTGGCTTCTTCTTCTAAAGGTTCCTCCTCCTCGTATTGTGGAGGTTCTTCACCCGTCTCATGTTCTATCTTGTTTCTTCGTGGCACTTTGATAAAGGGTATTCTATGCCCCACCACTTTATCATTCCCTGCGTAAGAGGTAGAAGCATTTCTATGTGTTAAAATGTCTTCCATATTGATAAGGGGACATTCTTCCTCAGTAGCATCATTCATAGGTGGTATTGTTTCATTTTCAGTGGGAAATTTAGCCCCTAATTCTATGACCTATGACAACACTCTATCTTTGTTTTTGAGAAGAAACTCATCTAGCAAAGTGGGGTCAAAATTGAATCCTGCATGTGGTGATTCTAATTCATTTCCACTATGATCTACCATCTCTTTGGTTTCTTTTTCCACAGAAAACAGTGGTCCTAGATCATGTCTAATGAAGGGGTTTGACCCTTATATTTTAGAGGTTTCCAAAGCTTACACTTTTTGTTCCTCGTATGTCTGTTTCTTTAATCCTAGACGTGTTTTAGGAGCCATGTTTTCATGATATTTTCACTAAGGTAAGTTGTAAATGTGTTCAAAGCTTAGTGACCACCCCTAAGTGAGATGCAAGATGTATTCATTAAGAGTATGAATAAGTCAACAATGTGAGAATACCAATGTGATAGAGTGAGAAATCACCAGTGACACAAGCGGTTGGTATCGAAACCTGTTTAAATGAAGCACCTCCTAGACTACGTCCCAAAAAGTAGTTTCGTGTCGCAAGATGATTAAAAATATATTTTCACTTATGCCAAGTTCAAGGGAATGAACAAAATGTAAGTAAATACAAGAATTCAATGTGACCTCCTAATCAAGATATACTATGAGTGAGCTCAAACTCGATTAAGACCTATATCTCAAAAAGTTCCAATTACAATTCGTGAATGACACAACAATATCATCAAGATATGTAAACCCACTTTGTGAGAAAGTAAGGTATTGATATCAATGTGTTATTGATACAACACACACAAATGGTAACACCTAACACTCTTTGAAATTGGGGTAATAATAGAACCGAACTAAAAATCTCAAAGTATAGCTAGGAATAGTTAAAAATGTGTGTAGCGTAACCTTACAATATATATATTTATGTCGAGTTTACAAGAAACAAGATGTAAACATCAAAATTTTAGTGATACGATACAAACAAGCTAACTCTTCTAAGGAAGTCCACGGTGATGAACCACACCTAACTACAATGATGATCTTGACATGGGTATTGAGATCACAATGGCTACCAATGATGTGAATACGCCTCCACACACTTTAGACGTTTAACTTACCCAGTCGCAAACATGGATGGGTGTAAACAGATATAAAAGTGATAGAAACAGTTGATTGGTAACACACAAGTAGTCACCCTTCTTTTGATCAACAAAGTTTCAAAAGAATTTGAATGAAGCAAATCAAAAATAGGATGAAAAATGTTGGCTTCACTTCGGCAGAGTTTCACCTCACCCTAAGGCAAGTAAAAACTAGGTGAAAGTAGCGCGTCACACATTTCACAATGAAAATATGGTTCACAACTCAACACTATTTTAGAATGGTCAAAGTGGGCTCCTAGCCAAAGTAAATCTTCCTAGGTGGTTCTCTTGTCCTAGGTGCTACAAAGATTATCCACGAGCGAGACGATTTAGCCAAAAAGTCGCAATGACTAGTTTGGGAGTATCTCAACTTTGCCCCCTTCAAGCACAGTGGACAATAAATGCATCCAATTGTGTACTTAAAAGGGTCACGTAGGGACAAATTGTAGCTCTATCTCACAAAGGATTTACTAGTCAAATAGGTAGTGCAGAGCACTTCCCGTTTCTTCCACAAGGTTCCCTCTTGTGTGGACTACTTTGGGGTTCCTAGAACCACCCCCATTATTGTAGCTTAAGGCGTTATGCCAAAGGAGTTATGTTCTACGTGAGCAGAGAGGGACGTACCCTTTTCTAAAACCTGTAATACAGTGTTTTGAATATGTTGTTTGTTTTGTCCTTTTTAATTTAGATGTGGTTTTCTCGAACACCGTTTGACAACCTGTATAACAACTGTATTAGTAGTTTTATGACTTTTGTTTTGATTCCTACGTTCTTTGACAAGTGATGGCGTTTCGGTCCTGTATGAAGATTTTTATTAGTTTTCCATCAAAAGAGAAGGCATCATTTCTGATTCTACATATTGTCCAAGGATGCAAGAGATGAGCATACACGATTGTCTTCAAAAATCCAAAAAGCTATCAAATGGAAAAACACTTTAATTCAACTATGCTAAATTAACCAATTCCAACTCAAATACCCCTAACAACCTCAAAGCATAAAAAGGAATTAAGAATCATTTCTGATTCCCAAGATCACCACAAGGGACACGAGGGAAGAACATATGTGATTTTATTCCTATAATCAAACAACACAAAATATTACCTAATCAAATACAAACATGTATAAGCAACCTGCAAAGACAAATATATGATTAGATAAACCTACAAGAATGTTAGCACATCAACACTTTAATTTCAAAAAATACAAAAGGACACATGCGCCCCTTTTTTAGTGCCTGCACGTGGGTTAGGGCGTATGTGCCACTTAACATTTTTTCAGCTCACAGTGCACCTGCGCCACCCGAGAGATGTGTGCACCACGAAAATAGCATATGCACCACGAAAACAACGCATGCACCACTTTGTGGATTTTTATGACTCACCAAGTGCCTGCACCACCCAAGAGGTGCATGTGCCACAAAAACAGCATATGTGCCACTCCCAAGAAAAATAGACAGAACAACTACGTTACCAGAAAAAAGTGTCTTTACCACTAAAACAACATGTGCGCTCTGGTTAGGGAATGTGCACCAATTTGACACATTTTAGAATGCAGTGAAGGTATAGTATGAAATGACATCTGCACCTAGGTAAGTGCACCTACGCGTTGGTTAGGGTGTGTGCACTGGGGTCTGCAAACAGAGTAACAGGTTTTACCAGTGCACATGTGCCACCAGAGAGATGTGTGCACCATGAAAACCATGCCTACGCCACAAAAATTGTGCCTGCGCCCCTAAAAACGTGCCTGCACCAGACCTGCAACTAAAATATGGCAACAAACACAAGAAAAATCACAATATCTCAAATTTTGACAAGTTAGCTTAAGAATGGAAATAACCCATTAGAACTATGGCTATGAACATGAGGTTACACATATCAAATGAGAAAAATTTCCAAGAAAATGGACATTAATTACTACATGTGTATATCAAAAGTTATCCAAAACAATGAAACTTAAACTAAAATGCCGTGGGACTAAGGGTCCCACCAGGCGTGCCAAATGTGTACAATTATTCTTTTTCCTAGGTTAGATTGAAAGCAAGAAACTACCACCTAAAATAGTTCCCTAACCTAGCTAGAAACAAGAAGAGAGTACCATCAAGATGAAGAAATTAACAAGGCCTACATTAGCATCATAACTTTGAAATAATGAAATCAAACATAATGCAAATCAACAACTCTATTCTTCTAATTTCCTAATTAAATCAAGTGGACCTATGTAGTCCAATGGAAATCAACAATATTTCTTGCTTTGATCCTTCAAGGATGCTTGGATGTGAGGCCTAGCTCTTCAAGATGGATGATGGAGGGCCTTGAGAATGGTAAAAGGCTTTTAGTGCAAGACTACGTGCTTTCCTTCACTTTCTCAATGGAATTAGGTGTAGGTATAAAGGTCGGAGGAGGGCTCCTTATATATCCCAATGGATAGAGGAAGCACCTCATCCCTTTGCATGTGGGATAAAGGTAAAACATGATTAGGAATGGATAAGGTTGCTTTATTAAAGGTAACCTTACTTTAGAAGGGTTTAATTTATGTTTAGCAAGTCATGTTTAGAAAGTTACATAGCTCAATTCAAAATGAATAAAATAACATATTGAAGTGGAAGGACTAGATTATACATCCTTACTATAAAATAGAGTCCTGCACCAAGATATTTTCATATGATAGTTCTAGCAGTGAAGTTTTGTCAAGATTTACACTTTTAGTTTATCCAATCCATCTTCCTAGATTCTTCCTACACCACTCTATCTCTCTCTTTATCTCTCATGTATTTCAAGCTTGTATTCATTTATCGAAATAACTCCTAGTCTCCAGACCTTACATTCTTTTTTATTATTGTGTATTGTATAAAAAATCTAATTAATCTAAAAAGGGTGTAAACACTTTGGTAAACCCAACTTATGAATTGAATAAATGTTTCTTAAACCCTAGTTTCCTTAGGGTTCATCTTTATATGTTCTTCTTGATATCTCTCGGTGTTTTCTTTGTCATTTCATTGGCTTATCATTATGAATCTGCCACCCATCTTATATGACCTCTACCTTAAGTCTAAGGTTTTACTCCCCTATGACAATTTGGGTTGTTATCCCTCTAACAAGGACCATACTCATACCCTACATATGGGTAAACTCCTACACGTTGAATGGTGAATAAAAAAATACAAAAAATCACAAAATCCTTTAACGAACAAGGTGCAAATAACTAACTTCCATCATAATATGCATTTTAGGATCATTAGATTAGCCTATGAAGGTCAATTCTTGCAAAAATTGAGTTATTGCAAACTAAGGTTCCTTACCAACTCAGTCATGTGGTTTCAATTGTTTCCTATGATTTTTTTCACCATAGAATTTCACTCATGAAATAGCTCATTCATCATTCAAATTAGTTTCATACTCACTTACCTTAATTTGCTCTCTCTCTTCACTCTCAATGATTTTGCAATATTAGGTGATTATAGCTTCAAGCATGTAGCAAGGATTCCCCACCATGTTACCCTACTTAGAACCACTCTCAAAATTGTTAGGAGGATCATCAACGTGAATTTACATGACCCAAGACTCCATAACACTCCCCCTTGCACAATCTACCTTCCTAGCCCTTAAGAAAAGGTTGTTGCAACAAACATTAGTAGGAGGACTTAGAGTCACTCAAAAATTTTTACAAGCTCCCTTAGTTCATTTTAGCCTTCCCTAAAATGCTTGCAAAATTTAGGAATCCAACTCTTTGTGTTTCTCCCCTAGTTCAAATTTTGGTCTCTAATCTTACAAACCCTCTAGTATATCAGGGAAAATCTAATTTTTTCTATAGATTCCCTTATAAGGAGATTTAATGCATAAACATAGTGTTTTTGAGTACCCATTAGTGATTTTTCCAAGTATAGGGAGTTTCACTCTTATGTTCCAAGTATTTCTCCTCTTCCCTTTATAATCTCACTTGTCTCATTAGCCTTTGGACTGTACATTGTCCTCTCATGGGGCTTGTCATAAAAATTAGGAGTTTGCACCTATTAAATCTTAAAACTCTTCTTTAATATGCTGGGGGACCATATTACGGTGATATGTTCCAAATTTCATACCAAACCTCCTTCATTTGCTTCCCAAAATCTCATACCCCAACTCAAACTTAATTGTTCAACCCTATGAAGCCTAAGAGCATAGTTCTTGCAATAACTTTTCATAGAAATCGATTAAAATACTTGTAGTGCCCGTTTAGACAACCACTTGAGGCCAAAGAAATAACCTATGGTTAGCTTAGAAAATTATGGAGTAATTTTTTTTTTTGAAGTGTCTACAACTAAGTTGCAAGACATTAGTTCTCACTAATAGTTTTCAAAACAAAACTTGCTTACCAAAACACCAATTTCCTTTATTAACTTATAAAATGTTTACAAGGTTGAAATT
Source organism: Taxus chinensis (assembly GCA_019776745.2). Taxonomy (NCBI): domain Eukaryota; kingdom Viridiplantae; phylum Streptophyta; class Pinopsida; order Cupressales; family Taxaceae; genus Taxus; species Taxus chinensis. Next base: position 381,554,318 of record CM034151.1, read on the forward strand.
TTTGGGTTAGATGTTCTAGTTAGGTTCAGGGAGTAATCTTACCCCATACATGTTCTCTAACAGGATCAGAACTTCAACTGGGTTTTTTTTTCATATTCAATGTTGTCAAAATTTCCCTAAACCATTCGCAATGGATAGGAAATTTTCTCACCTTTCCAGTGATATAAATAAGCGCTCCTAACTCCTTACAAAACTCAAGTTATGAGTGGGCGGAGTTTGGGGATCAAATTTTCCCAGGGAGACACGTGGCAAGAGGAGGAGTGCACCTTGGGAGGGTTGGCGAGTCATGGGGCGGCATTGGGAAATTTATCCAATGCAGGATCAAATACAAAATTCACTCTACACCCCTGCGGGTTCCCAGGGGACACGTGTCAGGTCCTGGTGCAAGGTGAAAAGGGAAGGGCGGGGTGGCAGACCGATTTAGCACTTAGCACCCAAGGGGGAAAATGGAAAGAAAGGACACGTGGGTCTACGTGCCCATAGAAGAAGGGAATGCCTGGGAGAAGGTAGAGTTGTGGGCCATAAGAGGATTCTAGGAATTTTTCCCAAATGCCTAAAAAAAAAATTTCTCCCGAACCTCCGCCGCCACCCCCCATGGTGCCACGTGGCACGCTTTCATTGGCCGCGGGCCGACGGGGTCAACATGGGTATTTTTCTCCCCCCAAAAAAAAATTAAATCTAAGGGGTTTAAAAGAACCCACACCTCCATTGTAGCCACAAGGGGACATGTGGTACCCTCTGATTGGATGCGGGCCGACGGAGGGAAAAGTAAAAATTTTCCAATTTTTTTCAAAAAGTCTAAGGGGTAAAATTTATCCACGCCTCCTTCTCAGCCCCTGGAGGACATGTGGAAGCCTCTGATTAGCTACGGGCCGACGGAGGGAAATTAAAAATTTTCCCGAGCCTTAAATTTTGGAAATTTTCTAAGGGTAATTTTTGATGGGAAATTTTTGGGTTACGGGCCCGCCAAGGAAAATTTTCCCAAATTTTCCCGCCAAGGCACAAAAAATTCAAAGTGTCATAACTTGAGCTATAAAGCTTGGTTTTGGGAAAACGAGGACTTTTTAGAAAGATATCAAAGCCCTCTTTGGATAGGGAGCATCAAATTTGATTTTAGATAAAGTTTTAAGGGTCAATTTTGTAAAAATGATCTGTAGGCCTTTATTTGGCAAACTGGCAATTTCCAACTTACAATTTTGATAAAATTAGAACTCCTCCTTCACTCAACATGTCAAATATTCATGGAGGATCAGTTTAGGGAGGTTTTAGAGTGTTTTAGGGAAGTCAATTTATCCAATCTGTTCAAGGTTGCATTTTTCTGGCAATAGATAGAAAAATGACTATGCAAGCTCCGAATTGAAATTCATTAAGTTTTGGAGATTCATTCTTGATTGTTATAGTGAATTTGAGTTCCTTAGGTAGTACTAAGTCTAATTTTCAATGTTTCACAACTTGTTGTTTAGTGCAAGTATGAACTATTCATTTTTATTAAAATGTGAGTTTCTAGGATGAAGTATATTACAGTGAACTGTTTCTTCAAATTGGAATCTCCATTTTGTCATTTAAATGTGCATGTGATTCCTAACTTAGTTAGATACATTGCTTATTAAATCATCCATCCAATTCTAAATGAAACTACATCTCTGATTTCAGTTTTAATATACATTTTGCAAGGAAAATAACATTGACTTTCATTCCATATGCATTCTTCTTTCAACATTCCAAACAGAGGTTTCTCATTACAAGTAAAACTCAGACTTCCAATGGAGAAGATAGCATATGAACAAGGTAAAACACTTTTGAAAAAGGGATACAATCCTTCATTGATCATCAACACAATTTTTCTACTTTCCTTTCTATTTAATTTCAAAATACAGTACATACAATAACAACACTGTTACTTATTCCTTTTCAAAACAGAGATATCATTCTTGGACAGCAAAACAATTCCAGTATACAATTAAATTTTGAAACTACTTCAATCTTCTATTCATGATTCAATGACACTTTTACAACTGAACACTCTTCCAATTCAATTACAAAATAAAAATTATAATGATTATAATATCCTTTACATTTCCTTTCCAAAAACAGAGAACAATTATAATTCTTCTTTACATTTCTCAATGCAACTACAACTTCCATTAACAATGAAATGCTTCGCATTACAACATTTATACATTCATCCACTCAAAGTGGGGAAATTTACATTGAATTACTCAAAGGGAAATGACTATCAAACTATGAAATTCTTTCTCCAAACAGTAGCATGCTTGTTTCTTCTTCTTTGCAAATTTGATCACAACAAGGAAGGGGGAAAGGCAACACTCTCCACCCAACCAAGACATCCAATGAGAAAGGAGAAGCCATCCTTCCCCATTGGCCCCCAAGCCCCAACCATATAGAAATGGAGCATGAATGGGTAAGTGCAGCAAGTTGGGGGACAAAAAAGGGGTCATAAGTGGACGTCATATTGCAAATAACAACATAATATCAACTTGTAGGGATTATTAGCAATACATACACTAAAAATTAGAATAACTTATATTAATATGAATCGTAGCATCTAGAATCTAGTTTCTAAAATACTAATTTTTTAAAAAAATGGACAAAATTAGCTATATTAAATACTCAAAATTCAATGACTTGGTATTTTTTTTTTAAATGTCTATAAGATTATAGTCCGTTTGCCCACGATTTGGATGACCAAAAATGGATATATATTTTTCTCCTTTGGTGAGAAGTTAGATGCCACTATCTATCTTGGGATGGATTTTATTTTGTATTTTTTTGAGAAATATTTTATTTTTTATGATTTTTTCCATGAAAGTGGTATGAAAACATAAAGAAAACAGAGCACTTTCCGTTTGCCCGCCATAACTTCATCAAAAAATATTGAAATCAAATTAAAAAAAATTTGAACATGTATATAATTTCACGACAGTTGGGATGGTATAATTTGTATCACATTCTGATAAGTGAAACAAAATTTGTAGTTATAAACGTAGACATAAACATTCATGGGAAAAAGTGTCTTAAAGACCTACTATTAGTAAAAAATTATAAAATGATATTTATCCTATTGTATTCACTTTAAAATCAGTATTTCTATAAAGTTAACAGTCTCCACTATGCAATGGTACCATTTTTATGACATATTTTTTTACTTTTCGGCATGGTTCAAGTCCGTGGAAGACTAAATTTGATGTTTTGTTGTTTTTAATGTAAAATTCAGGATTTGATGTCCACTGAATTGTCCCCCAACTTGGTGCACTTACCCGAATATCAACACATGGAAAAAATGATTCTATCATAAACAAGCAACATTCACATTGCATATAATCCATAAAATTCACAGTTCAAAATAATACAATAGTTCCCGACTGCATTTGAAACAATTCATACAACACATAGGCTTGATCAAGCAAGCCAACAAGAGAAAGAACTATGGGGAACTCCGTATGCCTCCCAATTTTGAATTGGGCATCCACAATTGTGCATACTACCAATAAACATATCAAACCCATAAACCTTATATCTCCCAACCCCTCCTTATGCCCCCCCCCAAGTTTATCCCTTATGCCCCCCCAAGAGTAAGAAATCCAAGCAGTTTCTTTTCCAAGGTGGATCCCAAACCAAAACTCCCTCCACAATAAAACAATGCCATTGGCAATCCCTTATGCCCCCCATATGAAATCCCCATAGACTTCTCCTACACCTTGCCCTAAGCATTATACCCAACTAGCCAAGAATACAAACACAAACACCATTAAAAAATACACGTAAGAGAAGGAAAGCATTTAAAATATAGTTCAAGATGCCTACCTCTCCATAATGGAGTTTGTTCCAAAATCACAAGCTTTGCACAATGTCAAAGTGCAATCCAAAACCAGCAAGTATAAGCAAGCAAAAAGACTCCAAGCTCTTCCTCAAACAATCTCTAAAAGAAATAGCACCAAAAATGTGCCCCCAAGAGAAAATGGACAAAGTTTCAACAACCATAAACAAGCAAGGAGTTTCACTTTTATAGGAGAGGGAAGAGAAGAGGATGATGTGGATCCATGTGGGATGCAAAATCATTCTTCCTCAACCCCAAGTGGAAAGTCAACATCCTTCACCAAATCACAATAAATAAAATGACAAAAATGACTTACACACTCTAAAAATGCCCATACTCCAAAAGGACCAAATTTAAAATATGTAAGGGAAGTGCAATTAAAACTTACATATTGTCACTTCAAAATGTATTATAAATGCCTACATTTAACATCCAAACCATAGGCATGGGTGGTGGATCATTTGGGACAATTTTAACTTGTCCCACAAGCCTCCAAATTTGGCCTCCAAGGTCAAATTTGAATTCCATAAAAGATGGAGTGCTAGACCTTCCAAAATATACCTTACATACTCTAACATGTTTCTTACACATCCTTACAACATTAACTTACACACTCTTCCAACATTAATATCTAAAGACAACAACCTTATTAATTACATCCCATGTCCCAATTAAATTTAATAAAAGTTTAACTATAGAATTTCACACATTACAAATAAAATACATACAACAATAATTAAAAAGGAACACATAAATAAAACACATATATCCCATGGTCACATATAATGGAAATCCCCCCCATGGGAAATCCTAACATAACACAACACACAAACTCATAACACAGTTGCCATGGTGACCTTGTTGAATTCACCCAGAATTTTAATATGGTTAGTCTCCAGTCCCCTGACATTGTTGTGATTTTAAACCTGCAAAATTAAAATACCTCCTTCAGTCTCATGGCCATATCATAACATCCAAAATGATATAAACAATGTCTCAAAATTATCCAAACACACATATCACAACAATATCAATAATTCAACATTATCAATTTTAATTAAATAAATCAACTATATCATCATCAAAATCTACCTTACCCGATCTACTCAAAATATCCAATATCATAAGTCCAAATCAACATCTATAATATATCCATGTCACAACAGTATATCATCAACCACATATAGAAAATATCTCTAGTAACCATCATGCATAATAACCGAATCCAGATCAATAATAATCCATGATCTAACATCTAACCATCATACTAAACAAAACATGATAGTGTCCATAATATGATCAATAGTATCAAAATCAGTATCTAAAAGTGTCAAAGGGAAGTGGATACTACAATACTTAAAATTTTCAAGCATGATTGTATTAACAATGAAAAGAATATTATCTTACCATAGATTTGAGATTCTCCCCCTAGTATCCAAACTTATCTTCTTCCACCAAGTTGTTGTGTGTGTCAAGTTTTGAGCATGCATTCATGCTTGTAAATGAACCAATTTCATTCTCCTTTTTGGAATAACTTGTCATCCGTTCTCTCATATTCTCTATCTATCACTTACCACCTCCTTTGAATTTACTGCCTTCAAAAGATCCAAGGTTTATTAATGCACGACTCAAACATGGTATAACATGGTTTATTAGGGTTATAAGTATGTTTCCAACTAAAATCTAACCTTCTTCCTCAGAGGATGTTTCTAAAGTTCCCTTAAGGATCTTGTTCCCTTAATGAACCTTCCCAAATCTTCAAACTTTCTAGTTCTACATACTCTTCTTGTGACTACTCCCTCAAATAATCAAAGAAAGTTACATGGTACACTTCTACAGTTGAATTTTACTCAAGAAAATTCTTCACACAAGGGATGAAACTTCTCAAGAACCACTAAATACACCAAACCAATGTTTCTATCTCTTCAAAATCATGGAATAATTCCTATGCAGGTTTACTCATCTACTAAGGGTTCATGCCACTGTGGGCAGAGTTTATAGTTTACATAATATGCATTACCACACACACACTAACATTTTAAAAACTTGTCACAAATTCACTTCACAGTCTAGATATAACTTTCTATCAAACATGCATTAGTTCTCTATAAACATTAAATCACTACAAAGGTATTAACACAGTTACAGAGTCACATATGCATACATAAACACTATATTTCCTTCTTGAAGGTCTTTCTTGATTTCCATTCAAATGGGAATGAAATGAGTTAGTTACATTCTCACATTTATATGAATTCCATTAGTTCCTAACTGAATGCACACCCTTAAATTATTGGTCATATGAATGACCTTAGCCTTAGAACCAAGTTGTTTAGCTCAAAGACCTAGTCCTAGACTTCTTGACTCTTGTTATGATTTCTATATCCTATGAGGACCTAAAAACACTTACTTACACCTTATTTTATCCTCTTAAAAGATTATAAACTTCAATATTCCATTAAAACAACCATAGAAAGCCAAAAATGGCCTCCAAGACTCTAAATTGCACTTTTGGAGGGAAAGTGAATAGTTTGAATTTTGAAATGCCAAGAACCCATCTAACACTCCTAATAACACCTACTGAATTCTAAGACCTTACTAACATACATTCAAGACAAAATGTGGATGTTTCCATCCTTACACACATCATAGAGTTGATTCTCTTGCATCATTGACCTAACATTTCACATGGATGATATGAATCTCACTTACATAGATATATAATTTGATATCATTCCCATTACTACTCAATACCCTCCATGCTTAAATCACATTTTTCAAAGTTATATAGTTAATGACATTACAACATAATGAACTAAGCACCCAATTGGGGGAAACCCATATTTTCCTCCACCTCTTGTAACTCCACTACCCAAGTTTGGAGTTCCTTCTAAAGGGTATGACATATTGGAACAACTCATTAATAATCCTAATAAGATACTCTCGTAGATTTTCTCGAAAAAGCACTTGTCTACAAATATTTCTTACAAGATGCCTTGTGTTCTTTTACATTGGTGAATGATACTCAATCATATACCTTTGATTCTCTTATGGACACATTCAAGGCATTAGATGAGGCTATCACTTTTAATGCAACATAGATCCCTACTATGCCTACTATATAATAATGTTCTCCTCTTCTTATCATAATATGTTTTCAAGTATTTTTCATCAAACGAGTTTTGATCGATATTGGTTATAACTTAAACATTTGTCCTCGTTCATTACTAGATAAAAAGGATATTTCTTTTAATAATATTGACACTACCATTTCAGCTATGTGGGAATTTGATAATATTACTTGGACCCCTTTAGGTACTATCACCTTGGATCTCATAGTTGGTCCAAAGATATTACCTACCACTTCTCATATCATGGATATTGATCTTCATTACAACATCCTCTTGGGGCGCATGTGGATCCATGTTGTGTAATTATTCCCCTTTACCTATATCAACATCTCAAATTCATACATAATGGACATGATCATAGTATCCTAAAAAATCTAGATCCTTTTAAATATTGTAAAGTTGATATATAAAATCCACAACACCTTGTTATTGATTTCCCTTTGTAATTTATCCCTATGTAAAATTTACCTATTTAAATTGTTGGTGAAGAAAGAATGAGTTATAATTTTGTGGTACCTATTCCATCCCTAGTTGAACCACTAGTTGATACACTCGTTCCAGTACTTTCTCCATCCCTTACATCAATTTCACCCATCATTCCTAATCTCTTTTGTGGCTCCGTTCAATAACATAATGTTCTTTTGATAGCGATGATGATCCTATTAAACTCATTGATGATCACTTGCGTAAACTAAATTTTAAAAATGTCGATGAATGTGAGTCCATGTTCCATTATATTTTTACTTTCACTAGCCTCGACCATTATTAGGTTAAAAACCTAGTTTCTAATACTATTCATCGTATGATTTCTAATCCTAACACTTCTATCCCCTTGTTTCAGATCCATTTTATCATGTTGTCAATACTATTGATCATATACCATTATTAGTTCATTTACCATCCCTGATATTTTAGATACACCATAGGAACTACTCTCTATTCTCTTAGATGTTGAGTTTCTATCCTTACCTTTTCTCTAGAATCAATCTCCTCACAAGATGTCCAACCTCTAAGTCTTTACCTTTTATAAATATCATGACATCTTATGACACAACACTAATCAATGCAAGGATCTTATTACTAATGTTACTATGCTCAAGAATAAGAAATCATCACTATATTACCATCAGCTTCCCCACATTTCTCATATTCACATTCATTAGATCCTACTCCACACAAAATATCATAGCATGACCCAAGTCACCAACACAACACATCTTTGGTTACAAGAATACCCATCACCACTCCTACGGCTCCTCCCCCTCTAGCTCTTATCAGTTTTTACCCTGACAAGGATGATCCCCTTTATTACTACTAAGATCTTGTGTTCTACACCTCTATGTACATAATTACATTAAAAATACAAAAACATTAATATATTTGTAGAAATACAAAACCGTGACATGTACACACAGTTTACATTATTATCAATTTACATAACATATGTTGTTAGTCACTTTGTTTTGATTGGTAGAATATATTTTCTACCCTTTACACACATGTGGTTATGAGGTATATTGAGCTTGATATAGGACAAATATATTGTTACATGCTTATAGGATCTACCATGGTTCTTTACATTCTTCTCTTGGGAACAGCCCTCCACAAATTATAGTTTTGACATATCTCATTTCATGTTCTCTCTTCTTGATTATTTTTTTCATCACTATTTGACATTATTATTATGCATTATTTCTAGTTTCATGTGCTACTACTTATTTTCTACATTATGTGTGGCCTAAGTGCCTTGATTGTCTTATAGCACTGTGGGTGTCCCATGTGTGTAGATTTATTCCTTCTTGTTTAACATTATTTTATCTTGTATATAGCTTAAGTGCCTTGATTATTTTTTGACACCATCAGTTTCCCATGTTTTTGGTTTTATGCCTTGATATGAATTTTTTTACATGTTCTTGTGTGTGTTTACCCACTTGATTGTTGATTTGGATCTATTCTATCTCTATTACATTTGTTTTATTGTTAATATTATTTTTCATGTTACTATCACTACTTTTATTGATCTCATTTCTATGGTTTTTTGCTTCTTTATGCTTTATGGTTTCCACCATGCACAACCCCCCGTTAATAGGTATAGGTTCTCCTAAGGAATCCACTTTTTTAGCATCATGTGTTATTCTACACTTCTTAGACATATAGTGCATGGGCATACATTTTTTTTTTGAGATGTGTTCTCAAATAGTTTCACATGCACCTCAAAAGAAGGGGAATTCACTGAGGTATATTCTACACTTACAAGTAGAATCACAGGATCAGACATAGGTTTACGCAAAAAAAAGGTACTAAAAATAACTCTAGATATCATTTTTTTGTAGAAATTACACATGATCAAAACTATACATAAGGGTCAAGATTGTACAAAAAGTCCTAACCACACCATATTTTTGTTTTGGGGGGGAAAACACCATCTTTATCTAGATTTTTAGGTTCTTCAACATAAATAAAGGTTTTTAATACAATCTCATACCCAAGTGACACAATTCAAATTAGATTACAAGGGGGTATGAAATATTTCACTCCTCTTTAATACTCAATTTTAGTTGTAAAATATAGGTGTTTTGGGACTTGCGTGTCCTTCCACATTGATATTTCAAAAAAAATCATATTCTTACTTAGTAGCATAGAAAATGAGAAGATCATATGGAAACTCATTCTATTTATACCTTGTATTTATATACTCATAAAATTAGTCCTAGGTAATTTTGAAGCAGTGTGGTCTGGGGATTATGGAAAGTATTAACGTGGATACATTCTTCATAGGTAGTCTTTCCTCTCCTCATATTAAAGGGGGAGATATTAGAGTTGCTAAAAAAATTAATACTCGGTCTTCTTCCTTTGCAGGGTGCTTTGGTAAATAATTTTTCTTCCATTAAGTATTGGGTTGCATGCACTTAATACTCTAGTTTATCCTTTGGAATAATTGAGGATCGATTGCCCCCCAATCATTTAGACAATTTCAACAATAATAATCAAAATATCTAAGTCTCTAGCTACAAGCAAGAAACAAGAAGCTCTTACCTTCAAAAATCAAATAGGTGTACTCTTTCCATGTTTTACATCTCTTATTTCACTTATGCAAGTTCAAAATTTATAATTACTATTGAGTTACAATTCAATTTTCTACTATGGCCATTAACTACACTTTTTGTTATAGGTTTTATAGTAGAATGTGCCAACACTAACACATTTGAACATTAAAAACTTTGAGCCAAGACAAAGTGTATCTATACACTCAAGTATTCTTCCTTTAAGTGTGTAATATTCATTTCATACTTAAAGGGGGGGAAATGTAGACACTCAAATTAGGAAATTTATCATTTTTATATTCCTTATTACAATTGTTCTTCTTGTCTAAAACAAAAATATATATCCTATCTCCACTCAGTTTTTAAAGCCCTTAGTCATACGTCATATATCAGGATATGTATAGCTGACATGTGGCTGATTTCACATTTTTTGTACATTCCTATTTCATTCACTTTTAAGATTAAACATGTTTCTAATTAACATTCATAAAAAAAGGATGAAATATTACAACAAGTGGATATTCTGATTTAATTAACTTCCAACATTAATTACAAAAATCAAAATAATGCTTTTCAAAGTGGCTATTAATTTAACAACTATCAAAAACACAAAGGATAATTACACTTAGCTGATTATATGTGGATTTGGGAGAGTCTAAGTGATTTGAATGTATGAACAAGATGATATGAGACTCAAAATGCTTCGTTACAAGAACTGAAATTTGAAACTGAACCTAGTCAAAATTGTACAACTAGGTCTAAAGAATTTTTCCGGTCTTAGACTTGTTTAGAATCTGGGTCTATAACTTCGTGAGTTCTCCACTAGCTGGAAATGAGTGTCGTTACATTTTTTGGTATTCTTTTCTCACCCTTGTAATAGCTCTGTAAGCTCTTCTCAAACCGTATAACCCTTGTAGTACAAGAGGGAGTTCCTAAAAAATAAAGTTAGGTAGGTTATGGGAACCCCTATGAAATTCCAACGCCACCACTACTCTGAAGAGGGATCAAATTACATGTTGTTCTCCTAACATGTTATTTCTACCATAGTGGAATAATAACTTGACAATCGTGCTTTGACAATGCTTCAAACTTGAGTTCCACACTTACTCAAATACTTTGGAAGAGTCATTTTTCTTACTTATACAGAGGAGATGGAGACTCCTAAACCTAGAAGGAGACTTCAAACCTATAGGGGGTGCTGCCATAATAGATGTACATGAGTTATTTTCCATTTTTTGGAGCTTGGTGTGCCTTTTTTTAATTTCTTTTACATGAGGAGTTCTTAAAGTGCCAGGTTAGCCACATGAGGTATGATTTACTTGCTTATATATGCTTCTGAAGGTTAACATTTCATAAAAGTTTGACCAAGGGGGAATATGATTCCATATGAAGATGATGGAATTGAAAGTTTGAGTGCACAATGTGTTAGTCCAAAACCGTATGGTAGGGTTAGGAAATAAATCTACATCCCGATTGAAACCAAATTTTTTGGACCAAAGGGAGAAATATAATTTTGAATTTATGGGTCCAAGGATATAAATTTCTAAAAATGTGTTTTATGCTATTAAACCTCATAAAATGAAGACATAGAGGTGTGCAAAGATAAGCAAGTAACCAAATAGCTATTAGGGAGTGTTAAGAAAGAGTGAGGAGAGTGTATTTGTACATGCAAGTGTGCAATGTCAATACCAATAGTGTCAAATGATAGATTACCAAATTTGATTTTCTATAGTGGATAAAATTATCTCTTAACATGTCATATCATATTTATTTATTCTTTTGTATGCTTAATAGGTCGACATTGGTGCTTTACATAGTATAATAGGGTATATAAAGGAGTTAGTAAGTGGTAGATAATCATATATTGAGCACATGAGTCTTATTGTAAGGTTTGTAGGTTGCCTCCTAAAAGTGGCTAAGTCATTATACTTCCATATTTTGATCATTTATCTATATTGGTGTTCTTTGGTGTTATATTGTTTTTGATATTCAGTGGCCAAAATTAGGTTGAAACCCTAATTTTAAAGATTTGGATATATCTACAAATAGATTGAAAATTTTCTAATTTTTAAAACTTTAGTGGAGAAATTAGTGAAGTAAGGTTCTCTAAAAAAATTAAGATTTTTTGAATTATTTTGTACAAGTTACATCCATTTTAATGTTTTTCATAAATTCTCTCCAAAGAGTGAAATTTTTGAATTTTTAAAGTTATTTACATTGTTATAAAGATATAAAAAATAAAAGGGGGTTTCTTCTCTTTATTTTCTAAAGTAAGACAGAAATAATTTTAAAATTGAACACTTAAATCTTGGTTAAAGGATTTTGTTCTTAAAACTCTAATTTTTGTACATCATGGGGATGTGACCCTTTTATAGAAATGGAGTGATTGATGTTAGGGAATGGTGGTTCAAATTTAACAAGAATCGTTTTTCATCTACATGGACATGGTTTTGGTTTTTATTTTGGATTCATGGTCCAACACAGAGGTGGGTACCTCAATTGAATCAAGAGCATTCAAATTGGTCTGGGGAGGAAATGAAACAAGTTTTCTTGGCTAGGTAGAATAAATAAGGAAGAGAAGGAGGAGGAGAAGAAGGAGAAGGAGAGGAAGCAAGAGTATGAGGAGGAGGAGGATCAATATATCAATTTGAAGAGAGTATCCATCAGAAAAAATTATAAAGGAATTTTAATTGGATGGTAAGAAGATTCAATTTTTTGAAGATATGAAGCTCTCTAGTCTCAAAGATAGTTTTCCACTTTCATATACCTAGTACCTTTATGGATTAGACAATGTTATTGTATAAAATGTTTCATCTCAAATAGACCTACCTAAGTTGGATAAAGATGGTCAAATCATTTTGAAACATGATAAAAAAAAGTTCAAATGTGTATTAATATGGTAAAGAAGAGAGTAATTAATGAGTATCTAATCAAGTGCAAGAATCAAGATAATGAATTTTCAATATGGGACGAATATTTGTTGTACCATCATCCAAAAATAATTAACATTGAGAACTATACTTATTTGAAGAAGCCTGTTATGGTCAACATTTGGGACAATGTTTTTTTGAAGAGGAGGGGCATGTTATGGCCTTAGTCATATGTCATATATTGGGATATTTATAGCTAACAAGTGGCTAACATTATCTCCTAACATGTCATATCATATTTATTAATACTCTATTATGCTTAGTAGGTTGACTTTGATGCTTTACATGGTATATTAGGGTATATATATGAGTTAGTAAGTGGTAGCTAATCATATATTGAGCACTTGGGCCTTATTATAGGGTTTTTAGGTTGCCCCCTCAAAGTGGATAATTCATTATACTTCCAGATTTTTATCATTTATCTATATCTCAATTTTCTTTTGTGTTATATTTTTTCTGATGTTCAGATGTATCCAAGTAATTTCATTACACAATTCATGTTGCCTTATCTTACCTAGCTTGTGTATTCCTACACACTGGCATGTCAAAAAATTATAAATACAAGTCCATAAAATCAATCCTTAAGCTCTTATCATCATGGTAAAACTATTATATTTGATTTACCTTATCCCTGTAAAAACCATATAGTTCGGTCAAGCTGTATAATTTTATCTTGACTGGCTTGTGCAATTCTGAACCAACACATTCTCTAACTTTGCTTTCAATGCATTATCATTTTTTGGGTGTTTTTGTCCCCCTGGATTAGATGTATCATAATATTTTACCTTGAGAGCCCTATATAAGCAATTTAACACTGCCTCATTTACTCACCTAACAATCATATGGAATTTTATTGACATACTTACTTTGAACACTTTTAAAAGGGACTTAAGACTCCCTAAATCTTCCTAAAGTTGATCCATGTCCACTTGGGCATCCACTACTACAATTATAAAGCACTCAACAAAGTCAAGTAGTCTAACTTCCCTCACATCAAAGTACCCCAAGTTATTATTTCCAAGTCTTAGTAATAACATAATCCAATCAAACATGATTGAATGGGTTCCAGTTGTCAACCAGTTGCATCCATATATATATCACATGTTAGGTGGAGAAATATGTGTGGTTTGCGGCATCTTCAGATTAGTGTTGATGTAGGAAGTGCATGAGGTCCACCAAAACCCAAGCACTAACCTTATTGTAGGGTATTCTAACCATGGTAAAGGTTTTAGCGTGACTTGGCCAATTACATATGATATTAAGACTGTGTAAAAATTAGGGTTTGAGAGTGAAGTACATTTCAAGACCAAAAAGGAACCATAAAGTTACATAGCTCAATTCCAAAGGAATATAAGACCATCCAGAAGGGGTTAGATCATATTATACATCTTGACTAGACAAGATGGTCCTGCACCTTGACATTTTCATATCACATTTTTAGTAGTGAAGCTTTGCCAATATTTACACTTCTAGTTTCTACAGTCTATCTTCCTAGATTCTTCTTGCACCATTTTGTATTCATTTATCAAAAAAACCAATAATTTATTCTAATTTTGTACAATGAATGTTGGAATTTGATTTATTAGAATAGATCCTAGTCTCCATAAACCTATTAATTGTATTCACCCCACCCTAATAAAAAAGTGTTCATTGAAACCACTAAATAAGCATTTTACCTATTCACTAAATTCACCCCACCCTAACAAAAAAAATTTCAACAAAACCATTGAATATAATTTTCACATGTTAACTTAATTCAACCTTGTAGACACCCCATAAATACCCATTACACTTTATAACATCAAAAAATAATACTAAGTCCATTATCCACCTATATCCCACTACTAAAATGAATTTAATTAATTCCATTACACTCACTATACACTATACACCACTTTAGCTAAATTTAATTAGCTATTTAAATAAATATAAACTAAATTATCTATTCACCCTCCACTTATCTCCACTTCATTATCCAACTCATTCAAGTTGAACTTTCCACTCCACTCAAGTTCTAGAATTCTACAAGACATTGGAAGAAGATATTCACGCACGATCAATATAATCAAGAGCCATTCAATTTGAAATAAAGCCTCTCATTTACATTATTAAAAAATATAATTGACATAGAACAAATCAAGCGTGATAAATAAGGAAATTGAAATCAATGACTTGCAATGCATTCAATTCCTTCTTCCTCAATCCATGGTTTTTTCTGCATCTATAAATATGAAATCTCTATTCCTCTCAAATCATCATTGGAAGCTTAGAGAATTCACATTGTTACTATTCCAAAATATTCATTAAAATAAATTGAGCACACCCTTATCATGCTATCCAATTGATCACTCATTCATCATTCTAATCCATCATCCAATTCATCATTTTATCATAGCTTGGTTTCACTCTTCTATTTGCAGTGTTTTTGGAGCAACCACGTATTAAATAAATCAAAGAATAATTTGTAATTTCATCAAGGACCCAATAAGAGTTCTTCAGCTAGTCCAATATGAGGTGGAAAAGATATTGCTAAAAAATGTTTGCATTCAGTATTATTTTCTGTTATTTTTCATTTGTGTAATTTCTCTTGTACACATTCTGACATGCCTGGTAGGAGCTCCCACACTTCTTTAATTCATTTTTATCATTTTAATCTAACAATATTCATTGTGTTCTTGTAGGTTGTGTATAAGGTCATTGACTAAGTCTACAAGTCATTACATAGTGGGCTGTTTTGTGAGTAAGTTTGAGAAAATCTAGATCATTTTGGCCATGATTTTTAGCATTTTTTGGGCAGGTACATGTGATTATGCGCTTCCATCGTCATCATTTGTGCCGGTGTAGCATCATGATATGTGCTTGCGTTATTCAATTTTCTAACATTTGTTTTACATCAGATGTGTCATTTGCTATGCACTACATATGTTTCCGTAAACATGCACTTTCACATAAATTTTTTGTTATCTACTTTACTATATTTTTACATATCTGTGTTTTCATGTTATTTCATGTGTTAGTGTTAAACTAGTTGGGCTAGTGTGCTAATCTTGTTTTCTGTGTGTTTTTTATTAATAGGATCAGAGATGTTTTTCCACTTTACAAATCTTCTCTGTTTTCATACCTAAGTTTATGTGCTAACTAAGTTGCCATTCTATTGTGTGAATTTGTGTTCTATTTTACCTACATTTGTGTGTGTTTCAAGTGTGTTTGTGTTATTTATGTTTTTTTTCATTTATTTTACATGTGTTGGCGTTCTGTGTCAAAATTTACATTCTCTTGCAATTTTCCATTATTTAAATACCTCTTTGTTTGTTATTTTTGTACTATTTTCCTGAATGTTTTCTATAATTTTAGACATAATAACATACCCTAACACATATTTTAATATTTTTTATAACTTTTTTCAATCATTTATCTAGTTTATTACTTTCATTTCTAATAATTTAATCCTTTCCCTTTTAAAATCAAAGTTTTGTATATTCTTCTCTTACGCTTACAGGTGATCTTGAGAATCAAAAGTGGTTTTGATATTTCATTAGTTATTTTAATAATTATTTTTTCACTTTCATGATCAAAATCCATGTATGCTCTTCTCTTGCATCCTTAGATAATCTTGAGAATCAAAAAGCTCCAAGATATTTTATTGCAAAACTTTTCTCCTAACTTTGTCTTATTAAAAAAATTCTATTTTTTTGTGTGCATGACTGCTTCGTTCGGAAAATCCTTATCAAAACAAGCAAATAAAAATAAACTTCTAATATTTTGCATGCAGTACCTACCTTGTTTAAAATTTGCTAAAAAAATAAGTCAGGTATAACTTTGATTTTGCTTTTCATTTTCACATTTATTTTCTTCAAAGTTAGAAATAACCTATTTGTAAACACTCATACTTGTTTGTGCATGTAGTGACGTGGATTTCATCACCACTTAGCTACACCAATGACATGGACTTTACAACCATAGCACCAGTCATACTACATTGCATTGCACTTGAGACCTAGTCTCAAAACAACATTCAACACTTTTCTCACCTTTGTCCCTTACTTATAGGTAAAGTTATCATGATGGGTTATTGCAAGCATATGCCTAAAATAATTATAAAAATGAAGTTTGTGGCATCATATCTGTAAATTATTTGGGGAGAAATAAGGGCACCATAAACACATTCATTCCCTCATTACCCTATCACCTATTCACGAAAACCCATAATTGGAGTGGCGATTCACTCCTCTAAGAGGACCATTATTGATTCGGTGAGTCACTTTCAGTATTCCAAGGGTTAATCTCATGTACCACTTTCGTATGCCAGAAGTAGATTTTGTATATCATGACTAGAATATATCAAAAGACATGTCTATTTGTAGTGATAAGAGCCTTGCATCCATTATTCTAAAACATTCTATTTTATTGCAATAAACATTACACTTCTTGATGATATTGTAACTCTTAAGCCAAAACATATTAAAACACTGCTTACTATTTTTACACATTATAGTTATTGTTTGAATCAGATCTTATTGTATACCAAACATTATTTTCCATAAACACTATCTCAAATCAAATTTGATCTAATAAAATTCATGAATCCAATTTACCCCATCTAAAACTGATTTTTATCCCTTATATGACACACCCTTTTGGTCAAACTAGAACTGTTATTTCTTAAAATCATTTACAAGTCAACACTACGTAAACAAAAATAATCTAATCCTCTCCCATACGATTAACCACTTATCCAATTTTTGAGATTACCTAGGTTCTTCACCTATAAGAAACATGATATTTACTCGCAATAAGAGTCACAATATTTATGATAACCTTGATAGATTTAATCCTCTTGTAAACAATAGTTTTGATGAAGAGAATGATGTAAGATAACCTGAACTAAATGATGAATAATGGGAACAAGTAGGAAAATTATTAAGACAACACAAAAACTGATACCTTCTTCATATCCTAGAAATGGGGGTGAAGCTAACTTCAGATTTTAGTGACGAAAATTTGAGTTACCTTTTAGGAAATCCTGAATCAAGTAAAAAATCACACATCCAATGATTCCACAAAAACATATAACAAGGCCTTGTTAGCAAAATATTCATGAAATTGACACAACAATTCACTCACATGGCTTATAAGGTTGTCTAAAAATTCACACGATGAAGAGAAAGAGCAATCTAGTCATAAAATTAATGAAATCATAGATACACCTCCACAAAAATCTTCATTTCACACAAGAATGGAAGAAACATGATAGAAATAATCACGAGTGTTACATAAAACATATCTGGTAAGCACTTTAACTTTGAGGAAATTTATCCCTTACCCTTTTTATAAGGGCATGTTTACAAATACCATTTCCTCCCTCTTTTGAAACTCCTAAATTCTGAAAAATACAATGGAAAACATGATCTAAGAGAATATGTAAGAGAATTCTTCATGTAATACCATAAAAGTAGATCGACAACGACGTATACCTTTTACATATTTTCCCTAAAGTAAGTTTACAAGGACAAGATTTATATTGGTTCCTACATCTTCTAAAAGGGTTTATTACCAATTTTTCTAATCTATTGGAAAAATTTGTTTTAAGAACATTATTTCCTTTAACTTGGACTTCGAGATCACCATGGTGGACCTTTGCAAGAAAAAACAAAGAACCAATGAAACCTTCACTTCATTTCTTCAAAAGATGGCGAATAATCACAAGATTCGATTCCATTGTATCCAATATTTGAATCAAATAATTAGTTAGACATTTTCATACCAAATATGAATTTGAAATTATCCTTCTAAATATAAATGTACTGTTCTTAAATTTTTTTGAGGAAGTAATAAGAAAGGGGACACAAATTATGAAAATACCTCATTGCTAAGGGCCTAATCAAGACTCATTATAAGGATCAATCCCATAAAGACATAAATAACAATTACGACAAGCCATAAGGTTCTTTAATGGAAACCATAATGTTTTGAACGTTAGGAGTTCATTAGTTCTCATGCTACGTTCATAACATTTATAACAACCTATATGAAACTAGAACAAATCAACTAAATAATTCAATCATCACTCCTAGTAAGGAAGCTACTCCTTGGAGATTCAGAAAAAGATAAATCAATCGACTTAGAAAAAGTATTTCTAGCACATTCCATCACCTTAGTAAGTGCAAATATGGTCACTTATCCAAATTGCAAAACCCATTTGAATAAGGGAAAAAAAAAACTAATGTGGCAAAAGTAAAACAAATATTGTGAGTGCCACCATCATTGATGGCCACCATATGGATTTTTATATACAACTCCGCCACTGCATCAAAGACTTAACTCGATTATGGAGACATATAAATAAAAAATAATTCGAACAACAAAAAACATAACGAATAAGTAATTTTTTTCAAAGACCCTTTACCGTAAACATGATGGAGCCATAAAATGGATAAAAATTAAAAGGGCTAAACATATCAAAAATATTGAATACGAATCAATCATATCATTCTTCGATCAAGTACCCAACATCGTTAGTACTATTAAAATCAAGAATCCTGACTGTGTAGTAACCATAAAGAGAAAAGAAGCTTTGGGTTCCCTCTTCACCGAACAACATTTGACATCTAAAATACCACCAACATGTTTAATCCTCAATCTACTTCTAATCCAAAATTGAAATCTAATACAAAATATTCCTTTGATTCCTTATGATATGCTATCAAAAAATTTGAGAAATACATCCATATAAATCCCCCTTATGGAGTTTCTTAAAACATCACTTATGCTTCAATACATCCTTACTTGCACATTACATGATGTGTGTTTTCTTAAGGAAATCAATACCTTAAAATTTCAAGCCTTGATCGTAAATATTTCACTAAATAACACTACCTTATCACTTGGTTCTTCATGGCAGTTTTAAACCCAGATATTCCAAATAACATTTCGTTATATATCAAAGCACTCATTAGTCATTATTAGGTCAAATGAGTTCTCATATACATTGAAGCCGCATTAAAATTTTGTTCCATGAAAATCTTAATAGTGTCTTAGTTATACCAAGGAGAGTATTATTACTAATACCATTAACCATTCGTGGGTACGATAATAATGAGACAAAATCTCGAGGGAACAATCATGCTGTCACTCATGATTAGACCAATCACCTTAGAACACATTGTGCCACATTGTGGAATTGTAGGTTCCATATAACATTCTCATAATGGGTTCCCATGGATCCACATCGTAGTAGGTTTGTTCCCATCCATATTGCATCAGTGCATAAAATTTTCCTATTAAAGGAAAATAAATCACGTTACTTTACCAATACTAATCCCTTTGAATAATTGTCAAATTATTAAAGGGAGGTATTCAAAAATCCCACTATTGTCCATCCACATAAGAGAATTTTTCTCTCCCTTGTATTATATCATTCTATAAAACCTTATGAATTTATCCCAATACACTCTTAAAACATTCTTCCCAAGACTAAAACTAATAACCTTGATATTAAAACCATTGCTAATTCACCTTCTACATCCACCAATCCACCTTCTGCAATATCTAGTTTTCCTACTAGTTCATCTACTTAAACATGGACATTTAAAATCCTCGAAAAAGGATGTGGTTAATATCAATTTAAACCATGTTGAAAATTTCCTTTCACATTGTGAACATACCATTATCACCATACACCTATGGAACAGTGAATACTTCATATATATACATCACTCCCATCTTACAAACTAGGAAGAACTCATCTTTCAACAATTTGATATATTTAGAAGATGAGAAAATTCAATCTTTTTAGATCTCTTGGTTGTACGACGATCAATTCGTTGATTTTTATCAATAACCTAAATACATAATAGGAAATAAAATAATGAAACACATGCAATAGAAGGGAAAAGGTATTGGAAAGAATGAATAGGGTTGTCTAGATCCCATTACCAAAATAGAAAAGATAAACTCATATGGTTTGGGTTACAATCATGATGCTTCCTCATGTGAAGTGTTTACCGGTATAGAAACCAATAGTCAAGACATTGAATCTAACAATGAAACAAGTTTCATGTCATATCTCTTTGAGGTTCTCTTCAACATGATCCTTTTTTATCAACTTTACATCTGAACCATTAAAATTTTTTGTCCTTCCCTCCTTATCCAAGACCACCAAAATCACCTTTCCATAGAAATTTTCCAAAACAATGAGGCAATTGAAGAATTTCTTGGAAATAAATATCACATACCCCCTTCCGATCACAAGAAGGGATTCAATATCAATCTCAATGTTCCATCCTACTTTGGTGAAGATCTTGAAAACCCCCATCCACCAAAATATCCCATCTATCTCATCTAAAAACAATTTTAAACTTTTCACTCCATTGGTATATATTCCCACCATACAATCACACATTCACAATCATCATCTATTTATTTCATGTCATCATATGAAACAAGTTAATACTAGCTCCTATTTAAGTGTTGTGAATCTCATCCCTCTTATGGTTTCCCCCATTTTGGATATTTTTACCTATAATCCTATCTAGAGGCTTACTGATGTAAAATTCTCCTTTTATATAATCTCTCTCACTCTCTCTCGAACATGAAAGCTCTAAAAATTCTTTACCCAAATCTTTTGATCACCCATCTCAGTATTTGGTGTTGAACCCTCACATCCTACTAGCCATGTGGAGTTGATATTTAGGGGAAAACATTCCTTATCATCAAACTCAAAATACAAGGAAAAAATTCAATCTGAAGCTCTTGGTTGTATGATGACCAGTTCATTGACTATTATTAATCTCCCAAAAGCATCATAGGTAATAAAATCATGAAAAATATGTAATGGAAGGGAAAAGGTCTTGAAAATAATGAACAAGGTCATCTAATTCCCCATACCTCAATTTGTAAAAAAGATAAACTCATATGGTTGGGGTTACATCAGATGCTTCTCATGTGAAGTTGTTACCGGTATAGAACAATTAGTCAAGAATTGAATCTAACAATGAAAAAGTTTTCATGTTCATATCTCTTTGAGGTTTCTCTTTCAACATGATCTTTTTTATCAACTTTTACATCTGAACCATTAAAATTTTTTGTCCTTCCCTCCTTATCCAAGACCACCAAAATCACCTTTCCCATAGAAATTTTCCAAAACAATGAGGCAATTGAAGAATTTCTTGGAAATAAATATCACATACCCCCTTCCGATCACAAGAAGGGATTCAATATCAATCTCAATGTTCCATCCTAACTTTGGTGAAGATCTTGAAAACCCCCATCCACCAAAATATCCCATCTATCTCATCTAAAAACAATTTTAAACTTTTCACTCCATTGGTATATATTCCCACCATACAATCACACATTCACAATCATCATCTATTTATTTCATGTCATCATATGAAACAAGTTAATACTAGCTCCTATTTAAGTGTTGTGAATCTCATCCCTCTTATGGTTTCCCCCATTTTGGATATTTTTACCTATAATCCTATCTAGAGGCTTACTGATGTAAAATTCTCCTTTTATATAATCTCTCTCACTCTCTCTCGGAACATGAAAGCTCTAAAAATTCTTTACCCAAATCTTTTGATCACCCATCTCAGTATTTGGTGTTGAACCCTCACATCCTACTAGCCATGTGGAGTTGATATTTAGGGGAAAACATTCCTTATCATCAAGAACTTCAAATACAAGGAAAAAATCAATTAAAAATGTATCTATATGCATATATGTATTGTAAATAATTACACCTTTCATCCTTCGCAGTATTTTGTGATGAGCCCATGCTTCTTACCTGTAATGTGAGGATGGGAATGGAGAAATATGCCCTTACTCAGCGACATTTTGTCTTTTTTTGTTGAGCGCTTTCCTCTTATTGGTGGCTTAAGACAAAATGTAGGGGGTCATTTCAAACACATTAAAAAAAAAAAAAAAAATGAAAAAAAGAAATCCTTCAAAATCACTAGTGTTTATTCCTACAAAATCCCAATGAAGCAATTTAGATGCCCCCATTAAAATCAAGAACCATTTCTTCAACCAAATTTTACCAATTAGTAGGCCACATGTGGGTCTAAGTCTAGTCAAAGACCTATAAAGTGCAACTCATCTTGGATTAAGTTAGATATTCCTATTTGGAGGTGAGTCATGCTTTCCCAAATTGCCCATTATTAACCCTTGTGTCTTCACATCCATTCACTAGCTCACAAGTCTCACATCTTTCTTGGCTCTCATTGTTGAGCCCTCACATATTTCTAGTTGCATGGAGTCAAGGGTAGAGTACGCCATCCTATCACTATATCATCTAAAATACATTCTTCTAATGGAATCAACTATTTAATATTGTTTGAAAATGAGTTCCTAATATGCACCATTCTACATGTTTATGTTCTTATACATCCTCTTATATATCCTATCATATCACCACTCATGTCTTCTACTATCCTACATTACACACAATCTGGATGTTTACCATCTATTATATCATCCATCTTCACTTTATTCATCTCTTATCTCTTCTGTAAGTTTGGAATGGGTCCATGATCATTACCACAACTAGGTCTCTCACATCGATACCTAGCCAAAAATCCCTAAAAATCCAAATGATCAAACAATCTAAAAACACACTTTAACATATTTTCAAAAATCCCAAAAAAACAAATATTCCAAAACTACCAAAAACATATAAAAACCAGTCAAAAATATATAAACAAATAGAAAAACAATCCTAAAATCCTTTAAAATGCAAAAATAAAAAATAAAATCCCAAAACATCAACACACTTAACAAAATTACACATTGACTCTTATCCTGGTGTTCATTCCAAATATCCTACAAATTAATTAATCAATCTATAAAAACATCCCAATCCACATCCATTGCATGTATCCTCACTTGGGGCAATCTTGACTCTCATTTTCTCCCTTACATGTATCCTTTCTTGGGGGAAATGACCTAATCAATCCCGAATCATCTTACCCATACTTGAGGGAAAATCAAATCAATCTATTGTCTCTATGGAACACATTAGGGGAAAATTTAAACGTCTTTCTGTAAATTTTTGTTGCATTGTTACTTTTATTAGTTAGTTATTTGACCAATTACAAGTTTATTATTTGTTATCTTGGTTCATTTATAGCCATGGTACATACATTTACTTAATATATTTGGTTTTTTTTTTTTTTTTTTCTATTTCTTGTGTGTGTTTATGCACATAATGGGTTAATCGTCATGGATTTTTAATAATCAAGGTGTCAACTCTATTTGCAACATCAAAATAGGTTTATCTAAATTTCAAAAAAATTGAATGGTATCTCAAGCTATGAGAAAGGTTAATCCCATCATCATCCCAATTAATATCAACTCCTAACACCAAATCATTATCATCTATCCATCCTACATCCTTTACCATCATTAACTCAACAAAAAATGTATTTTACTTAACCCTTCTTTCAGTCATAATTCACATCCCAAATCCCTAATTTTGGCCTTTGGCCCTTCGTTTCTCATTTATAATCCCTTTTTCCCACCTTTAATGTGACAATATCTTATTCTTCCTATCAAGTGGTTGTCCATCGCTTTATCACATCACCCAATCACTCGAGGGGGAACTCCCTTGGTACAATCTAGATCCATTGGGGCATCCATATGATTCACTAGGGTAAATTAGGTAGTCCAAAATACTTCTCTATTATTTGATCTACACATATTTACTATCTTTAAGGCTCTATTATTTCATAATATCACTTTAAATAAGGGAAAATGTAGACACCCCAAAATTACCCATTACACTTTATAACATTAAAAAATAATATTGAATCTATTATCCACTCATATCACACTACTAGAATTAATTTAATTAATTATATTACACTCACTATACATCAATTTAGCTAATTTAATTAGCTATTTAAATAAATAAAAAATAATTATCTATTCACCTTCCACTCATCTCCACTTCACTATCTAACTCACTCAATTTGAACTTTTCACTCCACTCAAGTTCTAGAATTCTACAAACATGGAAGAAATTATTCACGTATAACCAATAAAATCAAGAGCCAACTAATTTAAAATAAATCCTCTTAATTTTTTATTCAAAGATCTAACTGCATAGAACAAATCAACCATGCTAAATAAGGAAATTGAAATCAATAGCTTGCAGCTCATTCAATGCCTTCTTCCTCAATCCATGACTTCCTTTGTATCTATAAATAAGAAGCTTTGTTCCTCTCAATTCATCTTTGGAAGCTTGAAGAATTTTTAGTGTTAGTCTGCCAAAACCTTAGTTGAAATAACTTCAGCACACCCTTATAATTTCCAATTGATCACTAATTCAATCCAATCCATCCTTAAATCATCATCTTATCCATTATTTTCTCATATCTTGATTTCTCCTTTCCATTTCAATTATTTTTAGAGAAACCACATATCAAAGTAATCAAAGAAGTGTTTGCAACTACATCAAGGACCCAACAAGAGTTTTATTTAGTTGGCCCAATCCGAGGTGGCAAGGATCTTACAGAAAAAGGTTTGTATTCATTTTTATTTCTGCAATATCTCTTTTACACACCCCCTATCTAACCAAAAAAAGTGTTGGTTTTCTGCAAGTTCATACAATGCATTCAATGATAAAATTCCAGTCATATATTCAATGTATATTCTATAATTTTACTTTGTTATTGAATGTTTAATTTACCACAAACTCTATCAATTCAATGTATTCAACGTTAAACTAGAAATTTTATATTCAATAATTTTAATGTATGTTCATGTCAACACTAACTCAACAAATACAATGTATATAATGCCTATATTCATAATCTATATTTGGTAATTTTAGTGTATATGTAATATTTTAATGCACTATGAGTTTGTGGTAAATTGAATACTAAATACCCCATCAAAATCTAATACATTAAAATGTCAAAATTGGATGACAAAATGGCGTATATCACTTCTCAGCTAAATAGGTGTATCCATAGACATAACACATTGACAAATTTTCATCCATATCTAAACCTAAATGCATTCAAGTGTATTCATTTCAATATTATCACTTTACCTCCATCCTCCATTATATTCTATTATGTACCATTGTTGTATTCAATACTACCATTAACTACCCCCATACATCCATAACCCTCTATATTTTGGACCTGATGAACATGTTATAGTCAATATTCATAGAAAAATACATACTTGAAAGTGTGATCCACATATAAAGCATTGTATCACGTGTTTGTAACACATTTTCCTACAAACATTGTTTACATGAAATTTCAACACATTTATATTCATGTTTATTTGTCCAAAATAATTCCAGGACATCACTATATCCAAGAGGAGGGTGGGGAGGAGGAAGTCACTAATGGACCCTAAAAAAGGGGTGTGAAACTTTATTTTATACCTGAATCAGAGGAAGAGTTAGCTAAAGTAAATAAAAAATAACAATTTTAGACCAGTAAACATCACAAACCTAATCCAAAGCTAACACCACAAATTTAGGTAAACGCTAATATCAATGGAAAACACACAACATCAAAAAAAATTACTTCAAAAATGAGTGGATGAATCAAGACATGGATAGAGCAATAAGATATGTTGTAGGAATGGATTTTCTATTAGGGATGTTACAGAAAAGTGTGGAGTCTCAATGTGTTCATTAACAAGCTGGATGAGTGGTATCACAACCATGAAATATAAAGGACACCTAATAATTTTAACAAATCAAGAAGATTTTGAAATCATATAATATTGTAAATATTTGGTTGATATGGGTCATGGTATGCAAGTAAACTCATTAAAATCTCACATGACACACATATGCAAAATAATAACTACTCCATTCACATATGGTATGTCTAGTAAATTTTTGTGGTCGGTGTTTAGAAAGAGGAACCAAAATGTGTCTTTAAGGACTGCAGAAGGCCTAGATAGTGACAGGGAAATCATGCTTAATCCTGACATAGTTTCTACATTTTATATCAACTTGGAGACAATGTATAAAATAGAGAAATATGGACCTTATAAGATATGGAACTATAATGAAACTAGTGTGCAAGCTCATAGGAATTTTGGGATGCAGGTGGTTGTAGAGATGAGTAATATAATTGTATCCCATGTACTCCCAAAAAGTAGAGAGTGGATCACAATAAATTTTTTTGTTAATTTTATAAACCATAGTATATCATGCTTCTACCTATTTAAAGCGTAAAGGCAATTATAAAATTACATTTCCAATTATGAGCTTAGTGCATGTATAGAATCCAAACACATGTGCTGATGACAAGGGAATTGTTTCTAAATTGGCTACACCACTTTTTTAGATCAATTTTGGGTGGTGTTCCACCTTTGAATAGGCATTTACTCATTTTTAATGGCCACGGAAGCCATGTGGCATATGGGACAATCTGAGAGGCTAGATTATTAAGAATGGATCTAATCTCTTTACATATGCACACCAACTACACACTAAAACCCTTATATGTTAGGGAATTTTTACTACCATTTGAAACATAGCTAAAAGATGAGAGATCTAAATGGATAGTCAAGCATCACAAAGTAGATGTGAGGAGATTAGAATTGGTGGCACTTTGTAATAATAATATCAAGAGAGATCTAACTCCATCCAATATAAAAGTTAGTTTTAGTAGGACTGGAATATGATCTCCAAGTTGAGATGCATTAGTCAATGACATGCACCCAAGTGATATATTCAATGTGGATTTGACAGAGGAGGAAATTACAATGGAGAGAATTCTCAAAATGGTTGGATATAACAGGGAATAAATTTAACAATTTATTATAGCTAATGGTGAAGCAATCCAATAGTAAGCTAATAAAAATCAACAAGCAGAGGTATAAGTGAAAAAATTAATCCAATGATACAAGGGTACATGTAAAACAATTAAATAATAGGATGAAAAAAATGGACATGCAATAATAACTTTTAAAAAATCAACAAACAAATGTACAATTTATATATCAAACTAAGGAAGGCAAACAAATTAAATGTATATTCAAGTTCAAGACAATAACACACCAACTCATGTAAGTTAGACACAAGAACCCATCACAATTGATGATGGGATAAATATGCCAACACTACTTATTCAACCATAATGGTTAAAATAAGTTGCTAATAACTTGGGAATTCCAATCAACCTCCTCAATGACAACATATCACTTTCCATACCATTCCTTTCTCCTACTATGTTAAGTGGAATAGTTCATTATTTTACAAAATGTAATGAATGGAAAAATAAAAATGATAGTCATTTAGAAGATGCAGATTTGGAGTGTTCACAAACATTTGTACAAGACACACAAAAACAACCATGAAATGCATAATCATGAAACCAAGTCAACAAGTCAATGTAAATTTTTCTTAAGGTTCTAATTGAAAGGGTTAAGGAGATATCATAACATGCAAATAAAGGGACTATAAGGTTGAGTAGAAAATCAAAAATTATCACACCAAGTGACTAATTACAATTACTTTATGAATAAGAAGTGTGGAGGAGGGAACTAGAAGAGTTGAAAGCTAGGAAGAAAGAGTAGCATGAGGAGAGAATTTCAAAAAAAATCATCAAACAAGAAAAATTAGAAACAAATAAACTCAAAAAGAAACTAAAAGAACAAAGGAAGGAAATGGAAAATATAAAATGATAGTAAAAATAGAAAAAATAAGGAACATGGGAAGCTTTAATTAGAGAAAGAGAGGATAGAAAAGGAAATGCAAAGGAAACAATGTTTGAGTAATCCATGAAATCTTATTTTTTCACAAAAGTCAAATATGATAGATTTTTACAACATTTACACTCTAAATTTTCCAATTGTGGCCAATTAGCAATTCTGCAACACCTTTGCTCCTACAAATAAAATGTAATTTCCTTCAACAATAATAATGCAATTTACTTTAATGAAAATGCAATTTACTCATGCAGGAAACCTGCAATTTTCTTCACCAAGCATAAAACATGTGATTTCCTACTTCCACTCCTATGTATGTCGCTAGTTCTAGCCAAATGTCATCGAGCCGTGCAAGAAATCCACAAATTACTTTTCCAAACACAACCAACATGTCAATTACACCCCATATGGAGAGAGCAATAGTAGTAAACAAAAAAAGGAAACGATACTGCAAATGGTTTTGAAGAAGAATTTAGATTTCATATAATATAAATTCATGTTGCATGTGGTAAGATTGATTTGATTATGAAACTTTTTTTATGTGAATGTCATTCATCATTGTAACTATTTTTTAATGTAATAAATTATAACCTTTTATGTTGTTTTTTTTTGGGAAAATAATAGGACAATACTTATATTTTTTTAATTTCATCATATCAATATACAAGCGGGAGATTTTGTAATGTGTATAAACATGCACTATATTATTATAGATGTGATTTTAATGTGTACAAATGTTTCAATAATGATGAAAATAAAATAAAATGTTTCATTGCCCAAGTAAGTTCATAAATGAACTTACCTAAAGAAAGGAATTTTTACTTATTGGAGATTAATGGTGTTAAAAGACATAATTTAAACAATCTCTCTTATCCTCTCAGTCAGACAATCCTTCATAAACCCACTTTCATATTCCAATCTACAAAAATAGAAACCTAGGAGCAAAGAGCACATTTGCAAGAAGTACTAAGTTAAACATTTATAGTTAAAACATGCAAATTTACACCCACATATTTAATGCATGTTCATCAATTCCAGTGTGTATTCAAAAAATTACTAAAATATTAACCTTGTATACTTAGATATTAACTGCCTAAAAACACATCACTTATGTATTTTCATTTATTATGTAGGCTTTATGTTAACTGATATCAATGTATATAAAATATTCAAAGTTTACATAAACATTATTTACATATTCATACATTTGTTAGTTGTTAAGGTAGCTAGATTATAACCTTTTATTTAATCATGTTAATGTACATTCATGTATCATAGGCCATGCATTCTGTATATAACAATATAGTTTGTATGCTTTCAAAGGCCACCCAATATACATTTAAATAAATTAATAGAAAAACACAAAATAAACTCAACACATTGAAAATACGGTAATTCGGGTGTTTCCTACAAATGTTCTTAGTACATGAAAAGCGTAAACAAAACATAAAAACCCATTAAAATTCAGGCCAATCTAATGAATCACTTAGTAAATAGAACAATAAAAAACAATGAAATCCTTAGAGACATGATGTTTATTTCCCAATGTTGTTATTACAAGTTATAAGGGCTCAAGAATAATAATCTATAGGCTCTAAAATGTGGAGGGCTATGGACAAATGAAATAATTAATGACAACATTAAACAAAGTAATGGTGTGTAGCTGTGAATGATGGAGAAGGAATGCAAAGTGACATGGATGAATTGAATGATGTCTAAATGTGTTTAGGTATATCTACAAACTAGAAACATACACTAAAATAACTAAACGTACCCTAAATAAACTGGTGTAAATTTTTCCTTTAAAGCATTGTATTCCATGGCTAAATTATAGGAATAAATTCAATGTATATTTACTCATGTAAGTGTAAAGGGGAGAGGAAACAATTGTTGGGAACGTATAAGTTGATGAATTTTTTTTTGATAGGGTGGGGTATATTTAATTACTGTATTAAGTGTATATTTAGTAATTTCAGTGCACATTAAAAGTTTGAATGTGTAGTATAAAATGACAAGATTAAAACCATATAGCCAATGTATGTTTAATAATTCTGGTACATATTCATCCAGTCAATATAAAATTAATCATGGATATTCAATGCCTAGAAAACATAAACCTTATGTATATTCAAATGTTAACTGCCTCAAAAACACTTTTATATATTAAGTTATTATTATTTGTTATGTTAATCAAAACTCAAAGCATATTCACATATTCAATGTATATCCAAACATCATTTAAAACAACATACATTTATTAGCTATTATGATAATTTAACTTCAAAGTATATTTGTAGTCATGAAATCATGCACTTTCTAGCTAAATCAGCACCTCTAAGTATGTCATTATATGCATGATTCCTAAAGTGAGATGACTATAAATTAACAACACTTGTTTTACTATTTCATTACTTTTATCTTTCCCACACTCTTATTATTTACTATTTTGGAATGATGGGTTTACTTTTGGACACTAGATGACATGTGACCCAACTCTGTATTGACTATTATATCTTCTAAGCATCTCGATCACTACTTCCCATTAGGTATAGGAGTGCCCCAAATGTTATTTGCCCCTTTGGGTGCTTCTATCCTTTTCCCTCATTTTTCTAATTTTCAAATATTACATTATTTTGTACCTTTTTAAAGATATTTCTTATTACTTTGGGTTAACCTTTCTGTTAGTTCCCATTTTGATCCCCATGTGTAGTCACAAAATCATGCACTTTAGAAATTATTTAGTCTTGGTCTCGTACTATTATTCATATGGTTTTTTAATGAAGAAAGTAGTAATCAACCCATTTCCTTTAGCCATTTTACTTCGATTTCTGTCATCATTTCTGACCTTCAACACATGCTTTTTCAATTTGTTTTTTTCATTCGGCATCATTTTACCTTTGACTGGGGCATTCATCCCAATACAGGGGTGTCCTAAGCCTTTCTACATTTTCCCTCTACTTTTTGGGCACTTTATGACCATTTGAGCTTCTCATCTTTTTGGTGGTCAGCCTTTTCAAGGCTAATTACAAAATTAGAACAAGAGAACAATATAAATATAAAGTTATGAGACCATAATGAGGGACCAAGCACTAAGCACTACTATCATCACCTATGGTTGCATCCATCAAAGGATCCATTTGCATCCATCTAGCTCCATCACAAGGCACAAGGTTGGTTCATCTACATCACATTACATAGGAGGGAAGTTTATTCAATTCCATCCACCATTCTATTATATTTTATACACATATTTATTTCTCACTACTTTCACAAAGTGTGACTGGCACGAGAGCACCTAGGGCATGATTGCACACACACACATAGAACTACATCAAGTCTGAGATGTAGTGCAACGCTCAGTTAGTAAGTCCACCATTGTGAAAGGTGAGGTCAGTCTGAACCTTCATATGCATCTTTTTTTTTAGGGTTTGATGTTTGCCTTGAGGTTTTGCAGGTCTTTTCTTCATCATCGATTACCAACGACATACAGTGCAGTGTAGATAAGTTAGTGTGAAAGGAAGTGAAGGTAGGAAACCATTAAGCGACACATCTGAGGAAGGTTACATAGATTTTTCACATACTAGGTCATCCATATTGCAATTATCATTGAATTAATGGACATAACCACAATTATTTCAACACTTTATAATGAATAATAAAACATCTTGAGTGTTAGCGTTTTATCTCATTCACTTCACAGCATTCCATTACATGCCCATCTGAAAATTCTCCATCTTAATGGGTTCCTAAGTTTGACTCATTTAAATCTAATGAGAACCATGCCATCACTTCTAATGGTCATTATATGGAAAGTCAAGCACCGCCTAACCAGCCACCTCTTAAAATCAATATCACAATTCCTCCTCTCACAACATCTCCAACACTACCAAATCAAAGTACGTAACCACCTCACAAAATAAATCAACCTTCTTCTCCTATCAAGTCTTTGGTAGTGTCTTGAATACCACCAAAGCTACCACCATTCAAGATACCTCCCCATCCTACACCACTTCAATAGCCAATCATTTTTTTCAAAGAAACTACCCCTTCTACTGTTGGTCAAGACACATTTCCAATTCACCACCGCATGGTCCTACTATTACTCTTTCCCACCATGCTTCCACCATTTCACACAAACTTGGTATTTGGTAGGTGACTCTTGTCACCCTACCCTCTTGATGACGCATTCATAGTCTTATGGTTCTTATATGACTATTGAGGGTTATGTTATAATATAGAACCTATTTTCATCTTACATTAACATATCTATATATTACATAACCACTCATACATGCATACATTTATGATCATCTATCACTCGTCATGCATACCATACAATCTCTAATCATTTATTTCATCACTCAATCAATCTTAAAAAAACTATGATACCTCACCACCTTCATACATCACTTCTTTATTTGTTTTCCAACATCATTTATCAAACAATGCATGTATCACCACATAATTTGGGGGCAAAACATTCACCCCCCCACCTTAGCATCAACACATCTCTCATAATTGCCTTGTCACACATCACTCTCATAGCATAGGTACATTCATCTTCACACTTTATGACCATTACCCAATGGCACACTCTTGTGCTTTGGTTCACACTTGACTGTTGAGGACTACTTACTACACATGAACCCCACACACTACATAATCGACATTACATATTGTGTCTCTTCACAAGTCTTGTGTCATACGTCTTACATCTTACATCATACACCCTACATTTAGTCTACATTATTTGTGTATCTACACATCATATATCATACTAGACATCATTATACATGTATCACACTCTTAGGGTCTACATTATATGCTTCTCATCTTACATACCGTGCACCTTACACTTTTTAATGTACATATACATCTTGTATTGCGAATTTCTACATAATACATTGTCTACACACCATAATAGTCTTCATCATGTGTGTCACACTCCTATTGTCTACACGTCTAGCATTCCATACTCATCATATTGAATATTACATAACACACATCCTCACATTAATAGTCTATCTACACTCCTTGTATTGCATCTTGTACATGATACACTACACGTTTTACACATCATATGGTTTTCCACTCATCACACATACTACATTTTCTTCTATGTGTTGCACTCACTACCCTATGACGCACTCTAGTCCCTCGATCCATATTCGACTACCTAGGGTTTATAAATCAAATTGACCTCATCACCCTCACACATTCATCACTCAACCTTATATCATGCGACATTACTAGGTTAGTGACATATGTTATAGGCTAAATGGTCACATATTCCTTCATTTTATAGTGATATACACTTTAGGCTACATCATCACTCTTTCGATCACCTTTTCGTGATATACGCTTTGGATATAAGGGTCATGCATACATCATCTCTAGGTCACATATCATCAATACAAATACATAATCATGACAATGTGCTAAATACAACACACAATTCTACCATTTCCCAATGATGCACTCTTGTTTATGGTTAATTCTTGATTGTTGAGGGGGCATACTAAATTAATCTCACTACACATAACTCCATTCAATCAAGGGGCATGCAGATCCATTCATCCATATTGCATTCCAATCCATCCATCTACAAAATGTTGCATACCTTAGTTGTATTTACCTTTTCCTACATCTGCTTATACACATCTCACTTTATTACACAAGCTAGCTAGATTTTGTATATGTCATTATCTTTACCATACACACATGTGTGTTCATGCCTTTTTCTAGTTGTGATCATAGATACATGTATCTTACATGTGGCATGGATGCTCACCTCCTACCACTCCTAAAACGGTCCCTAGGGGCATCCACATTCGTCTCTTATAGGTGTTATTGTTTCGTTATGTACTTAGCACTTTACATCAGTTGCTTATACACACTTTGACATATGGGTTATCTTTCTAATATGCTAATGGGTGTTTCATGTGTAACATTTATTTGTAAGATTATTTA
This sequence comes from Taxus chinensis, assembly GCA_019776745.2. Lineage (NCBI taxonomy): Eukaryota > Viridiplantae > Streptophyta > Pinopsida > Cupressales > Taxaceae > Taxus > Taxus chinensis. The sequence goes on from CM034151.1 coordinate 381,588,915, forward strand.
CTTCCATGGTTATCTTTTTGTTTATACTTTCTTGTATTTTTTGCTACTTGTTTATTTGTATGTGGCCATTACATCCTTAAGTGTCTTGTGACATAGTGAGTGATTTCCCATGTTTTCCACCTGATTTGGTTGTATATTGATTTTTAGTATGTTTTCTTACATTCTATCTTACACACTGTTTGTGTAGCATACATTTTTATTTTACATATATGTTTGTTCATACTAACACTTATTTCTATGCACTTTGGTTTCTACCAAGCACATTCTCTTTCCCCTGTAGGGTACATTTTATGCAGGTGGTCCTCTTTTAAGGGCTGATTTCTCCTATCAAAAATGTCGCATGCACCCCCAAATAAAGGGGTATAATTTGGGGTTTCACATACTACACAACACTTCTACACCATTTCATTACAGTGCAATATTACATCCTTGACATTGTGGGTTATACAACAAGTGGGTTCAGACCAATATATGAACCCAATATAAAATGGATTTTACAGGACATGGTTGTCCTTAGCATTCTAGGGATCAATTACATGTTAGAGGATAAAAAATATTTCCTCTTTACACTACTTTATCCAGTGGCATTAGATCATTCAAAAAGCTAGTAATTATAAATATCTCTTCACACATGACTTTAGGGAATTAGTTATAGGTTAGATAATAATGAAACTTTCTCCATACACTTCTTCAGCCAGGGTGGCATGAGATCGCCCAAAAAAATCACAGTACATGATATCCTTCTACACTTTTTTCTCTCAACATGGATCAGGTGCGCATGTTCCATTTTTCATTTACATGCTTTCACATATATACATGTGTTTTTACATATATATGTGTCTTTGAGTACTTGATCATTTTCTCCTTGTAGGTCCGTCCATATTAGAAATAAACAATAAACAAAAATAATAACTACAATAATGGGGGAAACAACAATAGTATTATGCGGCATCACACACGATACTAACCATGCAGGTATACCACACACATTGGTAACTACACATGTTTCTACCCTATGTTCACTCTCACCACTTTTTACACTTTTTATATCTTTAGTTTCCACACTCCACTATTTTGTCATTCCACACTTTGTCTATTCTTTTAATGTGTTTCTACATAACTCTACATGGATTATCCAGTATGCATCTCTATCTACTTTATGTTACTAATCTTTCTTCTCACCAACATAAAGTGGGGGAAAATGTAGTCACAAAATCACACACTTTAGACATTATTTAGTCCTATTCACATACTATTATTTATATGGTTTTTGAATGAAAAAAAGTACTGATTAACCCATGTCCTTTGGCCATTTTACTTTTCTTTTTTTCATCACTTCCAACCTTCAACACATACTTTCCTAGTCTAATTTTGTCATTTGGCATCATTTTACCTTTGAATGGGGCATCCAACCCAATACTGTGACACCCCAGGTGCCCTGGTCCCATTTGGGCCACACTAATCCTTTCTACACTTTCCTGCCACTTTTTGGGCACTTTCTAACCATTTGAGCTTCTTATCTTTTTAGTGGTCGGCCTTTTCGGGGTTAATTACGAAATTAGAACAAGATAACCATATAAATATAAAGTTATGAGACCATTATGAGGGACCAAACACTAAGCACTACTATCATCACCTAAGGTTTCATCCATCAAATGATCCATTTGCATCCATCTAGCCCCATAAAAAGGCAAAAGGTTGGTTCATCTACAACACACTACATCAAAGGGGAGTTTATTTTATTCCATCCACCATTCTATTACATTTTTTACACATATGTATTGCTCGCTACTTTCAAAAAGTGTGACTGATACCATAACACCTAGGGCATGATTGCACACATAGAACTACATTGGTTCTAAGATGTAGTGTAGCACTCAGTTATTAAGTCTACCATTGTGGCAATCTGAGGTCAGTTAGACCCCTTCATACACATCTTTCCTTTTTTAGGGTTTGATGCTTGTCTTTGGGTTTTGTAAGTCTTTTCTTCATCACTGATTACCAACGACATACGGTGTAATGCAGCAAAGTTAGTGTGATGAGAAGAAAATATATGAAACCATCAAGTAACACCTCAGAGGAAGGTTACAGAGCTATTTCACATACCAGGGAACCCATATTGTAGACTAGGGTACCCACAAAAACCCATGTACTTATCCAATCATCTAAGTCTACTCATATTTCCCATATCTGCACTTTTCTAGACTTCGGCATAGTTGTTTTCTCATCTTGTCTCTCCATCCATCTTTGTGACACAGTCCAGCAAGCTCGTCGAATTAGCTAAGTTATTTATAACTCTCTTTGCACTTTAGGTTTTTATATATCTACTTCCTTAGTTGCTTGGGTCATTTTCTTTATACATTCATCTATTATTTATTGTTATCCTTAATGTCAGGTTAACTATAAAATTATTGATTATTCCAAATTTTAGTTAATCACCATGTTTCTTAGCATTATATTTGTAAAAACCTTCAAAACATGTTGAAATGAACTTACCATTTTCCCCATTTGTTCCCTTTTTTCTACGAATTGTATAGTGTTTCTTTGATCCTAAAAGTTATGTTTATTTTTTACTACGACCTTGTAATGTGGATTTACCATTACATCTTGAATATCCCTCTGGTTTTGATGATTTCACAAAGTTACAAAATTCTGTAACTTTTAAGGAGTGGTATTCTCTGGATTGAATAGAATGTAATCTATTTCAAGTTTTTAAGCAGTATAAAGAAGTAGCGAAAGTTAGAGGATAGTGTTCCATGGGATGAAGTAACTTCCAAAGGAAATCCATGGAACAAAGGGGTGAAGAAAATTAATGCTTCGCTGACTTGATGATTATAATGTTCTGTAGAATTTTTCATTTCTATGAAACAAAGGGTGTATTCTACTTAAAAGAAGCCACAATACTCAGAGAGGGTGTCGTGAGGTTCCACAAAGTAAAAAGTAAAGAGGTTCGAACATGACCAAGTATATATGTCACAAACTTAATGTTTCGCAGGTGTCTCAAGGTTTGATGTTTCGTTAAGTTTTGAAATTCATGGAACAAAAAAGTATGGTCGCGAGGAAAGGATGCCACATAATAAATAAATTGGATATTTACAAAGTCAACAGGGGGCACGAGAATTTGTGGCATAATGACATAAGAAGAGTAAGTGTATGAATATCAAATAGCTAAGTAGTAAACTTGTGTGACAATGAAATTTGGTGTTCTGTGAACATCAGACATTAAGTGCCCCATGAATTTTTTTAAGACATAGAACAAAATTAAATCCGCACATCAAGGAAGACCTCACAAAACAAGAAAAATATGTGATAGACCTAAAAATCAAACCAAATCCATGACGTGAAATTAATTCTTAGAAATATATGAAGCAAAGGTGGATTATCCTAAAATCCGCATAACAAGGGAGTTTTTCATGGAATGGTTGGGTTTACATTTTTTCCCATAACTTTCGACTTAGGAATCCATTTCACCTCAAACCAAGTGTATTCGGAATGTCCCAGAGAAGGATTTCCAAAGAGGTCATTTTTTAAAAAATGGTAAATCAATTCATGATCATTTAATTGTATAAGTTTTGGTTGTTTTCACATCGTTATCAATAGATTCCTTAAAATGATGTTTGTGATCACCCTAAATTTTTCTTCAGTAACTTGTGTATGATGTATCCATTGTTTGAAATGCTTGTGTGACCATTATTTTGAATGATCACTACATTTTTTGGTTGCATTTGATATCATATTGGGGTTCCAACAAGGTTCAGGGTTTTGAAACATAGTATTCCCCCTTAGGCCCTCTCACCTTGGTTCAGGTAGAACCATAAAGTAGCAAGTGAATAAACACACCCCCAGTAAAGTGTCTCCCTATCATCCCCATAAGACTTGATCATGAGGAGAAGATATATCCATCCTTGGCTACAAATAAAAACTAAAAGGTCTATCTTACTCCCTTGCTCCCTCTTCATGTAAATCTACATTTCAGTCTTTTTTGGGGGGTGTTGGATTGGGAACCAATAATTTCTTCTTGTTAATGATAAAATTCAAATAAGGGAGTCATATATACACATGGGTTATTTATTGTTATCCAAATAAGCCCATATTCTTATTCAGATCACTTTTTCAGGTTGCATTGGTGGAAAAGGTCAAACTATAGAATAAATAGTGTTTAGCACGCATCAATAAGTGAAGATAGACCCACATTCCATAGGAAATGAAACCTGTGTGTAGATCTACATAAAATTCTGTAGAACATAAGGGGGTAATCCACACATGTCAATTAGTGAATAAAATAGTGAAAGCTTGTAGCTCAACGAAGTAAAAATAACTATGTAACAAAATGAAGATTCACGCGAAGGTATAGGTGACAAAGGTAAATAATTGTATCAATCCATGGAACAAAGAACAATACTTATGAGTGAAACTTCATGCATCAGAAAAGTAAAGATCAATCGCTGCACTAAGCCAAAAAACAAATATGGAAATACAAAGTAATCCACACATAAATTAATGTGACATATACGATCCGTGTGCAAAGGTGCATGGTATATGAAGACAATTCTGCTACATAGAAGAATCAACCTGTGGAAATCCATAGAGGTAATAAAAGGAAATCTTATCCCACACAAAACCATACAAGTAAAGAAAACCTATGTCATAAGTGATAGATAGAGAGCCACGTGAAAAGCATTGGAATAAAGAAAGAAGACACGTGAAGTCGTGCAAAGGAAAATAAATGCAAAGGCACAAGCATAATGCATCATGAAAATTTGCTTGAAAAAGGAACATAAAATATGTGCAAAAAGTTGCGTGATAAAGGGAAAATTAAGAAGTCTTTGGTCAACCTAGAGAAAATCACAAAATGATTTGTTTTGTTTTTTCAAAAGTGCAGAATGTTATTTTAGCACGGTTTGGGAAAGGCAACACATGACAAGTTAAAAATAGATGAAAACATGCAAGGGCAATTTGTCTCATCATCTAGAAGTTCTAATAAGAGATCAAAGCATGCAGAGTAAAAGGAAAAGCTATTTTCCTATTTCTGGGAGTGTATGTTCTATTTTTAGTGTAAAATTTAATAAAAGCAAAAAATGAAGACTATTTTTAGGAACTAAAGCAAGACACACTCTTTTCACACGTAAAAGCTATTTTAGGATCAAAGAGTAGGGTGTGCATGCTTTTCCTATTTTTAGAACTCAAAATTACATGTTTGAGTGCTTTTTCTTCTTCCTCTTTTGTGGATTTTCTATAAAAACTCTAGAATGCATTGTAAAATATATATTTTTCACTTCATTCATGTTTTCTAGAGCATTTCATTTTTTTGGTGAGAAATCAAGGGTCTTGAGTGATTCTTTTTGCTTATTCCACCTCTTAGAGCAATAAAGGAGTTGTTTTTACCTTTCTACAATTTATGTTTAGTGCATATTTTGCTTTAAATATGATTTTATCTATATGATACATGTTTATCCTTGATTCAATAGTTTAATATGCATACCTTCATGAAGTTTTGTATTGATTTTCAAGTCATAGATTGTGTTTAGAAAATTTGTATGCAATATTTTTTTGTGGGGCCATTTGTTTCCCCTTCTTTGTCTTGTCACAATTCTACAGTGTGTGTGGCTCTCGTGATTCATTTGTATGATTCCAATAAGTCTGAGATCATCAAAACATTCTGGTGTATCACCGTATTTTACTATTTTTCCCCTTCTTTCCTTCTCAAATTTCCTTGTTGGTTTCGGTAGAATAGAGTAGCCTTATAGGAAAAAATAGTTTGGGTGTTGCACTAGGGGAAATAACCCTCTTCAGAGATGAATTAAAACATACATGTCACCCATAACCTACAAGTGTTTCCATTTTTTCAATTAAAAGGAGAGTTATCACATCATTATCCAAAGGGTGCATTTTAAAGTGACAATAGTTTCAGGCACGCCTGGTGGCACACTTTGTTTAGATTTTATTTTATTTTTCCAAGTGTTCCATTGCAAAAATTTAGTCACTTTGGTGCGTCAAACTAGCACAACAGTTTCTGACACACTTGGTGGGACCAAACGAAGGATTTTTCAAATATTTTATGTTGTTCTCGGAAAATATTAGTGTTTTTGGAGCATTCATCAAGCATCTGGTGAGTCTATAAGTTCAAAGCACATCCTAATAGCAGATGTCACATCCTGCTTTTCCATTTTGTTTTAGGTTACAAAAATATGTTGTGAAGTAACAATTAACCCGCAAAAGCAAGTTTATTGGTGTTGATGTGAGGCCGCATATGTAATTATATACACGCACATATTTCTGTAAGGGAATATATGCATGTGTGTAGGTGCATACCCAACACATGCATCTGCACTCGTCACCTTACATTTTTTGACTAATTATTAAGTCGCAACTCATTTTTATTGTATTTATTGTATGTGACTACTTTACTTTGTTGTTCGCAATGATTTTGTAACATTAGTATGTTATTTGGCTACTGTACCTATTTATGATATTTGATTATCTTGTTGATGGTTTAATAATGGTTAGTAAATTTATATTTGGATTATTATTCTTGTTTACCGTTCATGATTATTTTGAAATATTGATAAATCTGCCTCTTGGTTGTGATTGTATTATTTTGGTGCAGAGAAATATTATTTGTTGCATATATGTATTACTAATTTTATAGCGTTGCTACCTCGGTCGTAGAACCGTAATGCATTATAGCTGACCTTCATTTATTGTTTTGGAAGTATACTTTTTCATCGGACGGAGTAAAAATTTTAACTATAGCAATGTCCTTACCTTGTAATTTTTATTAACATGAGTTATTTTTGATGACATGATGACCTTAACCCTGCAACGGAGAAAATGAAAATAATTGGGATAAGTTTATTGTTGATTACCTTAAATGTTGTATAAAAAGGTCATCTGAAGTTCATGATAATTCATGGTAGTGACAAGTGTTAAGGTGGTACAGTCATTATTTTTATAAGTTCTAAAAACCATAATATTAGGCCATTTGATAATGTTCTAGTTTGTAAGTAAATAGGGCTCGACCATATCATTGAACATAGGAAAATAAGATGTTTTTTTTTTTACCTCATCGTGGAAAATGCTTGGATTTAATAGTGAATGTTTTGATGGTCTAATAGTCATGGTATGCCATAGAATTTTGAATGTCTTATGATTGGTTGGTAATAATGATCTTGACCACTCAGATTAACACCATGTATAGTGGTAAGTTTACAATGATTATGGTAATCATATAACTAGACAATAGTCCACATCATGCAAGTTTTTGAGCTAGTGATGGTTTTAAAAATAATAACTAGTTGGGTCGAAGACTAACCTGCAAGAAAAGTAGCAGAGTTGATTGAGATAATGAATTAAATGTGATTTGACCATATCCATGCACCAATTGTGTGATTTTTAACTAGCTGGGAGCGACTAACACTCGTAATTTCACCAAATTTGGAGGGAGGTAAAAATTTTAATAGATCCACATACATGACACAACTAGGAATTAAATGAATTGAATACATGGGACCAAATTATGGGGAAGTCGTGAAGATCTCACTAAGAAGCTAAGTGCATGCATTGAGGTTTATTTTTGTATTGTTTTCCTTATTGTTTGAAGTTCTTCCATTTTGGGCAAGTTGTGCATGGAGGTTGGGATGTTTATTTTAAGTATTTTCAAAACATAGAACTATCTGTTCTAAAAATATTATGCATGAATCTTCTACTATGGGAGACCTAGGCATTTGATTTTGGAATATGGAGTTCTTAGAATGTTAATGTATATTCGAAACTTGGGGTTACATATGCTAAGTGGATCTGCTGAGTCAATTAGTTTAGAAGATATTTCAGAAGGATTGCACAAGAATATTAGGAATGAACCATTTCTATACTTATTTTTCTGTTATTTATTTTGAAATAAAAAATAAATCTTGGGGAGCTTATTAGGTGATCTATTTAGATAATTGTCTGAAGTTTAAATGTTGTTCATGTGTGAAACCATTGAAATCAGGAGTTTAAAAGCTTACCTGGGTGCTCGAAAATATGTTTACCTTTTTATGCGTTATTTGTTGTCTGGGTTCTATGTTCTTCCTGGTTCACATCTAATACCACTAAATGTTAAAAGGGTATACTTTAGTTTGCACTGTTATCTATTCTATTTATGAGGAATCCCTTTGGGTTGAATGGGGGTTCATAGGTCGTACTGTAGAGTTTGGAAATCTAGTCTATATTACTATAGTGATGTAATAAAAATGACTTTTGTAAACCAAAAAATCCTTGGTTTTTAGAGTTCGTAGGTTGTCTCCACTATAGGGACCACCCGTGGGTATGTGCAATAGGATAATTTAGGTGTTACATCTAAGTGAATTTTATGACTTAACGTCACTATGTAGTCGAAGAGATAATGGTTCGAATGGGTAAGTTTATTGATGGGATTCTATGGTTAGAATTGGTTGTTCTTAGCTCAGAGACTCTTATAAAAATGGCGTTTGTTTTCAATTTGAACTATTTTGTGATGTTTAATTGGGTCTTTTACTATTTTTCATACTCATACCTTTCCCATTGCCATCACCTCACTCTGATGTTATGAGCCTTTAGGTGGATCCCATTTTAGTCTATGAAGACACGTTTTGGTGTATAAATCATCAAGTTCTAGATCTCTAAATTAATGCATCTTTGCATAATGATACGCATCAAAAAATCGTTTATTTACTTGTTACGGGATTATATATCATGAGTTTATATAATAAATTGAATCCCCAACAGACACCATGTCTGAGAATGGTCTAGCTTGTAAATGTTTAGTCCAGAAGTGTTACCGTGATGTCATCTTGAGATAACTCACCATCGAAGATTAGGTTATAATTATATATGTTAAGAAATTTATACTTGATAACGTAAATGAGTTACTAAATTGTTTATTATTCCTTCGAGGATTAGTACCCTACATTATTAATATGATCTCCAAGATAAAAATCATTTTGTGTCAGATATCATGCCTGAGCCCTATATACCTAGCTTGAAATGTGATGGTTAAGCTTCTATTAGAGATGAGCTAGATTAATACATTAATACAATTCTGAAGTATAGAGAGTATTGGTCAAACTACTTATAAAGATAAGAATGGGGTTACTTGTTGAATAAAATCATTCAGGAGGAAAAGAAAATTGTTCCCTCTTCTTTATGTTTTCTTTAATGGCAGTAAAATTAGTGATATCAATTGTAAATGGGGTAAAGAAACTTTTTTTATTTGATTGAGGACAAGAGGTCTGACTATTTTCATTGTTATAAGTTCTTAAGGAAGAAATTACGGTATTAAGTTATTGATTTTGTGTAAGATACTAATGTAGTGGATATAAACTTGTTACTTAGTCAGATCACTATTTGCTAGACATTGTGGATGTTTGCGTGTTGATGGTAGAATTGGTTACATTAATAGTTCACTTAATTATTTCTTACTTGACATAATTATTTTTTTATTTAAGGGTAATTCAAATGAAACAATAAATGTCCAAATTATATCATAATGAAATAACTAGGTGGAGAGTTATTAATCCATGCCAATTCTATTGAACTGGGCATGTACATTGTTGTATTTTATTCTATAACATGTAGAGATGAACAACATTATGAGTTGACTTAAGAAGAAATGTCGTGAATTGCATTGATTATTATTGTAATATTTCATATGATTGTAATAAATGTATTTGTACTTAATTTAAGGTGAAATTATTACTTCACAAATATATAAGGCCAATGATCCAGATTTACTAAACAATTATCTTGATAATTGATTTATGAATATGAATTAATGTATATATTATGAATTTAATGATTGGCGTTCAAATTATGTGATTGTGTTAAGCGACATATTTGTATCATTTTTTAAAAACAAAGTATATATTGTGAATTGATGTTTAATGTGTTATTAAAATTGTTTATGATGCCATTATGATTTAACTATTAAGTTTTGAACACTTATTTAGTAATGAAACAACTACACAATGAGGTAATGTAACATTGAGCGTATGGAAGATAAGTGGAATAATATGGTATAGTTGTTTCATCAGTTCAACATGAATTAACAAGAGGATATATACCAATTTTTACGCATGAAGCAAAAAGACATAATGTTGTCCATTAATAGCAACTGACATACTTGTTAACATAAATTATACCATTGTAAACATCACACTTGATTCCATTATTCCCTAGTGTGAAAACAGTTACAACAATATAGGGAAAATTACGAAGGTTCATCGTGATCTTAAGGAATAATACAGATGTACACAGTTGACCTTAGTAAACTAAAATGACTAAGTGATTATTTATGTTCATAAGTGATGTTTATCTTGTCATTCTAAATTGGATTATTCACATGCTTAATTGAGCTAAATCCATGATGGTAAGATGAGATAGTATACTTAAAAACATGTGAAATCAGGTACTCATGTTAGACAGTGACTTAATGAGTTCAATGCACACCTCTATCATGAATTGGACAATGTAATGAAACCCTGTTAACCTATCCTTAGGAGGAAAACATACCTTATTGGAAATGAATAAATTAAAATGGTTAATTGTAAACTTAATATTTAATCAACAAAAAATAATCATGATAACTATCTTGAGATGGATGTGTGGTGATTGGAAAACATGTTTTGAGTGGCTTTGATGCAGTCATGAAACTAGGCTTGTTAGTGCAATGCTAAAAAAATTATGGCCACAATAGTGGAAAGGATTGATTGCATTTTCTGTTCACCATTTCTTCTTTCAATTGTGTTTTGAGTTGGAGTGAATTACTTTCATTCTTTACTAGTTGACACTAAAAATATGCATAGGATCTCTAAACCTTTAAAAATGTCCAACCAAAGGTATATAATGTATATCGACTCATATAGAGTGATGAAGGGGGATCAGGAAGGATATGGAATACCTTTGTAGTTGCACATGGTTATCATAGGTTTCCAAGATGGATTCTATAATATTAATTGGTGTATGAGTACTTAGTGTTGTTCTAATAATAATGTTAAAACATTGCATCATAAAATTAATTAAGGGATTTTGTAAACTTAATTAGTACTCTAGATTTATATGTTGCATGCTAAAAATGAATGAAGGAATGAAAGGTAGTTCAATGTTTTAAAAAAACTCCCTTAGTTAGTTAAAGCATAATATGGGTGTTACATTTTGTATCAGAGTTGGAGGTTTGCAGCTCTTGGACTTAATGGGTCCTTATGTTAACTAAACATCTTATTCTTGTTAACAGAATACGATGGATTTGAGAGGGATTTACCATGGGAAACAAACTAGACCACATTATGTTTTAGGTTCAACGGTCTAGACGTTAGATAAAATTCTAAAAATCCTTTGAGACACCCAAAATTGGATAGCTTCCTTAGAGCAACTAGTAATGGCTGAAAATGATAAGTTTGAAGAAAAACAACTTGAACTTATTGATAACAATCAACAAGGGAATTGCTTGATTGTTAAACTGACTAATGATGATAGGATTTGGATCTATAAATCCAATGAGGAATTAAACCCAAATATGGGATAAAAATTAGATGTGCATGGATTAGCTACTATGGAAGTGATGTTCGGAAAATCTAGTGGGCCGAAATAAATTTTGTAAGATATTCCAAATTGTAAAAAGAAAGAGTATCATAGGAGTGTTAGCTCTTCTTCGCCATTGATTGCTAGGAAAAAGTGGTGGAAGAAATATGGAAGGAAAATGAGGGCTGCCAAGATGAATACAATAGTAAAACATGTTGTAATTTCCTGCAAGAAAGAGTTTTAAAAATGCTGCATGTTGCAAAAATGGATGCAGTCGGAAAGGAACTACTAGAGGATGTTTCAATTCTAGTGGCGAGCAATATGTTTATAGTTGTTCCCAAAATAATCAGTGGAATAATCAACAGTTGATGATGCACACTGCAGTGGCTAATAACCAATAAAAGGATCAAATTATTCCTCACAAGATGTCAGGTAAGTTATGTAAGACTTCATGTTGTTGATTTAATTTGATACTAGTACAACTAGGTTATTTGTATCTAATGATTAGCTAGAAAATGAATAATAAATTTGGTCTTCATTCTTTGAAAATTAATTTTTTTAAACTACATACCTATGTCTATCAATGCAACGTTGACATTGTTTAAATTCATCATGGAAATTGGAGTTATAAGTAAGTTAATTTAGGGAATTATGACTTATTGACTAATATTGATTGTCTTAATGTAAGTCAATGGTTTATTGAATTGAAAAGACAGAAAAATTCATGGAAAGTGCAGAAATCAACAAACATACGTGGCAAATAAATAAACAATTTAATGATTAGATTATCATTAGATATGATTGAAGGATGAATATATCTGAGAGATAACATTATGAATAAGAAAAGATGAAAACCATATAATTATTTTTGGTAAAACCGGCCATACAGCGTAAAATCATTGGATGCATTTCAAAAAAATTGGGAATTACACAATGTAAGATATGAAAAGACAAGTGTTGTAACAAACTTCACAGCTTGGGAAGACTTGGATGAAATAAAAACAATGTTTTGCATGTTTGTTTCAGCGATATATAACTTGTTTTTGACTCTTTGTTATGTATACTAAATAATATTATATATTATTACTAACTATAATGAAAAAACTATGTCATATTGTTGACTGTGTGATATTTTTTACTGGTTGAAAGGTTGTTAAAGCCAATGAATTTGAATAAAGATAGACTAAAATCTGGAAAAATTACGATTTTTGGATGAAAATGTTAACTGTTTTCCTTATTTGTATGTTATAATATGTTTCTGATTATTCTAATTGTTATTAATGAGTTAAATAATCGAGATGATGATTCATTAAGGGGGGAGTATGCCACATCCCACTTTTCCATTTTGTTTTGGGTTACAAAAATATGTTGTGAAGTAATAATTAACCCACAAAAGTAAGTTGATTGGTGTCGATGTGAGGCCACATATGCAATTATACACACATACATATTTCTACAAGGGAATATATGCATGTGTGTAGGTGCATACCCAACACCACACATGCACTCATCACCTTGCGACCGTTAACTAATTATTAAGTCACAACTCATTTTTTTACTTATTGTATGAGACTACTTTACTTTGTTGTGTGCAATGATTTCGTAACATCGGTGTGTTATTTGGTTAATGTACCTTTTTATGACTTTTTCTTATCTTATTGATGGTTTTCTAATGGTTAGTAATTTTTGTTTGGAAGATTATTCTTGCTTAGTGTTCGTGATGATTTTGTAATATTGATAAATCTTACTCTTGGTTGTGATTGCATTATTTCATTACAGAGAAATATTAATTATTACATATATGTATGATTAACCTTATGGTGTTGTTACATCAGTCATAGACTGTAATGCATTATATTGACCTTTGTTGATGTTTTGGAAGTATACTTGTTCATCGGATGGGTAAAAAATTCAACTGTTGGATTATCTCGCCTTGCAATGTTTATTAACATTATTTATTATTGATGACATGATGACTTTAACCTACAGCGGAGACAATGATAATAATGGGGTAAGGTTAGTGTTGATTATTAAATGGTTATATTATTATCTAAAGGTCATTGACCATGGTATAAGTGTTAAGGTTAGTGAATTATGTTTAGATGGTCTAAGACCATGGAATTAGGAATTTTATTGTTTAAATTGGTAAATTCAAACTCCATTGGCATGTGAAAATAAAATGATTAAATTTAAAATGCTTGGATTTTTATCAACGGTTAGCATAATAGTCTTTGAACACCATCGACTTCTATTTGTTTTTGTTGGAAATATGGTCTTCAACCATACTCTTTGGCTTTGATGATTTGGTATTTGACCAAACTCATGTTGAAATTGATTGTTTGACTATTTAGTTAGTCTATTAACCAACCACCATGCAAATTGTGAGACAAGATTTAAGTGTGATTTCAGTCTTGGACCAATCGATTTAACTTCACCGCCATTTTTGGAGAGAATCCGGTAAATTAAATTTAGCCACTACATGGCACTATGGAAATTGAATGCACATACAGTTGTTGGAAAGTGTGAAGCTTCTCCAGGAATGTAAGTGCATGCAAGTAGTTAATTTTTCATTATTTTCCTTATTTTTTGAAGTTCTTCCTTTGGATGTGCATGGAGATTCAATGTTATTTTTTGTTTTCTTAACATAAAGATTTTGATCCAAAAATAAAAGCATGTTTAATGGGTGACCTGGGCATAGATATGTTAGAATGTTAATATATATTAAAAATTGGGGTTATGGATTCTAAGAGCTCTGTTGGGTCAATTTGTTTGGAATAATTGAAGAAAAATCGTAGAAGATTCTCTAGCATGGATATACTTATCTTTCTATGGTTATTTTTTTTCGAAATGGATTGGTGACTTCTAGAAAATTATTTTAATAACTGTCTGAAGTTTATATGTTGTTCATTTGGAAAATATTTAGATCTTTAGATCTGGGTTTCATTTCTTACCCATATTCTCAAATATTTTACCTATTTAAGTTATTTTGTGTGGGTTTCTCTGTGTGGGTTGAGAACTGAGCTCACTTATTTTTTGTAGACACAAAATCACGCACTTTGGGTATTTATCTAGTCCTAATTACATACTAATATTGGTATGATTATTAAGTAATAAAAGTACTAATTAACCCATGTCTTTGGTCGTCTTTGCTTTCTTTCTGTTGCTACTCTTGTCTTATACTCTTTCTAGCTCCAGTATGTATTTTCACACCTCGGCATTTATCATCTTGGACACCAACACCCAACCAAGACACCAGTGTCAGGCACCTATGTCCCATCTTGGTGCCCCTAACCTATTTGTACTATGTTCATATATTTTGGGCCTTTTCTATCTATTTGAGCATATTATCTTTTTGGTAGTCGGCCTTTTTGAGGTTCATTAAAAAATCCAAGTAAGGGAATCATATAAATATAAAGTTATGTGATTATAATAAAGGACCAAGCACTAAGAATTAGCTATCACCACCTAAGGTTACATCCAAAGGTTATTCAAGAGCATTCAAGCATACATTCTAGCATACATTCAAGGGAAAGGGATTGCATTATTTTGCATACACTTCATAGGATGGGATTCTATTCTATTACATGCACACATCTATTTATATCTAGTTATTTGCTAATTATTCAAGTGTGACATGCATAAGATCCACTTAGGGCATGATTCCACACACACATAGAACTACATTAGGTTTTAAATGTAGTACATTGCTCAGTCGTAAGATCACTTTTTTAACAAGTGAGTACAGTCTAACCCCTCATTTTTCATCTTTTTTTAGGATTTTATGTCTCTTTGAGGGTTTTACAGGTCATTATTCCATTGCAAGTTTCCAGTGACCTGGGAAATCATTGTGCGACCTCCTAGCAACCAAAGGAGAAGTACAACAAACACCTCACGACCTATGAAAGATGGTTTTTCAGAGCATTTCCATAGTCACAAACACCCATTACCATTATTTAGTGCCCACATGCACCCATACCCCTTTCTGGGTGCCTTTTCTAGCATATTCATCTACATCTGCAATTTTTTGAGCTTTGGTGTGACAACATGTGCTTCATATTTTCCAATTTTCTAGCTCTATGCACCTTCGGGATCTTTTCAAATCATCTAATTCATTTTTATCCCTTATTTGAAGCTAATTTTTCATTATTTCTTAACTTATTTTTCTTGGGTTAATTTCTATACTTAATTGGTTATTCATTTATTTCTATGATAGCAATCAGATTAAGAATTTTCATAGAATATTTATTCATATTTTTCTTAATCATTCTTGTGAACCCAACCTCTTCGAACACACTTAGGATCTATCTTTTTTTTCTTCTTACATATTTCTAAGATCCTCTCATCATGGGTATTTCTATTCACGATTTCTTGCTCCTCCATTCTAAGCTAAGGGCTAAGATCATCACTCTCTTGACTACTACTTGTGCTCTTTCTAACATTCATCCAGACTTGGTCTATAAAACATTTGCAGATGCATTTTCTCAGCACATTGCTTTTCAAGCTAATCCTAATGCTGATCTTTTTATTTTTGACAATGATCATCCTTTAGACATCATGATGTGAATCAATAATATTAGTGCCAAGTTATTTATATTCGATAATGGATCTGAACTTAACTTGTGCACTCTAACCTTACTTAAGGCTTTAGGTCTTTCAACTACTAATATCATTCCTTCATCTCTTTCTCTTTATGCATACAATGGTTTCATTTTTCCATGAATAGGCCATATTACTTTACCCATTACTATCGGGCCAAAAACCCTTTGCATAGTTTTCTTTTCATGGACTTCCCAGTTTTGTATAATTTCTTACTTGGTAGACCATGGGTTCATGTCATGCAAGTTATACCTTCCACAGTATATGGATGTGTCAAATTATTACATGAGGGTATTGAATACACCATTGTTATTGATCATGTACCATTCAAATTTTGTAAACATGATCCCACCACTACACTCCCTACTCCACAATTTATTACTACGGATGAACTGCAGCCTATGGATTCTTTGCCTAACTTAGAAGCTACTATTTTCATGTTAGATGTTGTTCCATCCACGTCATCACCCCCTCCCACTACTACAAATGTTATGGTACTTTACTAGGGGCCTTTCCACACATCAAAAATAATTCCACCTAATGCACTCTCTCATGTGCATCCACCATTAGCACATCTTCCCTTTACATGTAAACTTTTCATGAATGATTCTTATTGGGAGCATATTCCATTTGACCCTAATTATGGTGACACTATATGTACACATGACGGCTTGACTCAAATAGGTTTCACTTTTGAGGATATCTATCCTCCACCTCATGATCCTCATCTATATCATGGCTTCATCACTATCATTGTTGCTTATGGTATGTGTGTCTTTCATCTCACAGTATTTCTTACACGAGATCCTCGCTCTTCTCCACTTACATTAGGGAAATCTTGTCTTGATTAAATTAGGGATGCATTAGACCCTGTTCATACTAATATCTCATTTCCTATGCTCTTCGGTCATGTGTTCATTTGCAAAAATTCATTTCTTGGCTATACACAAAATCTCACTTTTTGGTATGCACATGGATGTGCTTCTATCATTCACTACGTATTTCATTATATCTCATCCACAACATACTACATATCTTGCTTGCATTTACTCTTGCTTACTTATGATTTTACATGTACACTTTATTACAAATACTATATAGATATCTTGTATGTCATTATCTTTTTCCATACACACATGCATGTTCACTTGATTTCTAGTTGTGATCACAAATTTTATAGATCTATACACGCAACATGGATGTTTGGTGCAATACCTATTACTAGTCCCACAACGGCTCCGAGGGCATCTACTTTCAGATTATACATGCTTTGTCATACCTTTTATCTTTCTAACATGCAAATGGGTGCTTCATGTGCAACATTTGTCTTACAGGTCTATTTTCCACCAAGGTTATTCATTACATTCCTTGTTCTTACTTGTCATTATTTGCCACTATTTGTTGGATTTTCCCTTTGTCTTATGTGCACACTTGTCTGATTTTGGCCTAGTTGGCCTTGTCTCTCTTGCGACATCATGAGTGATGTCACATGTTTAAATCTCACTTTTCACGATCTACATTTTCTTCTTGTGCATTATCTTCTTACATCTTAGATTACACATTGTCTGATTATTTTTTAGCTTACATTTTACATGCATGTTTACTTGTACTAACACTTGTTTCCTAGCCACTTTGTTTACATGTGCCTTGGTTTCTACCAAGCACACTCCATCCCCACTGTAGGGCATCTATTTTAGCACAATGTTCGGTCCTCCTTTGGGTTGCATACTCATCAATGATGTTGCATGCACCCCAAATGAGGGGGGAATAATTTGGGTGAATCAGTCACCATATACAATAGTATACACACATTTCACCACAACAGATTACTGGTACAACACATTCATCAGCATTGGATAGGGCTCATATCCTGATTTAGGTCCTTGACACAACACAAACACCATTGCCCAGACCCAGACAGTAGCACCTGGGCACCCCTGGCCCTTTTTAGATGCCTATGACCATGGAGAAGTTACAAATATTTCTTTAGTACAACACAGTCTACAACACTTCACACAGCGACTTTTACAGGTCATACAGTCCTTAACACACAAAATACAACTTTTTATTTTTCAGAATTGGGTGAAAAATGGTCAAACCGTATCGTATTTTTACACACCATCTATAGTGGTGTTCTAAATTGTAGGAAGTAGTTAAAGGTTGGAGGATAACACCAAACTCTTATCCCTAAAATTATTCCATATCATTGGCGTGACATCACCCAAAAATACTTATTAGAGATCACACAAGACATCCGCACGGGAGAGAATGCCAGGATCAAGGGTGTGGAGGGATAGGAAAAACCCATGCACGGAGGGTAAGTTTAGCTTTCGAGACTTACCTAATTTTGAGCATGAAGACCTATTTTTAGAAGATGGCGTGTAGAGCACATAAACGAGGCAGAGATGTGCACACCACACATTGTCTATCTTTAGAGGATTGGATCGAATAATTTTTCATGGAGACAAGCTAAGAATAGGATTGTCACTTCAATTAACTATAAGAGGTCTATATATAGCATACTTACATGTGTGGTTATGCCTGTAAATGGCACGTGGCTATTAGTAGCATGTGGCCTATTTTTGGACTAGATAAGCGGTGAATGGAAAGTCCCCACCATATATATATGATGTGAATCACATAGTAGTTGATATATATAGGTATATGCGTAGCGTAAGAGGTAAGCATAAATAGATATGTGCATATGAATTGATTATTGAATCAGATCCATGCGTGCATCAGTATGGACTATCATTATTGTAAGGAGCTTCTGTGTTTATTAATAGATGGAAGATATTGGCTGAATTTAAGTTTCATTCATATGTGTAATTGAGTAGTGCATGTTCTTGATTCAATCATGGTTATTTTTTAAGCTTGTTCTTTCTGAGATCTAAATATGGCATGCATGGTAGAATGATGGATTAGTTATGGATCTATATGTTTCTTCCTTTATCACACTAACATTTTGTAATAGTAACCCTAAAGAGGCACCTGGTATCTTTACACGCTTTGGGTGAGCGCTCAGTCTAGGCTGAGTGATTTGCCAGCGCGTTTAGGGTGTTATCTGGTAAATTCTAGGCTACATCATTGGTTTCTTTGTCGGAACCTCTTTTTCAGTTGTTTTTAGGATGGTTTGTGAGGAAGACATACCAGTTAACTCTAGCAAGTATTGAGGAGTGGATACATGATCTGGAGGAATAATATGCACGGTGGTTCAGCATTGGATCTCATTTTAACACATGTATTTGGGTAGAATAGAATCTGTATGATAGCTTATATGAGAGTTTTTTTACCATTTTTCCAATAGAATTATACGAGTGGTTGATTGCTTATGCATCTAAGTAGAATTATAGGTATCACGCACTTGTCTGGACACATGAATAATTTCAAGCCCTTTATGATGTTGATCTAATCTAGATTCACGCTATGGATACATGGTTTCATGGTGTTCTAAATAGTTATATTCTGGAATATTCAATTTCAATGTATTCTTGCCCAAAGGTAGATGAATTCTAGTTTTTGTAGTATCCTAGAGGAGCATATCTGCAAGGTATTCCACTGGAGATCAAGATCTTGACGGTAAATTTGAGCCTGGAGAGTAAACTAATGGCTAACTAAACCTCACCATGTGCAAGGTAAGGAACAAGTTTGGTGAAATATGGCAGACCTAGCAGTAGAAAGGTAGAGAGAGGAAAGGTGGCTTAAGTATAATAAGGCACACGAGAGGGAGATAGACAAGTAATGTACCATTGCAGAAAGTATGGAGTTGAGGAGAGAGATGGATCATAAAGGATTTGAAGCTCATGTAGAAGACATGGAGCTAGAGCATTAGGAGCTCCCCCATCTTGGAAAGCATGACATAGATCCCCCTTGGCTTCACATAGAAGCGTGCCAACAAAGACTACCTGGGTCATGGGCACGCATCTTAATCCACCTGGTGACCTAGCCCTTGAGCTTGGTTTTCCAGTATCTAGTACGAAAAGTAACCATCAAGCTAGCTTGGGAAGTAGGAGAGCAGGAGTAAGTCGGGAAGAAATCACATCAATGGTAGGTCGAATGACTTCATTATTTGGAGGAACATTTTTAAGCACAGTATCTACACAGAACGTGAGTGCGTAGAATGTTGGATTCACCTCTGGAAGTGGAACTACCTCACAAACTGTAGGGGTTCAATATAGTACTACTATCAGAGCACATGGGACTACATCTACATGTCATATTCCAACTACAGTTGGAGGATTAGGAGGTATAGGTGGTTCTAGTTCTGGTGGATCCGATGGTTATGGAGGAAGAGGAAACACATGAGGTTCTGGATCAGGTGGTCAAGGCCCGCATCAACCAAAAAATATCTATATGGAGATGTCTCTTTGTCTCACGGAGTATAGAGGTATAGAGGATGTTGTTGAACATGTCCATATGTGTGAAATCTTATGGCATGTGAAAGGGATCATAGATTCTGAACGTAAGGCAAGTCAATCTATTACTACCTTATAGGGACAAGCACACAGCTGGTATAGGAAGTTTGACCCTGATCAAACTTGCGTGGATTATGCAACATTGAAGGATGCTTTCTTGAAAGAGTTCTATATCCCAGAGTTTGAGTAGAAGAGTATCAATGCACTTAAATATATCAAACAGGGCACTACTGAGAGTGTACGTGAGTATGATGCCCACTTGAAGACACTTCTATCTAATTTGTCTTATGATATTCACACCAGATAGCATGCACAATGGTTTGTTGGAGGATTGATTACACCATTTAGAAGGGTGTTATCACATAAGACATACACTAATCCACGTGAAGCATTGGAGGTAGCCCTAAGTGTTGAGGTAGTTGGGACAATTGAAACTGGTGTTAGTCCATTCTTAGAGGCACATATTGCATCCATGGCAAAGAAGCTAGAAAAATTATTGGTAAATTCAGCTCATGAAACGCACTCAAGGATTTGGTGTACAAATTGTGAAGTAAAAGGTCACACCAAGGATAGTTTCCCTCATAAATCTATACGTTCATTGTTGTTAGACTATGAAATCTATCATTTTAATCATGATGTTGGACACTATCCTTTGTTATAGCATGCGATAAGGAAGAATGTATCCTAATTTTGTAATATTTATAGGTCCATGACCCATGATACTGAGGATTATCCATTGATTGGCTAGATCTATGATGCTATAGACATTGGGGTATGACAGAAAAGTGTAACAGATAACTCTAAGAACAAGAATGAGCTCCAAGATTGGGATCATAATCAACTATGCTAGGACTTGAATGAGGTCCATTTTGAAGGATTTCATGGAAGAGAATGTGGAAATCGAGGTGGATATGGAGGACGAGGCCATGGTGGAGGAAGAAATGAGTTTCCTTGCGGAACATGCTATACATGTGGATCCCCTGATCATTATAGGCACGAATGTCCCCATAATGTTACATGTTATTTCTACAGAAAGAATCATGGCTATGAGGAGTGCCTAGACTTATATGAGCATCTCAATAAATAGCATAAGCAAGAAAACAAAGGTGCGAGGATGGTTAGGATCCAACGCATGAAGGAAAATCAGTGGATTGCCAAGATAGCACTAGAACCTGAGGCCTTAACTATGAAGATTACCACACATGCTGAAGCGGAACGTGCAAGAGAGGCATCGTACTAGAAGCCTACAATCACTAAGGAGGAGGTTTTGTATGCAAGGTACCCAGATCTTGCCCATCAGAAGGAAGTGTATCAAGAGACCATGGAGGTCCTCAGAAATCTTTAAGGAGAAATATAATGTTTAAAAGAGCAGTCCAAAAAGATGGAGTAGAAGAAAGAAGTAGGGAAGGTCCCCTCTGGTATTGATGACATCAGAGAGGTGTGTAAAATGTTGCGCCAAGGGAATATTATTCCATTATTAGGGAATTGGTTGAAGGGTAAAACTCCACGCAAAAGCACTAAGAATGAACAATAGAACCTACATGTAAATCTTCCCCTTGATAGCATTGACTATGATAAAGAGATCACTCTGAATATTGTTGTATATGGATGGTTGTTGAGTAATATTTTCATTGAAACAGGTGCGGAAGTCAATGTGCTTACTTTATATGCATGGGTACAAATGGGGAGACCTCCATTATAGCCATCATCTAATGTGTTGTTTATGGAAAATAGGACGAAGGCCACTCACATAGGAGTTTTGAAGGATGCATCTATAACCATACAAGGGGAAAAATTCACTAGGGATTTTGAGGTATTAGCACTTGCAGAAGCAGACAGTTTTCTAACCTTACTTAGATGCCCTTGGTATTATGCGAATAATGTTGACTTGATATTCAATAAGGGGTATATCAGCTTTGAGAACAAGGAGGAAAGGGTTGTGATACCAATGACATATGGGAATTCTACACCATATGTTAAGCCTCTAAGTGAGGATGACTTAAACAGAATCTATGTACGTGCTATGTAGGACCAAGAAGTCAATGAGCCATCAAAGGAAGGCATCCTACAGTGGGAGGATTCTCACTTTGTTAATTATACTATGAGTATTTCTTGTGACAATTGGTCTCATGATACATATGAACTAGTAGGGCATGAGGTAAAAAGCACGGTTGCAAGAAAGAATGGAATTTTTTCTGTTCAACAGATAGGTAGTGCAATACCTTGGTATACAGGAGCATAAGATCTTCCTGTATTCTTACAAGCCATGGAGGCATAGTGGATAGACCAAGTTAGGAGAAGAGACATGTTAGATTATATCTTGTGCGGGTTCGCAGCGCGCTGGTGGGTAGTTCTCAAAGATAATCTTATATAGTGGAAGGAGATTAGAATCTCCCTATCTACTAGGTTTGTAAGAATCAATGCAACTATGCAGATTTGCACTTATAATGGTGATCAACCTTTTCAGCACCATATTCAATAGTGTGAGAGACTCTAGATAACAAGACAAGAATCATTACCACCTTCACTCTAGGTGCTGACATGCTTGGTATGTATACATAGAACTACATCAAGAGACTAGAAAATGTCAAAAATTGACTACAAGAATGATCCAGACCTTTGACTACTTTTCTTCCCAACCTCCAAGAGAAGAGGCATTAAAATTTGTGAAGTGGTTAACCATGGGAGATAGTGCAAAGGTGGAGGAACTCATACAGGAATTATTTGGTGAGATAGAATCAAGTGCACATTTTTAAGAGGAAGGAGAAGACTCCATATTGCTTGAACATACTTGCCTTGAGAAAGAAAAAGGAAATATGGTGTACATCGTGGATGATGAGGAAGTTAAAAACCTAGATATTAACCTTTCACAGGGGGTGAACGAGGTCTTAGATAGTGTATATAAGGATACGCACACATACCATGAACTAATGAAGACAAAGAAGGTCAATATAGGATTAGAGGCTTAGCCTAAGGAGGCCATAATTGGAGACTATTGGTCAGACTCAGAGGTGGCAAAGATTATTGAGTTACTATGAGATTACCATGACCTATTCCCTCAAGGGTATCATGAACTTAAGGGCATGCATGAATCACTTGGGGAAATGGAGATAAAACTTAAGGAAGGTGTGAATCCAGTGAGAAAGAGACCTTATAGAATGAATCCTAATTTGTACAAAAAGTTAAAAGAAGAAAATGATAAAATGTTGAAGTTTGGAATCATTCGACCTTTGAATGAGTCAAAATGGGTTAGTCCTATGGTGATCAGTATTAAAAAGGATGGTAGAATTCAAATTTGTGTTGATTACAGAGAGCTAAATGTAGCATGTGTCACAGATCCCTTTCCTACACCATTCACTGAGGAAATACTGAAAGGAGTAGCAGGGCGCGAAATCTATTCCTTTATAGATGGTTTTTCCAAGTATCATTAGGTTCAAATTGTCGAAGAGAATAAGGAAAAGACAACTTTTACTACTGAATGAGGCTGATTTTCCTATACTGTGATGCCTTTAGGATTGAAAAATGCACCTGTTGTATTCTCGCGCATAGTTTTTTAGACATTTAAAGATTTTATACACAACTTCTTACAAGTTTACCTCAATGATTAGACAATATATGGGCTTGTTAAGAATCACAATGACAATCTATGCTTAATGTTCGAATGATGTAGGTAGTTGAGTATCTCTTTGAACATCAAGAAGTACATATTTGCTACACCTTTTGGAATACTATTGGGACACATAATCTCCAAGGAAGGATTACTTGTTGATCTATCTAAGGTTGCAGTCATTTTAGGGCTGGAAGCATCTACCAGTCAAAGCAAGGTGTGTGGATTTTTAGGTCACACAGGATATTATAGAAAATTCATCAAGGGATATGTAAAAATTTCCACACCTCTGGAGGACTTACTCAAAGGAAAAGGTACATTCTTTTGAGGAGAATCACAACAGCGCATGTTTGAAACATTGAACGAGAAATTTACTACCACGCCTATCCTACATTTTTCTTCATGGGACAAATTATTTCATGTACACGTGGATGCCTCTGGAATGGCCATTGGCACAATATTATCACAACCTAGGGAAGGTATTATCGATCATCCTATCTGCTTTGCTAGTAGGAAGCTGACACCTGTTGAACAAAATTATACAACTACAGGGCGCAAAGCTTTTTCAATGATCTATGCATTACACAACTTTCAACAGTATTTTCTAGCTACACCATTTGTATTATATACAGATAACGTGGCATTTAAGTACTTGGTAAACAAGCTCATCTTGCAGGGGCGCATATGCAGATGGGTACTCTTATTTCAAGAGTTTGATTTCACAACTGTGGTAAATCTAGGGAAAAGTAATTCTGGACCAGACCACCTATCTAGAATTCACTCAGGATAAGAAGCACATATGATTGAAGAAACCATGTCATATGCCCATTTATATAGCTTACAATACGCACCAACTGAACTTGATGAAAATTTTTTTTTTCTATGGACTGGTATGGCACTAGAAGGAATGAAGGCATTAGAAAAGAAACAACTCACCATACGTGCGGAACCTTTTATGTTGATCAGTGGTGACCTATACAAGTTAGTCAGAGATGAATTATTAAACCTTTGTGTATTAGAGAATGAGCATAAGGATATAATGGATGAGGCTCACAGAGGTATTGTAGGTGGCCACTATGCAGGTGATGTGACTGCCTGGAAAATCCTATTTGCTGGATTATGGTGGGAGGCATTGTATAAATACTATAAAGAATATTGTAAGGCGTGTGATCATTATCAGGACCTAGGAAAACCATAGCAAAGAGATGAGATTCCTTTGAGACCAATTACTAGTGCTGAACCGTTTGAGATATGGGCCATTGAATTTGTAGGACCTATTTTGCCAGCCATGCGTAGGACTCGGTCACATTATATCATTACTTGCATAGATTATCTCACACGGTAGGTAGAAGTAGCACCTACGAAGGACTGTACAACTACTACAACAACTAGGTTTTTATGGGAGAATGTTCTTACAAGATATGGATGTCCTTTAATTTTGACAAGTGATAGGGGTACGCACTTTTTGAATGAGACAATCAGGATCTTATTAGATGATTTTATGGTTGCACACCATAAGGACTACACCCTATCATCCTCAGGAAAATGGAATTTCTAAGGCTTTCAACAAGATTTTGAGCCATACTTTGACAAAAATTTGTGATGTTGGAAGAAAGGATTGGGATGAAAAAGTGTCAGCTATTGTTTGGGCATATAGAATAACTTACAAGAGATTGAACAAAGCTACACTGTTTCAGTTGGTGTTTGGCATAGAAGCCATTCTCCCTATAGAATTTATGTTATCTTCTTTGACACATTATGCATGCTGGAGGTCTAGCTAATAAGAAAGCTTTGGTAGAGCATTATTGAGAAAGATGATTCAACTGGATGAGAGATGAACCATAAGACGTTGGATTCAGAAGCAGGAAAAAGCTAGGTCGAAAGCATGGCAATGACAGAAACATAAGGGATAAGAAGTTGGTGAGATTGGACAAACGGTACTTCTTTATGATTCAAATTTCTTGCACCATCTAGGAAATCTCAAAGTACATTGGTTGGGGCCGTATGTCATCACTTACATACTTGAATTAGGTGCTTTCCAGTTAGAAGCACTTGATGGAACACGACTACCTGATTACTTTATGAAGAGTAGGCTGAGGCTCCTACTATGAATAAGTCTTATTGGTGTTTGTAATAAGGTAGTATTGCCATTTAGATTATATTTTAAATTATGTATTTCCTTCATTGTCGCTATGCTTTATCAATTTAGTTGTTGTTTTTGTGTAATAAGCACACTTGCGCGCATGAAGCTAATTACTATAAGAAGAATGTTTTATGTGTAGAGGACTGCACATACCTTTAGTGTGGGGGTAGTTGTAGTTATCCAAGTAAAAGACTGTGAGAATTTAAAGGTGAAAGGAATAAGCTGCTACGAGTGTGCTTTAAGTCAAAAGAAGATTGCTTCTCAAAAGTGACCAAGGATGGAGATGAATGAAAGGATAATATAACATGAGGTAAGAAGAGGCCATGATAACTACCAAGAGAAGGTACAATGATAAGGTACTCAGGTGCACAGGGTGTGCACGCTAAAGAGAAGTTTGTGACCAGAGGGTAGGAAAGTGCACACTAGAAGGTTATAGCTGGGGCGTGAAGATGTACCACGCAGAACGAACAAATTTGGTCAATGAATGAAAGGATATTTGGTAGGTGAAGAAGCAATAAATGCATCAAAATTTGAAAAAATTATGTAAGGATGGGATTTGCAGATTCATTTTTACTGTTGTGATTAAGAGTATTTGAAAGAAAGACCTAAGTGTGAAGAGCTGAGTGATAATTTTAAGGTGCGAAGAGGTGTGTAACCTAGTCATGACGGAGAGATCTATGTGCACAGAAGAAGCTTGTGTCCCCAGTGGTGAAGGGTTTGAGTGAATAAAGGTGATGGAGATGAGTTAGGGGCATGTAAGTTTCCACCTAGGGCATGATTGAATTGATCTAGGATTTGATTCATAAATTGTAAAGTTAAAGAGGAGACGATTACAAGGTAAAAAATGGCACCCAAGAAGGTAGCTACATCAGGAGAAAAAGGAAAGAAGAAGTTGGTCATCGAGGAGGAAGAGATGGCACCCAAAAGTAATTTTTCGGAGATGCAATATCCAAGAGGGGGTCATTTGTCACCCAGGAGTGGGATTCTCACATAATAAAAAGATCAAAGTGAGTGATTACAATTCACTAGGACCATCAAAGAACAAGAAGGAGCTTGATGTCCTTGATGAACTACGAAGACAAATAAACACACATGTATGGAAGATGACATACTGGTGTATGAGGACGATGTTGGTGAAAAGCTCTCTGCAGAGGACTAGGGGTTTACCAAATTATATGAGCTCCCTATATTTTGGGAAGTATGAGCTACTTTATACCAATGGCTTATGAGCAGAGTGCATGAGGGACTTTTTCCTACCCTATAGGGTGCATAGAGTTCAGAATTTCAGCTGCGCTCATCTCCATAGTGACAAGGTTTGAAAGGCCACATGGGAGTATAAATTTGTGAGATGATCTGACAGATAAAACCACAATATTAGAGACCAAGACAGGAGTTGGGTATATACTAAAGGGGTTCACATGGTATGGACATCGAAAAAATAAATAAGTATCTATTTGTATAAGTGGAAAACAACATCTCTGTTACAAAGCACAATGACTAGAAGCGGTGGTCACAAGTGAACACCATGTGGTTACACATTGCCACGCAATATGTCTGAAGGAGTAGTCTACAAAATTGTCAGGCGACATATCGTAGAGACAAATTGTTGAAGAAGTGCATACAAAGGAGGAAAGATCAGATTTGGAGCTGTTCTATTATCACTAGTGTTCATGGAAATTGGGAGTACCTGATGGACCAAAGGAGAAGGTAATGGGAGTATCCGATGGATACAAAAATCACCTAGCTGAAACACTTCAAGAAGTACCTATGTGACGGATCCATGACAGAGTGAGGTCAAGAAAATGGAGCCGAGAAGTGGTATGATAGGCTCCGTATGCAGCATTTTGATGAAGAATGATGCATCCCCAAGGAGCCTTCCTTCAGTAATGGTTGGAAAGGTAGTTCAATTTGTTGTATACCAACATTTATATATTAGCGCGGGTTCCCAATAAAAGATGGAGGCATGGATTCCTTGGTGTAAAGTTGCCATATGAATTCACTAGTAAAGTTACTTCCAGGCATCAGTATCACAGGTTCACAGATGCGTGACAAACTGACCGGTGTTCAACGTAGATAAGGTAGATTGCGACTACCACACACTAAGGAAGAAATATGTGTTATCCAGGGTGGGGTGCATATGTTGAAAGACTCATTTTTGAAGTGTTTAAGAATTAAACCAATAAGTTTGGGGGGTGGGAGATATAGGGGAAGCAGTGCTGGTGTATCTTCATCTGAAGCCAAAGATGGAGAATAACATGTATGTGGAAGAATGAGTTCACACTTCCCAGCACCACCAAAGGGAAAACATGCACAATGGAGAACATCCTCGGTGCCTAAGACCCACAGAGCCAATTGAAGTGGAGGATGAGGGGGAGGAGCATGAAGATAGTGGTGGTTTAAAGCATAGAGGTAGGAGACATCCATATGATAGATAAGGGTGACAGTGTGAGACAAATGCCACCTACAGGGACCTCAGCCACAAGAGGGGAATGATATAGAGGAATTGAATGCAGTCCAAGGGAAGCACATATTTAAGAGAAGTGTTTAGGATGAACAAGGGCCCAAGGTGCTACTCCACCCACAGTGCGTAAGAAAATCAGCTCAAACTCTCTCCACAGAAGGAGACAACTGACCTAAAGAAGGCTAGATAAAGTTGAACTTAAATGAGGAGGTGGAAGAGTCAGAGGGAGAGTGAGCGCGCCTAATTCTACCTACACTTCGATCAGAGAACATGAGCCATAGAACAAGGTGAGTGCAATCAAAGATGAAGAGATGAGAGGATGAGAAGGGAATAGAGAGAAGGATAGCTACTAGATCCATGTTCATGAGACATAATCAAGGTGTAACGGGACAGAGTCCCAAATTTGGAAGCTATAGGTCTTCAAGCAGTCCTAGATGGTCTAGAAGAATGAGTGGAGAGACACATTCCACCAGCTCATGGGATATGTGGAGGACACTGAAGGTAAAATTTTCTATGCACTGCTTCTAGAGAACTGATAGACATAAAAGGATTTATTTGGATTGGGAGCTAATGGATGAGGATATGACGACTGTGCACATTTGGAAGGAACTATCACTGGTCAATGGACACTCATATGGATGATCCTAACTGTTGATATATGCAAAGAGTCATGTGTGTCAAGACGAACTGAAGAACATGCACCTCAAGCTAGGCACATATGATAGTTAAATCCTACTGTCATATGTAGATGAGTAGGTTAGCAATGCATTGGTAAAGGTTTCTTTCTGAATTTGTTAGAATAAACATGAATAAAACTGCAACAATTAGAGCGCTGCATGCAAGGAGCTAAAGACAAAGGATGCTAGAGATAGCACGTGCCATAACACAAGAGAGGGACTTGGTGCAGAAGAAGAATGAAGTATGTTAATCAGCTTTGCAGAGGATATTGGGGGAAAACGTCATAAAATCTAGGCGCATTCTACATCTGGAGATCCAAGGTACCACAACATGTTGCCCTCAGTGATACATTATTGTAGGAAATTTGGTGGACCTGGTACTTGGAAGATGACACAATCTGAATGCCATGAAAGTGCCAAGGATAATCAGAGCAAGAGGTAGAACGAAAAGGGCTAAAGCCCCAATGACTGTGAAATATTACATCTTATGAAGGGCTACTAGAAACGCTACTAAGAATTATTGAAGAAAGGAAGACCAGGGATTTAAATATCTGCACAACTCTAGAGGTGACTTATCAAGCATAAAGAACCTAGAAGAAAAAAATGTAGGTCCAAAAAGTCAATGAAGGACGAGACATTGAGCCATGCACAAAATGATTGTCAATGGTTAAGGTAGAAGTGCGAGGCCTTAGCACCAAAATCACAAGAGCTGCATAAGGACTCAGATTGGAAGATTTTGGGAAGAAAATTATCGCACAGAATATGGATGCATCTAGAAGGAAGACATGACCTACAATGTCTAGCATTGTGTTGGTATCTACATAATGAAAAAAGAGAAGGTTGTGAGGGATGAGTTGGAATCCATTACTGTGAAAATTCTAGAGAAATGTAGAGACAAGCATTCACTGAATGACATGCCTTGGAGGCTGAAATAAAGGAGGAGTATCCAAAGTTGATACTTTAAACTGATGCAGAGGAGGCTGCCTCATAGCATCATAAAACTTCTTTATTTATCTTCATTCTTTTATTCTTATTCTTTCCATTCTTCTATTCTTTACTTAAAATTTTGGAGATACCCATTGTTCAAGACGAAAATGAGATTAGTGTGTGATAATTTTGATTAGAAGAATACTTGTTAGAGATCACACAAGATATCCACGCAGGAGAGAAGTCCAGGATCAAGGGCACAGAGGGATAGGAAGAACCCACGTGTAGAGGGCAAGTTTAGCTTTTAGGATTTAGCTAATTTTGAGCATGAAGACCTATTTTTAGAAGATGGCGATGCAAAACACACAAATGACGTAGAGACGTGCACACCATGCTATGGGTATCTATCTTTAGAGGCTCAGATTCAAGATTTTTTCATGGAGACAAGCTAAGAATAGGATTATCACTTTAGTTAACTATAAGAGGTCTATAGATAGCACACTTGCATGTTTGGCTATGCCTGTAAACAACACATGGCTATTAATAACATGTGGCCTATTTTTGGAATAGATAAGCGGTGAAGGGAAAGACCCCACCCTATATATATGATATGAAGATCACGTAGTAGAATGATATACATAGAGAGAGATCCAGAGTATAAGAGGTAATCATAAAGAGGTATGCACATATGACCGGATTACTATATCAGATCCATGCATGCGCATCGGTATAGATTACCATTATTTTTAAGGAGCTTCTGTGTTTATTAATAGATGGAAAGATATTGGCCGAACCTAAGTGTCTCATTCCTGTGTGTAATTGAGTAGTGCATGTTATTAATTACAATCACAATTACTATTTAAAATTTTTCTTTTATAGATCTGGATATGTAGCATGCATTGTAGAATGGTGAATTAGTTATGGAGTATATATGTTTCTTCCTTCATCACGCTAACATACTACTATAACAACCCTAAAGAGGGACCTGGTACCTTTGTGCGCTTAGGGTGAGTGCTCAGTATAGGTTGAGTGATGTGCTAGTGCAAATAGGGTGTTATCTAGGTAAATTATGAGGCTACATCATAGACCCTACCTCATGTCCATACACTTCCCTTATCACCACAACAACATGTGGCAGGTACCACACTTTCGACCAGCATTGGACAGAACTCAAGTATCCTTACTTAGTTCCTTGACACAAAACAAACATCCTTGCTGGCCTTATGGAAGATATGTAACATTTGAATAACACCTAGCCCATCCTAGATCACCTGTGACCACGGGGAAGATCACAACTCTTGCTATTAATCCCTGGACATAGTGTTCAACCCCTAACATAGCATGATGTATGTCATAGGGATACAAAGGAAATGGATGTGTAATACATAACATTTTAGTGTGCGGGAGCCTCTTCAGTCAACATGGTCAAACCGTATCAGATATATACACACGTTGCTATAGTGGAGTTCTAAATTACAAGGCACTACCATTAGAAGGTTGGATGCCACCCTTTTCATAAATGTGATTATCCCTAAGCTTCTTCTATATTATTGACACCAGATCGCCAAGGTTCCCTTTTAGTATCGGTACAATCTAGCCTGAGATAGCCTCCATGAACTTGTTATTCTATAATTGCTACTAGGATCCATTTCTAACCCTATCTTTTCCTCATCATCGATCAGGTGAACATATTTTATCTTGTACACCCATCCCTTATTGATTGGGACCATCCTTTTTAAACATAATACATTGAATTATTTTAGAATGAAGAAGTTAATTGGATAATCTGATGGTTGCAGTTCTGTGCTGTATGGAAAAAGAAAAAGAGGTAGTCAAAATATATTCATAAAAATCCTAAAAATAGAAAATCCAAGTCCCATCAGTGAAAACATATTTTAGGAACTTCATCAGATAATCAATGTAAAAAATAAAAAATGGATATATACAACATGTTGATCATTCTGCCCTAGGATGGATTAAATCATCACTTTTAGCACTTACTCAATACAGGAAGAGCTCTATCTCTCCTCCTAATCCTATGCATATGGAGGATGATTTACTGGTCTCTCAGCAGATCTATCTCACCATCGATCTAACATTGGTTTATCAAAGGTATGCAACCCTAAATTTTTTAAGCCATGGGATTCTCTTATTACACGACTGAACATCAACAAAATTTAATATGCTGGGGGGATAGAGTGTCATTGAAATGTATTTCTTGGTCACTATGTGGTACATTACAAGGTTTAGATCCTTCTTTGGTTTTGCACATACTACTAGTTGTGCATGAATCAGCTAAGCCTATCAAATAGAAATCATGTACTAGATGCATCCACATGTCTTTAGCCTCTCTTGGTCAAATAAGATCTTGAGAAATTACTAGAAATATGATTTATTAGACTATTGACTATTCTAGAGTGGATCTCCAATATCGTTCCCATTCACAAGAAACCTGTTGGAATCAATCATATCGGACACAAACGTCTAGGGATATAAATGCCTAGTGTCAGGTGCCCCCATCCCATCTAGACTCGCCTGACCTCTTTCTACTTCCTAATATCGATATGATTGTTGATGTCCTTTACAACAGATTCATGAAATTCTTATCCCTCGTGGTAGTTGGATTTTTTTGAGCTATAACCATCAAAATAGTTAAAGCAAGGATCAATAATAAAACCACCTTTACTACTCCTATGTGATTACCTTATGTTATTAGGACCATGCACTTTTGGCTTTAAGCTATGCAAGCACCTAAGGTTATCATCTTGCTATGACTGTTCAATAGCATTCATGCATCCATGTTGCAAGGGATATAGTAGACTACATTATGTGGATGATATACTTGATAAGTATGGAAGTCTATTTTATTCCAGAGAAAACACCCAATTAAATCCTTGGTTGTATCTTTGAGCGACTACATGATTACATTAGGTCATATTAAGTGACCCAAATAAGCGTGTGTTTGGTGCATTATTCCGCATAGAAACACATATTGAATTCCTTTGTGTTTAGAAGAGGAATTGCAAGTGGATCTCAATCATGAAAGTCACCACCATTAACTAAGGATGTCTCCTCCTAAAAACCTTAAGCAACTTCGTAGCTTGCAATTTTTTTTTTCAGGAAATTTGTAGATGTCATCTCCCAGGGTTGTTGCTAAATACCATTATTTCACTGCAGGTTTCCAGTCAAAAAGGATTTTGATTGTGTAAAAGGGTTCTTGACTGACCAACATGAATCTACTACAATTGAATACTTGTGACTTATCCAATCCATTTTTTTCTAATACCACCTACTTGAGGAAAACCCTTACTACTATATATTTACACTATTAAATTTGTTATAGGTGTGCTCTTAGCACAATACAATGACCAGAATACCTTTGTTCTAGGATCACCTATCCAACACGTTCCATCTAACATCATAACAGATCAACAGATGCTATGGTGCAACAACTACTGCTTGGATATTTTCTCCGAGTGTCTAGCTCAAATAATCAATATTTCTAATTCCTCATTGAACCATCTAACGGTCCCTGCCTATCCGACTTTGCCAAATTTAGTTTCATGTATTGGTCTTAGCTGAGTTTTGTTGGATTACCTTTTCCCCTTAGTACCAAGATATATGCATAATTACTGCTACAGGATGGTACCTTCCCATCTAAGCATTTCTCATGCATAGAAATGAAACCTTATCCAATGAATAACACATTACACCCTCCTTAGGGGCACTCTAGTATCATTAAGTGATATAATGGGACTTTGTTATGGTGTCTTAATTCATAAGAGGATATACAGGAAACCAAAGAGGTGCACGAAGGCATCTGCGGTGCTCATACTAGTGGCATGGTTCTAACAAAGGAACTAATGTGTGTATGTTATTATTATCCTACTATGGAAACATATTGTTGTCAGTACATAGAGAAATGTGTTTTATTTCAAAATCATGATAACTTGATCCATGCACCATCTCAATATTTGCATCTTATCACTACACCATGGTCATTTTATAAATGGGGGCTCGATCTTATAGGGAATCTTACACCTACTTCATCCAATGGCCATGAGAATAACATCACCACAACTAAATAATTTACCAAATGGGTGGAGAAAGTTCTTCTTACTTATGTTACTGGTACTTAGATATCCAAGTTTATCATCAACCACATCATTTTTCATTACGAAATCCATTATATTATAGTCTCTGACAATGGTAAATACTTTAAGAAAAAACAAGTGAAGACCTTTTGTAAATGCTTTAAGATCCATCAACAGGTACCTTTTCAGGTGCATAATCAGCACAAAATTCAAGCACATAGAATTTTGGACTCACTTCTAGGAATAGTACCACCATGCAGACTGTGGGAGTTCATCTCAGTACTACTGTTGGGACACAGGTAAGTACATCTTCTGGTCTACTTCCAGCTATAGGTGGAGGATCAAGGGGTATAGGTGGATCTAGTGGTTCTAGAGGTAGAGGTAACACATGAGGTTCTGGATTAGGTGGGCAGGGTCTACACCAACCCCAGAATATTTACATGGAGATGTCTCTCTATCTTCTAGAATAGAGGGGCATAGAGGATGTTGTTAAACACGTACACATGTGTGAGATACTATGGTGCGTAAAAGGGATCATAGCTTCTGAGCACAAGGTAAGTCAATTTGTAACTACATTACATGGATGCGCACATAGTTGGTACAAGAAGTTTGACCCAGATCAAACTTTCGTAGATTATGTAGCATAAAATATTATTTCCTTAAAGAGTTCTATATCCCTGAATTTGAGTGGAAGAGTATAAGCGCACTCAAGGATATTAAGTAGGGAACTACTAAGAGTGTTCGAGAGTATGAAGCCCATTTCAAAACAATGTTATCTAAGCTTTCTTATGATATTCATACAAGCCAGCATGCACAATGGTTATTTGGAGGACTCATCACACCTTTTAGAAGGGCATTGTCACATAAGACATAAACTAATCCACGTGAAGCACTTGAGGTATATTTTTACACTAAGGTAGTTCGGAGTATAGATACTGGAGTCAGCACATTCTTGGAAGCATAGATTGTAGCTATAGTAAAGAAGTTGGAGAAACTATCGACAAATTCAGCATATGAGACACACACTAGGATATGGTGTATAGACTATGAATTAGAAGGGCACACCAAGGATAGTTGTCCCCACAAGTTTATGCATTCATTATTGCTAGACTATGAGATATGTCATTTAAACCATGACGTCAACTGCTACCTATTATTACAACGTGCGATAAGGAAGAATGTATCCTAGTATTATAAAATTTTCTGGTCCATGAATCACAATACAAAAGACTACAAGTTGATTAGTCAGATCCATGATGATAATATAGATAATGCCAAGGGTAAGGGTGAGCAACAGGATTGGGATCATAATCAAGTGTGCTATGATCATAACAAGGGGTGCTATGAAGGAGGACATGGTAGTGGTTGAGGATACCATGATGGATTTAGGGGTTGAGGCTGTAGTGGTAGATGAGGTGAGTTTCCTCACACAAAGTGATTTACATGCGTATCTTCTAACCACTATAGGCATAAATATCCTCAGAATATTACTTTTTATTTTTATGGGAAGAGTCACAACTATGAGTAATTCCTGGACCTATATGAGCATCTTAAAAAGTAGCATAAATAGGAAAATAAGGGTGCATGAATGATTAGGATACAATGTGTTGTGGAGAATCAGTGGATGTCAAAGTTGGCACCGGAACCTGAGGTATTACCTTTGAATATTACTACATGCACTGAAGCTACACATGCCAGAGAAGTGTTTCAACAGAATCCTACCATCACTAAGGAGGACGTTTTGTATGCAAGGTACCTAGATACTATGCACCAGAAGGAGGTTTATCAGGAGACCATGAAGGTACTCAGAAACCATCAGGGTGAAATATAGTGTTTAAAGGAGAAATCATAGAAGATGGAATAGAAGAAGGAAGTAAAGATGGTCCAGTTGGATATTGATGACTAGAAGG
Source organism: Taxus chinensis (assembly GCA_019776745.2). Classification (NCBI taxonomy): domain Eukaryota; kingdom Viridiplantae; phylum Streptophyta; class Pinopsida; order Cupressales; family Taxaceae; genus Taxus; species Taxus chinensis. Next base: position 381,625,280 of record CM034151.1, read on the forward strand.
AGATATTCAAAATGTTGCGCCAGGAGAATATCATTCCATTACTAGTGAGTTGGCTAAAGGGAAACACTCCGCGCACAAATATTGAGAATGAATGTCAGATCCTGTATGTAAATATTCCCCCTTATAGCTTGGATATGACAAGGAGATCACCTTGAATGTTGTTTTAGATGGATGGCTCTTGAGTAATATATTTATTGACACACGTGCGGAGGTAAATGTGCTTACTTTAGATGCATGGGTACAGATGAGGAGACCTCCACTGCAGCCATATTATAATGTATTGGATATGGCTAATCAAACTAAGGCCACTCCTATTGTAGTTTTAAAAGATGCATCCATTACTATACAAGGGGCCAAGTTCACTAGAGATTTTGAGGTTTTAGCACTTATAGAAGAAAACAGTTTCCCAACTCTACTTGGGTGCCCTTGGTGTTATGAAAATAATGTTGATCTTAGGTTCAACAAAGGATATATAAGTTTTGAGAACAAGGAGGAAAGAGTTATTATCCCTTTAATGAATGGGAAATATGTGCCTTATTTTGATCCTTTGAGTGAGGAAGATCTTAACAGGATTTATGTGTGCACCATTCGAGACACAGAAGTGCTTGAGCCCTCTAAGGAAGGAATCCTTTTGTGGGAAGATGAACAGTCTATTAGTGATACTACGAGTATTTCTTGTGATAATTGGGATCATGGTACTTTTGAGATGGTTGGGTATGAAGTAAAGAGTGAATTTACACAGAGAAGCAAACCTCATTATATTAGAAGGATAGGTAGCAGCTTTGTACCTCGGTACACTGGAGAAGGAGACCCTATGGTATTTTTGTGTGCCATAAAGGAATAGTGGATAGTCTAATTTAAAAGAAGAAGTATGTTAGCATATACCTTACACGAGATAACAATGCGCTGGTGGGTGGTTCACATGGATAATCTTGTAGAATGGAATGAAGTCAGCATTACTCTAACAACTCAGTTTTCCAGGAGTAATGCACCTACTCAAATCTGTACATATCATAGTAATAAACTTGTTTAGCACCACGTTTAGTAGTGTGAATGGCCTTCGATATGGGTTCACAAACTTTATTCCACTTTACAAGGCTGCGTACACACTTGGTATGTATATGCGGAGATATATAGAGAAACTCAAAGTTGGAAGGATTTGATTACAGGAATGGTCCAGAATTTTGACTACCTCTCTACTAACCCTCCAGTGGAAAAGGAATTAAGGGTTATAAAGTTCTTAACTATAGGAGACAGTGCAAAGGTGGAATAACTCATCTAGGAGTTATTTGATGAGAACGACTTAGGAGCACACTTTGATGATGAAGAAGAGATGGATGTTACGCTACTTAAGTGTCCTTTCTTAGAGAAATAAAAGGAAGGATGTTCTACATAGTGGATGATGAGGAAGTAAAAGAATTGGATATAGATTATTCACTAGGTACACACAAGGTTTTAGACAGTGTGGATAATAATGTGCGCACCTATGATGAACCTATGAAGATAAAGAAAGTGAATATTGGTACGGATGTTGAACCTAAGGAGGTAATCATTGGAGATTATTGGTCTGATTTTGAAGTGGAAAAGATAGTTGAGTTGCTCCATGATTTTTAGGACTTATTTCCTAGGGAATACCATGAATTAAAATAAGTGTATGAGTCATTAGGAGAGATGAAGATTAATCTTAAGGAAGGTGTGCGCCTAGTTAGGAAGAGACCCTCCACGATGAACCCTAACCTACATGTAAAATATAAGGAATAAACTGACAAGATGTTAAAATCCGACATCATCAAGCCCCTAGAAGAATCAGAGTAGGTTATCCCCATGGTTATCAGTATAAATAAATATGGTTGGATTAGGATTTGTGTGGATTATAGAGAACTAAATGTTACATGTGTGATTGATCCCTTCCCTACACCTTTCACAGAAGAGATATTAGAAGGCATTGCAGGGTGCAAAATCTATTCTTTTACTGATGGATTCTTTGGGTATCATCAGGTCAGGATTACACAAGAGGATCAAGAGAAAACAACTTTCACCACTGAATGGGGAATTTTTTCATATACTGTGATGCCCTTTGGTCTGAAAAATGTGCATGTTGTATTTTCATGCATAGTTTTTCATGCATTCCAAGATTTTATTCACATTTTCTTACATGTTTACTTGGATGATTGGATGGTGTATAGACTTGTTAAGGACCATTATGGAAATTTGTGCTTAATGTTTGAAATATGTAGAAAATTAAGCATCTCTTTAAACATCAAGAAGTGTGTGTTTGTTACACCTTTTTGGCACTTTGTTAGGGGAACATCATCTGCAAGGAAGGTTTGATAGTGGATCTAGCTAAGGTTGCAGTTATTGTGGGCCTCGAAGATCCTACCAAGAAGAGTGAGGTACATGGATTATTAGGTCACATTGGATATTATATTAAATTTATCAAGGGATATGCTAAGATTTTTGCACCCTTGGAAGAGTTACTAAAAGGAAAAGGGAAATTTTATTGGGGAGAACTGCAACAATTCACATTTGAGGAATTGAAGGAAATACTTACTATAACTCCTATTCTGTGTTTTCCCTCATGGAACCAACTGTTTTATGTACATTTGGACACCTCTGGAATGGCCATTGGAATGGTGTTAGCTCATCCTGAAGAATGTATTATAGATCATCCTATTTGTTTTGATAGTAGAAATTTGACTCCTACATAGTAGAATTATATAATACTGAGTGTGAAGCCTTGTCAATGATCTATGCACTTCATAAATTTCAAACAATACCTACTAGCAACACCATTTTTATTTTACACCGATCACATGGCATTGAAATACTTGGTAAACAAACTCGTTTTTACAGGGGTGCATATGTCGATGGGTTCTCTTTGTACCAAGAATTTGATTTTATAGTTGTAGTAAAACCAAGTAAATGTAATTAAGGCCTAGAAAATTTATCAAGAATTCAGTCAAGGGGACGCGCATACAATTGAAGATATAATATCGGATGCACAGTTGTACAGGTTACTATGCACACCTTCGGAATTGGAGGATATTTCTATCTTTTTTACGTACAGGTATGGCACCAGAAGGAATGAAAGCCTTAGAGAAGAAAAAACTTTCAATTCATGTGACACCATATATGTTGATCAATGGTGACCTATACAAGTTAGGCCGAGATGAAGTATTACATCGGTGTGTACTAGAGCACGAACACATGGATATTATGGATGAGGCTCATGGTGGTATTATAGGTGGGAACTATACACGTGACACCACTGTGTGTAATATTCTACTTACTAGATTATGGTGGGAGATCCTCTACAAAGATTGTAAAGCATATTGTAATGTGTGTGATCGTTGTCAACACATTGGTAAACCTGGGAAAAGAGATGAAATTCCCTTAAGATCCATTCCTAGTGTAGAGCCATTTGAGAAATGGGATATAGACTTTATGGGTCCTATCTCACTAGTTGCACATAGAATTGGATCATGCTACATCATCACTTACATATATTATCTTACAAGGTGGGCAAAAGTAACACCTACAAAAGATTGTACAGCAGCTACAGTAGCTAGGTTCTTATGGGAAAATGTTCTTACAAGGTATGGATGCCTGCTAATCTTGATAGGTGATAGGTGTACACATTTTTTGAATGAGATAATCAGTATCCTATTAGATGAATTTATTATTGTGCACCATAATACTACACCCTATCATCCTTAAGAAAATCAGACTACTGAGGCCTTCAACAAAATTTTGAGCCAGACCTTGACAAAAATCTATGATGTTGGAAGGAAAGATTGGGATGGTAAATTTTATGTCATGATTTGGGTGTATATAACGACACATAAGTGGTTGAACAATGCCACACCTTTTTAGTTCGTGTTTGGCACCGAAGCATTTCTTCCGATGGAATTCATGTTACCTTCTTTCTGTATTTCACACGTTGGAGTCTAGCCAATGAGCAAGCATTAGAAGAAATAATTAACAAATTGATATTGTTTGATGAGAGGCACACCATAGTACATTGAATTAAGAAGCAAGAACATTCTAGGTAGAAGGCATGACATGACAGGAACTTCAGGGACAAAAAGCATGAGATAGGACATGTGGTGCTTCTCTATGATTCTAAGTTTCTGCACCATCCAGGAAAGCTTAAAGCGCATTGGTTGGGACCGTATATTATCACTTGTATAATTGAATGAGATGCTTGTTAGTTAGAGATGCCTGATGGAATATGGTTGTAGACACTAAAATTAGGTCACACTCCCCTTTGGTCCCCCGAAAAATAAACAACTTTCATCACATTAACCTAGCCATGGCCCCCTTCACCCCACTAATATTAATTTAATAAATTTAATTAAATTAATTCATTATCCTCACTATATTTATTATTTAAATATCTTAATTTAAATAATATCCACACATACACTTCACTTAGACACCTCATCAAGCCTAACTCAACCTAAAAACTATTCTTAGTAAGTTGCCATAACTAACTAAGACTTACCTAAACCCTAAAAATCAATGCCTACATTCCCTCTAACCACATTCCCGCATGCTTACAAGAAGCTCCCAGTCTAATCTACGGGTTAATGGCACGAGATCTGAGGAAATCAAGAGGATCTCCCTAGTTTAGTAAACCTAGGAAATCTTGCCTTGACCGACGCCGGTTACCCCTAACCGTCGCCGGTTAAGCCAGAACCGTCATCGGTTACCCTTTTAACCCCAAAACAACCTTATTCTCAAGGTTGGTTGGAAAAAGATTGGAAAAATTTGGCAAACATTAGCACATTCTAGACAGATATCACATCTTCTAAGAGTGAATTCCAGCAAGAACACGCATGTAAGGAAGGAGATCAAGCAAATTTTCTTGCACATCCATCCTAACAATGATATGATCTAACTAAGCAAAGAGGAATGTACATGCCACCCATACAGAAGCTTTCCTTTAGTTGGTGATCACCTGCAGCCTTCAAAACCTCTCATCAGCACCTCCATCCCTCACTCACAGGCATCCAGGACCAGAATCCAAGTAAGTAAATGTTATACTTCTCTGGTTTATTCCATTTCATCATTATATTATCATATTTGTTTACCTAGCCACCCATTGACCTCCTCCAACACTCACCCCTCCATATACCCATTAAAACCTTGCCAAATCCTTCCCAAATCACCCAATACCTCATCCCGACCAACCAAATTCCATTGTGCAATCACAAAGGAGACCTAAATCCCATTCTGTGGCATTCCCAGAACTCCACAGTAACTGGCACTAGTTATACCCAACCGGCGTCAGTCACCCTTAACCGACATCGGTTCTGTATTTGCCCATACAACCCAGAATAGTGACCTATCCACCTAATTCCCTCTCACCCTCATTCACTTGTGATCTACCTGAGACCTCTGTCAGACCTGCAGAGACCCAGAACCAGTTACTTGACCTTCGGATCCTATTCTAACCTAGCCTGTTAGATTAGATCTATTTCTTATTGTGTTTTAAGTGAGATACCTAAATCATTTCAAATTACAATAGGATTTACCTTATTTACTGCATTAAATTGTTTAAAACAGTGGACTGACAGCCATCTAGGAAGTATCACACTTCCCAGATCTAGCATACGCTAGGTAGTTCACTGCATATATTGTTTAACTTTTTCTGGTGGTCTTGCTTTGCATTACAAGTAGTTCCTCCTAGCCAAAAGGAAGCTCTCACAATCAGCTGTGGATTCGGAAGTCATACGAACAACAACCCATCAACCAACATTTGAACAGGTATTCCTCCTATGCCCGTTACCCTATTTGTTTCATCAATACTTCAAAGAAACGATCTAGAATCAGGTGAAACATTTTGGCATGCCCGGTGGGACCCATCCAGGGTTCCTTGCATTTCATTCATTCCTAGGAAAATTTGTGTGTTTGTTTCCCTTCTGAAAAGCATACACATTAATTTTCTTCCTTGGTAACCCACCTTTTCTTTCTATTTTCTCTAAAGGAAACCTTTCTTTTGGTGTAATTAAAAAGAACCATTTCTTCATGTTTTCTGCATTGTAGTGAAAGAGCATCCCTCTTCCTCTTCATATTTTTGTGTCATCCAACTTCACACTTCGATTTGGGCTTAAAAATAAGTGCATTGCATTCTGATTTATTGCATTAGCTCACATTAATTGAGGGTAACCTATACGCTGGAAGTCATGACCAGCTGATGGTTGACAAACGAACCGTAGAAAGCACTTTCTTTCTCTCTCTCTCTCTGAGTCTTACCAAACCTCACAAAAATTGAAAATACACACATTCTTAAACAACATCTTACCTGGAAGAAGTTGTAGGTGATCACACGATCACGACACAGTGGGCACCCAGCTCGCTGCTCTGTCGAGTCATACTTCAGAGCGAAGCCCGCCCCCACCATAACATACCTGAAACCTCACCTTTTAGATCTCCTTCTTCGTAGGAAGCCATCCTCACCAAAAAACTCTATTTCACAATTCATGTGTCAGTCCTTAAATAGCATAAGCTAAACAAACATAATAGAAAAGGCACTCCTAGGATCACATTTTTCTTAGTGTTTCTGCTTGGCTTGCGTTTTGAGGTGAGAGATCACATTCTTCATTTTTCTTGTTCATCCTTGCACGCTCCTCATCACAGCTAGTGTATTCTGGCTTCACCTGAGTGTGCCTGGGCCATATCATCATCATTCCTCAGAATTTTAGGGTCTGATTCTACATCAGATTTTAATTCACAACCACTTTTCTTTCATCACTATTTCAATTTCACAGTAACCATCATCAGTTACCCTCTGACCATCATCGGTTATACCCAACCGACGTCGGTTCCAGGTCCTTTTGTTAACCTACCCAAAAGGACATTTTATTCATTTTCTTCCACTTTTCACAGTCCCTGTCACTGCCATCATTCCCATTGACATTGTAAAACACCATCAGATTTGGCATACCTATCAGATTTGACCTTCTCCCTGGTTTTTCACTCATTGACCATTTTCTATAGTGACCAACAGTGGTTACCCCTGACCGGCGTCGGTTTGCCTTAACTGGCATCGGTTAGCCTGTTTCACTTTCCAACCACCATTTGGTACCTAATCCACTTTTTACCATTAGATTCACCTGTTCCTACTATTTTCTGTGTCATTTACAGAGAAGCAACCCTACCTGATCAGTACTGGTTCACATGGTGCTGACCCAAAGACAAGAAAGTGCACTCGTATTTCATGCCAGTTGTCAACCACTCCCACCTAGTCCTTCACCACCTTCCATTTTATCACCAGCCATGGATCCCATCCAACCTATCACTATCACTACCGAAGATGAGGAGTTCACATGACTCCTTGACCAAAACCCTGTTGCCTTGTAGTTTTACCTTTCCCACTCATCCACTCGAGATGCCTCGGGTCAGTTGATATACAACATGCCCGTATCTATCCCCCTGACTCTCGCTCCCACTCCTGCATCAGCCCCATCTAGCTTTGTGTTGCCCACATCTACCTTACCCCCAGTCGTTTCACAGCTAGGTCCTATACCCGCTATGACTGCCACATCTGCCACCTCCATTACCCCCACCACATCCACCATACCCTCGACAACTACCCAAAACGCAACCTCATCTGCCCCTAATGTCTCACACATAGTCATAGCTACACTACCACCTCCCATGTCAGTGACCCCTACCCTTTTTCAGAATGTGGTCCTTTCCATTCCACAATCATTAGCCCCCATTGCCACTAGGGTTACCACGACCCTTCTACCTCCATATACATACTATCAACTACCTCTCGTTTCCTCCATTATTCACTCAGGGTACGTACCTCCTATTTCACTACCTTCTTCCCAATCAACCTACATGGAAGCACCATACACTGGAGTGCCACCCCCATTATATGCCCAAAACCAACCCTCTCATGCTACAGGAGGCACCCAATCATCACAACCTACCAATGACCTAATCAAATTGATGTTGGACAAGATGCAGACATTAGAGGCATCGATTTCCGATTCCTGCAACACTCTCACCTACGATGAGATTTGCAACGAGCCCATCCACCCATCCATTCCTATCCACCCATACCATGTGCATTGGGAAATGCCTAAATTCAATCATTTCAATAGCAAAGAAGACCCGCAGCAACATTTGTGGTCGTTCAAACATGGGTGTTATCTGATCGCTCACGATGATGCCTTGCTCTTGAGAACCTTTCCCATGTCTCTGACTGGACCTACATTAGATTGGTATAGTGGGTTACCTAGACACTCCATATTCTCATTCAATCAGGTAGCCCAAGCCTTCTTGGATCATTTCTCTATCAATATCATCAAGAAGGTTACCATGACTGACCTATACTCCACGCGTCAGTATGAGGATGAATCTATCATAGATTTTGTCACTCGCTGGCGTAGCTTGATCAACCAACTCACCTTCCAACTGCCACAAATAGAACTCATCGAGCTCTTCACATGGGCTTGTGCTAGACATATCTCACTGACCTTGCAGGTCCAAACCTTCTAAACATTTGATGAAGCATTCACTATGGCACAAAAGTTAGAGATTCGGGCCATTGAAGAGAAGAAAATCCAATTACGCAATAAGAATTTGGCATTCAAGTCGAATGATACCTCTTCTTCTTCCAAACCACAAACCAATTATTCAATGGCTAAGGGCACCGCTAACGTAGTGGTACTCAAGGCTGGCCCAGCTCATCCATCAAATCAGGCTACCCCCTCATCTAATCTCTCACCCATCCAGAACTTTTCAATTCAGACGAGAGCAGCGGAAATACACCCCAATTGGGGAACCTTACTCTTCTGTCTTAGAAAATCTTATCAAAGCTGGAGCCATCACTCTTCCACCCATAAAACCACACACTGGTTTTGACCCTGCTCACCCCATGCCTGCATGGTATAAAGAACATGACTTCTGTAACTATCATCGAGTAAAGGGTCATAGTGATGGCAACTGTGTCACTTTCAAAAATATTTTCCAAGAAATGCTCGAGAAAGGTGAGTTAACCATGGATAATCCTAATGCATCTGCCAACCAAAACCTACACATCTTCAAGAAACCATTTCCCAACCATGCCCCTTCGTCTGATCAAACCGGTGAGACCTCAACTCATGATACCCATACTTGCGCGAGGTCCATGCTATCTTTAATGACATACCTGTCACCTCCCAATTACCTCACATTCCTTCCATAGAGGAAATCCTAGCCCGAAATCCTCCTTCCGCATCAGAACCAACCTCCCTTGTTCCTTCACCCACAGAGGAACATCTTTCATCTCCTTCATCACCTACGGAGGAGTCTTCCGCTAACATCGAGACCATCTCACCCCTGGCTTCTCCACTTAGAGAACTTTTACCCACAGTACCTCCTCCACCCATAGAGGAGCACCCATTACCTCCTCCACCCACAGAGGAGCACCTATCCATTCCTCCACTTGTAGAGGAGCTTCCATCACCTTCTACACCTACCATAGACCCAGTTGAGATACCTTTGCCTCTTGGTGAGCATTCTCCATCCGCTACCCAAAATCCTGCAGACCTACTTTCGGCTCTCTTACCCACGGAAGCTGAAGCTAGCCAATTTCCCATCTCTAAGACACATTTTACGGGAATTTCCATTAGGTCCTCATCAACTCCACCTACAGACTTGCCATTCTCGTGTTTGGCCGATCACTTAGATTATGTGGATAGAGCCTTACTATGGGGACGCCTTTTGCTTCCTGTCTCAACACAGATGCAGAGGTCACTTGCTGATACCTCCACTATCTACCCAAAAATATTTTGACCAATCAAACCAAACACAACCACCTCTATCACAACTCCTTCCACGACACCTGTCATAGCTCAAACCACATCCTTACCCATAGCCCAATCTATATCTAAACCCAAACCCACACCTATGACATCATCCTCGACTAAACCTATTACCACTTTAGGGGTCACCCCGACTACCAGCCTTACTCATCCACCTATCAACTTGGATTTAGCTACATCCTCCAAAGACAACACCACACCTACTCTGACACCCAAACAGAAGCACCACACCCATAGAACTCATACCCCGGCTGCGCCAATCACACCTGCACCTATCCCATCCGTCTTAGGATCTCAGCTTCCCCACATGGTCAAGAAACCTCCACCCATCAATAAACCAAAAACACAACAACCCATTCCTTCCTCACAAACCTCTAACCTACCCAGATGCCCAACATGACTTACACCCACACCTACAGCATCTTTACCACCCATACCTCCAATACCCTCAGTTATTGCTTCACTACCCACTACACTTCAGTCACTGTCTCTCACACCCCAAGCATGACCCACGTCATCTACCTTCACAACACCCCCGTTATCCCCATGGGTAACTCGCCCTCTTCCCCCATCTGCTTTTCCTTCTAGACCTCGTACACCCATATCACCTTTACCCAAGAAGGTGCAATCCAAAAACAAAACTCCACTACCCCACAATAAGGTAGTCAAAACAACCACACACCCTCCTACTCGTTCACCTACTATACCCCTACCTAAACCAACATGACCGACACCCAAAACCATGCCAGCACCCAAACCCATAGCTTGACCCACTCCTCCTCTTCCAAAATTTGTTCCTCAACAATCAACCACACCTACACCCAAACCCACGCTCACTTCCCATTGTGATCCACTAGCAGGGTCTTATGCCAAAATTTTAACCAACCTCCTTGAGACTTCTGTCATCACATTACTGCCACTCAGGCCTTATGACCCCCTCAAACCCAAGCCAAAAGGGTTTGATGATACTAAAAAATTTTGCCTACCATCATGTGTTAGGGCACGATGTGGAAAACTGCAAGGCCTTGAAAACCATCCTTATCCAGTTGTGTCCATCGGAAGCCAACTTTGACGATGATGACCTTCTCGACGAGGATCCTACTTCACCAACACCCATTCCCACACTACCCACTCAACAACCACAACCTCCACCCTCACAGCTCCTAGAGCCACCCCCAAGATTTGAAATTAACATGGTTCACATCAGAGAACTTGCCATGCCACCACCCAAATTTCATTGCACCCAACTCACCTCACAGGGTTTTTCTCCTCCGGTAGGTTTTTGCCCGTTGTGTCGTTATACCACTCACCCTACACCTTCTCCATTTGCCAACTCCCCTCAGATCAACATGATACATGTCACTACATGTGCTCAGAAGGATAAGGGTAAAGAAAAGGCAACTGACCCACCAACCAATCCTATACCCAACATACCATCTGCACCCATACCTAAAATCACTATCCATGGCCCCACGTACCCCATTTCTAATGGCATCACACATTGCACCATGCTCAAACAATTACACCAGTCTCCCCTCAAAATGTCCCTATATGACCTCATCCAAACCTCAGAATCCCATCATCAAGCTCTCATGGAGGTTCTTCAATCTATTGAGGTTTTACCCAATGACCCTACACCCGTAGCCTCCATTATCACACCCCATCATGTAGCCTCTCTCACCAAATTACCACCTTCATCTTCACCCCACCCTATTCACCAAGTGGCCTCCCTTAGATTCTCAGAGGAAGAGATCATCGCCACACCAAAATGATGACCTGAACCCAGCCCTCTTCATCTCTGTCCACATCGATGACATATGGGTACAACCAGTGTGATGATTGATGGGGGTGCTAGCATTAACATCATTTCATCCCATGCATTTGCTCAAATGTGCATACCTGACAATTGCATGCATAAACATCCAGTCATGTTGCATTCATTCAATGATGCTATCACCTCTACACTAGGCATTATCATCCTCCACATTCACGTGGGCCCCCACACTGTTCCAGAATTGTTTTACGTTTTAGAGGGGGAATTCCAATATAACCTGTTGCTTGGCAGACCCTGGATTCGTGTCATGGGTTATGTTCCTTCCACTTTGCATCGTTGTGTAAAGTTTGAACATGAAGGACACACCTATACCATTCTAGCTGACCCATCACCTTTTAAAACATGCAACATGCTTTACTGACCCAATGATGTGCTCATACCTATTAATCTGACTACCTCCACAACCGTTACTTCTTCACCTACACTTCCACTTACCAGTACAGCCGCTACTTCTACCACACATACCTCCTCCATTCCTACCACTGCCATAACCTCCACGGCTAACCCATCAGCTTCCCAATCTGTTAACTCCACCTCTGCATCGACCTCTGACACATCATCCATTCCAGCTACCTACATACCAACCACTGATCCCTTGGAAGGTGTTTTTCAATGCCTCACTCTGAGGGAGTACCGCCTATATAGTGTCAACACATTCCTTACTCCACAAGAGTATGGAATCCTTCACCAACACCCTTGCTATGATCACCGCATAGGAGAACCCCTCCTTTATGGTCCTCCTCATCTCTGTACTAGTCTCACCTATGGGGGACTTGATACTACCACTTACACACCCGAACCACTGCCACAAACTCGCCCCTTTTCCCCTGACTTCCAATCACTTACCAATCACCATTTTCACCCACACCTTCTTGCACCGATGTGCATGGAAGGGTTTTGGTTTTGGATTTTATAAGCAAGGTCACCATACCATTATTCCATGTACCACCCACAAACATAATGACCATAGTGGTATCGGATTTCCTGAACCACCTACCAAACAAGCCTGCATTGAACTCATTAAGGACACTAGCTCTTCTCCACCTTCTTCACCCGCTCCACCTTCATCACCACCCTCACCGAAAAGAGTTGATGGATCCTGAATCTATCCCTCCTAATTTTTTTTTTCATAAACACCATTTCCTTGGGGCCTCTGACTTATCAACATGAGGGCGAGGCCCCTTCCACTCTTCCCTTCCTGTATCCTGAAATGATCGATGACGATACACCTTCAATTAACATCGTTCAATGTCAGGATGATGAATCTATACTCACCTACCTTGGTGCAGAAGACTCATATATTCATTGGTCATTACCTTCTGAGACACAAACCATGTTGAATGAATCGACTATCGAGATCAACATTCATACTCAGGATGACCCACACATCCTAAAGATCAGACAATCTTTAGATGCTGCTGAACAGGAAGCCATCACTTCTTTTCTCAAGGATCATAACCATGCTTTTTCTTGGTCTTACGTAGACATGCCCGGTATTGACCCCACCATAGTGGTCCACAATATCGTAACCATTCCCGATGCCAAACCCATTAAACAAAAGCTGAGGAAAATGCACCCTCGCATTTCCCTTCTCGTCAAAGAGGAACTTCAATGCCTTCTTTCCATTTCCTTCATCTTACCCATTGATTATCCTCATTGGATTTCTAACATTGTCCCTGTCACTAAGGCGATAGGGGGACTCTGCATTTACACATACTTCCTTGACCTCAACCTAGCATTCCCAAAAGATGACTTTCCCTTACCTGGTATTGACCAACTGGTTGACCTTACCGCTGGCCATGAGATGCTATCACTCATGGATGACTTCTCAGGTTATAAGAAAATCCTTCTTGCCCCAGAGAATCAATAAAATACCTCATTCATCACCCCTTGGGGGACCTTTTGCTATCGAGTCATGCCTTTTGGCCTTAAAAATGCTGGTTCCACATATCAACAGGCTATGAATTACATCTTTCATGACATCATGCATCGCATATTAGAAGCGTGGATGATCTCTTGGCCAAAATCATGTCGTAATCACCTTGGTCCCCTACCAAAACCCTATAATCATGTCCTCATTCAAATATTACCACCTACCTTACACCCCACAATTTTAATTGCATTACTTCGCGGTTAAATTAAGGCCATTTATCTCCATACATATTAATTTCATTATTTTCCATTAAGTTAGAAGTTTACCCACACACATATTAATTTAATTAGTTACATTGAAATTAATCCTCTACCCTCATACACCTATTTAATACAACTCCTTTATTAGCTTGCACCTCACCTAACCACCCCCATCATTTCACCCATTAACCTCATTTCACCAATTATCCTAAATAAAATATAACATTAGACCCATTTCCTCATCTGCTCACATTAAGGAAGCCTCCTAAGGTCGGATTTTTTCTCCAGAAATCTTTTGAGACCCTTATCAAACGGAATAACCTCCTAGGCAACTTTTGAATAAACTGAGACATCTCACCCAAGATGATCGATGTTTTTACCCTATGGCGCGAGTTCACCTCAACCAACGCCGGTTATATTGGGATGGACCAAATGCTCCTATAGACCGATGAACAACTTTGTAATAGGGGTTAGTTGTTGATTGTTTGATTCATCATTGATTTGATACTTCTTATCGTGAATTTGATCCCGATACAGACGCATCAGCAGAACGAAGACTGATTGGAGATCAATAAAGGAAACCAAATACATTGTTGCCACCAGTGAACTTTCTACATTAGCATTCTCCAACCACAACAACTCTTCATCATTATTCAGACCCGTACCTCAAAAAAAAGTATGTATCCTCCTCCAACCTTATTGAATCTAGCTTATCAACGATCTGTAATAGCTTTTTGGATAATCTTGAACCTAAAATTCACCCTTCATCCATTCTCTCTCCAAGGGCCAAGCCACTCACCTATACCCAATTCTTAATACCTTGACCAATTTCTATCTAACCTCTTCTAATCACAGAACTTTGCAACATATTTACTACCCCCTCCCTGTGATCAATCCCTACCTTCCACCATGACACTTCTTGCCCCAAAACTCCCAAAAGTTAGACTATGTGATTTTACCAATCCCTGACCAGTACCATCCTCAGTTCTCTTAACCGTCGCCGGTTATGAAGACCGTCATCGGTTTTTAGAACCATGCTCGCTATACTATTTGCCCTAATATTGACTAAAACAACATACCTGTTTGTGACCACAATATCGTAACCTGACCTCATTATTCCTGGCCTAACCTACATTAACACCTATTTGACCTTTAGAAAATGTATCTAACATTGCCTTTCGCTCAGATTCAACTATAACCAACCTAATTTCTAGATCTCCTTCTAGCTTACCCTAATAAACTATATCTAGCCATTGGATTTCTATGACATTGCCTAAATCACTATTAAGGTGACTACAGTGGGGAATTTTTATTTTATTTCATGGAATTGAATTGACCTTAACCTAGTGGCCTGATAGCCATCTAAAGTATCGCACTTTCCCACCTGATCTAGATCATGCTAGGTTAACCACTTGTCATGATATCATTTAACACTCTTTGGATGGCTTATTCTCATTCTTATACCAGGTAATTCCTTCTATCCCCAGGAAGGTCAACACAATCACTTTGATTCAGGATTCACCCCTACGCGGCATACAATCTTCTAACCAGTCATAGGTTTCGGCCTTAACCATGCTAGTACCTTATCTATTTCGTCAAGGGCTATGATTACATCTTCCATGACATCATGCATCACATATTAGGAAGATTACGTGGATGATCTCTTGGCCAAATCTAAATTCCGCTCCAAGCACCTAACTATCCTCAAAACCATATTTGACCATCTCATTAAATATTACGTCCACCTTCAGCCTAAGAAGTGCATCTTCACGGTTCTCTCAGGAAAGCTCCTAGGATTTATCATTTCCCTCTGTGGTATAGAAGTTGACCCTGCTAAAGTCAAGGCCATTCTTGAAATGCCTCTGCCTACTAACCTTCAACAACTCCATAGCCTACAAGGTAAGTTATAGTCTATTTGCTGTTTCATTTCACAATTATCCGATCAATGTCACCCATTTCATCATCTGCTCAAGAAGGATGTCTCCTTTAAATGGGATGATGACTATGCCATAAAGCTTTTGAGGCCCTAAAACAATACCTTCTCCAACCACCCATACTCATCCCACCTAAAGACGATCAACCTTTTTACCTATACATCTCAGCTACTAATCATTCCTTGGGAGCCATGCTCGCTCATCGCGATGAACAACATAGGGAGCAGGTGGTTTATTACATAAGCCATACTCTTTTGGACTATGAAACCCGATACACCCATCCTGAAAAACTTTTCTTAGCCTTAGTTTTTGTTGCCACCAAACTCTGTCAGTACCTACTCAACCAAAAAACCTATTTTTTGACCAACACTGACCCCTTACACTTCATGTACGCCAAACCTTATCAAAATCAGCGTGCCACACGATGGCTTATGCTTTTAGCTGATCTTGACCTCGAATTCATTCATCAAAATTCCATCAAGGGCCAAACTATCACCGATCAATTGGCTGACGCACCTATTTCCAAGGATCAACCTTCTAATTTTGACTTTCTCAGATGAGTCGATTGCTACCCTTTCCCTGGACAAACCCCCTTACCAAATGACACTCTTCTTCGATGGTTCTAAGTGTCAGCTTTGGGGTGGGGCTGGTATTATCCTCATTCCTCTTGAGGGTGAACCCATGCCTTTGTCTTTCAAATTAGATTTTGAATGTACCAACAATATTTCCAAATATGCAAGTGTACTAGGTCTTTGAGTCGCCTACGCCCTAGATGTCAAATCAATCAACATCTTTGGTGATTCTCAATTGGTCGTAAACCAAGTCAATGGAATGTACCAATTTCATAATGAGATACTTCAAAAGTATAAACATCATGTAGACATACTTTTGAAACCTTTGATCGTTACACCCTTCAAACCATCCCACGTTCAACTAACAAGTTTGCAGATACCATGGCCTGCTTAGCTTCCCAAATACCCGCTTCACCCACCAATTCTAAAATCTTTGTCACCGTACAATGACTCCAATCACCTTCTTATTTACCTCATGATGTTTACTCGATCAGAACCGCTACCCCTAACCTGAGTGACCTTTGGTATAAACAATACTCCGACTACCTTTCTCTCTCCATCTTACCTCTTGATCTCACCCATAACAGACAACGCACCTTCCTTAAAAAGGTCTCTCGTTACATCATTCTAGGGGGCCTCCTCTATAAGAATGGATTTGATGGTATTCTCTTACAATGCCTCACAAGTTCTGAAATTCCTTATACCATTAAGGAAGTTCATGATGGCATATGTGGAGGTCACTTCAGTAGCCTTGATGTTGCAAAGCGTATTCTTCACCTGGGCTATTACTGGCTGACCCTTAACCATTATTGTTGTGATTGTCAAATGTTGTGTAAAATTCCAGCAACATTCCAATCTTCATCATACACCCAGTCATGCCTTACAGGTCACTTGTGACCTTTGGCCCTTCTCTCAATGGGGTTTGGATCTTGTCAAAGAAATCAATCCCCATTCTTCCCAACACCATCAATGGATCAACACTACTACCGAATACTATAAAAAATGGGTGGAATCCATGTGACTCATTTCCATGAAATCTAAGAAAATATGTGAGTTCATTAACCACCACATCATTTGTCACTTTGGTGTTCCTCATCGCCTCATCACTAAAAATGGAAAAAAATTCAAAAACAAAACATTGAAAAAAATTTGCGATGCCTTCGGCATCTAGCTTAGTTTCTCATCACCTTATTACCTACAAAAAAATGGCCAAGCCAAATCCACTAACAAAACCTTAAACAAAATTCTTATGAAAGTGGTTGACAATACTGGGAAGGATTGGCATACACACACTCCTTTTGCCCTATGGGCATACCTCACTAGTATTCACACTTCCACTGCAGGCCACACCATTTTCTCTGGTTTACGGTACAGAGGTAGTCCTACCTCTCAAATTCTAAATCCCCTCACTCTGCATTTCTCTCCATGACATGCTCAATGATGATGACTTTCATCAGGACCATTTAACATAGCTAGAGTTATTAGAACGAAATTCCGTCTTAATGCTCTAGATCACCTTCAAGTTTATGAAAAATGTATCAAATGTTCCTATGAAAAACATGTCCATGAACAAACCTTCCAAATTTGTGATCTTGTCTTGAAAGAAAATCAACATGTAATCAAAGCAGAAAAAAGTAAACGGGGAAAATTTTCTCCTAATTGGCTTGGACCATACATCGTGACTCATACCTATGGATCAGGTGCTTACAGTTTATCATCACTCGATGGTAAACCCAAACATAATCCCCTTAACGCCTTGCATCTTTGACCATTCTATTGTTGATTTGTAGTCCTCCCTCACCTTTTTTCTCTTTCCATGCTCGTCCCTTTAGCACTATTCACTTCATACACCTCACTAACAATTAAACAAGAATCATGTGAGTACCTATCACTTGTTATCTTCTCTTGAATATGTGTACCATGGTGCTGCACATAACATGATTCTCATGGATACTTTTTGTCTACGTTTAGATGAGATCTCATGGTCGTTTCACCTTTCCTTTTGAACAAGAGTCTTTTTCTCCACCTTGCTCTTGTCCATGACTTCAAAGACCTCACATGGGACCAAAATCCTTGAGTCAAACTTCTAATAAAAAGATGACTCCCGCAAAAGGACATCTTCCTCTCAATAATTGCTGCTATAAATAGACTGCTCCCTAAAAGGACAGCTGTGTAAAGCTCTTTAAAAAAATAAAAACAAAAATGAGAGCAACCGAAGCTTCCCGCATCGATCAGCTTCATGAAGACCTCAAGGAGTTAAATTTTCTTCATCCCATATAAACTTCCTACATCGATCAGTCTATTTCAACTATAAGTCAAAACAACAACCTTTTGTCATGGACTGTCCCGTTATGACCTAGGTTCTCTTGCCCAAAGTGCATGTTACCTCATACCGCATAACAATTACCTACTTGTCACCCTTCAAACCATGCCCACTCTCATTTCCTACTACCTCAAGGGACTTCTTGGAACTTAGACATTTGGTGATCATGTGACTACTTTTCACTATAGAATAATCCATCATGTAATGTCTTTAGGTTCTTACGTTCATCACCTCCAACAAGGTATGATCTACTCAGTATGATCCTAACCAATCAAGTGGCTTTATTGCCCCCTCTTATCTTTTAACCATCTTTGTTTACATGTTGATTACCTTATATAGGACTTGGTCCTCAACTCTTACTTTTGGGGTTATATTTATCGTTTTACCTATAATCTACCCACACCTAACAAACCTAAACCCACAACATGCCCTAAAACCTACCAACTCATTTTCATACCTCCTCATATTCTTCCCTAGCTTATGGGAGAACTACATCAGCCTGAGGTCCCTTTTCACCTGGACTATGTAGGCAGCACTCCAAGGGCATGGGGCCCTTGAAGGTTATCTCGTCCATCCTCTACCCTAAATAGTTCATCTTCCATGTGTTGCACATTACATCACACCTAACTTTGTTTCCCTTTTATACCACAAATCAGAAATTAAACCACATACATAACAAGTTGTTTCATATTTTAAACATTATCACAGCATACATTTATTACGCCTACCATTTCTCTATCATCACTATGCATAGATTATACCACATCTCACATATGACCCATATTATCATTCATTACATAAAATAATGAGTCACCACTTCACCTTCTTTTGACTCAACCATGCCTAAATCAACCTAACTTAATCATGCCTAAACCAACCTGACTCGATCCATGCCTATAACCTGACTCAATCCATGCCTAAACTGGCCTAACTGGATCCATGCCTATAACCTGACTCAATCCATGCATATAACCTGACTTGATCTATGCCTAAAATAACCTGACTCGATCCATGCCTATACCAACCTGACTCCATCATGCCTAACTCACCTAATTTCCATCCATATCAACACAAAAAATTCATATCTCATAAACACATCAACAAATCAAAAAATACCATGTATCTCATCATATAAATAAATCAATGTGTATCTCAAATATACATGGCTATCTCATCATGTCCATCATCTCAAAATCATCAGCACGTAGGCCAATATATAATATAAAATGTCATCGGCATAGGTCTCATATATACAATAAAATAATGAACCAATACCAAATCTCGGCACTTAGGCTGATATATGCTCGAAATAAAAAAACACTCATACATCCTCACTATCTTTGGCACACAAGCCGGTATGTGATCAATAATACAACTATCTCTTGGCACCCAGGCTGGTATATAATCACAAAATCACTATCATTCATTAAAAAATCGGGTGACCACATATCAGGCATCTCAGGGGATGTCCTCCATCTCTGTATCACATGTACCCTCGGCCTCCTAGGTCCCTACTAGTGCCTCAATTGGAGTTGGTCTCTGTGCCCTTGTAGCCTCTGCCTGATCATGCCTCAGAGCTCGCTAACCTCCTTTGCCCTCCACACTATGAGTGTGGGATCTCGTCCTCTCACTAGATGCCTACTATGCCCTGTACTTGGCATATGATATAAAATCTATCCCGGCCACCAGAAACTGGTCCTAATAGTACCTAGCCTCAGCTAGGTCATCCCGTAGCCTAGACACAGGCATGGTCTGTGGTGGTCCCAATGGTCTCGGCCCATGTACCTACCCTACAGGACCCTGACCCACACATGTCTGTGAACTGGGACCTACTCCCAGTGCCTGTGGTGGTACCCCCTACCCCTGTGCTTATATCTAGGTCTATAAGACCCCAATCTATTCCTGGTTTATAACCAACTAGCCCTATAAACCTGCCACCTAAGCCTGTAGGGCTGCCACCTGACCATCCCCCTCCTCTCCATCTCCATCTCCTCCACTAGCCATCTGGGCCTATAGACTAGCCACTTGTACGCATAGCTCTACTACCTCCACCTCCAAGCCCTCTAGTTATGTCTGTAGAATACCCAATTAGGTAATCAGTGTAGCTACCTACCCCTGTAGGGCATCTCTTTGCACAGTAATGGTAGCTAGATCTAGTTTCCCTAGTCTGGGTGGTATGGCTCATAACTAAGCCACCCATCACTGCATGTACCTGTCTATGCATCTGACGTCATCTATCCATTGATCCATTGGCTGCTCCTCCTACCCTATGGGCACTGTAGGTTGTGGTAGAGATAAGGGCCTCTCCACATCATCTATGTGGTACTGTGGGAAGGGCAGAGGTATGTCCTGTACTAGCCCAAAATACCATTAGACTCTATCTACCAGGATCATTTCGTCTTCCCCGGCACGGCGAACCTGTATCCATCTCTCTAGCTGGAGATCGGCTAGCTCCTCATGCATATGCCTATATGAGGGGAATCCCACATATGGCCTCCATATAATGTCCACTTTAGAAAACCCCTCTAGTAACTGCCAGAAATGGGCCACATCATGTGTCGGCCTCTCAGATCTCTGCTCTCCTATCATCGGCACCCATCTCCTGTATCCCACCCACACAAATTGTGCTAGGAATGCATCTACTCAGGGCATCCCTATAGGCCACACACAAACTATGTGCTCATATGCCCAGTAGTGCAGTAAAAATGTATAGCACAGGATGAACCTGCGTAGCCGCCCATATGCCCACAACTCCCTGTAAAGCTGCACCAAGAATGTTGGTGCCCAGGAAAATCATTTCTCATGCACCATCATGTCGTGGAGTACCCTCATTAGTGATCGAGGAAAGCATCCACCCTCTGCATATGGCAGTGTATAGCAACACACTACCTCCATCAACAGAACCACTAGCCTCATCTCCTCTAGATGGTCTAGGTACATCTCTCCATAGCTCAAACTGGCATTATGGAATCTCAAATCGGCCATCCCCTCTCCAAAAATATTCATAATCATCTCCTCAGAGGCCTCAAAGGAGATAGAATAAACCTGGGCACCCAATATGGGTAGTTGAAGAATCTAGAACATGTCCTCTAGGGTGATAGTCATCTCACCCATCAGTAGCTGGAATGTGTCAGTCGCAGACCCCATCTATCGATGAGTGTGACCATCAAACTGGGCTACCAGAATACATGTCTATAGTGATGAACCCCACTCAAGCCCACTAAATCCACATGTTATAGCTCCTCTGGGGTTGTTGCACCGTGCACTGTCACCAATAGAGGTGAAACGTTGTCCCGCATATGTAGTTGCGCTCTCCCCTGCATCCAATACAAGCATGAAATTAATTTACATGTATCCTCCATATTCAACCATTATCATTTTCCTATACCCTATTTTCACCCTACCCATCTCAACTACCTAGCCCACATTGCTTTTGGACCCTTGTGCCCAATAATCCGACCGATACCGATTCATCCTAACCGACCCTGGTCACCCTTTAACCGACATCGGTCACCTATTTGGTGACCGATATTGATTCACCCTTACCGACCCTGGTTACCCCTTAACTGGAATCGGTCACCTATTTGGTGACCAATACTGGTTCCACCTAACTGACGTCGACCACACTTGACCGACGCCGGTCATTGTCACGGAAAAACTCGTGACTTCCCCAAACCCCCCCTTTCTAACAAACCCCCCTACCCCTTTTACCCACCTACAATGACCTAACCTACCCTTGGACCTCCATCCACCCCCCTATCCCATTTATTGCCCTCTCCATTCCTCCTTTTACCCAATATCCCCCCCCCATTCTCAAATTTTATTTTTACCCACCCACCAAACTGAAAAACAAACAAAACCTAACCAACACTAAAATAATCCACTAATCTACCAAATCACCAACATAGAGTATGGTGCTTACTGCGTCACGCTGCCGCCATCTCAGTAACATGTCTAGCCACTATACTAATGGCTCGCTTGATCCTTCTCTGGCTTCTGCCATCACCGAATAGCTACCCACAACCTCCGCCTAATCAACTCCCTCGTAATGATCTTGTGGACCCACTGCTCACCAACCACTCCCTTGTCAATCACACCGCCAGCTCACTGTTCCATTTCGTCTGGACACTTTTCTCTCTTTTCTATATATTTTTTCATTTTCTCACTTCACAAAATAACAAATGAATAACAAAAAACATGGATTTTTTTTTTATAAAAAACCCGACCTAACCAACATCGATTACCCTTTATCGGCATCGGTCACATGCCCTACCTAACCATCATCGGTTTCCCTCTACTGACATCAGTTATCCATGACCGGCATTGGTCACCCTCACCTACACATTGGCCTCAAATTTAACCATTTTCCCCTACCCCTACCTCTTTTTTTTTTACCCCACCCCAACTTTACCCTACCCATTTACCTCACCTTTCCTGACCTAATCATTTACTACCTCCCTTAGTCCTCCTTTGGGGACTCATTTTTCTACCCCTACCTTGGCCTTACTCGTGGCATGACCTAAATATTTCAACCTAGACCATCACTAGTGACCTTTGACCTCATGTGTTCACTATACCATGTGGCATTGTTGCCTGTGTTCTTGACCTAATGACCTTACCTAGCCTATTACCGTGACCATTTATCTTGACCCTACCTTTGGTGTACCAGAACATACCTAAATGTTCATGCACCTAACCTACGTTTTATTTTCTGACCATATCCTATACCTTGGATACTAGAATCACTTTAACCTTGTTTGGATAAACCTATCGACCTCAGACGATGTAGAGTTTTCCTACTCTTCAACCTGGTAGCATGATGCAGTTTATACGTGTTTGTGTGTTTGATTATCGTTACCTTTGACCCAAACCCATTACCTAGCTTACCTGAGTATGCCTTGATCCTTTTTTCCCCTATTATCCACCTTTCTTTTCCTCATATTCACCTTTTTATGACACCACTCATCGATTCTGCCTTCGGCCTCGTCAATTCCTGGTTTGAGGGGGATCACCTTCACCCACACATGGGACAACCACATCATATTTTTGTTACCGTTACTTACCAATACAAGCTACACAACAAAAAGGGGTAAAATGTAGACACTAAAATTAGGTCACACTCCCCTTTGGTCCCTCAACAAATAAACACCCTTCATCACATTAACCTAGCCATGACCCCCTTCACTCCACTAATGTTAATTTAATTAATTCATTATCCTCAATATATTTATTATTTTTAATATCTTAATTTAAACAATATCCACGTATACACTTCACTTAGACACCTCATCAAGCTAGCTAAACCTAAAACCCATTCTTAGTAAGTTGCTATAACTAACTGAGACTTACCCAAACCCTAAAAATCAATGCCTACATTCCCTCTAACCATATTCCCGCATGCTTACAAGAAGCTCCCAGTCTAATCAGTGGGTTAACGACACAAGATCCAAGGAAATCAAGAGGATCTCCCTAGTTTAGTAAACCTAGGAAATCCCACCTTGACCGATGTCGGTTACCCCTAACCGTTGCTGATTAAGCTGGAACCACCGTTGGTTACCCTTTTAACCCCAAAAAAACCTTATTCTGAAGGTTGGTAAAAGGTTGGAAAAAGATTGAAAAATTTGGTGAACATTTGCACATTCCAGAGTGATATCACATCTTCTCAGAGCTAATTCCAGTGAGAACATGCATGCAAGGAAGGAGATCAAACATCTTTTCTTACACGGCCATCCCAGCAATTATCTGATCTAACCAAGCAAAGAGGAATGTACATGCAGCCCATGCAGAAGCTTTCCTTTAGTTGGTGATCACCTGTAGCCTTCAAAACCTCTCATCAGCAACTCCAGCCCTCACTCATAGGCATCTAGGACCATAATCCAAATAAGTAGATGTTATACTTCTCTGGTTTATTCCATTTCATCATTATATTATCATATTTTTTTACCTAGCCACCCATTGACCTCCCCCAACGCTTACCCCTCCATATACCCATCAAAACCTCACCAAATCCCTCCCAAATCACCCAATACCTCATCCTAACCAACCAAAGTCCATTGTGCAATCATAAAGGAAACCTAAATCCCATTCTGGGGCATTCCCAAAACTCTACAGTAACAGGCACCGGTTATACCCAAACGTCATTGGTCACACTTGATCGACATTGGTCTCTGTATTTTCCCATACAACCTAGAACAGTAACCTATCCACCTAATTCCCTCTCACCCTCATTCACCTGTGATCTACCTGAGACCTCTGTCAGACCTACAGAGACCCAGAACCAGTTACTTGACCTTCGGATCCTATTGTAACCTAACCTATTAGATTAGATCTATTTCTTATTGTGTTTTAAGTGAGATACCTAAATCATTTTGAATTACGATAGGATTTACCTTATTTACCACATTAAATTGTTTAAAACAGTGGACTGACAGCCATCTAGGAAGTATCACACTTCCCAGATCTAACATACGCTAGGCAGTTCACTGCATATATTGTTTATCTTTTTCTGGTGGTCTTGTTTTGCATTATAGGTAGTTCCTCCTAGCCAAACAAAAGCTCTCACAATCAGTTGTGGATTCAGAAGTCATATGCACACAACAACCCATCAACCAACATTTGAACAAGTATTCCTCCTACACCTGTTACCCTATTTGTTTTGTCAATACTTCAAAGAAATGATCTAGAAAATGGTGAAACAACGGTTACCTAGTTACTTAAACGGGAGTAGGTTGAAGCCCTACTATAAATAATTCTTCTTGGTGTTTGTAATAAGGCAGTGTTTCTATTTAGAATAGGATTTCATTTCTATATTTTCTTAATGTATTTCCTTCTTCATCGCTATGCTTTGTCAAGTTAGTTTTGTGTTTTGTGTAATAATTTTGTTTGCACATTGGAAGATAATTACCATTTAAATTATTTTTATGCGTAGAGGACTGCACATACCATTGGTGTGGGGTGGTTTCTCACAAGTGGGCATACATGAGAACAAAACTATTACAAGTGTTGGTTAAGTATGGAAAGGAGGTGTTAGAAAGGATATTTCTCTAAAAATATGACCATATATGGAGATAAATGAGAAAATAGTATAACGTGAGGTAAGAAGCGGCTATGGAAACTACCAGAGGAAGGTGCAGTGGTGAGGTACTTAGGTGCATGGAAGTGCACTAAAGAGAAGTTTGTAGCCAAAAGGTAGGAAGGCACACTAAAAGGTTATAGCTGGGGTGTAAAGATGTACTACATGGATATTATGAAAATGGTAAATTAATGAGAGGATTATTGGTAGGTGAAGGAGCAATAAATGTACTAACATTTTGAAAATCTATATAAGGACATGATGCAGGTTCATTTTTACCTTTGCGATCACAAGTATTTGAGCGAGCTAAGTGTGATCAAGCCGAGTGAATTGTGTTGAGGTGTAGAGCATTGTGAAACTAGACGTGGAGAGAAGACTATTGTGTGGAAGAGGCTTGCATCCCCATTATTGAAGGGTTTAAGCAAAGTAGAAGCATTGAGAAGGAGCTAGGGCACCCTGTTTCAAGATAGGGCATGTAGATTCAAGCTAGGGTTTTAATTTTCTCATTATAGACAGCAAAAAGGTGATATTTTTATGATGGCACAAAAGAAATCACCTGTAGTAGGCATGAAAGGAAAGAAGAAGGTAGAATATGAAGTTGAAATTACTCCCAAGAGTAATTGTTAAGAGATGCAATACCCAGAAGGAGTAATGGTCAGATAAGAGTGGGATTCTCACATCCACGGATGTAAAATAAGTGACTACAACCACCCTACCTCTGATAACAAGGGAGAGTTGGACGTGTTGCTGAATAAGAAGACCAACAAGTGCAAAGTGGAGCATATTCCAGTGTATGAAAATGTTATGGAAAAATTATTGAATCAGGTAGGAGTTTATTAGTTGTAAGAGCTCCCATATTTTGGTAAATATGAGCCCTTATACCAATGTTTAATGATTTGGTTCCATGAGGAATTATTTTATTTCTTTGGACAAAGGGTTAGGATCACAACAGCCCTGGTTTCGACACTAACATGATTTAAGGGAATAGGGGTAGACCTTATTAGTGATCTGACTGATAAAACATCAGTCATAGAAATAAGAAAGGATTTGGGGTATACCAAGGGTTCGCACAAAATGGACATTGATAAACTGAAGAAGTTTCCTATGGTGCAGGAAGCCATGCATTTGTTAACCAAGTTGAATGACCAAGAGAGATGGTCACAGGTAAACACCATGTGGCTTCACATTACAAAGAAAATGTCTCAGGGAGTAGTATACAATCTAACAGGATATATTGCAGACACCATTTTTGAGGAAGCATGCACAAGATAAAAGATAAGTTTTGGTGCTATCCTCCTCTCTCTTTTGTTTTTAGAAATTGGAGTGCCTGACGGGCCAAAGAACAAGATCTGGTAATACCCCTTGGAAAATAAGTCCCTCATGGAGAGGTTTGAAAAATATTTATTTGAAGGATCAATGAGTGGTCCGCTTAAGTATATGGTAAAGATGTGGTATGACCAACTTCGCATGGCATTTGAGGATGAGTGGCACATTCCCAAGGAGCTACCTTTGGTAATGGGAAAGGAATTACAATTCATAGTGTACCAAACTTTTGCTTCATGTAGTTTGATATGACAGATGGAACATCAAGCCCATGGTACAAACTACCCTATGCCTTCACAGAATGTTATTTCTAGGCCTCAGTTCACAGATTTACTGATGTGTGCCAACTAAACTTTAACACAAATAAGGTAGAGTGTGACTATGACACCATCAGAAAGACATACATGTATCCAAACTAGACTTCCTACATTGAGAGGATCATCTCATACATTATAATTATGAAGCTAGTAAGCTTGGATATTGGGGAAAATGGAGCCGCACTTGTGTACCTTCATCTTAAGCCTAAGTTAAAGAATAACAAGTATGTGGAGAATGAGTTCATGATCCTAGGGCTGCCTAAGGGAAAGCATACAATGGAGAGCGTGTCAGATCTAAAGCCTTCAGTGACTATAGAGGTATATGAGGAGGAAGAAGAACATGAAGATATTGGTGGCTTAGATCATAGAGGCCAGAGGCAGCCCACAGATAGAGTGGAGACATAAGACATAGATACTATGCCTCAGGCATAAGAAGAGGACGATGACTTGGACATGAATGCACTCCATGAAGTTTTTCATGTTAAGAGGGTATTTAGAAGAACAATAACCCAAGGCGTGGGAACTCCACAGCCTATAAGAAGATCACCATGAATCTCCCCTTAGAAAGAGGCAACTGAGAAGAAGAAGAGAAAGATAAAGCTAAATGAGGAGGTGGAGGAATCTACAGAGAGCGTACCTAGAACCCCAGTGCAGCTAGAAGATATGGAGGATCCTAGAGATGAGGACATGAAGGATAAAGAGGAAGGTGCAAAGAAGGAAAAAGAGTCATAGCATGAGTAGCCTCATGTGCATGACACTACTCAAGACGCCAAAGGGCCAACTCCAAACCTTGGCGCTCAGGTTCCTAACGGACCAAGAATAAGGAGAATAAGTGAAGAATACATTGTACTGAGTATGGGATATGCTTAGGAAACAAGAAAAATCATTCATGCCCATTTTCAAAACATAGTGGACCTAAAGGAGTTATATAGGTGGGAGCTGATGGACCCATACATGGCTAATACATGTGCAAGGAAACAGTTGTCCTGGTCCATGCACACTCACATGGATGAGCTATATTTTGATGTATGTGAGGATTCTTATGTGTCAATAAGAGTGAAGAATGCACCTCAGAGAAGGCACATGACTATAAATCCCACTCTCATGTCTGATGAGTAGGTGAGCAATGCCTTGGTTAAGGTATATATGGAGGTGGCACAGAGGAACATCGATAAGGCTTCTACTATTATAGCACTACTTGAAGATAATAAGGAAAAAACTACAGAAATAACACATCTAAAAGGAGAGATGGATCTAGAGAAGACAAAGAATGAGGCCTTCATCAGCATGGAAAAATAAATTGGTGACTATGTCCTGAAAGCAAGACCACATCTGGAATCTAAGGTGCCTGAAAAGTTCCCTTTGGCTATGCATTATGTGCGTACATTAGTTTATTTGGTGCTTGAGGATGGACCAATTCGATTGTCAGCACCAAAGAATCCTAAATAAGAAGTAGAGAGAGAAAAGCCCTTTGTAATGAGGAATTTTTCAAGTTATAAGGCCTTACTCCAAACTTTACAAGATGATATGAAGAAAGCAGATCAAGCTTTGAACATATGTGCAGCTCTAGAAGCAGTGATCAGGATCAGGGCCATAATAGAAGATAATGAAGTTCTAAAGGTAATGAAGTATGAGACTTTAGGGTGTACAGAGAGATTGACATTAGTAAAGCAAAAACATGAAGCCCTTACAACAGTACAAAACCTGTATAAAGAGAGTATGGATGAGGTTGGGAAGATCATAACGCAAATTATGGATCTTCAGGAAGGAAGAATGTCTTCTATGGATAATATTATCCTAGTACTACAGAATTAAAAGGGAGAGATAACCTAGGATGAGTTGGAAGCTATTGCCATATATGTTCCAGAGAAAATTAGAAACATGCTAAATGACTGAACAACATTAGAGGATGAGATTAAAATATAATATCCATAGTTTATCCTCCCAGTTGAAGCAAAGGGTGTTGTAAAATAGAAGTCCATTCTTTGTACAGTAATTATTTACATTCTTTCCATTCTTATTCTTTATTGTGTGGGAACATCAAAAGGAAATCCCATTTCTGGGTTGACAATGTAGTTTAGTGTGGGGTAATATTGAGCATACAAAGTATGACACTAAGGAGAGGGCACATAGAAGATTCGTGTTCGAGAACAAGGCGCATTTAAAGGCACAAAAGGAAAGGGAAGAAAATGCGTGCAAAGACAAGTTGATTTGGGGACGTATCCATTTTTCATTGCTACGTGATATTTTTGGAGATAGCGTATGAAGCACACAATGGGATGGAGACTTGTGCAACACGCAAATGCTATTTTGAGGATGAGCATCTACTAAGCACCATGCATGATTTTGGTATAATAATATGATTACTACTGCCAGTTTACTGTAGGATATCTATTATTAGTGCACTTACATGTGTGCATATTATTGTAAAGGCGCATGGTTATTTTTTTCATGTAATCTATTTTGGGAGGTACATAAGTGGTGAAGGGAAATTCCCCACCCCTATAAGTATGTGTACGTAGAGAGAGAGTGTGTATGAGCTATTGTAGAGTTATGTTGCCAAATCTGATGCAAACATAAACTTATGATATTATTTATTGTAATAATATTCTATATTTATTGTGTTTAATATAATAGAGTGTATTGGGTGGATAAAGGTGTTAAACATGATTGTAACTAGTTCTTACATGGTTGATTTCATTGTGATTATCATTTAATTCATTATTCTTTAATATCTAAATCTAGAATATGCTTTTTGGAATGGTTATGTTATTTATGGATCTAAATGCATTATATCTTCATCACGTTTACATCCTACATAAGCAACTCTAAGGAGGGTCTTAGTACCTTTGTGTGCTTCAAGTGAGCTCTTAGCTTAGGCTAGGTGATGTGTTAGCGTGCCTAGGTTATTTGTGGTAAATTCTAGGCTACATCATCTATGGGTATAATTGGTCATTCTTAGCTTGGAGACTCTTATAAAAATGCCTTTTATGTTCAATTCAAAATATTTTATGAGTTTTAATTGGATTTGTTACTATTTTTCATACTATTACCTTTCCTATTTCCATCATGTGAATCATTTATTTCAAGATATTTTGGTGATTTGACATCATGTTCTAGATCTCTGAATTAGTACATCTTTTCATGTGTGTATTCTCCATAAGTGGTTCATTTACCTATTATGGGATTTTACATCGTGATTTTAGGTATAATTATCCCTAACAGAAACCTTGTCTAAGTTTAGCATATAAATGTTTAATATAGAAGTTTGGGGTCATGTTATCTTGAAAGATTTTGTGAGAATCGAATCAGAAACAATGCACCACAAAGTAGTTACACTCAAACAGAATCGTGATAGCTCCAGCATAATCACAAGGATCGATCAACAATGGAAGAATTTTCTCAACAAAAATAAAGCTTACACATAGAGGAAAGACAACAAAGTCTCTTGGCATACTCATAAATCAGAAATGAAAGGGTACATATAGGGTGCTAAGTAACCCTAGTGCATGACACACAAGAAAACCCTAAACCTAACCCATGTGAGATGACCCTCCATATATGAGTGGAGGACACATAGGATCCCACACACCAACACCCCCCCTTAATCGAAGCTGGGGTAGCGGCTATGATGAGTCAGACAAGATAAGAAGACACTCCTAAATGACTAAGAAAGATGTGTCAAAGGGGCCCAGAAACTAAATGCCTGATAAGGTGCCCATATACAAACAACATCTTCCTAGAAGAAGAAGATGAGCAGCTGCATAAGACCTCACCCCAAGAAGAGACTGCAAGTGAAGAAACTTCACTTCAATGAAGGGCTTGGTGAATATATCTGTAATTTGATCAGCTATCTGGATGTACTGAATTTCGATGATACCATCATGAATAAGCTCTCGTATGAAGTGCATATGGATCTCAATGTGCTTCTTTCACTGATGTTAAACTGGATTTCTAAAAATTGAGATAGCACTCGTGTTATCACAATAGATAATGATAGGCCTCTGAAATTAGATGCCAAACTCTGTCAGAATACCTTGTAGCCAAACAACCTTTTTGGTAGCATTAACTGCTCCTCTTTATTCTACCTCTATAGAATATATCACAATTGCACTCTACTTCTTGCTAGACCAACTAACAGGACCCAGACCAAGAGAGATACTGTATCCAAAGGTATATTTCTAATGATCTAAGTCATCGGCCCAATCAGAATCTATGAACCCAATCAAGTCAATATCCACCCCTTTGTAATAGTGACTGTCATCATTATAGGTGCCATGAACATAATGAAGGATCTGCTTAGCTACTTTCCAATGTAGTTTATGTGTCCATCCTGTATGAATCTAGACATGACCCCAATAGCATAAGATAAATCTGGTCAAGTGTGAGTCAAGTAAATCAAGCTCCCCACTAACTGTTGATAAAGGGTACCATCAACCAAGAGGGTAGAGCAATCAGAAACCAACTTAACCTTGGAAATAAAAGGAGTAGGATAAGACTTGCAATCATACATCTTAAAACAAGAAAGAAAGTCAAGAGCATACTTAGGTTGCTAAATCAAAATTCCTAAGTCAGATTGTGAAATCTGGATCCCAAGAAAGTAATGAAACAAGGCCTATGTCAGACGTGGAGAACTTGTTGTCTCAGAGGTGATCTTCACATAATCGATATATAGAGGAAGAGATTCTCTATGATCAACAAGTCATCAACATAGAGAAATGAGGATAAATAAAGAGTCATCCCGCCACAGAATGTAAACATTTGGGTCACTGTGACACCAAATGAACCCTAATGCAAGTAGAAATTATTCCATCTCTGGCATACCAAGCCTGAGGGGCTTGTTTAATTCCGTAGAGAGACTTATTTATCATGTACAAAGGAGGGAGGGATCTTGGAAATAACCCATAGGTTTTTCTATGTAGATCACTTCCTCTAAGTCATCATAAAGGAAGGAACTCTCAACATCCATCTGGTGGAATTCCCATCTGTTTGTTAACGACAACAACAATGAGGGTCATTTAAATGGAATTCATATTTCATAACTAGAGTAAAAGGTTTCTAGTATAATTAACACCAAGCTACCTGGGAGAAACCATTAGGTACTAAGTCAGTGCTTTAAAATTTTTGAATGTCTCCATCAACACCATAGTTTATTTGATAACACCTACTTACACTGAATGATTTTTCTTCCTTTTGGAAGAGGGGTGAGATCCCAAGTATCATTCTTCATGAGTGAGGAATACTCCTCATCCATGGAATAATCCCACTCAAGAATACCTAGAAGCCTCCCGGAAAGACCGTAGGGTCAGAAGCAAAAGTGAAGAAGGAGAGGGGTCTAATGAAATCTGAGTGAGTGTGTCTACATATCCGAATGTATCCCCAATCTAACTCTCCAGTGCTCTATGCAAAGTATGCCTATCCCTGCAGAGAACCAAGAGGTGAGTTAGGCTCAAATTCAGGAATATTCATTCACTCAAGTGAGAAAGGACAAAGTCCTCATCATCACGACTACCAGAATCGATAGGACTCTAAAGCATGAGGGTCTGAGAGGAGGAGGATCAGTGAAGATCAAGGGGAGGAACAAGCTAAAAAACATCATTCATTCTGAAAAGTCAAAATCAAAATCAGCAAGCTAGGAGAAACACTCCATAGGGTGGAGATCATTAGAAGTTCAAAGATGACTCGTCAAACTCCAGCACTTCTCTCAATGTAAATCTTATGAGTAGTAGGGCTTCAACAATCGATACACCCCTTCATGCTAGTAGGATACCCTACAAAAATTGAAGGCTATAGATTTTGGTTCAAAGGCCTTGCGTTTATTTTTGGGCATCCGAGCCATAACATTAGATTTGAAGATGTGAAAAGTGCTCAACATAAGGTTTACGTCCAAACCGGGCTTCAAAGGGTGTTATCCCTCTATACTGGCCTTATGTGTGGAACATGGTTTTGAATGTAATCAAGCACAGTTCACTACTTCATCCCAATATTGTGGAGGAATGGGATACTTTAAGTGAACCATATACAGGTGGCCATCTCCTTAAGAGTTTGGTTATTTATTTCCACAAATCTATTCTTTGAAGGGTTGTAATAAACTATACATTGCAAAGCAGATAACTTCAGGATGTATATAAATCCATTTGATCTTGTTGCTCACATACTTCACCTACATTTTTCAGTTTGAAGAACCTTGATAGACCTTTAAACCTATTTCTCAGCAAGAGCCTTAAAGTATTGAAAATTTCTCTAAGAATTCAGGTACTTTTGCTTAAGAAAATACACCTAAGTATATCGTGAATAGTCATCAATGAAGGTGAGCACATAAAGAGCTCATAGTAAATGAAGGAGATGGGAAATGGTTTAGAAATGTCACTATGAATAAGATATAAAAAATATGAATATCTCTCGAGGATTGTATCCTTTGTTAAAAATTATCTTCAGGGTGCTTCCCAAGGGCACAACCCTCAAAAATACCCTTAGAAAATTTGACATGGGGTAACCCATTAACTATTTCTGTTTTGGCTCAATTGTTCCAAGGTAAGTGATAGTTAAGATGTCGGTAAAATACTCATGTCATATCTTACTAACCTCATTTGCATGAGGGATCAAGGTAGTGGGCATCAGAATCAAAATTAAAGTGGGAGAAGGTTTACAACCATAAACAATAATCCTACCTTTCCCTTATCCATTGTAGTGGCATTGTAAAGCTTACGTATAATCACTGAGTTAGGACCAAATTCCACTCACATTCCTTCACCGAGATTAGTGATTTGGTAAACCAATAGGACATTTGTAGAGAGATCAGGAACACTTAGACTCTTGGTTAAATGATCCACAATTCATCTCTACCAATCCACTACCAAAAAACTGACATTGTAGTGTCATCACCAAAAGTTATTTGGGAAATGCCACTAAGGTTCGATGTTGGAAAAATCAACATGCAAAGAGAGCTATGTGGTGCGAGGCACTGGAATATATAATCCACTGTTGATGAAGGAGCCACTCTAGCTACAAGGGCCTTTCCTTTCTTCTTCTCAGATTTAGAATCATTTGCTTAAGTAGATGACTTGGCCTTGGGAGAATTTTGTTTGATAGACTCATAAACACTTATTTTATTCTTCTCAAGTGAATGAATTAAGGAGATTGATTTCTTTTCTCATACATTTATGTTCTTCATGGCCATAGGATTATTGCAATAGGAATACTTACACTTTTCCTTCTGTCGATTTGGGATCATAAGACAAAGTGTTCACATTAGGATTTGGTTTTGGGCTTGGTTAGTCCTTCTTAGTTTCCATCAACGTATTAATGCATAAGAGTGGAGACCAAAATCAATTTCCATTGATCTACAACAGTTTGGCGCCATAGGGCATGTGACTTGGAAATGAGATACCCCAGTAAGAGATTATTTTTTGATGTTCTCAACATAGTATTGTGTGATGAAAAAATGTCAAAGGAAGTCGTAGTGAAACCCCCCTTTTCACAAGGCAGCTGTGGTGGACGCGCTCACTAGATTGGCAAGCAATAGACAAGGGTGATATCAATGTACCTAAAATAGCTCGAATTGACAAGATCCATTTGAGGACATTTGGGATTCTCTACTTAACAATCCTTTCGGAAGGTAAAAAATGAAAGGAGGGGCACTACAAACTCTAGCAGAAGACATGCTAGTAGGTTTTCAAGAACTTCCACTAACGCTAAAAAACTAGTACTTTAAATTTTGCCAACTCATGCAATCTAATTTTATATATGAAAAGTCCTAAAAAGATGCAATCTAAAAATGATACATAAACAATTAGGTGTATTGGACTGAATCAATGTGGAAGAGCTCCTAAGTTAGGAAATAATTAAAGATGCCTAAATATTACCTTAAGCTTAACCACATATCAATTTAATTAAGATTAGATCCTATATTATAAACAGGGACCTAATCTATAAATAGTCTTAATTCCCTATGGTGATGCAGAATTACCCTTAAAACCCAATTGGTTGCATAAAAATTTTTATACCTAACCATATAATTAAGTTAAAAAAGTGTAACTTTTAAAAGGAAAACAAAGTGCATTCAAAATGAAGAGACAGAGAGAGCGTGAGTTTAAAGAAGTGCAGGAAAGGTAGTCAAGAATGGGTAGACCGATTCAAGGATGGATGAGGGTTGTGGGGAGGTTCCCAACTACGTGGAGCCAACTTAAGTGAGCATTGGGCTCAAGTGCATTGACATACAAAGTCCGGTCTGGGGATGCAAGTTCAATGAGTTAGAGTGGGAAATGCACCTTGCAATTAGGTTCAGAATGTGCAAGATAGGAGACCATGAATTATGAATCGACGAAGCATGGCAAAGTGACAAGGGACACGAGGCACCACTTGTAAACCAGTAGGGAAGATCACATCAATGGATCAATTGGATGGGATGAAGGATCGTCTCAAGTCAGGTATGGTTGACCCCATGTAGAGAACAACAACATGGTGGGGAAATCTAGACACTAAGTCGAAAAGCGGGTTTCAGGAACGGCTGAGAATACAGGCTTCTAGATGGTTACGAGATTCTAATCGGAAATGATGCACCACGAAGTAGTTGCACATACAAAAGGCCAAGCGAATGATAGCTCCAGCATCAATCACAAGGATCGATGAACACAGGAATCAACTTTCTCAATCGAAATCCAAGGGCCAACACATCAGTGAACGACATGCGTTTGAGATGGGAGTGGCATAGCTCAGCAAGATCATGAGCACATAACAAGGTTCAAGACAAGATCAAGTGAGTGCTAAGTCAAAATGCCAACATGAGTGCATGAGACACAAGCAAGGCCTAAACCTAAGCCATGTGAGATGACCAACAAAAAACTGTCAATGCACCAACACATACAGAAGGGACACACCAATTTAACATGCAGAAAGATTGAAGATTATTTTTTATTAAATATGGAATGTATTTTCTACAGAAACATACTCATGTACCATTACTCGAGTTCAAGTAATGCATACAAAACCAATACCTAATCGCCAAGAGGACCAGCTCATCGATAAGCTCGTCGAGATTCTGCAAGTCTCTTGGATGAGTTGAGACATGGAGACATTAATCTTTTATGAAAACAACTAGAGTTGCAGACATTAGGGAAGGATTCTTAGGAGTTAGGGAGAATTGGTTGTCTCCTTTCTTAAAAAAAAAAATCACTTGTTGAATGAAAAATCAAACTGAAAGAACCAAGAAAATGGTTCCACTAACTTCTCCATATTTCCTTTACCATGGAAATATAACTAGATCATAGCGATTGTAAAACCATTAAAAATACTTTATGCATTTGACTGAGGAAAACCAAGTCTTACAAAATCCATTGTTATGACTATCTAAAGGACCAGTTAGCATTATGATATTCAAAAAAATGACCTTGTTTAAGTTACACGAGAAGCACGAGAATATGAAACTTGAAAGTAATTAGTTGCATCACTATTTTCTGGAAACGAGTGGACATTTTTACCAAATAATCCTTTGATACCATAGTGACATTTTTTTTTGCTTAGGATCAATACAAAACCCCGTGCACATCAAAGAGGTTTTTACTCCCACAGGGTAATGTGAATGCTCCAAGTAATCAACAAGATGTTCAAATTATATCGTAAGGAAAATCATTCCTAAGGTATAGCAGTTGTCTACTCCATTCTCAGTCGATATTGAAATGAAGAGGGTAGATAGTGGGAGTGTTGTGTATTCTATCCCATGTTTGGCTGAATAGCATTCCCTCCACGAGGTTGATTTAAGAGGAGTAAATGGTTCACGAAATGGAATGATAACTCCTATTGACACTACTAACACATGATTGACAATAACATGTATTTCTACTTGATTCAAGGAAATATTATTATGTGTCATATAACTCTATAAGACCTATGAGTTAATCGACTAAGTGACGATGATCTCACCATGTGAGGTGGATTAGTACGTCGAGTGATGATGAGGTAAGTCAAACACACCAACATGAGCATCGATTTATCAAGGATGCACAAATGGGTGGGATTATTAAATTAAATGTTAGATAAGTTCAAAAACATGAATGATTGTGTTAGAGCAAAAGATGTGGATCATTAACTACGTACAGTACCCAAAGCCTATTCGATGTTGTGAAATCATGTCTTACCAAGCTAGTAGGATAATGAAAGGGTTTTTGATCAGTCAACATGATTCTAGCGATGAAGATCATATAAACATCTTACTAGCATCAATGATACAACAACATGATTCAAGATCATACATGGGGGGAATTTGACGAATCGAATTGTCTTCAATCCTTATGTAAGATAAGGCTGAGAAAATATGTGTATAGCTCCATATTTCATCAGAAAAATACCTGAATTATAAAGAGGATATATACTATATTTTACTTATATGATAGCATATATATATATATATATATATATCCCTATATATATACTACCATACTATATCATATATGAATTTGGGATATTGGTAATTTAAAAAAAGGACAAGATGATGTGAAGTAATACATATTTGTAAAAGCAAGAAATTGGTTACAATGATATAGGGATTTGTACAATGGTTGTGATTGTTTGAATCTCTCTCCATTAAATAGTAATATGTACAGTAATTGACATACACTTTTGTCGGAAACTAAAATTACTCAGATGAGGTTATTAATTCATCATAAATGATAGTTTACCATATGTAAGCTAGGAAAAATACTCTACTAACAAGGAAGTAAAATATTAACAATAATACCTCCTCCTTCACGTTCCGTAGCAAACCTCAGAATGGGCTAGGAAACATGGATGAGCCCTGATTGCATGATATGTAGGTGCTTTTCTTGAAACGGAGCAAAACCTTCCTACAACAATGATCCACTTACTTTGCACCAAATGGATAAAAGGATTATGGATTTGGGGTGCTTTAAGATGAGGCTATTTGGGCATTAGGACGAGGTGGAGGATGTTCTTTGCTCAAAGGATGTAAGAACTTAGACAGGACATTCAAGCTTATTCTCTATGTTTTAGAGGGGAGGGGTAAGGCTGTATTTATATCCTAGAGAATTGATTAACTTAGATTAATTTAAGTAATCATGGTTTGAAAATGTGGGCAAGATTAGGTGAGTGGGGACCACGAAGAATGGGTGAGGATTTGAATTATATTTTTTTAATTCATGAGTGGAGGATTTTAGGTGAGTGGGGACCATGAAGAGTGGGTGAGGATTTGATTTTGGATTTTTAATTCAATAGTAGAAAAACATGGAGAATAATGACATGTGGTAAGGATTAGATTATTTTTAGATTTGAAAGGGATAATTAATCAAATTATATTTGATTAATTCAAAGTGCATTTTTTTGGGAAATGAGGTAGGGTAATTAATTAATTTAAGACAAACATGAAATTAAGGTGTCTACATTTTCACCTCTTTAGAGTGGTACTATGAAAGTAGTGTCCTTTCAAAGAAAGTAGACGAGATGGAGTGAATATGACTCAGGTGGTAGGATTGTAAAGATTTTTGGAAAGATTCTTCTTAAAGGAGGTGCTCCATTGATAAGAATTTATCAGAGGAAGAAAATAGAAAGATTTCTCTAAGAATTAGAACAAATTTTCATTTTTTGAGAATGGGGGAAGAATTCAATCTACTTTTCCTAAATAGAGTGAATGTTTGTTGGAGAGAATAGAAGGTGGTGAGTGACGGATGTCATGGTATCCTCCAAGACAAAAATGTCATGAGAAGATGTGATTATGGACAGATGTGATGATGCCCCCTTGAGAGGGTTGATGAGAATGGAATATATGACAGAGCTCTCGAAAAGAGGAGAGATTAATTTTGTAGAGAGGAGGACAATAATGGGGTGTAAAATAATGGAATGACCTCATGACGTAAATGGAGAAAGGATTCAATCGGCCTTGAATGTTAGGTGTGAGGGTGTGTGGAATGATGCAATGGGAAAGAGAAAAGGGAATGGACAAGATTGGTGGTTGATTATGAGAAGAGAAAGAAAGTTGAAGGGTTATGGAGATAGAGGAGGGAAAAAAAGGAATGAAATAGGTATAATAAAATAAGAGAGAGGGATGATAGGGGAAGAAGGGAATGATGAAGGACAAACAAGAAGAAGATAAGAAAATGAAAGAGCAGAGGGTGAAATTATGAAATAGAGAGATGTGCCATATGAAGGAAGCAACATAGATAATAAAGAGGGATGCAAGAAAAGTGAAATAAATGATAGAGCTGAGAAAAGAAAGAAACGGAGAAAGATAAATAATAAGGAGAAGATGAGGTGGGAATAGGTAAAATTGACGAAAAATTGAAAGAGGATGAAAGAAGAGGTAGAACAAAGAAAAAAAGAAACTATGAGGGGCGAGGAAAGTGTTAAAAAGATTAGAAAAAAGAAGAGAAATGGGTACATATTGAATGAAAAAGGTAGGGGTGGTAGAGAAAAGAATGGGTGGTTAGAATAAATGTGAGAATTATGGGGGAGGAAAGTAGGATAAAGTGAATACATGGGGAAGATTGAAGGAACCGAGTCTTCATGAGGAAGACCAAGGAAAATAATATATAATAGACTATATGGAGATGCATGTGGAGGGTAGGATGATAAAAAATACAGGAAAACCCTAAAGAGTCGGGTTATCGATGGGGAAGTAATGAGGAAACATGAGATAAAATGGGGAAGAATATGATACAGAGGAAGTGAAATAATACGAGGGGTGGGAGAGAAAAGAGGATAACAAATAAAATGATGTAGAAGGAAGGAAATACAAAATGGGGATAATAAGTGTAGAGTGAATAGTATGAGGAATGTAAAGAGAAGAAAGAGGGGAGGAATGACACAGATTGGAAAATATGTGGAGATGCATGCAATGAGGATATTAGGATTATGAGAAAATAGACAAAGGATGTATGGTGAAGACAGAAAATATATTGAAGAGGGTGAAGGGAAGATGGAGAGGTGGGGAAGAAGTGACAAGAAAGGGTGGGAGTGGGGGAAAAGAATGGGAGATAAAAGAGAATGGGGGGTAGAAAAGGTAATTTCAGTGAGGGAACATTAGGGAAATTCCACTAACAATGAGTGGTGAGGAAGGATGAGAGAAAAAATGAAGAAATGGAGAAATGTAAAAAGGAATGGAGAGGGTAATGCCAATGAAAGGATGTTAGGGAAATCCCACTAACAATGAGTAGTGTGCTCAGAGGAAGGAAGGAATGAAGGGAAACTGGAGAAGGTTCAAGGTAGTGAACGAGGTCATGTGGAATGAGGATTGATTATTTTTAGGGAAATTCCACTAATAACTATTAGTGCAGGAATAGAAGATGATGATGAAAGAATGTTAGAGCAATGTTAACAACAATGGAAAGTAAGCGTGGGGGTAGATATGTGGGAGAATTCGAGAAGATGAAGTGAAAAGAGTAAATAAAATGTGAGGGATGAGTTGTGACTAGGTGAAAGTGAGGATAGGATGTGGAGGATGAGAAAGAACAAGGTGAGGATGAAGAAATGGGACATGAAAAGAATGGGAAGAAATGGTATGAAGGATGTTGGATTAGGAAGGAAAAAATGGGAGAAAGGAACATGGTTATAGGTGGAAGATAGTATATATATGTTGTGAGATGATATATGGAGAAATGATAATGGAAGGAGGAAAATGTGGTTGGTAGGAGAGACCGGGTAGAAGAAATGATCAACAAAGTGAATGAAGAATGAGGTAAGGGAGAAGTTTAGAATAATGAGTTTAGTGTAGGGAGGACCCTGATGTAATATTGCCATGTGACGGAAGTGGTTAAGTAAGATTTTCAAGTGAGTGACAATGGAGATGACAAGTGGGCAAGCGAGAAGTGGTGTTTGCGAGAATGGAAGAAGAAGTGAGAGGATGTGATAACGGGGAATGCCAATAAAAAGTGAAGGGTGAGTATGTGTAATTATGGGGAAAGGCAAGAAGACATATCATCCTTAAGAGGGAATCTTAAATGAGATCACCATGCCGCGTGAGTGGTTAAGTAATATTGCCAAGCAAATGATGGTGATAGTGGTGGCAAGAAGATGTGATGATGGGGAATGAAGAGAAAATATGGGTGGTGAGAATGTATAGTGATGGGCGAGTGCAAGATGATAGGCCATCCTTAAGAGAGACTCTTAAGTAAGATCGTTATGCTATCGGAGTGGTTAAGTAAGATTTCCAAAATGACAAGGATGATATGCAAGGAGAAAGACAAAATTGTATTAGGTACAAGGGTGGAATGGTTGGTGAAAGAAGATGATCATGATGAGAGGCGGGAGAAATATGATGGGGGAAATATGATGGGAGGGGGGAAGGCCATAGGGAAGATCAACCTTAAGAGGGACTCTTAAGTAATATTTCCATGTGGCAGGGATGATTAAGTAGGATCGTCAAGCTGAAGAAGAAGAAGAATGATGATAGAGTTGGTGGGAATAGGGTATGACAAAATGGACTGAAGGGGAACCCTCAAGTGAATTTTCCATACTACAAGATCATGTAAG
This sequence comes from Taxus chinensis, assembly GCA_019776745.2. NCBI lineage: Eukaryota > Viridiplantae > Streptophyta > Pinopsida > Cupressales > Taxaceae > Taxus > Taxus chinensis. Next base: position 381,667,087 of record CM034151.1, read on the forward strand.
TAGGATGACCAATAAGATGATGGATTCGGGGAAGGATGAGAAAAGAGTGAGTGATGTATTCTAAAGTGTAAGAGGATGTGAGAGGAGGTGATAACAAGGAAGAAAGGAAACAAAGGAGTGTAACATAAATGGATGTAGGAATATATGTGGTGGAGGGCGGAGAGTGTGAGGGGAATCCTTAATTGGGATGCCCACGTGGTGAGAGTAATGATGTGAGAATGAGAAGAAGAAGAGGTGGAATGGGAAGATGTGTGTGGTGGTGATTGTTGTTTGATGAGAGGGGAGATGGTGAAGAAGCTTCTATAATGGGAAGATATTATGGAGAGGGTAAACCTCCACCGAGGATCCCATATAGAAGGGGTTGTTATGTAATATTGTCAAGCGGGAAGCAGAAGAGTGAAAGGAAAGAATACAAATGGGTGAGAGGGGATAGGAATGGTGACAAGGTTAATATGGGGATAAGTGGTAGAAGAGTAGAAATGAGGAGCAAGGATGAATGGATCAAATACATGGTGATCATGGTGGGGGAGGAGGAGCTGTTAGATAGTGATTTCTATTTGAGAAAGATCTTCAAGTAGGATTCACAAACTACAATGGTGATCAATTAGGATTCCCAAACATGGGAATGTATTAGTATGGGTGAATGGAGGGGGTCCAAAGTAATATGTTGATCATGTAGGAAGATACTCACGTGACAAAAAGTATTTTAATTTTAATATAACACATAACAGGATGCATCGTGATATAAAAGATCAAGATGATTAGATTGTAATATGTGGGATAGCATAGACAGAGGCCATCAAAAATGTTTGATTCCCTAGTATGATATGCAAGTGGAAGAGAGCATAGACAGAGGCCATCAAGAAAGTATAATGCCCTAGTACGATATGCAATCAGATAAAATAAGTATATTAGAGAGAACACCATAATACATAAATCAAGATGCCCCCTATAATATATCAAGATACAAGAAAGAAATTAATAACTTGTAACTAATAATGCAACACAAGAACCAATAAACATGTCCCTAACATGTTACATGGTGAGTATTGATCGGATGTGCCCCCAAGCAGGGGTACAAGGACATAAAAAAAGATTGGGTCATTGTCCTCAAATAAGGAAACAATGAGAGCCAAATTTTCCCCAAGTAAGGATTCACGTGAGGAGAAGTGGTTTGAATTTGATAGTCATAAGGTGATTGGATCATTCATTGGGGATAATAGTTCAAATGATGAATTGTGTTGATTATTTTAGAGTTTTTGTGATTTTCTGCAGTTTACAATTTTTTAGAATTTTATTTTTTATTTTATGATTTTGTGGATGTTTTTTGGAATTTTGAAAAAATTTCAAATACTTTTGTATTTTGAATATTTTCTAATGTTTTTTGGATTTTATACTTTTTTTATTTTTTGAGATTTTCTAATGTTTTTGGATTTTTGGATTTTTTCTAATGTTTTTGGATTTTTATATTGTTTTTAGAATTTTGGATTTTTAGCAATTCATGAACCAGAATGCAAACTTCTTTTAAGAGGTGATAAACTAGGATATCATCCATATGTACTGTGTTCCTCATAGTAACTCATGCTCTGGATAACACAAAAATTCTCATTCCATTGGCAAGATGTGTTGGTGATGATATGATGGAAAGAATTCCAGCTAACATTCTTGACTCCACACAACTAGTTAGATGTGAGGGCTCCTCACCGAGAATCAAGAAGGGTGCAGGAGGTAAATAATTAATATAGATACAAATGCTAACAATCCCTTTGGGAAATTGTGACTCAATTATTCTTAATGTCACTAAACTATTTTCTAAAATGGATTTTACTCTATGGGTCACGTGTTAGACTTAGACAGTTACATGGCCTGCTAATTGGTAAGATATGAGGTGAAGGGATAGTTCTCTCTTCACTTAGGTATCTAAATTACTTCTTTGGGGATTCTATAATTGTAAGCACTCTCATATTTATAAGATTTTGTATTCTTGAAATGAATCCCTATGTCTTGCCCCATGCTATCAGTAAGAAGCAAGGGCTCATCACCGAAGGAAAAACATAAGTGAGTAAATTCCTTTTTTGTTTTGTTTTTTTTTTAATGTTTTTTTTAGAATTTTTTTTTTTAATTTTTGAATGTTTTTGAAATATTTTTATGCTTTTATGAGAATGATCCTTTACGCTTTGCCCCATGCCACCTGTAAGAGGAAATGGTTTATCACCGAAGATAAGATGTAGATAAGTAAGGGAAGCTTCATCCATTTCTAGTCTCACACTACCAGTAAGAAGTGTGGGCTCAACACCAAATATTATGAAGGATGAAAGATGTGACAATGAATTATTCATAATTTATTGAATTGATGAAATTTTACAATAGTACTTTTTTTTTTGGGAAGGAACGTTTGCCTCCAATATCAGCCCCACATGACTAGTAGGACGTGAGGGTTCAACACCAAAGACTGAGATGAACGATCAAATGAATCGGGTACAGAAATTTCAAGCTTTGTTATGAAAGAGATAATGTCTTTGAAGGGAATATATTACCATCAGTAAGCTTCTAGGTATGACCATAGGTGAATGTAACTGAAAATGGGAGAGATTATAAGAGTTATGACACTCACAAACTTAATAGGATCTATATTAGCACCTTTCTCATGATAATAAATATGAAGATGTGATTTTAATAATGAACATATCTACCAATGGAAACGAATAACTTTAAATTATTCATAGATTAGTTAGACAAGAGGAACAATGTACATGTCATTGTTTCCTAGAATAGTCAACGCCTCAAGGATAAAATTTCTTTAAATGAACTACATTCATTGGTTCATCAAGTTCTTGACCATCTTCAGTGGCCAACTTATAGGCTCCAAAGCCAAATTTGGTTGTAATTACATAGGGTCCTAACCAATTAGGCTCAAATTTTCCTTTTTTTTCTCACTCTTTAGTGGTATTCTTTTTATTTTGTTTTAAAACGAGTTCACCAATTTTGAATTCTCTAGGTCTTACCTTTTCATGATAACAGTGTTGCAGTCAGTTTTGATAGACCTTAAGATGATTAAGAGCATTAAGTCATTTTTCATCAAGAAGCTCAAGCTCTTAAAGTCGTGATTATTGGTATTCATCCTCATTAATTACATCTTTAAGGGAGATTCTCAAGGAGGGGAGTACTATATCAATAGGTAAAATGGCTTCACAACCATAAACTAGGGAAAATGGGGTGGCTCTAGTAGGCATGCAGTAAGATGTAGGGTAAGCCCAAAGAGTGGGGTAAATTTGAGTATGCTAATTACGTCCATGGGTGTTGACAATTTTTTCCATGATGGACTTTAAAGTCTTGTTGGTTTCTTTTGCTTGACCATTACCCTGAGGATAGTATGGAGTGGACCACTTAAGTTTGATGTGGAAACATTTGGCGATGTATTTTACATCCTGGTTTTTAAATGATTTTCCATTATCCACGATAAGAGCAGATGGAATACCAAATTGATAGATGAGATTATTAAAAATAAATTTCGATATTTGGCTACTGGTAACATAGGTGAGAGGTGTAGCTTCCACCAATTTATTTAAGTAATTGGTAGCAGTAATGATGAACTTATTTCCATGAGACAATGTTGGTCTAATTTTACCGATGAGGTCAAGTCCCCATTGAGATAAGGGTCATGGTGTGCTTATCAATTGCAATGTTTGGGAAGGTGTGTGGATAATATTTCCATGCTTTTGACATGTTTAACATCGTTTGAAAAAATTTCATGTGTCACTTTCCATGGAGGGCCAAGAATATCCAACTCATATGATTTTCTTGGCTAAGGCTATATCATTCATGTGCACTCCACAAATACCATAATGGACTTCAGTTAGGACACTCGATACTTCTTCCTGATTAAGACATCAAAGTAGGGTGACATCATCATGACATCATATCCTCATTTATAAAGAGTTTCTACTAAAATGGTGTAATGAGAGGCACGTTGTACTAAATCACATTTATGCATTGGTTTCATGTCGGTAGGAAATGTTTTATCATGGATGAAGGTGTAAAGATCATGGTACCAAGGGTTATTCAGACCCATGATTTCACATACCATAGTGTTGTCAGGAAGATCATAGGTATACATTAAGAGATGTTCTACGATAAAATGTGCATGGGGTTGGCTAGATGTGATTTCTATAAAGGATCCAATAGTTTCCATAGCATCGGCATATTTATTATGAATTATGGGGATTTGATCAAAGTTAATTAATCAAAAATAGCTTTGAAGGCTATCCACCATGTGCTTATATGGGATAAGTTTTTCATCGTTGACCTGGTATTCATCAGTAACTTGTTTGATGATAAGTAAGGAATCACTAAATACATCTAATGTTGTAAGATTCCAAGAGATAGCTAGTTTTAACCCTGTGACTAGAGCTTCATATTCTGAGATATTGTTGGTATTATAGTCTATGGTCAAGATGACTGATATATACTCGACGTTGCTTGATGATTGACCCTTATTTTTTGAATTATCATCGTGGTTAGGGAAGGGGTTTTTGAACATGTTAAGTTTTTCATTGGGTGTTTTTGTCTCAAAAGTATTTTTAACTTCTATGTCTCCACATTCAATCATATCTTGGACGTAATGGCAGAGTTGCATGCATCGATCTGTAGAGTGCCCTTTTATGCGATGGTAATCACAATATTCATTGTCCTTCTACTAATTCGGTTTGGTTTTTCCTTCTTTGAAGGGTTTACCAATGGGATATGTAATCATGTTGGAATTTTCCAATTGACAAAAGACACTAGATAGGATTTATCTTATAGAAGTGAACTATCTTCACCTATCTCGAGAAGGATCTTCCTTTCTAGAGATTATGAGGTTGTTTGGATTTTAATGTGTTGATCAAATTGTTTTGAACATTTTGGACATGGCGAGAATCAGTAATGCCATCGTTGACTATATTTTGGTTTTAGTTAAAGATTTTGGATTTTTCCTATTTATGAGGGGGGTCTCTATAAGGTTGGTCCCTATAGGGTGTTTTAAGTAAGCCCTTAGAAATGAGGGCTTTTTTAATTTGTGTTCCCTTTTCAATTACTTCTTCAAAATTACTCAGATAATGCATTTACATGTCAAATGATAATTCGGCTTTGAGATTTGGAACAAAAATGCTAACTAATTATCTTTTGGGTATTGAGCAAGGAAATGTTCTTATAATTCCTTGCCATCATTGTAAAAAGGGGGAGAATTTTTCATTAGGCCTTTGTCTAGTGTTACGGAGATCGATCATGGTTATTTCTAATTATAAGTTGAAGGAAAAATGTTTGACGATTTTTTCTGATAAGTCTGCGAATGTCATGACCGGCCCTTTGGGAAGATGGAAAAACCAGTCTAAAGCCTATCCTCCTAAAATTTGAGGGAATAATCATAAAAGATGTGTGTCATGATAAGAAACTTCCTGACATTACATGTAAAATTCCTTGACATGTTCACAGTGGTCACCTTTGCTTTTGTATTTATCAAATTTTGGGATTTCGAAGGATGATGGAAATGGTAAGCGTAATATTTCCATATCAAATGGATAAGGACACAATTATTCAAAGTTGAATTATTTTGATTGTTTTTGTAATCCCTGAGTGGTGTCTTTCATATGTTTTCATTCTTGTGTGAATGGAGAGGTAGGGGATGGGTTATCAATAATGTCATGAGTATTGGGGTCTGGATTGGAGTCTTTTAACCTTTTAGCTCTAGTAGTTATTTCCTCAAGTTTCTTTGTTAAGTCTTGGATTTTAGTGAATAACTCATCAGCCAAAGAGCTATTTGGATTGTTTGGTATTTCATTGTGATAACTCAATTCACTATTGTCAATAATTTTAAATTTTTAGTCCCAAATTCAGGGGGTAGTTTTTCCCCCAAGTCTGGGATGCATAATAGATATTCATTCTTGTTTTGTTCTATCACCCTATTTACTTGTTATTGTTCTTCATTCATGAGTAATGGTTGCGTGACTTCTTCATCGTCATTTTCATGATTATAACTACGTGTGGATACCATGATTAGATAGGTGTGTGCCTAATTAAGCTATAAAAAGTGGTTAGGAATTTTGAGTAGGCATGATTAAATGAGAACTTGATTGCTTTGGATTTGGCTTGAATAAACTCGTGATTACTGATAAGGAGAGTAACTCAAAAAAATTATCTCAATATTATTGTGATATAACTCGAGATAAGCTATTATGGAATTTGTGTCACGTTGTGTAGATTTGGCTTGAACAAGCTATGGATTGTTGACGGGGAGAGTAACTCAAATAGGTTAATCTTAATATAGTTGTGATATAAATCGAAATGAGTTATGAAAGGATTTGAGTCGGATGTGATTTTGATAGTTGAAAAAATAAGGAGTGAACTCAAATAAGTCTCCTAATGTCAGTTTGATATAACTTGAAAATAGGCTATGGAGGATTGGCTTGAAGCAAGCTAATGAAATCAGTGAGATGTTTGGTCTTCGTTGTTGGATTGCTTGGACATTTTGCTTAGTATTGAATTGGTCGAGAAAATTTTTTTATGGAACACAACTAGGGTTTAAACTTTTACAATGAACACATTGATATCAACCAAGTTTTATGATAAAAATAATTCTAAACTATTTTGTTAACAAACAAGTGGACATGTGCATTAAATCGTTTTGGCTCAAGAGGTAAATTCTTCATGAATTATCATTTTTTCATGAAATCATATATGTATGTTGTTAAATGATGGATGCAGGATCTTATCACTCCAAAAATATGCATCCTCCAATTTACCCTAGTCCTGATATACCTAATTTTGTACAGGGATAGAGTTGGTACGAGGAACCCTTAGAGCACTGGAGGAGACTCACCAATTCTTACTTTCCTACTTTCGAGTGAATCACCACGTCCAAAATAGGTTTTGTGAAAAGGTGGAAGGTGATGGGGGGATGAATGTGTATGGTTTCCTTATAACTCCTTGAATATTTATAGGGACAATGCCTAGGCTTCATTATTATAGCTATTCAGGTACGGCTTGCATGCTCTGCATCATAGAACTACCTTTAAGTGAAGAGCAGGGGTGAGGTAAATACTGAATGTTGTGATGAGACTATGTCTCAAAGTGCAATGCAGATTCAAAATTTTTTGGTGTGTGGTATTCAATTCCACGTCACCGGTGTAACATTGGTGGTGATGAAATCCACCTCTACTAGGTGCAAAAACAAGAATGATGATTTGATTATACGTAAGGTTCTTTCCAACTTGATATAAATTACTAGTGGAAAATGACTGCGTACATGAGCGTTCTAAAAAAAAATTGTGTCAACAGTTTTATTTCAATGGTGGTACTTTTGTGGGATGTTTTTTTTGTTTTTTGTTTTTGACAATATTCTAGCGACATGGTCCTATAGAAAACAAATTAGTATTTATCCTATAGACAAAATGTTAGGAAGAAAAACAATTGTGGTTGTTTTTTTGTTTTCTAGATAGCTTGAAGGAGCAAGAAAAGAACATACACATCCAAAAATCGATAAAAAATAAAGTTAATTTAAATTATTTTAATTAAGCTACAAAAGGCCCCACTAGTATGAAATGTTGATTTATATTTGACAATTTGATTGGGGATTCTACAATGTTAGAATAAGAACTAAACAATCGCAACCATTTCTGATTTTCTAGATCACTCAAACACACAAGAAAAGAGCATACATGGATACAATTGAGACAAAATTTGGCAAAAATGTGGATAATTATTGAACTTAATCGTGATTGTGAAATAACGATAACGATTATCTTCACAAAAAATAAAAATGATGAAAGAAGAGTTGTAAAACGTTACTAGAAGTGGCGTCATGGAAAGTTGGAATGTAAGGAAAAAAAATTTGTTTTGCAGAGCTTGGGTGTCCTTGCAAAGGACAACTGGGAATGCAAATATTATAATTTTGATGAGATAGGTGCGAATAGGTCCTGTATTGGTGAAAAAGGTCCTACAAGAAAATGAGTAGTAGTTTGTACTTGCAAACAATGTTAGATTACTAAAAATAATTAATTAAAATCATGAAGTGTTAAAAACCACAAAACTAAGCTAATAAGATAAAATGTGGAGATTAGTACCTAAAAATCACAAAACATAATAAGAATGATCTTGAAAAATAAGTGTGCAAATTGGTAAATACCGTATTATAAGTTGTGAAATGGATAGTGAAAAAGTAAGTTTGTTTACTATCAAAAGTTGTCACAAAATAAGTCACATAAGGGATCTCAAAAAATCAACTGTGAAAGTTGATAAAGAATACACACAAACCCACCAAAAGAAATGAAAACACGAGACGACCTAGGAATTTCTTTAGAACTATTTGATTAGGATTAAGATTGATTGTAATGATGAGCTTGATGGAATTTTTAAGCGGCTTAAAATGTGTAGTTAGATAAGAAAAAAATTATAAAAATGACTTAAAACAAACTAATTAGGAATAATAATAACAATAACTAACCTAGAAAGAAAGGGTAATTAATTAAATATTAATTAATTACTTAAACAAACACAGGGTGATTGGATAAAAAGAGAATGGATAATTTAAACAAATAGCAAGTGAGATTAGGTATTCCTAACACCTAAGCAATATTAACTAATCACACCGATAACCTAAATTGAGGACGTAAATAATTAATCATGGAATGAGGATAAAAATTGATTTAGAATGAGGAGGATGTGTAATAGGAGGTGAATTAAAGGCATAGATAAACAATCTAATCAATAAATAAGCTATCTCGAAATTTATAAAAAGTGTGAGTGATGATATAATCTATTTGAAATTGTAGAATTTTAGGACAAAAATGTGGACTGATACGCCGAGAATGTGGACTTTGAGGAAGGAAAAAACAATTTGAAAATTGTTACGTAGAAATTGGATGGGAGGGTAACTAAAGTTGGATTTGTCTGATTAGGATGAAAATGTGGACGTTGAAGGAGGAAAAGACAATTGGCTAAGTGGAGAAGAAGACTTAATAGATTATCTTACATACAAATTGAACTCATGAATACCTAATAAAATTTATGTGGGTAGGATATCAGCTCATCACCAAAGATCCAATTGACTGCCTCCACCGCTAAAAATACTCACTCGGTAATCAACACCTGAGAAAAATATGGTTCGTGGCAAAGGAAATGTGAATAGTGGCTTGGTAATCCGGGTAAGGGGTCTGTGGGAGTGTGGGGATCTATGTGATAGTATGAAAGTATGGAGAGAGCATTTTCATTGATCTGTAACATTGATTCATGCCTATTTGATAAGTGACCCGCATAGAATATGGTCATGGTAAGAACGAGGCCTAGCTATTTTGTGGATCCGTATGATATAATAGGTAGAAAAAATTGTCACAAAGATAAATGGAAATAGAGAATGCTTCATACAGAGGTAAAACATTATAACCTGATATATTGAAGGTGTTAACTTGGCCATTCTAGACATTTGAATTTCGTGAATGTCTCACGTGGGTTGTGTGTGGAAAGACTGCGTGAGAGAATATGAGAGGAGTCTGCATGTAGGGGGATTGGAATGGGGATTTGGGGGCTGGGAGATAAATGGATGGGGGAATTAGGTTGGGGTTTATGGGGTAGATATAGGAATGGGAAAGTCAAGGATGGGGATGAGTTGATGGCAGAAACTTCTGTGTTGGACTATGAGTTGGGAGGGATTGGGAAGGGAGTGGATAGGAAGGAGTCGAAGGAAGTAAGGAGTGGTGAGGTGGGAATATTTTGTCAAGGATGAAAGGATTGGGCTATGGGAAAATTCATGAGAATTTTGAATGGGGACGGGGAAGGAGAGTGAGTGAGGGGCTCAAAATTGGGAGGAGTGATGGGATGAGTTAGCGGAAAGGATTCGACGTAGCGATTGAGGGAGAGGGCTCAAGGATGGGGTTAGACATGAGAGGTGAGTGGATAAGGGATCAAGTTATGGCTGATTGGTCAGATGAGTCGGGGATCGGGGAGTGGGAGAGCTTGGGAATGGTAGGCTTAAGGTAGAGTTAGGCTATTTTTTTTTTATTATGTTGATGTATTTAATAAAAAAAAATTTGTTTTTACAGGTGTTAGACAAAAAAGATCAGAAAATAATAGACCACCAAATTAATGCAAACCACAAAAGGAAAATAACACTAAACTAAGTTGAAAGATCTAGGTATTAAATCAAACTGAACAAGGAAAATATTAAAATGAATTTTTTGTTATTTTTAGAATTTTAGAGTGATCACTTATGACACTAAGATCTAATTTTTCCGAACAAATTTCCCATAACCATAGAGCTCAGTGTATGATAAAAATGATGACAAATTTTATTTTTAAAACCAAAAATTAGAGACCAAGCTTAAATTAACCTGGGAAGACACTATAATACTATGAATACTTCCTCTATGATCCATAAGTATCCATATCTAGTGAGGGACTTGCTGCTTCGAAACACCGAGTGTCAAGGAGATAAAAAATATATAAAGCATTCATTATTACTATAACCTGCATATGTACCACAAGACACCACACAACAAAATCACTTCCCATACCGTGAAGGTTAACCAACTAAGGCCATAAGGCACAAAAAATTAAATAATAATGAATAATAATAAACAAGGAATGGATAAAACTACTAATTGGGAAATCAATGGTAACAAATCAAGGGGAACCATGCGTGTCAGAATGTGAGCTAGGAAAAATGCACTACTAGCAAGGAAGTAAAATATTAACAATAATACCTCCTCCTTTGTGTTCTTTAGAAAACCTTAGAATAGGCCAAGAAACATGGATGAGCCCTAATTGCGCGATATGTAGGTTCTTTTCTTGCAACAGAGAAAAACCTTCCTCTAACAATGATCTACTTACTTTTCACCAAATAAATAAAAGGATTATAGATTTGGGGTGCTTCAAGATGAGGCTATTTGGGCATTAGGATGAGGTGGAAGGATGTTCTTTGCTTAACGGATGTAAGAACTTAGATAGGACATTTAAGATTATTCTTTGTGTTTTAGAGGGGAGGGGTAAGGTTGTATTTACAGCCTGGAGAAGTGATTAACTTAGAGTAATTTAAGTAATCATGGTTTTAAAATTTGGGCAAGATTAGGTTAGTGGGGACCACGAAGAATGGGTGAGGATTTGAATTATATTTTTTTAATTCATGAGTTGAGGATTTTAGGTGAGTGGGGACCACGAAGAGTGGGTGAGGATTTGATTTTAGATTTTTAATTTAATAGTACAAAAACATGGAGAATAATGACATGTGGTAAGGATTAGGTTATTTTTAAATTTGAAAGGGATAATTAATGAAATTATATTTGATTAATTCAGAGTGCATTTTTGTGGGAATTAAGGTAGGGGAGTTAATTAATTTAAGATAGGCATGAAATTAAGGTGTCTACAATATTTTCAATGTGAATTAGATTATTCAAATGATTAAATGAGCTAAATCCATTATGGTAGTTTGAAATAGTATACTTATAACATGTGTAATGAGGTACTCATGTTAGTCAGTGACTCGATGAGTTCACTATACACATCTATCGTGAATTGGGCAGCGTAATGAAATCCTATTAACTTATCCTTAGGAGGAAAATATACCGTATTGAAAATGAATAAATTAAAATGGTAACTATAAAATTATTATTTAATCAATGGAAAATAATCCTGATAACTATGTTGAAATAGATGTGCATTGATTGGTAGATAGGTTTTAAGTGGCTTATGTGCAGTCATGAAACTAGGCTTGTTAGCGTAATGCCGAAAAAATTATGGCCACAATAGTGCACAGGATTAATTCCATTATATGTTCACCATTTTTTCTTTCAATTTTTTTTTAAGATGGATTGAAGTACTTACATGCTTTAATATATGACATTAAGAAGATGCACAAGATCTTTGAACCTTTAAAAAGGTATAACCAAAGGTATACAATGTATATGGGCTCATATAGAGTAATGAAGGGGGTTTGAGAATGACATGGAATTCCTTTGCATTTGCACATGGTTATCATAGTTTGTCAAGATGGATTCATGAATATTAATTAATGATTGATTACTTAGTGTTGATCTAAGTAATAATGTTAAAACATTTCAGCATGAAAAGAATTAAGGGATTTTGTAAACTTAAGTAGTATGCTGGATTTATTTGTTGCATGTTGAAAATCACTGAAGGCATAAAATGTAGTTTTTATTTTATAGAATTTGAATTAAATATAATATTGCAAAGTCACTTTTGCCCAATTTTGCATCACTTGCAAAATTTGAGCAACTTGCATGACTGTTAGACTTGGTGGAAATTCATAGATGAATGTGTAGAGGCCGCGGAGGTTTTGAGTATGCCACAAATGGAGGAACATAGATGTGGAGGGTTTATGTAGATACGCGGTGATGAGAAAGTTTCGTAGAATGAAGAAAGGATCCGCGAGTGGATATTCAAGGCCATGCTACAATGGAAAGTTTCGTGGGCTAAGGAAGCAATAAAAGATGAAGTACGAGTCACAACAAAGCATGTCACATTATTAGGGAATGCCACAGAATTTCAAAATCCATAGGAGCTTATGGTGCCCCTATACGAAGGAATCACTTATGGATATCAAATATCCGCTCAAGAATGAGATCAAATTACCATGCAATGAAGTAAAACGATAATTTTTCGCGGGAACCAGAAATCATTCTGCCTTCGATTTTATTTTCAAAATATTTGCAAATATAATAAGCTTTTTCTCTTATCTCTACAATCTAATCAAATTTCATCAATCAAATCGATGAAACTAGAAAAAAAACCAAGCAATCTTCTCCAGCATGCAAAATGTCTTCTCAGGATGGCTCAACCACTAAAATTAAATGCAGTATGGGCACCTTTCTTGGATGGCGTGTAGATATGGATTTGTAGAAGTGTTCAAGCCTTTCCTTAGAGAATGGAGAGAAATCAAATGAAGGTGGTCAGCTAGTGGGATAAATTCAAAATTAAAATTTCCCTCTACATTTCTCTCTCCCTTTTTATCTTTCTGTATATTGTAAAGCAATTCCTTGATTTAACGTTGGATACTTTGGAATGTGAAGGCATCATTTAATGTTGCATATGTTTTCAAGGGGTATCATTACTTGGATTCGAGTTATATAATTTTTTTGCATCTTCTTCATGTATCATGATGATTTGTGCATGATCTTTAGGAAATAAAATTCTAGTTTTGTGGCTTATTTCTACCTTAGCTATTGTTTTATGTACTCTCTTACCTCTCATTAATTTACATGTGTGTTATTTCAGAAATGGTGTTCATTGTACATCATGGAGGTGGAGTCTTGAATGTGATTAATATGTGGTCTTTGTTTGGCCCTCTTCACCATCATTTTCTTTCATCTTCCCTCTTTTTGGAGTATTCATCCCCTTACTTTTGATGTTATTGCCTTCTTTAGATTAGGATTTTTTTCATGCATCTCCTTCTCACCATGTTCCCTTGGAAAGTTAGAGTAGAGCTAGATAGTTGCATTTCAATTCTTAGGAGTAGTTTAGCATTAGGAGTAAGTAGAGGAAGCTGCCCTTCTCCGGAGGTTTGTCTCAATTTAAGTCCCACAACTTAGAGACAGTCCCATGTTGTCTCAAACCTCATATTTGTGTAATTTGGGATGAGTTTAATTTTGAGCTCCAACAGTTTTGACACGCCCAGTGGGACATTTTAAATAAATATTTCTATTTTTACCAAGTTTGGTGTGTATCTTGATAAAACTCTAGCCTTTGGAGGCTCTACAGTAACACATCTGGAAACTCCATTCAAAATATCAACTAGTTTCAGCAGTACTAGTTATCCAAAGGTGTCCCTAATTCATGAGAAGGATCCAAACAAGGTCTAGAACAAGACAAGAAGGCATATTTGAGTATTTACAGTTATCTCCAAGCAAACAGAGAAGAGGAAGATAGATTCAAATATCTCCATCTCCTCCAAATCAAACTCTCTCCACACCTCTTCTTGGTAAACCCTTCTTACAATCCATTAGAGCTCTAAGACCTATCATAATGGCTCATCAACAATAGCCGCCACCTCAAAATCCATTTGTAAACTTCACAGGAAACAACCCACTTTCCTTGAATGCCCAAAATTATATCCCAGTAACATCTTTGAAGAATATTCCATATTTTACTAGAGAAAAACACACTACTTCAGTTGACCACATTCAAGACATTGTAAATGTCTGTGTTATCCATGAAATTGTTTAAATGGATGTGGCTGTAAAAATTTTGGATTCATCACTTAAAGGAAGGGCTCTACAATGGTTTAGAAGTTTAACAACAGGATTAGTCAGGAATTGGAATGAGTTTTAGCACAACCTTGTACAATCAATTTGGGGAAAGAGCTGATAACTTTTCTCTTTTTGAGCAGTTGACTACGATCAAGAGAGAACCTAACGAAAAAATAGAAGATTTTAAATTCAAATTTTAGAGAACCTGGGACATAATTCCAATTCTCGTGAGACCCACAGCAAAAGGTTCCTTTCTTTATTTTCTAAAAGTTGTTAACTTTGATATTGTTGTTATGATACAATCAATTTGAGGAATAACCTTACTCGCGGCTTATGCATTGCCCATTAGGGCTGAAAATCATTTAATTCAAGCTAGAAAATTAGATCCCATGTCACATATGCCATTATCCCTTGAATTTCCACAAGATGCACAATCCTCCATTGCTCCTATTCCCCAACCAAACTAGAAACCCATTGCTTCCACATCACAAACCCTTTCACAGCAAAAGTAAGTTGAGGAAATGAAATATCTGATTAGAAACTTGACAAAAAAAGTTATATCCCTAGAAAAATAGCAAGCCCAGTCATATAGAAATTATCAAAATCAAGGGCAATCTTCAAATCAAGGATATCAGCCATATAGAAACCAACAGTCTAATCAAAGATATGCACAAAACAAGAAAAATAATAGATGGAAAATTCAAAGTGTTCCTCTTCCATTGGCAAAAATCCCTCCTCCACAATTACTTCCTCCTCCCAGTTCAATCCAGGATTTAGTTCCTATGAAAAACAATATGGTGTAAGAAACAGAATGGTGTTTTCCATGTAATCTACCTCATAACCAACTTGGTTGTGAAAGGGAAATGCATCTCCAAGCCTACATGATTCAAGGTGCTTCCAGTCAACAAGAACCACTTATTGAAGTACCAAATCATGGTGTGGAAGAAACTCAACAGATTGCACCTAATGCTAACCTCATGTTTTTTTGAGCTAAGGATTTCTTTGCACTCGATCAAGTGTTTGGCGGCTCTGGTAGACATCAGATGAATATTTCTGACAATACGTAGAATAGGAAAAGAAAACTGGAATCTTAGGTTGCAACTCTCATGGATCAAATAAATGTCATAGGGAAAGGAAAAGAAATTGGAGTGATTAAGGAAAATCCACATACTGAAGTAGAAATAGAAGGTCACAAGAAACCACATAATGAAATAGAAAGTATGTCAAAGAATCATGTGGTGTTTGATAAACTTTCCGTGGAAAAGGAGGTTGTTGTTCAAACAATGTTGCAACAAAATAAATAAAGTAGCATGCCGCAGATGTAGAAATATACAAGTCTCCCATTCAACATAGTTGAGAAAATGAAGAATAATAATGTCAACGTCTCTATGTGGGATGCACTTGTCATTCTATCCCAGCAAAATCTTCTATGTGAAGCCCTCAAGTGATTGCCTCCGGTGGATCCATTCATGCAAAATACAAATGTCACGGTTCATGTTTGTCAAGAAAAGGGTGATCAAGATAGTAAAAACATTAAGACCCCACTCTTTTACATGTCTATAATTATGAGTAAATACCTAGTTCATAACTGTATGATTGATTCTAGGGATATTATATTTGTAATTCCCAAGAAAACTATTGATATCCTAGGTCTTAAATATGGTTCTATGTCTAGGGGAGTTTTACAACTTGATGGGTCAATTGTGAACGTCCTGGGCATAATAAAAGATCTTGAGTTAACACTTCATGCCTACACAAGCCTCACCATAACTGATGAAATTTCATTCATTGACCTACCTCCCATGTTTTCCATTTATTTGTCTAGATATTTCACTACTAAAGTAGGTGGCTATCTATCCTTAGATTGGACTCACATGTTTTTGAAAACTAGATATGGTACCAGATTCACAATACAAGCTAAGCCCATATTGAACCATATAACCTCACTCCCATCTAATCAAATTTTCTAATTCAAGAAGAAATTGAGAAAGGCTTAGTTTCTAATGAACATCTAATTCCTCCTTGCATGCCTAACTTGTTATATTAATGGGCGAAGAGAGATCGTGAGTTTGATCCTTATGATGAAGAACTAAAAACCTTTGAGACTAGTCTGGGCACCTATTGCATTCTCTAGGAAGAATCTATTAGACCCGAAGCATTCAAATAAGAGGAAAATGATTATGGGATATGGTGGATGTTCTTTTATGGTTCTATAATTAGAAATGGAACAAGGGCAGGTGTTGTGCTCATTTCCTTAAAGGGTGAGAAATTCTTCTTTTCTCACAAACTACAATTTTCATGTTCTAATAATGTGGTAGAATATGAGGCATTAGTGCATGGCTTGTTGATTATGAGAAAAGAGGAAGATCAAGGAAGTTGCAAGTATTTTGGAGACATTTGAACTAGTCATCCACTAAGTCTGTGGAAAATGTGTAACAAAGAACAAGTTATTGAAGGCTTATAAACATAAGGTATGGGATTTTCTTGAAATATTTGACACCATCAACCTACATGTTGTGGCTGTGGAAGTTAACCAAAATGAAGATCAAATGACAGGCCCTTGGCTCTCAATTTTCACTTGCATGGAGGATTTAATCAAGGGGAAATGTGCAACATATAAAGATGGACATTGGTCAGGCCTTCCATCCCAGAAAATTAAGCTTGCTTGGAAAGGTATTTGGATAGTGATGAACAAATTATGTAGTTCATCCAAAATGAAGCTGAGTTTTCTTTAAAAAATGCAATCTGATTTCCAGGAAGTCTATGGTGATCAGATTATTCAACTGAAAACCAATAAAATTACCAAAATGGATTAGTCACTATAGAGCAGATATTTTTATCCCATGGATGTTGAGTTCAGAGGTGAATGAAAAGAACATGGTGGCAGAAAAGCAAGAAGACTGTTCAACCAATTTTAATTACCCCAGGAAAAGAGATTCTGGCTTGGAAAGGTATGTGATGAACATGAAAGTCAATATTTTGTTTCCTTTTGTCATAAAGTTCAATGACATGTGTTTCATGGGGACTATGAAGATTTAAAGTTATTCAATCCAGATATATCCCAGCATTCTATTGATCTTGATCGCTGCATACAAGCCAGTTAGGAAAATAAAAGATTGGTTAACCCCAAGATTGAGCCCCTCATGAGAAAATAACTCTCTAAACTCATGGAGGCCAAGATAATTTTTCCAATTAAGTATTCTACTTGGGTGGCCAATTTGGTCCCAGTCAGAAAGAATAATGGATAAAATACAGGCTCTATGTGGATTTCAGGGATTTAAACAAGGCCTCTCTCAAGGATCATTACCTCCTTTCCTTCCATGGAGAAAATTTTATAGATAGTAGCAGGAGATAGAAAGTTTCTCTATGCTAGATGGTTATTCTATGGTTTTAACTAGATCAAAGTGAAGGAGGAGGATCAGTATAAAACCACATTAACAACCAAATGGGGAATGTATGCATATCAAAAATATTCCTTTTGGCTTATCAAACACAAGTGTTGCCACACCTTCCAAAGAGTAATGGATATCGACCTTCTATAAAGGATATATTAATCAATTCATCTTGTTTTACCTTGATGATATCACTTTTTCTCCAAGCATAAGCATGGATCACATGAAGCACCTGGAGAAAGTATTTGAAAGATGCAAGGAAGTTTGGCGTATCTCTAAATCCTAGGAAATGTAATTTGTAGTTCTTAGAGGAAATATTTTGGGGCATATTTTCTCAAATAGAAGGCATTTCATTGATCCAGAAAGAGAATTGTCATCCATCGCAGACTCTTTCCTTGCCAGCTGCACAAGAAATATTTGCAGTCATTCCTTGGTAAGATTAACTTTGTTAGGTGCTTTATTCCTAAATTTTTGGGTTTGGTAAGACCTATTACACTTCATGCTCAAAAAGGATTGCAATCTTCTAAATGGACTAATGGAAGGGAAGGATAGCTTTGAAAATATAAAACAAGATATTGCTCAAGCCCCAACATTGATTAACCTAAATTATACCAAATGATTTCATCCTATATGCTGTATGGGGTAGAATCTAGTATTGTCATGGTTTTACACAGCTAAATGATCAAGAAATGGAGCAACTAGTAGTCTTCTTTATTCTAAACATTGAAGAATTATGAGCTCAAGTATAGTCATATTGAGAAGCAGGTGTTTTCTATCATGAGAGCCTTAAATAAATTCAAAAGTGTGATTTTTTCTAGCCACTTAAAGGTTTTGGTATCACATTCTAGTGTTAGAGACTTTATTATGGGAGAAAAGATCAATGAGAAATGAACTAGATGGGTAACTAAAATCATGGATTATGATGTGACCATTAAATCTAAAAAATTGGTGAGAGGAAAAGAAATTTATAAGAAACTAGCTCTGGATGTTATAGAACCTCAAGATATTGCCTTCATAAATGAAATGCCCTCAAATGATGAGTTTTTGTGTGATGTTGAGTGGCATCAGGATGAAAGGAATGTATTTAATGATCACAGTTGGATTTTTGATATGTCAAATTTTTTGTCTATTGGTGCATACCCTCTTGTTTTGAACAAAAACAAAGATGAGACATCTAAGGCTACATTTTATTCCTTATGCATTGATTAGTGGCATGTTATTCAAAAGAACTATTGATGGCGTGCTCTCAGATGTATTGAAGGTGAGCAATGTGACATTGTTTTGGCCAAATTTCATGATGGTTTCTCAGGCAGACATTTATCTTCTAAAGCTATAGCCATAAATATGATAAAATCATGTTATTTTTGGCCTACATTGTTCAAGGATACTCACAAGTGGGGGAGGAAGTGAAAAGAATGTGCACTCTTCACTGGAAAGAAAATATTGACAGACCTTCCACTTCATCCAATCTAAGCAAATCAGTCGTTTACACAATGGGGTATTGAATTCATTGGTATGAAAAACCCACCATCTAATTCAGATCACAAATGGGTCCTCATAGCCATAGTTTATATCACCAAGTGGACTGAATCCGTGACATTGAAGGAAGCCACTGAATTGGTCATCCTGGAATTTCTTGAAGAAATTGTCACAAGGTTTTGTGTCTCACAAACCATTATCTCTAACAATTCTAAATCTTTTTTGGGATCCAATATTTCCATCCAGGCTTTGGAACTTGGGATTTATCTAAAAAATTCTTCCAATTATTACCCCTAAGGTAATGGATTGGTAGAATCCACTAACAAAAATATGATCAAAATCATGAAGAGGATATGGACATCAATCAAAGATAGTGGCATACAAAAGGTGAAAAATTCTCTTTGGGCAGATAGGATAAAAAAAAGAAGGTCATTGGAACTTCTCCATACAAACTGGTATATGGAAAAGAAGCTAGACTTCCTTTGTCACTTGAGTTTCCTTCACTTGAATTAGCACAGCAGCTGAAATTTAAAGGTGTGGATCAAAGAGAAATCAAAACGGTGGAATTGGTGCAACTAGAGGAAAACAAAAATTTCGCCATGGTCAGGATGGAACAGCATCAGGCATCAACCAAACAATGGTTTGACAGAAAATATAGAGATCAAACATTCAAGCTTGGAGATCTAGTTTTGAAATGGGATGTAGATTAAGCTAAACTAGGGAGACACTCCAAATTTTATGTTATTTGGAGTGGACCATATATTATCACTACTTGCAAGGTGGCTAACTCATTTGAGTTGTTTGATCTTGATGGGAATGTGTTTCAAATCCCAGTCAATGGGATTCATCTTAAACCTTCTCATTAAGACATTTAATTACATCTTGTATATAGTAACTTAGGATTTTAATTCCTTCAAGTGATTTTAGCACACTGTTTTGTTGGTAGTGTAGGTTTCCTTCCCCTAAGTGATTGCACATGTTTTGTTTTTTGGAGGATCTTTTTGCACAGGTTCCATGTCTTCAAAGGATGTTATTGAAATATGAAGTCTAAGGTGTTGAGGATCAGTTTCCATTAATTAAAGGAATCAAATGCATAACAAATAAATCAATCAGCTTACTCCATGCGCAATGGATGCCTAAGGCTACTGATTATCCATCTAGTAGGAAGATGAACCCTATGAGTTGCCAAAAATGTTTCCCAATTTTTCATCACTTGTAAAATTTGAGAAACTTGCATAAGTTTTACACTTAGCAGACATTCAAATATGAATGTGGATAGGCTACATAAGTTTTGAGTATTTTGTAGATGGAGGAACATAGCCACGAAGGGTTTACCCAGAGCCACGATGATGAGAAAGTTCCACGGAATGAAGAAAGGCTCTGTGGGTGGATATTCAAGGTCGCGCTACAATGGAAAGTGTTGTGGCCTAAGGAAATAATAAAATATGAAGCACAATTCATAAGGAACCATGTCACATTATCATGGAATGCTGTGGAATTTCAAAATCTGTAGGATCCTATGGTGTCGCCATATGAAGGAATCACCTGCAGATATCAAATAGTCATGCAAGAGTAGAGATAAAAATACCGCACAACGACAGTAAGATGACAATATTTAATGTGCGTTCACCATAAATCAATTTGGGATACGATTTGATTTTCGAGAATCCCTTACAAATATAATAGATATTTATTACTCTTCTCTATACAACTCAAATCGAATACAAGACAAAAACCAAGGAATGTTCTCTAGCATGTAAAAGGTCTTCTCAGGACGGCTCAACTACCAAAATTAAATGAAGTATGAGCGTCTTTATTTCTTTAGAAAGGTGGATGGCATGTAGATATGGATTTGCATAAGCGTTCAAGCCTTTCCTTAGAGCATGCAGAGAAATTAAATGAAGGTGGTTGGCTAGTGGGAGAAATTCAAAATTCAAATTTTCCTCTACATTTCTCTCTCTCCTTCTATCTTTCTATATATTGATTAATGATGAATTCATGAATATTAATTAATGATTGATTACTTAGTATTGATCTAAGTAATAATGTTAAAACATTGTAGCATGAAAAGAATTAAGGGATTTTGTAAACTTAATTAGTATGTTGGCACATTATTTGTTGCGAGTTGAAAATCACTAAATTCATAAAACGTAGTTTTTTATTTACCCCCATTTGAATTAAATCTAATACTACAGGGGCACTTTTGCCCGGTCCTCGTAACCCTGGCTAAATTTGAGAAAATTACATGAGTGTTAGAATTGGTGGCCATTCAGAGATGAATGTGGAGAGGCCACAAAGGTATTCAACACTGTTCACACATGGAGGAACATAGTTGCTCCACTACCTAACATAGAACCATAGGTGCATGAGAAACTTCTACTAAATGAAGATAGGGCTCCGCGGGTGGATATTCAAGGTTGTGCTATAATGGAAAGTGTTGTGGGATGAAGGCAATAATAAAAGATGAAGCACGAGTCACAAGGAATCATGTTACATTATCAAGGAATGTTGCAGAATTTCAAAATTCGTACAGGATCCTATGGTGCGGCATGATACAAAGGAATCACCCATGGATATCAAATAGTCACATGCAAGACTGAGAGAAAGTTACCGCGCAATGAAGTAGAGTTACAATTTTTCACAAGAAACCATAAATCAATCTTCCTTCTGATTTGATTGTCCATAATATTTGACAAATACTAATAATATTTTTCTCTTCTCTATACAATCAAATCAGATTTTATGAATCAAATCAAGGAAACTAAACAAAAACCAAGCATAGCTTCTTCGTGCATGCAAAAGGTCTTCTCAGGATGGCTCAACCACCATAAATAAATATAGTATGTGTGTCTTTCTTTCTTCAGCGAGGTAGATGACATGTAAACCTATGTATTTATCAGAAGGGTTCATGCCTTTCCTTAGAGGATACACAGAAATTAAATGAAGGTGGTCGGCTGGTGGGAGAAATTCTAAATTCAAACTTCCCTTTACATTTATCTCTCCCCTTATATCTTTATATATATTGTAAAGCGATGCTTTGTTTTAATGTTGGACTACTTTGGAATGTGAAGCATCATTTTATGTTGCATAAAATTTCTAGGGGTAGCATTCCTTGGACTCAAGTTCTATAAATGTTTTGCATCTTCTTCATGTATTGTGATGATCTATGCATGATATTCAGGCAATAAAATTCTAGTTTTGTGGCTTATTTCTGTCATAGCTATTGTTTTATTGTACTCTCTTTCCTCTCATTCATTTTCAGGTGTGTTGTATGTGTTGTTTTAGAACTGGTGTTCATCGTGCATCATGGAGGTGGAATCTTGAAGGTGATTTTGATATGTGGTCTTTGTTTAATCCTTTTCACCATTATTTTATTTCATCTTCCCTCTTGTTGGAGTATTCATCCCCTTACTTTTGGTTTTATCGCCTTCTTTAGATTAGGATTTTTGTTTTATGATTTTTGTTATAAGAGCATTTTAATCAAATAAATGATGATTTATTGATTAAATAGAAGAGATGATTAATTAATTAACAATAATTAATCAATCTAGATAGAAAGGGGTATTAATTAATTAGAAATAATTAATTAATCTAGATAGAAACGAGAGCTTAATTAATTATAATTAATTAATTAATCTAGATAGAAAGGGGAGCTAATTAATGGAGGTCGTTAATTGGCATCATTATTGGATGGAAGATTTAATTAACTAACGTAATGTAACTAATTAAAAACGATAGCAGAGAAAATGTGTGATATTGAGGATATGTCGTTAGTTTGTGAGAAAGGGTATAGTTAGTACAATTTAAGTATTTAAATTGCTCGAGCTAAATTATAGGTGTCTACATTTTCCCCACTTTGGGATGGCGTAAGTGATGCCACTTCAAATATAGTAGATAGATAAAATTTTGAAGGGGTAGAAGAAAAAATAGTAGAAGTGAGAGATGCCCCCTCAAGTGTTGATGGGGTGATGAAAGAAGGCGATCGATGATCGAAAAAGGTGAGAGAAATGGACAGAAGAATGGGTAGGGGAAGGATGTCCTAGGTGAATCAGAAGAATAGTGTTGATAGGAGAATGATGTAGAAGAGGAGTGAAGATGGAAAGAAAAGAGCAAGCTATCATCTAGGGTATTGAAACAACTTTAGTGTTATCATATTTCATCAGTCCTTATTAAAAATATAAGTATATGAAAAAAGTAGAATGACATGAAAATCCATACTACAAACAATTTTCCATTGTTGAAAACATCAACTCAATGCAACATACAAAAATCAATGCAATATGAGAAGGAAACAAGCTCATTTAATAGGGAAACAAGTACAAACACACATGTTCAAACCAATAATGGTCAAGATGGTTACACAAATATTTTGATATCAAGTTCAAGATCCCCAAATGTTCGTGATTGACAACAAGGGTGAAAAATGATGCCCCTAGAAAGGATACTTGCAAGGTAAAATGATAAAGGATGTCGGGTCCACTGATAAAGTGTTGTGCGCAATGAAATAGTATCATGCAATTAGATGTGCCCTAGAGTACTAATGAAGCAAGCATGATAGCTTTGTAAATGGTTGTAAATATGACGATCTGTGATTCGTTTGATTTTTGAACATGTGAAAATTCTAGGAAGATATGCAATGAATACCATGCGTAAGACATGAGTTTCAGTCGCTATGAGTTTACCTATTTTTGTAAATTTTACATTTCTTAGGATTTTTAAGAAATTTTTTAATTTAATGTGTTTTTATTTTTCTATGTTTTTTGAAAAAAAAAAATCATTTTTGTAATGTTTAGGGATTTATTATTTTTATAGAAGAAATGAGAAAATAAGAGATCACCTGAAAGCAACAAAATTTCCCTAAGGAGAAGAAATGGGCACTAGGAAGCAAAATCATGCCCTAACGTGGCGAAAAGGAGTTTAAAATGATTATTTAATAAAAACAATCATTACAGTGGATAGAAGAAGTTATAAAATGACAACGGTGGTCAAAACACACCCCTAGGGCATCGCGGTAAGAAAATGTTAACAAATCTACAAAATGTACATGTTAAAACAACTTAAACAAAGCAACTATTTACAAGCACGCAGAAGCACACCCCAAATGTACACACAAGAATAAATATGATCTAAGTAAGAAAACATCAATCTAAAGGGGTGTTTAAGTAACACACTATACAAATGTACAAGTAAGTAAAAACTATTCAAACAATGTACATGTAACCAAACAAGCAAAGAAAAAAAAAAAAACAAGGAAATAAAGAAAGTAAACTAAAACTATGTTTTTGTGATATTGTTTTTAATGCATTTTGTGTTGTTTTTGGGAGTTTTGTGAAACAATTTTCTATTGTTTTTATATTTCATATTTTTCTAATTTTTGGGGGGGTTTTTAGGGTTTATGCGAATGTTTAATTATTTTTAGAATATTTGAATGTTTTTGCGATTTTCAACATGTTTGAATGTTTTTGTATTTTTAAAAGGTTTTCTGAAGCTATGTATAGGAAACCAAGAAACGTGGATGCCCCCAACTTTAGATAGAGAATATACAAGGGCATATGCCACATATTTATAAATAGAAAGGTGAAAGTGTGAAGGTGTCAATAGCGTTAGATGGGGAATATACAAAGGAAATCCCTTCACCGATTTATAAGAGGAGAAACACTCATATCAAGGCTTGATAAGATAGGCTCACAGGGAATCTCGGATGCCAAAGTGGAACTAGCCCTAGGCTAAGTAAAATTACCCCTAGAAACTAGATGCTTGTGAACAACGAGTCCTCCTAAGGTGCCAGAAGATAGTTTTAACCAAGGGATTTATCCAAAGCACCACAATTGTGTGGTTTTCACATATGGATAATTTGCTTTCTCTTTTTCTTTTTCTCTTTTTTGACTTTTTTTTATTTTGAATATTTTTAACTTTTTTATCTGTTTTTTTTATTTTGTGCCATGTTTAAGCATAGAACCAATTAAGGTGCATGGCATTCATAGGCTCGCGAAGCTCTTCTCCATTGGGATGAGCAAGTTTACATGCTCATATTCCATATTTTTCCACAATGACGTAAGGTCCTCACCAGTGTGGTTCAAACTTTCCTTTCTTATCTCTTTCTTCCCTTGTGTTGAATTGATTCTCTTTCATGACCAAATCTCCAACCTAAAATTGATGATGTTTGATCATTTTTTTGTAGTTCCGGGAGACTCTGTTTTGAATACCTTGATATGGTTAAGGGCATGGATGCACTTTTCATCTAGGAGTTCTAATTTTACTAACCTGGCCACTCTGTAATCCTCATATTTTTTAGTTAATCCCTAAGAGATATTCGCAGGGAAGGAATCTCTTTTTCCAATGGTATGATATATTATGTTCCAAACACTAGAGATTATGGTGTCACACCAGTAGGAATGAGAATGGAGGTCCTATAATCCCAGAGGGCCGGGTCAATTTACAAATGCCAGTTGTGACCTGTCTTACTCACCATCTTTTCCATGATCTAGACCAATGTTTTGTTAGTGGCTTCAGTTTTCACATTACCTTGAGGGTAATATGGTGTGGACTACTTTAATCTTATTTGAAATTGATGACAAATATATTTCACTGTCTTATTCTTGAATTATTTTCCATTGTTAGCAACTATGGCCGTAGGAATTCTATACCGGTAAATAAGGTGATTCATGATAAACTTTGATATATGAGCACTTGTAACATAGGTCAATGAAACAGCCTCCACCCACTTAGTGAAATATTATGTGTCCGTGATGATGTGGGTATGACCATCAAATGAGGTAGGGCCATCATTTTGCACCCTTGTCTTTCATCATGCTCCCTTGCATGTATCTTTTCTAGGGGCATCATTTTTCACCCTTGTTGTTAATCACGAATGTTTGGGGATCTTCAACTTGATAACAAAACATTTGTACAACCATATTCACTATTGTTGGTTTGATCATGTGTGTTTGTACTTGTTTCCCTATTAAATGAGATTTTTTCCTTCTCATATTGCATTACTTTTTTATGTTGCATTGAGTTAGTGTTTTCAGCAATGGACAATTGTTTGTAGTATGGCTTTCAATGTCATTCTAATTTTATCATATGCTTATATTTTTAATTAGGACCGATGATGTATATCTTTCGCAATATGATGACACTAAAGTTGTTTCAATACACTGGATGATAACTTGTTCTTTTCTTTCCATCTTCATTCCTCTTCTACATCATTCTCCTATCAACATTATTCTTCTTATTCACCTGGGGCATCCTTCCCCTACCCATTCTTCTATCCATTTATTTCACCTTTTTTGATCGTCCATCACCTTCTTTCATCACGTCACTGACACTTGAGGGGGCATCTCTTACTTCTACTAATTTTTCTTCTACCCCTTTAAAATTTTATCTATCTACTATCTTTGAAGTGGTGTCACTTATACCACCCCAAAGAGGGGAAAATGTAGACACCTGTAATTTAGCTCGAGCAATTTAAATACTTAAATTTTACTAATTATACCCTTTCTCAAAAATTGACGACATATCAATATCACACATTTTCTCTATTATCATTGTTAATTAATTACATTAAGTTAGTTAATTAACTCTTCTATATAGCAACAATGCCAATTAACGACCTTCTGTTAATCAGCTCCCCTTTCTATCTAGATTAATTAATTATTTATAATTAATTAAGCTCCCTTTTCTATCTAGATTAATTAATTATTTCTAATTAATTAATATCCATTTCTATCTAGATTAATTAATTATTCTTAATTAATCAATTGTCTCTTCTATTTAATCAATAAATTGTTATTTATTTGATTAAATTCTCTTATAACATAAATCATACTAATTATTCCTCTAAAAAGCTTCTATAAGCTTGCACACCTATTAATTAATCACTTTGGTTAATTAATAAACCCCCTCAATCCTCATGAGTCACTAGAGGACAAACTAAACTCTCCTAAAGTAAACTCAACCACTTATAAACCATGCTTATCCACAACTAACCCAGCCTCTCTATTATCCCACATGTAAATGGATGTAGAGATTAATTTATCCATTGGGCTATATAAATATCCCTCCTCCTACCTTTATTCTTACACCTAAATGAGGGCAGAGCCTATACTATAGCCATTTCATCATCTTAAAGGATTATTCTATTAAAGGAGCTAGTTATCTTCATTTCTTGCATTCATCCATCCAAGTTTTGAATTCATATGGAGATATGTCAAATAGTCTTGTAGCCATGGATTGACAAGACTCCATTCTTGAAAACCTTAGGATTCAAGCATACAATAAACCCTTTTGATTGCTAAGGATATAAATAGGTTCATTTTATTAGCATTCAATTAGAGATAGAGGTTAATTTTTTTAGTAAATATGTTAATAGATTAGTTTTGCTTAAGCTTTAAGCATGATGGTGCATAGATTTTAGTTTATTATTATATTAAGTCTATTAGGTGTTATTCTTGATTTTATTTGTATAGATAACTAATTCTTGAACACACCTCCCAACCAACAAAATAGACCTCCTTTCCAACCAAATATGCAGGGTCAAAATCAGTTGTCTAATGCCAAACCTATCCAAACAATAAATCCCAACATTGTTATCACATCCAAAGTAATTGTACTAGTTCAAAACAATCTGATCCAAGATTACGAGTGGTATTATCCATGTAATCAAGACCATAATCAAAATTATTACTTCGATGGTATCCAAAACCAAACATTTATAGTAAAAATAGTTGTTATGTTCAACAGTTCATCAGTTGAGACTCCACCACAACAGAAGGTTTCAAAAGAGTCAGTGCAAGGCGATGCTACATTCCTAAATTGACAAGAAGATGATTTTTATAGAATAAATCATCTTGAAAATTAAAAAAATAGAGTTCTACTTATTTGATAGCAAACACAAGGTCAAAGAAAAGAGTATTAGAAGTGGAACAACTTATTAGTAAGAGAAATTTTCATCTTGTTCCAAATTTACAAGTTGTTGTTCTAGTTTTCAATTAGCAAAGCAATCAAAGAAGTTATTCTAAAAAATCTCAAAAGTAGCAAGAAACTCCAATTTCCATGCCACCAATGCAAGAAGGTGTTATTCTTAGGAAAATACAGTAGAAGGTTAGTACTCCATCATTTAATATCCTTGATCATATTAAGCAAACCAAAGTTAATATGTCAATATGGGATTTTTTGTCTCTTCTTGGACAAAAATATCTCTTACAAGAAATTTTTTCTAACCTTAGTCTCTCCATTCAACCATCCACAAGAACCGTCTAAGGTTGTGTTCACTAATACATCTGATCCAAAAGAATCCCAAGTAAACAAAAGTGTTAAGCCACCTCCTTTCTATGTTTCATTGATCATAGGTCAAAAAACTAGTTCACAATTGCATGATTGATTTTGGAGCCTCTAGTTTAGTTATGCCCAAGCAAATTGTTGACAAACTTATTCTAGACTATGATCCTTTTTCTAAGGGAGTGGTTCAAATTGATGGAACACCCAAAAAAACCCTTGGGGTCATTAGAGGACTGAGCTTAACCTTACATGCATTTCCTAACTTCTATATTCCTCAAGATGTTTTTATCATTGATTTTCCTCCTCTCTTTTCTATGTGTCTTTTTAGATGTTTCATAGATAAATTTGAAGGTTACTTATCATCAGACTAGTCTCACATGTTGTTTAGAAGAATGTATGGCACCAAAGTTATTATAAGGTCTGAACACATCTCAAAAAATTACATACATCCTTATGTTCCTAATGTCATTAAGTCAAATTGTATGATCATAGACAAAGAAGACCAGCTAGTTGACCAAGAGTAGACCACGCTTCTTGAGGGGATTTCTGATTTATTTCTTGATGAGTGGGACACTAAAACTCATGCTTATGATCCACATAACTATGTTTAAGAAATAGGTCTTGAAACATATTATTTTCATGAGGAAAATTTTATGATTCCTAACCTTTTCAAAACAAATCAGCAAGATGAAGGTTTATGGAAATTATACTTTGATGAATCAAGAAGAAAAAATGGAGAAGGTGGATGGATCATGGTGATTTCCCCAAAAAAGGAAAATTATTTTTCAGCTTTGATATTTCAGTTTACTTGCACTAACAACACAACTAAGTATGAAGCTCTTGTGCATGGTCTTTAGTTGGAAAGGAGGAAAGGAGTGAAGCAATGGTAGGTTTTTTTTATAGTAAGTTGGTGGTTAACCAAATAAGAGGATTGAATGTAAATAATAATAACTTGTTGAGATCCTAAAATAATAGTTTATGGGATTTAATAGAATATTTGTATGCTTTCAATGTTCAATCCATTTCTAGAGTGAAGAACAAACATGCAAATAGGTTGGTTGACATTATTGCTCAGGTTGATATTCCAAATAAAATCAAGAAAGATAAAAATCAACAGTATATCAAGATAGTAGTAAGGCCTTCTATCCTTAAAAAAAATATCATTTGGAAAGTGTTTGAATTAGATTAGAAGATGGTTAATTTCTTGCAAGAATAAGTTGAGTTTTCGGTCAAAAAT
Source organism: Taxus chinensis (assembly GCA_019776745.2). NCBI lineage: Eukaryota > Viridiplantae > Streptophyta > Pinopsida > Cupressales > Taxaceae > Taxus > Taxus chinensis. The sequence goes on from CM034151.1 coordinate 381,696,705, forward strand.
CAAGAAAGATTGCAACAATAGTATGATGATCAGATTATTCAGTTGAAATCTAATAAGATACCTCAAGGACTGGTTACTCTTGAATCCATCTTTAAAATAGATTATCAAGTCAGAAGTGAAAATTCCAACATGATAATCAAACAAGATGATTACAAATAAATAAACATCGGAAATGGTAAAGCACTCAAATTGGGAAAGGTATGTAATAATGATGAAAAGCTTGTTTTTTTCAGCTTTCTCAAGAATTTGATGATTTTTTTACATGGAGCTATGGTGACTTAAGAAATTTTAATCTGAATTTAGCTCAGCATAAAATAGAGTTGAATTTTTTTAAAAATAGTCTGGCAAAAATAGAGACTTTTCAATCATAAAATTGAGCCATTGTTGAAGCAATAATTGGATAAGTTGATCAAATTTAACATTGTTTTCCTTGTCAAGCACTCATCATCAGTGGCCAATTTGGTTCCTATGAGGAAAAATAATGGAGAGATACTATTATGCATGGATTTCATAGATTTAAACAAATCTTCTTATAAATATCATTACCCTTATCATCAATGGAGCAATCTTATAAAGGGTTAGTGGTTCAGAGCATTTATCATTGCCTGATGGCTATTCTGGTTACAATTAGATTTTGGTACAAGAAATATATCAATTTAAAATAATGTTTACTAAAAATGCGGTACATATGCGTATGGAAAAGTGCCTTTTGGAATGTCAAATATAGGGGTTACTTTTCATCATGCAATGGACATGGTGTTTCAAGGATTAATCAATACTTGTGTTCTTGTTTATTTCGATGGCATAAATATTTTCTCTAAGAATGTTGCAGATCATATCATTCATATCAAACACATTTTTGTGAGATGTAGACAATATGGCATTTCATTAAATATAAAGAAGTGTGTGTTTTCTGTCCATTAAGGTAAGTTTATTGGTCATATTGTTTCATAGGAAGGTCTTGTAATTGATATAAAATGGGTAAGTGAAATCTTATCTTTGTCCTTGCTTAGTCACAAGAAGGCATTGCAAATTTTTCTAGGTAAAATTAATTTTATCAGAATATTCATTCTAGATTTTATAAATCTTGTAAATCCACTACCCGTAATGCTCAAGAAGAACATGGTTTTTAGTTGGAAAACAGGGGGGTAAATACATTTGAAGAAATTAATCATGCTATTACACAAGCTCCAACACTTTTCAATCCATATTTTAATAGATATTTTATTTTATACAATTTTGTAGTAATTGATACAATCTTAGCTATGTTAATGCAACATAATGATGACAAATTGGAGAAAACAATTATATTTTTTAGTCAAGGGTTATAATATTATGAGGTGAAGTATTTTCTTTTGAGAAACGAGTTCTTTCAATCATTATAAGCCTCGAGAAATTCAAACATTTTCTTTCTAACAACAAGATTCATTTAATGGTTTCCTATCCGAGTTTTAAGGAGTTTCTTTTAAGCAAGGATTTGAATGAGAAAAGAGTAGGTTGGATCACAAAAGTGATGGAATATGATGTTGATATTAAATTTTCTAAGATGGTTAGAGGAAGAGGACTGTGTGAATAGCTATCTTCAGATATACATGATGATAAAAATCATATTTTAGTTCTTCAGGATGATCCAAACAAAATTTGTAGTCATAAAATCTATGCACTTGGGTATATTTCTAGGACCTAAAATCATGCTAGCATTTACATGATTCCTAAGTGATAAAAATAGTAATTAAAAATTTCCTTTATCTTGTTGCTTTATCTTAAGCACTTTTATTGGCTTTATATATCTTATACTCTTGCCGAAATTTAACTGTTTTATCTTTCCTTGGCCTCGGACACTAGGGCCTAGTCAGGACACTAGCATCAGGAACTCTTATCCTCATGGGTGCTCCTATCATTATTTACCTTTGTCTTATCCTTTTGGACCCCTTTCACTTCTTAATTACTTTTTACTACTTTTTTTCATCCTTCCAGTTATCAATTACAAAATTCAAGCAAGAGAATCATATAAATACATAGTTATGTTTTCAAAACAAAGGACCAAGCACTAGGCATTACTATTATCACGTAAGATTACATTCAAAGGTATAAGAGAATCAAATAAATCCATCTAGTACTCATATAAGGGACAAGAGTTTCATACTTCTGCATATATAGCATAGGAAGGGGAAGTCTATTGTATTCCATCCACAAATTCTATACATCTTCTACATCCTAGATCTAGCTCGTTATCATCTATGCAACTTGCACAAGGGAATAATTTATACACACACACACACACACAAGAACTACATGGATTATGAGATGTAATGCAGTGCTCAGTCATAAGTTCACTCTTCAAGTGACAGTTGAGGTTAGTTTGACTCCCCATTCTTCATTTTCCTTTTTATGTTTGATTTGGTTTGTGGGTATGTGCAGGTGAACTTATTTCTTGCATGTTACAAGTAATATTATAAATCAAACAAAAAATTTAGAGTGACAATTAGAGACTAGCGGTGGACATTATCTGACACTAAAAGATCCATATCCACATAATCTACCTAGACACCAGCGCCCATATCTAGACACCAATACTTGTGCACTCATGCCCTCCCATAGATGTTCTTGTCCTATGTAGTTTTAGAGTTCAGAACCTCCTACGATCCTATATGACACTCTTCTCTACATGTTCTAGTATTTCATTAGCCCAGATCACTTTTTGTTCACTTTGAAATCAACTAATTCCTCTTATCTCTCCTCTTTTCTTAGGGTTTCATATTGTATATGTTTATTGATTGTGTCTTGTTATATATTAGGATTCATACATCACATATCACAGTAGTTACTTTATAATAATATTTAATTAATTTAATTTACATCAAATCATTTGGTGAACCCCACTCATGATCAAAAATTTAGATCCTTATTCTCTCAGATTTTCTTTCATGGTTACTATAATTCCTCAAGTCTTCTTGTCTCAATTACTTCAAAATAACCCACCTTACAAAGATGTTCTCCAAAAAACCTAAACACTATTTATCTCCCTAGAAATATGTAACTTGTACAAGTAAGTTTCATCTTGATCATCTTCTGATGACTCTATTAGTCCTAAGGTCACAACCAATCAATCCTTTTATAAATTAATTCAAGTTTTACATTATTTACTTGAAGATAAAATTCAAGCTATGGAATCCATGATTACATCCCTCACATCTAAAATTCAACATCTAAAGGTTACTTCTGAAGCCCATGCTAGGTCTTCTTCTTCACTTTGTTCTAATATCATATCTACTACATGTGCTCATATAAGTGAATCCCAAGTCTCACTGCTCCATGCGCCTCTCAAGTTTGATCCAAATGCTAAGAAATATTATATTCTTATTGATATCCTCACTCACCAGTTGATCAACTTTCCAACTACTCATTGTTACCCTTTGTATCAGCTTTCCAAATACATAGGTCTCCCATTTTTCAATTATCATAGAATTAATGTACATCATGACAATGATTTCTATGCTTTAAAAGAAATAATTAAGTACCTTGAACATCAAGGTTTTATTTCATTTATTGTAAAACATTCTACTACATGTTCATCTCCAATTGCTAAATCTCAATGGGCTCCGAAATCCCATCCCTTTATGTCTAATGAGAATCATTCCATAGTCACTAATGTTCCTTCTTCAATCAAACAAGATTAGCATATCCAACCCATTCCAACTAAGAAACCACCTCTCAAAATCCTTCCTCCTTCCCCTCCTCCTATCAAGTCTCCTACGGCATTACCAATTCTAACTAAGCAACCACCTCTCAAAAAAATTCATCCATCCTTTCATTGTATCAAGTTTTCTAAAATGTTACCAATCATTATACAAGACCAAAAAAATTTAGATGACCTCTTTAATCTTCCTTATTTCAACTCAAAACCCAACACAAGTTCTACTTTTGCTCTTACCTACCATTTTTGTGACCATATGCTTTCTTATGACATGTGGAATGTTCCTTCTCACCCCATCACATAGATCTCTATTAATCGCACACTTGGGGGGTGTAACACTTCTCCCCCCCTTCTAGCACTATTATTTGTCTATAGTCTCTACTAATACAATATACGCTCTGTGCTTCTTATCTAAATTTTCTAAGCATTCTCACCTCTTGGTACACACATTGTACCATCATTACCCTATGACGTACTCTCGGGCTACGGTTCACAGTTGATTGTTGAGGGTATACTACATCTTTGAACCTCACATTACACACTTCACACTTTGTGCTTCATGACATATCTTTCTTAGCATCTACTCGCATGTGATAAACCCATTTACCAATGATGCACTCTTGTTTTATGGTTCATTCTTGACTACGGAGGGGGAATTTATAAATTAACCTCATTTCATGCACATCCACTGGGGTGAAACGCATATCCTTACATTATTCACATCTTTCACACCATATCATAACAACATCATAACATTTTCATATCTTGGGTGCATTTACTCTTTTTTTCTTATACTAATTATATGTTGCACTTTACTTATTATCTTTGACAGATACTTAGTATGTCATTATCTTTACAATATATACATCCACGCTCACTTGGTCTCTGGAAGTGAATGTAGATCTCTTACATCTTTTGACATGATGTTTGGTACTGTATATTTTACCAGTCCCACCGAGGATCCTAGGGGCATCTACTTTTACTACTCTCACATTTTACACATTAAAGGTTCTATTGCTACATTATTCTCTACTTCTATCATATTTTTCTATGAGGATCAACTCGAAACCCCATGTACATCAATTAAGGTTTCACTTCAATGGAGTCATGAATGCTTCACTTAGTAAGTAAGAGATTGAATCAAAATGAGAATCAAGTATAGAAAGACAACGATGTGTCTAGCATGCTCATAGATCAAAAAAGAGAGGTACATATATGAGTGTTGTGTAAATCCTATGCATAACACGTGTACAAAACCCTAACTAACCCTATTGACTTATTCTCACTAAGTGAGATGACTAACCATCAATGGTGGAAAATTCTTCAAATTATGACGAAACAATTCCTATACACCAACACCCCTCCCTTCATCGAAGCTAAGGTAGAGGTCATAGAAAGTTAGAACCATGATAACTTAAGTAGACAACTAAGAAATATGTGTTAATTAGGCCTAGATACTAAGCCTGATAAGGTATCCATGTACAAACAACAACTCTTTGGAAAATAAAAATATGAGAAGAATAGGTCTCAGAAATGGAGCCTGATGAGGAACCCACGTACAATAAGGATCTCAAGTAATGGAGGAAAACCCCCCAACGAAAAACATCCACTTACAAGAGATAAAAGACACTCCTAAAAAACCTAAGAAATATTAATCAAATGAGTCCCGAAAAATAAAGGCCTAATAAGGTAATCATGTATAAACACAATCTTTCTACAAGAATAAAAGAGATGAAGAAATGTTATCCAGCCTCCCAAGATGAACAATGTGTCAAAGAAAACCCGGTATTAGGTGAGGAAGAAGATCCCTAAAGTGACAAAGTTTGGTTCCTATCCAAGGAACGATGCCCCATATATGAGGTGGAAGTTTCAACTACTCCATGAAGGGATGGTGAATCTAAAGCAACTGCAAAGAAAGAAGTTGGAATGTCCTGTAACTATATAGAAGAGTACCCAATGTCTGATGAGTCTTGAATCAAAGTACCTACTCCTTAAAAAATTTGTAGAGGACCAGAAGTATGTGGATCAAGAAACAACTCCTCAATCTGTGGTAAATGATAAGTGGATGATGGAGGTTGGTCCCCATCACTATGGAAATCAACCAAGCTTGAAGAGAATTCATCATCATCATAATTAAGCTTAAAAATATCATCAAGTCTAGGTGAATCTAATGAAGAATCCAAAGGAGGAACAAAGTGATAAAAAGAGTAAATCCAAGTGTGATGATAAATTGTACCAAATGCAATAATACTGTCACTATGAAGCTCCCTAACATAAATAGAATCCATGGTGAACTCGAATCGCATGTCTTGACTGGGGTAAGTGATGGGATACACTGAAAGGAGATTATTTGAAAGTGCCACCATTAAATTCAAAAGACCCTCTCCCAAAAACCGGTGTAGAATTGTTGTCACCAAGTAGAATAGAAGACATGTCACATGGCTCTAATGAAAAAAAATCAATTTCAGATGAGGCCATATGATGAGATGGACCCAAATCAACCACCCATGTAGGAGTAGGTAACACAACTGTAACTAAATATCTTGATTTTTTTCTCCTTAGTTGATTCTTTTTATTTTTATTTTTCTTTCCCATTTCCATTATATTTTTCCTTAGAAATTTTGTGAGTTGATGATGAAGATGGCTTGAGAGAATCGGAAACTCTTATATTGTTCTTCTCGATAAGACTCATGAGGAAATAAATCTTCTTCTTCAAACATTTTTCTTCTTCATGTCTACCACTATAGTACCCACACATGAACCATTCTTTAGGATTTTTATAACTAGAAGAGGAAGTGGAAAAGTTTAATTTGGTGGTGAATGGTTCCTCTTTATTCTCATGATCCTTATTTCTCTTCTTCTTCTCTTTTGAAACCCTTGGTTTTTCATGACTAACAATGAGAGCATGGGATTTTTTGGATCTAAGAGTACCCATCTGAATTATTGTATTTTTTTATTTAGTTAAATCAATGACAAACTCATCAAAGGATGGCATAGTCCAACTTGTACCAAGTGCTTTGTTTGTAACATGGAAGGTTGAGAAAAATACATAATAGTCTGGACCAAGTTTTGCAAGGACAGAAAGTATGAGTTGTGAGTCATTGTCAATTCCATAATTTTTTAGTTGTAATCTAAAATATTTGAGTTTAGTGAAAAAGTCCTTGAGAGTGTCAAAACTTCTATGGATGAGACTAATCGACTTATTTTCTAGTTTATGCCTTTTCATTTCATCTTATTTCCCAAAAAAAATCTAAGGCATCCCATACTTCCTTAGGAGATTTGGTTATGTTAATATAAAAGTGAAGTTTCGATGATACAAAAAGATACAAAATTCCATTTGGCTTCATTGCATTTGTCAAACCACTTTTATTTTCTCTACATATTATGTTTGTTCACCTTGCAATCCCATAGTTATTTGGTAAAGATATTGTTTCCTCAAAGCGAGAGACATAGCATCTTTCCATTCATGATAGTTAAATGGGGTAAGAAAAGGAACAAAATTATGATCCAAAATAGATAAAAGTGAGCAAAGAAAATAGTGAAAAACAAAGAACCACACACAATGAACATCCCCTGATTACGGCACTTTATAAGTGGTGTATTGATTACACCCAAGTGTTAATACTATGTGAGACAGTTGATTACTCATCTTGTAATTATCAAAATATTGCACAAGCGTGGAGACCACAATATGCTTAATTATACATAATAAAACAAGTGAACAAGCACAAAATCAAGAAAGAAGGGAAGGAATCTCTCTTGCTGCAAGGTTGTAGTGTACGTGCTCACTAATCTGTAAGAGAAGAAGAGCGATTACAATGTGGAAAAGGGGTCAAAGAGAGTCTAAGAGGCTTCCAGGATCTAACAGAAGCCCCCAAAAGGTGAAAGAATGTTAAGAGGGACACTACACACTTAACAAATAGATTATTAGAAAAAAGTACCCAATAATGCTTTAAAAATAACCTTTTACAATGTCCAATTTGGCTAGTTTTCGAGCAAAAAATGACTACAATTATGAAAATAACGTTAAAATGGCTAATTATGCCACTAATTGAAAGTAAAAGAGCTTATTTTAAATTTAGATGCCAAATTGATTTTTTTAAAGCTCTTAAAGTAATTAAAATTAATTAATTACCTTTTTAAAAATATTAAATTAGATTCTAAAATTTATTTAAAATCTAACTAATACTAAAAAACCTTAAAATAAAAATTTAGATCTTAAAATTAAATAAGACCTCACTAATAAAAAAGGCGTACTAACTCCTCTTAATTTAACCCCCTTACCTTTTTATAAATCTCCAAACTTTAAAATAATAAAAATTGGACCCTTATTTAAACATGCCCCCACTAAATATTATAAAAAAACATATCCCACTATTTAATATAGCCCACTGACCCACTTTATAAAAAATCCACCTCGAATTTTAAATAATATTTTCCGCTTTATAGTGAAAATCCATGTATTAAACACGGTCATGACCGCATATAAAACAAATTAAACAATTATGATTAAAAAAAGTGGGCAATAGGTTTTAAAAAGGAATGGAGGACACACTCAATGATTAGGAAGGTGGGACGTGGCGAGAGAATAGAGGAACCCGAGATGGGATTAGCTAAAAAGGAGGAAGGTACATACTGCTTCATAAGGAAGTCGTTCACAAGAGAAGGCCATTGCAGTAGAGCAAAGCTAGACCAAAAAAAGGTGACATAGGCAACTACCAAAAATCTATGTGTATGCACAACCAACAAAAGACCTATACTGTTAGGCAATGAATATTTACAAAAAACAAGAAAAAGCAGACAAAAAGCTCGATGGGAAAGGTAAATCCCAAACCAAACACAAAAAAATGTTTCCAAAGGAAAAAAGAACAGCCAAAATAAAAATGACTCAACACAAAACTAAACTCAAAGCAAGGGCATGAAAATGACTCCAACATTGCAAGGAGGGGGGTTACAAAGTAAAAAATGAGGCAAAAACAGACCACACACAGCATTAAAGAACACATAAATGCATAAAACCCACGAATTGCACAAGCAACAAAGACAATCCAACTCGTAGGGGAAGAGGAAAAACTCAACTCTACAGAGAATATTTCATGTAAACAACAAGATAATCTCACCGAAGACAAAGCCAACGATGCAAAAAGTGCCCAAGCAAAATAAAGCAGACCAATGCAAACAAGGAAAACAAATAAACAAAGCAACACGAGTGCATGTAGAGGAAAGCCAATGCAAAGTCAAGGAAGAGAAGGTGAGGTACAAATAGGCCTGGAAACTAGAAATCTAAAAAAATCACTTGTGAACCAGTAGGAAAATTGCAAAAAAATAGAGATTCTAAAAAAATTCACTTCCGATTACAAACGATTATAACCAGAAATGAAGAACCAATCTCTATATTTAACGAATCCTCCAAACTTGGCTACAACTATCTAGATATGGATGGAAAACTGCTATAACCAACACATGCAAAACCACAAAACCCACACAACTCTACAAACCAGATAGTTAAACCTGTAAACAAGATTCCAAAAAATGAAAACTTGCACGAGAAGCATGAAAACCAAAAAATGAAGTAATAACAACCAAATTAATCGAGTGAACATTTACCAAATAATCGCTCTGATACCTTGTCATATTTTTCTATGAGGATTAACTTGGAATTCTACATACATCAAGCAAGGTTGCACTTCAATGGAGTCATGAACGCTTAGCATGGTAAGTAAGAGATCGAATCAAAATGAGAATCAAGTACAAAAATAAAACGATGTGTCTAGCATAATCATACATCAAAAAAAGAGGTATGTATATGACTGTTGTGTAACTCCTGTGCATGAAACATTTACACAAACCTAACTCAAACCTATTAACATATTCCACTATGACCTATTCTCACTAAGTGAGATGACTAACCATCAATGTTGGACAAGTTGTCGAATGACGATGAATCAATTCATATACACCAACAACTTCTCATTACAACTACTCTACTTTTCACTTATTTATACATGCTTTGACATATTATTTATCTTCTTAACATGTTAACGGATGCTTCATGTGTAGCATTTTCCTTGCAAGACTATATTCAACCATGGCTATCTGTGACATTTTTCTTACTATTGTTTACTATTGTATGCTATTATTTATGGGCTATGACCTATGTCTTATGTGATCATCATATGTTTTAGGTCACTTTGTCCATAATTGACTTGTGAAATTTTGAGTGATGTCTCATGTTTGAAACCTGCTTTTTATAGTCCATAATGTTTTCACACTTGATTGTTACTTTGTTTTTTATTACATGCTAGCTAAAATTACTATTAATACTTGTTACTAGCCCACTTTGTTTGCATGTGCCTTGGTTTCTACCAAGCACATCCCCTACCCCATGCAGGTATCCATTTCAAATCAGCATCATATCATCTCCTTTGGGCCACATCCTCTTATGGTTATCACACACACCCCAAACGAGGGGGGCATACATTTGGTGAACAAATCACCCCTACACTAGTTCAAAGCTACAGTTCATATCAGTATAGTACAAAACCAACACATGCATATAGTCACAGAACAATCCAAAATCAAAGTTGGACTTTAAACACAGTACAGACACTAATGCCTAGACCCAGACACTAGCTCCTAGGTTCTCTTGTCCTCTCTCGGGTGCTAATTTCCTAGGGGAAGAAATAAACATTTTCTCAATACAGAACAATTTACAACAATTTTTTTAATACCTCTAACATGGTTGATATCTATAATGAATTTTGTACTTGAAGTTGCAAACGTTGATATGTGATTCTTGTTTGAAGACGGTGTACTCTTGTGAACTAAGTAATCATTTTTGTTATAGATTATATGTTATATTCTAAAAATAGATATAATCATGTCGTGTCTATTATAAAATTAGATTGAAGTATTTCATTTCTTCTTATGTTGAATGTTCATTTCATGTGGATAGAAGAAATTGATTCAGCTTAAACTCGTTCATAGTCTTTATTACATTTAAACTTGTGCTTCAGTATTTATGATCTATTATGCAAGATAGATATACCTTGGATCAATTTCAGTGATCCAAGGCATGCTTTTGAATTTTATATTTGTGAACCCAGGTTGCCACGGGATCATGAGTGACTTTTTCTTCTCACACCCTTCACAAGTTATCCAATAGCATCATTTTGATTCTTCATTTAGTAATGTTGAATTGGTAATTTTATCAATTATTAATTGAACCTAATTAAATCTAATTTCCTAAGTTGTAAGTTTATCCTAAGTTTAAACTAGATGATATGATTAGTTTGATTGTTTATTAGAAAGGGGAAACCTTAGACTGAACTAAGAAACTAACTTGAGGACCTAAGTCAGTTTCTAATATAATGTTTATGAACCTAACCTAACATTTGGACTATCCTAAGGGGATTAAATGGATGAAATTCTAAGAGGTTTCAGTGGCAACAATCTCTAAGTATTTAAGAGGATTAAATGGGGCTTTAAACACCCTATTACCACCAACTTTGGTGAGTGCATGAAAAGTTTAAGTGGAGGATGAGTTGTCACCTCTACTAAAGTTTGGTTGCATGGAAATTTTGAACTTGGTTATAGCCAACTTGGATTTGACGAAAGCAGGAGATAAGGAAGGACTCTGTCAGACCTATTTTCATTAATTGATCTCGTGCACTGCAATAAAACTTCCTAGGAAATAGGGGAAGTTGGAAGAAAAGATGGTTTTTGGATTTTCATTGTTCATTTCATTTTTGAGCTTGTAGCTCTCCATGTGGTTTTTCATTTTCGAACCTCCAGTTCAAATTTGTGCGTGTGTATTTTTACCTTGTATGGTGGGGGAGATAATGGAAATAAAGCTAATAAATTATAAGAAGAAGAAATGAAAGGTTTCAGAGCTGGTTTTTGGCATTTTCATGGAATATTTGTTATCAAGGTTTTGCTTGAAGATTGGCAATGAGGAATAGACGACAAGAACTCTATCAGGCTTGATAGTCCTTATCTCTTTAAGTCTTTTGCATTTATTTAAATGTCTTTATTTAAATTACTTTGCTCTTTTAGGAAACATTCTCATTCTGGTTTTGTATTCTTCTCCTTGCTTCAATGACATTTCGACTTGGTTCTTTTAGATGCAATATGATTGTGTGTTTGTTGTGTGGAATCTGAAATCTAGGTAGTATTGATTTATTTATAGTTCTGATTAGATTTTTCGCATGAAACTTTCTAAGATAATTCTTGAAGTTGTGTTTGTTTCATTTCTAGATTGTTACCATGTTTAGGTAACTTGGAAATGTAAAAAAGATGTCAGGTCTTGATGAAATTGTATGGCTTTTTAACTATTTTTCTTTGTTGTTAACAATTGGTAACCAAACTTTGTTTGGGAATTTTGTTTTGACTAATGGATATTTTTACTTAACTTGTGGTTTCACAGAGGGCTTACTTTGTGACTATACTCTTTTTTCTTGAAGCTCTCTGTAGGTTTTGTATGGGACATATGTCTGTGTTAGGATGAAAATCCTTATGGTTCTTGTATAGGCCTATTTACCTGTCGATATAAGTGGGGACCAACTATATTTGGTCGAATTATCTCATGATTGTATTTTCATTATCTTACATGGAATATCCATCTTCTATAGAACTGGGATATAAATATTTTTGGTTATCACCAAATGGGAATGGTATCAAATCTTTATTTCATTTATAGAACCTTGTATGGGTTTTCGTAGCTTCTGATGGAAGTTGAACAAGAAGGTATACCTATGGAATTTTTTTATTTTTTTTCTTTTCGATTGATTCATTTTTGTATACCCATTCTAGGCTTGAGGTTCCCTTATGTAGGTCTTGTTGATCCTTGGAAGGCATTTGATGACTGTTGTCTATTTTATTCTTGAAGAACGTTTTGTTGGAGGAATATTGCTATAACTTTTCCTTTCTGCCATTCTTTTTTATGTCATTTTAATCCTTCTTGAGTGGAATAATTATTTTTGGGAGACTGGTATCCTCTTTCCTTTTTGGTTTGGTAAGTTATCTTAGAAGAAGAACCCATCTGAGTTAGCCTGTGAAAATAGGTAATGTTTAGTTGGATTTTTATAAGATGTGATATAACGTCTATTAGTTTTGTATAAGATGGAAATCTGGTTTAAATTTTCTTTCTTCTTTATTTGTAATCACTCTTAGATTTGGTTCCAATTCATGATTTTATGGTACTTGAAATACTTGAGAGAATAGTTTTGTTTTTTTCCTGGGTTACAGATCTTATGGCACTTAAATTTTGTGTTGATCATGGTGTTTCCTCGACCCTGGTGCAGGTGGGTCTGAGTGTATGATTGATGCATAGGAATGATTGGGCATCGATCTGGTTTTGAACTTTTAGTTATCATGTTCCTTTCCTTGAATTGGATTTGATTAGTTTGAACTTGTGTGTTGTTTAAAATGATTGCTCGTTCTTCTTATAGCTTGTAAAAAAACAATAAAAATGTAGTTGTTGATGTTTAAAGGACTGAATGGTGTTGTTATGACTGTTACTTTTGAGTTTGAATTTTTACATGAATGCTGGTATTTGAGAACTTATACCGTGAGTTAGTTTGGTCTTGTTCTAATTTCTTGATTGATTAAACCTTTCTTACCTGTAATGTTGAGACTTATTCTTCATCACTCCAATTATTAGACTCTAACTTGAGCCTGAGCTAGGTAAGATTGTTTAAAGGAATGATATTCAGATTCTTTTTTGGTCTTACAATCATAATAAATATTGTTAACATTTTGAATATTTAACACAACATACTTTTTATAGAAAGGTAGTGGTATATATCTTTGTACTTCTTCTTGAGCAAGCAAGTAGGTTGTGTTGTGGAAGTTAATTTGGAATCTTGATTGAGAAGTGTGGATTAAGTTAGAAATAGGAACTACTTCTTTCTTAAATATTGTTGTTGGAAGACTAACAGGTTGTAATAAGTTCATATTTGTGTTTGAAATAGAATTAATTATATTGATTTAATTAGTTCTTACTTAAACATTACTTATTGAAGAATATATGATCTTTCTCTCTCCTTCTTGGTTTGTAATCTTTTGGGAAATCCTTTTGTTAATTTTATTTGTGATTTCGGAACTGTTTCATTAAAAGAAAGGTTCCTTTTATGAAATAGTCAGATAAAAACACATTGTTTTCACGTTATAGTGTTTATAATGTTCAGTTCATATGAGCTGACTTTTACTAACAATTTTACAGATGGATTTTGTAAAAGATGAAAGGATAAAGACATAGAAAGTTACATTTGTTTTACTAAAGTAATTGTCTCTTTGTTATGATGACTATGTAGAGTCATTTGCTTGAAATGTACTTTTGTCGGAAAAGGGAGATGTATTAAAACTATTTTTATATTTATGTAATGACATTTTGTAATCCTTGAAATATTACTAAGTTCAGTGAGTGGATCACTCCCTTTTGATAAATGCATTACTTTGATGATTTTTTATTTTTCACTTACTTGAGATACTTTCATGACATAAGATGTGTTGTATTACTAAGTAATATCATTCATGATGGGGGCGATCTGGATATGCATGTGGTATGGGATATAGATCTTATAATATATAAGACTCTTGGATTAAGGATCTGCAATAATAGTTGATTGATTCCAAGTGAAAGAGCACAACTAAGTTGATACTCTTTTGTAGATCCTTAAACAATAAAAAAGGGGAATATGATTGAATTATATCAATGAGTATGAATTCTTTGTTGTGTTTGAGCATATGTGATATGTCTTCATAATTAGGACATTGGTCCTTGTAAAAGGAAAAAGGATATTTTCCTTGTAATTAAACAAAGAGATTTATTTATGATCTTGTTAGGTGTTATGATTAAATTATAATTATGGTTTGTTATGCTTTCCTTAAGCACATTTCTAGAATTGAAACATGAATGTTTAAAAAGGATAATAAAAGGATTTAGACTTCAACATTATGAAGTCTAAAGTAAAAGTTTTAATAAGCTTTTTATAAGCTAAAACTGAAGTAAAAAAATTTAATGATCGCACTTTCATAACATTAAGTTTAGTCACAACGACATATGAAATAAACCGATAAGATTAAGATGAACCTAAGCATGAATTTTGAGTGTTTAGGAAGGCAGATTTTATTTGCATACCTTTCTTTTGAGTAAAATACATCTCGTAACCTTCTTTGGTTAAATGATGCTTAGTTGACCCTAAAAGCGTTGTTATCGTTAATTTATAAGATGATAATTAATTAGGTTAGTAAAATTATAATCTTATGTATGTTATTCTAGTTGAGGAAACTCAGTTGGATGTTGGAACATAGCATTTGTGACATAGTACCTTCATAATGATAGGGGTCATTACAAGGATACTATGGTGCATCCTACTGTGCCTCAACACCCCACTTAGTTCGATTAACCCGATTGGCATAAGTGAAATTTTGGCTCATGGTTCCACCCTAAACAAAGATAGAAACCTAAGTTAGTGTTGTGGTTAACTCATGTTGACTTATGGTGACTAGACACACCTAATTGATGTAAGTCAATTGAGTATGCTTATGTATCCTTAGTCACCACGAGTAGTCTTCCACACTAGTACATGTTGTTGCCCTTGTCTAGTGTGAAACATTAAATCACATTGGGTTGACAGAAGTCAAGAAAGACCATTCTAGATAACAAAACAAGTGTGGTGAAGGACATATTACTTTCAACGAGTATGTCATCTAGGAATGTAAACATGGGAAACATGTTTTAAAACTTTGGCCAAAGTATCAAAAGTTGTTGGTTGCTTTGTCTTATATCACCTAGTCTAAGATGCAGGATTTTAGATGAATATCAATAATAGTTTTTTAGATAGGCTTCTTAGACAGAACACTTGGGTACCCCTAAAAGGGTAAAGGAACTAAGTATACATAATATACACATTATAAAGTTAACATGAGAGATCGGTATAATATCGAGTCATGGAATGAGAGATTGGTGTCTCACCGAGTCATTTACAGTTGTATATGGTTTTATATTATGAGATGGATTGGAAGTGGAATGTGTGTTCTAAATTATATTAATTTAGAACATAGAACATTATGTAAAAAAATCCTTACTTCTAAAGTCTTAAAAAGTGGATGTTACATATTGGTATCAAAGCTGAAAGTTGTAGATGTTTTTGTAGGATATTTACTGTGCACATATTTTAAGTACATGGGATTCCTCCACATAGGTGATTCACCATGCATAGGTGTCCTAGGGTGTCATTATGGCCTTACACACATCATAGAGTATCATAGGAGTTATATTGACTGGCTATTTTGGGAATGTAACTCCCACCTCTTGATGGCTACATTTGTGGGGGAGTTACACACCCCACTACTATATGTACACCTTTCATCTTAAGCAATAGAATGGAATAGAGTATGGGATTTGAGCCATTCTTCCCTTAATGCATACACATTGCTCTCATGGGTGATTTCTTGCTTCAATCTTGAAGCTACATCTTTTTACAGTTGAGTGTAACATTTTGATGCTCACATATTCCTTCCAGATCTTCGTCATTCCTCTGACATGGTATCAAATCTCGGGGATCAGAATCATGTTACTCACAATAGTTGCTTACTGCTCACCACCTCGTAGTTTCTCCTGCAAGTTCTCATTCTTGCATGTGCTTTAATTACATTTTCAAGGGTTTTGGTGTCTTGATGTAGTCTCAATTTGTAGGTTTCAAGGTTGCAGATCAGCTTTCCTACCAGTGTTGAAGTTCTTTACAAGGGTCTTCGACTATTAGGGTGCTATCTTCCCTTACTATCCTAGCTCATGTTGTGTTCATTTACGAACTTCTGCTTGTATTATCTCCCACTCACTTGGTTACTGTTGCTTGACTTGTGCTTCTAACTTGACATCTCATTTTGTAGTGGTTTACTCATGCACCATTTTTGTTGATAGCTTGGCTCCCATCCTTGCGAGATCCTAGTTTGTTTGTTGGCTCAGGTTTTATGTTTTGAGATGTATCTAGCTTGAAGCTCCACACAACCATTTTCACTCTGCATTGGGCTCCCTTATCTCCACCACTAGTTGTGCTTTGGCTCACGTCTGGGTGAATACTTATGGTCTCTAATCATGTGTATTCTTGAACATGCTCTTGTGTTGCTGTTTGGACATCTAGTCTATATAAAAAACCTTCTTTGTTGGGTGCTCATAGCTATTACGTGGTTGTTTTGATCTCATGTTCAAAGCCTCTCTAATCTCCTTGGTGACTCAGGTTTTTCTCATGCATTGATTCTCATTGTTCATTCTACTCGTGCATTGGTTCAATATTTCCTTCAGGCTCTTCCTTCGCCTATGTTTTAGATGTCCACACTTGGTTCAGGCACATGTTGGTTGCTACCTATCTCATGTGGCTCCCTGTTTTACCATTTGACCATTAGACTGTCAAGCAATGGCTCAATTACCTTGAAACGCCCATATGTTCCCTTGTTGGTTGGCTCGGTACATGACATCCAACTCTGAGTGCACTGCCAAAGTGCAACCCTCTACCGACATGTCAACTTATAGATCTCCACTATGGCTTTGACATGGCCATTTCAACACTCCTTACTGACATTTGGCAGTTACAAAAAAAATTCATGTAGCCCCCAGTCTCCCTGACATTGGTCTCTTTCACAACAGTGACTCGGTAGGTATACCTAGACCCACCTTAGCAACGTTTGACCTGGAGACTCGTCCAAACAACTCAGTCACCTATGAGGCACTCAGTCTCCCTTTTAGACATTATTTAGTGGTCAAAACAATCCCTTGTTTTTAATGTTTTGAGGCAAAACATTCATTATGGCATTGTAATAATTTTAAGGCTCTAATTTACTTGTAATTATGTGCTTCATTCGTGTGTCAAAGACATAGGGCGAGGTCTGGGGTTGGTAGGAAGCTAATCCACCCTCGCAAGCAAAACTAACCCTACCTAAAATTTGATGCCATTTCTAGGGAGTACCCACACGACACCCTTTGCACCCATTTCAGGCACTTTTTTAATCAGTTTGTAAAGCTTATTGACATTTTCCATCAGTTGCAGGAATCATTTTCTTGCTATAAATTTTGACTTGCTGCTTGATTCTAAGTGCTTCTTTAGTTAAAGTTGCAGGATTTTTCACACATTACATGATGACATTATCATTTTTGTAAATGCACTACTTTATAAAGTGCCACATTCTAGGGGGTTCACTAGTACTCTTGGGCTTATATTACATGTAGATGCATTATCAGTTGAGTCTGACGTCTTGCATTTGTTCACCTTGAACTTTTGGTTCTACATCATGGAGGGTGCTCTTTCCAGACTTGAGAATTTTAGGATCACCTTACAGCCTCCTCCACTTCTTACTGTGAGAGAGAACTATTCATTTTTCACATGCTTCTATGGAACGTTACTTCACCTATGAGGGTCTTTCACACTTCTTACTTGGGCCAGTTCCTACACCCACTGATCATCATCATGTTAATGAATTTCTCAACACTTGTGACCATGTTTGTGGTCACTTGATGATATATATCCTCATCTCTCTAGTTTCACGTGGTAGACTCAGATCCAACCCACCATGTTTGGAGCATTCTTTAGTCCCTCTATGGAGACCCTTCACATATTTTCGCCATTGTTGCTACTACTGATCCACTTTTATCCTCTTATTCTTCATGTGATGATAGTTCGACTGACATAGACTCGCTTGGTTCTACTTTTGATGATGAGGATTGTGTACCCAGTTCTAATGTTGATAGTACTACAGAGGACTCTTCTCCTCCTTCTCTCACTATTCCAGAGAGTGTTAACATATCCCACATCTCATCAGATATCGAGAAGTCTCATATTTAGTCTCATACAGTCATCACACTAGCCTCTTTTCCATATTTAGTGTGTAAGGCCCCTCCCACTCCTTTACCTTCATTGGATGACTCATACCTATCTGACATCGCTCTTCTATTTGTTCAGCCCCCTCATTGGGATGAGTATCTGCCTGACCTTAGTCATCTTTTCGTAGAGTACACTTGTGATGTACTATAGATTCCTCATCTATATATAGGTATTTCAGAGGAGTTCATCATCTCCATTGTTAGGAGTGCCCCTTCTGGGACTCTTACCACTTCCACTTTTTCGGAGACCTTCATTGATCCACCCTTGCTTGTGGATCCATTTTATGTTTTGGGGGATGTTTTGTTGCCTTCACATCAATTTGAAATCCTTTCTACATGTGTTCACTCTTCCTACTCTGACATTTCTACACTCATGACATTATCTTTGATTCCTTGGAGCTCACTTTCTAGACCTATGTCACACTTTCGTGGACCAGAATCAGAGTTCTTCGTGTTATTGCCTTCAATTTCCTTCACAGAGTGGGAAAAATTCCAACACATCATTTTTGTCCTTCCTAAGGGTAGGCACACAGTTCGGTAAGGGTGGCTCTTCTTCAATCCAGAGGTAGAGGATCTCGTCATTGACATTCTTCTAGGAGACCTATTAGAGATGCAGAGTTCAGATCCGTCCATGGCATCTTTTGCATTCCTCTTGTCTCCCTCTTCTTCTCTCTTCTTCTTCTTTTCGAGATATTTCCTCCTCGTACATGGGTACCTTTACAGGCTTGTCTATGACTGAGACCTATCTTTGTCATCTTTTTTAGATTAGAGAGTGGACTTTTCTCTCTTTTGGGGGGAGTTTTTTCCACTGGGTTTTCTCCTTTTACTCCACTTTTCGGGAGTTTCTTGTACTGTAGATCAAGAATTTTAGTGCTTGTTACCTATCCAAATTAATGTACCAAACTAAATAGAAAAACCCTGAAAAACTCAAATGAAATCGATACCTGATAGATAAGACAAGATGCGAAGATGTAGATAGAAATGAAAGCTGATGTAGACAAGACGGGCGCACACGAGTGATCCTGTAAGGAAAATCTGAGAAACCTGCGAAACACAGGTACTTGACAGAAAAAGACAATGTTAAAATATATTTGGGTGGACTCCCTGAAAAGTGGGTCCGGGAAGTGATAAGCTCCCTCAGCGGATGTCAGTCCACGTTTTCAATTAGAAGAAGAAGAATACATGATAAAATAATGTAAATAAATGTCTAAATTTTCTGATCAAAAGTGACAAATAGAATGTAAACAGTGGACAGAAAGCAACAGAAAATAGGAAACTATGAAAACAATGCTAGATTTTTTGTTACCTAAATTATTTTACCTATGCGCAGGTCAATCGACGTCGATTAGAAAAATTGGCGTGGACTGAGATAGGTCGGCGTTGACTAGAGAAAATCAGCATCACCTAGGGATGGTCGGCGTCGACTAGGGGAAAAATTACATGAAGATTGAGAAACGGATAGTGAAAGCTAAATCACCAATGTCTGCTGGATCTGCAGGAGCCTTTGGGATGTTGACAAAGCTCCACTTTCACTAGACGCTAGAGCAGAGTCACCATGAGATCAATATAGGCTTGCAATGTCGATGTGGTAGGAGTAGAGTAATGGTACTCTTCGCAAGCATTGATTTGGATGGAATTAGCTTTCGCTCGATGGATAATGCTCAGGCTTGATGTTCAGAACTCTCTGTCATTCTTTCTACCTAACCAGAACTGAATTCTAGCCCTGTATTTGTAATCGGCGCCGACCGAGATGTAATCAGTGCCGCTTCAAAAAATTGGCGTCGATCGAGTACCGGTCGGCGCCGATTAGGGAAAAAACTCCTGAAATGGCCAAAAAGGACAATTTTGGAAGGATGTAAGTGATCCATCTGACTCAAACACGGGAAATATCCCACTCCATGGTTTGGGGGGAGGAGAAATAGGGGGATAGATGGATAAAATTGATATGGGAGGTTAGGAATTGATATGGGGTAGATAAGTGGTTAAGATATATGTAAAAAGTGTAATTAAATAGTTAATATTTAATTATCTATGGGTAAAACATAATGGGGTGAAATAAACTTAGGATAGATGTTTAAATCAAATATTAAATAATACCCTAAGGGAGAAGTGGTGATATAAATGTGCCCCAGGTTACCCGAGAAGGCAAACACATGCAGGGGACACTAAATTGGGTAACCAATTTTAGGTGTCTACATTTTGCCCCTTTTTGTTGAGTAACTTGCGATAAGCAAAGTTGCAAGACAAAAACAAGGAGTTGGAAGAAAGGAAGAAAAAGTGATGGTGTGATACCCCTCAAACTAGGGATGGGATGGGCCCCAAAAGAGCAACTAATCCCAAGTTTGAAAAATGTAGATGAAAATGCAGGATGCCCCAACTAGATGCCTAGAGTAGATCTGATCATTAATGATGCACAAAAATAATAAAAAGGTAGCAACCTAAGGAACTCACATTGGTAGGGTAGACTAGACGGTCTTCACATGAGACGAAGTTAGTACCTACAGACCTATGAGTGTAAGGAGGGCTGTAAAATAGTAGCACCTAAAAAGGGACACATTGGTAGGGACAACCAGACGGTCTGCGAAGCAGACGACGTTAGTGCCTACAGACCCGTTATCTTTAAGCTGCCAAAAATGTGAGTGCCCCATGTATAGGGAATAGACTCGAAATGGGTGAGAACATCAAAATTATGTGCCAAAAGGCAACACTCAAGGCATAATAATGACCAGATAAATAAGCCAAGCTTCAACACTATGGCAAAAAGATTAGGAGATGGAAGAAAGTAATGTGAAGAAGTAAAATTGCAACCAATCGACAATGATGGGCCTAAATCGGCATCGATCAAGCTAAAGTCAACGTTGATTAAACAAATCGGTGCCGACCATAAAAATTAGCGCCGACCGTACTGAGCCCATATAAATATGCAAAAGGAAAACGTGAACGATTTATTTAGACCACAATGATTGATTTAGAGAGAGTCAAAAACTGATTTTGAGCAACATAGAAGCCCCTGGGAGCAGTCAGAAGCGGAAGAGGACACAACCTGGGGTAAGTGGATCCTCCTTAATCTCATGTACATGTTTACCATTAAATAGCACACTAGAATGCCAATTTTTAGGGGAAAAGGGAATAAGTGAGAAGCCAGAGTGTTTTTGACACTCTGCCTCCCAATCGGCGTCGATTGGAAAAATTGACGCCGATTAGATGAAATCAGTGCCAATTAACTTCAATCGATGTCGACTAGGTCAAATCGACGCCGATTGAGCTAAATCGATGCCGATTAGACCGGATAGACTGATAAGATGATAGAATGTGTTTTTGATGTTCTAATTTGGATAAATGGGAAGCTAACATTGCTCTTGACGTCATAAATGCAGTCACGGGAGGCATTACACATGCAAGATGCTATTCCTGAGCTTCTGGATACCATTATCCCTGATGTGACTGACACAGATTGGTGCCACCTAGAGCTAGCTGGGCTCCGGGGCTTCCAGTACTACCGACGAGTACCTCGAGATGTAGAGCTGATGCAAGCACTAGTCTGGTGATGGGATAGCAAGACATGCACTTTCTGGTTCACGACAGGTGAGATGACCATCACCCACGAGGATATATATAGGATCCTGATGCTGTCGATCACCAGGGACCCGATTGAAATTACTCCACAAGAGCAGTAGCAGAGGGCCCTAGGATAATTGTATGCAGACAGGGAAGACGATTCAGAGATAGTGTCTAGGGTGGTGAGGATAGCCTCACATTATAGATAGGGTGATGTCAGGAGCAGATGGATAGTGCTAATTCATTTGGCAATCTCCTATTTTTATCTACTAGATTCAGAAGGTGGTAGATTTCCATTATTGTTACTAGACTGTGTGTGTGACATCCTACAGTTTAGACAGGTGCTTGCATTTTCCAATGCCCTAATAGCTCAGATATACTATGATTTATGGATGTACACCACCAGTATGCCGACAGGTATCGATGTTAGCTTTGTGCTCCATTGCTAGGCATATGAGCACATAGAAGTGATCAGGCCATTCGGGCTTCCATGGATGCCAGCAACAGCGGGGGCCCTCGATTATGGATTTCAGCGATGGTGGGCCAACATGGCCCCGAGAGATACAGGGATATCTACATAGTGGTATGCTAAGTGTTTCCAGATGCTGAGACTAGAGCAGGTGATTTTGAGACCATATCAGGTCTATCTGACATGGGCCGGTCAGGAGGCTCACCTGGTGGGGCTGAGACAGAGCAGGGTGGTTAGGGGCCACAGGCCAAATATGTTGGAGCGTGTCCCATTTATACGAGTATTGAGGTAGTTTGGCCTAGTTCAGATAGTTCCAACCACTTACAGGCCATACAAGTGGGATAGCAGAGAGACCGATTTGTCGATTTTGATCCCGGTAGATCCATTGAGTGAGGCCCCACCTTCCACAGATAGTGATGATGACACCAGAGTAAATGATGGCTATGTGGCATGGTATTCTACAGAGCTACCATGACACCTGCCAGCATCTATAAACGTAGACAAGGAGGACATAGCTACAGTGCTGGAGAGGCTAGAGCGAGATCATGCCACCCTAGTGCAGACACACTAGGCTTCCCTCGAGGAGATTAGAGCTCTGACGGAGGAGAGGGATGCACTGATACTAGAGAGAGACACAACACATCAGGAGTGAGATACAGCGATCCATCAGAGGTATCACTACCATCGACACAGAGAGGCCCTCAGGGCCAAATACGGTGATACAGTAACTATTTCAGAGTTTGGGTCACAGGGTGCGACATTAGGAAGGCCACCACTAGCAGCACTAGCAGCGCCATTACGAGCACCTGGTATGGTGATTCTGAGCACTTGTCAGTCTCTCCTTGGTGAGGTGAGATACTATGAGGATGCCCTGGCACAGTATGCCCCTTATGTGTCTCGTTACAGTGCGAGGAGGAGATCAGCAACAGTCATAGCTAGTGGTACATTAGAGGGAGGGAGCACCGGGAGAGATTGAGGTGGCGGCAGGCCCCCAGAAGTAGGTGCTTCTAGCTCGATAGGTGTTGGCCAGGAGAGACAGCCTAGACCAGAGGAGGGTGGAGGAGATAGTTTCTTCCACCTATCGGATTTTACGATATAAATATGTTATATTTTTGTATTAATATATTGATGTAGCCTCGATTTGAAGGCATTTTTTATGTATGATATAGATGGCTTGATTGAAATCCATCCATTCTTTGTTGTACAGACACTCATGTATATATATATATATATATTCATCATAATCTGTGTTATGTGATTGTACTCATTTATTTAATTTTGATAGATATGAATATATGTAGCGTAATTGTGATGGATACAGACATATGCTGATAGAGGATAAATAGATGTGATTTGATGGGCATAGACATAGAGGATAGATAGATGTGATGTGATTTGATGTGATTGATATGTTTAAGATGTTAATTTAATTTCGATGAAAATAGATATAGATAGATGTAGTGTAAGTTTGATGGTCATAGACATGTGCTAATAGAGGATAGATAGATGTGATGTGGTTTGATGTGGTTGATTAGATTTGATATGTTTAGGAAGCTAACTTAATTTTGATGAAATAGATATAGATGGATGTGTATTTAGACAAAGTAGATCAGATGAGTATAGAGAGATGGTAGATTTTGACTAAATTAACATGTTAAGTGGAAATGCTTTTTGTGATAGCAAAGGATGTAATGATATTATCTTAGTTTAGAAGATAAAAATAAATACACTTAGATAGAAAAAAAAAGAATGATAAGTTATGCTCCTAACTGACCATACATAGAGAGTTTGATAGAACACCAACAGATGATGTATACAAGGCCATGTATGAGGTTAAAATAAACTTGACACAAGCGAGTCGCAAACTAGATTGAGGAGGTAAATGGAATGAGAAGTATGTATCCCATCGAAACATACGAAGGACATAATACGTGCTCATATTGGGAAAATAGGGTCTCCATATGATCGAAAAAGGTCTAATATCTCAACTTCATGATTTCTTTTGATAGGAGAGAAAACCGATCAATGCGGGAAGCTTGCTAGAGAAAGAATGATCGATACGAGAAGTCTTTCAATGATGCTAAAAAGTGAACAAACTAGCCGAAGAGGAAGTCTGTTACTGTAAAGGCTGATGGATGTGAGAAGCCTTGAAAATTCCATGAAATAAATAGCCATCCTTCAAAGGAGCGGTTTGTATTTTGAATTTGATGATAGCCATCCTTCAAGGGAATAGTCTATACTTTTTAATTTTTGATAAAGCATGAATAGCTGTCCTTCGAGGGATCAGTCTATCTTTTGGAATTTTGGATAGCATCTTCTTCTTCTTCTTCTTCTTATTTTTTGGAGCTTTTGAAAGAAGCTGAGTTTAGACCTAGATAGATCACAGACAGAGGAAGAAAATGTATACAAACACGTACTCCTGCCCTAAGTAGATTTGATTAAGATAGAAACTTAGGATAGATGAAATAGTGACTAAGGTGTTCCTACCATGAGGAGGAACATATCCATAAGAAAAATGCCATGAGTAGAGCCGCAGTACTCATATTTTAAGGTATAAAATACATAACGTGGAGAACCACATAGTTCAGAATCACTACAAAAATATATGACTAGTTGTAGATGGATGAAAGATCTGTTTTACGACTAAGATCATGTAAGATAGATTTGTTTTGCAACTAATATCATGTAAGATAGACTTTAATAGTAGAAGGGCCTTAGATGCAAGGCATTAAGAGGTTCCATTTTAGGTACACCATCCATGGAAGATAGACAATAAGCCCCAGACCCATATTTATGAGTGATTATGTATGGACCCATCCAGTTAGGAGTGAACTTACCACGCTGACTCCTTTCTAGTGTAGTGACATTTTGGTTTTCTTTAAGAACAAGATCACCAACTTTGAAGTCATGGTGCTGCAAGTTCTTGTTATAAGCATGTTTAACACGCTCAAGATAGACTTGATGATGTTCAAGAGCATTGAGATGCCACTCATTGAGTAATTCAAGTTGTGCTAGATGATTTTGACGATAGTCCTCATCAGAGACAAACTCTCTGAGAGAGACACGAAGAGACGGGATCTGGACTTCCAAAGGAAGAACAGCCTCAGACCCATAGATGAGAGAGAAGGTAGTAGCACCAGTAGGAGTACGAATGCTATTCTAATAATCCCAAAGAGCAAAAGGGATATGTAAATGACAATCCCTACCATCTCGACTTATTACCTTTGCGAGGATATTACGCAAAGTTTTATTGGAAGCCTCGGCCTGGCCATTAGCTTGGGGATAGTATGGAGAAGAAAAGCTGATTTTGATATTGAAAGCGTCATAGAGGTTCTGCAAATCGATGTTTTTAAAAGATTTACCATTTTTTGTTATGATTTTGTGTGGGACACCAAAGCGACAAATGATGTGTTGATAGACAAAATCTACAATGGGTTTAGCTTTGGTAGATGAAAGAGGAATAGCTTCTACCCACTTAGTAAAGTATTATGTGGCAGTAATGATGGAATGATGACACTGTGAAGAGTAGGGATTGATGATATCAATGAGATCCAGACCCCATTGTGAGAAAGGCCACAAATTTGTTGCAGGTTGCAAAGCCTGGCTAGGGATATGTGTAAGATTAGAATGTTGTTGACACTTGACACATTTCTTAGTGTATTCACAACAATTTCGATTAAGAGAAGGCTAATAATAACCTAAACATAAGATGCATTTAGCTATGGCCAAGCCACTAAAATTTCCACCACAGATACCATCATGGACCTCCTGGATAGCTTTAGATGATTCAGTGGTTTTGAGGCACCGAAGCAAAATACCATCAAAACCACGTTTGTAGAGGATTCCACCTAGAATAGTATAGCGATTAGCACGTAGGATAAAAGATCTTCTACCATTGGAAGTCAAATCTAGAGGAAGCACTGAATGGGATAGATAATCAAAGATGTGATGATACCACCCATCTTGAGCGTTGGTTGCGATGACATTAATTGAAGTCAACTACTTGAGATGAGATGGCTGGTCTAAACACTGCACAACCACAGAAAGTCGTGAGTCTTCGGTAAAAGGTGGAATAAGTGAGGCTAAAGAAGCCATTGTATCTGTGAATTGATTTGCAGTGCAAGGAATAGCTTGGATAGTAAATTTATCAAAATATTGAAGCTGAAAGAGCACAATATCATGATATTTTTAAAGGATATCATTTTTGCATTGATAGACACCAGTGACTTGATTAACAATGAGCTCAGAATCACCAAATATTTTGATATGGTGAGCTCTAAGATTAATGGCATTTTGAAGACCTAAAACAAGAGATTCATATTCAGCCATATTATTGGTACACTCAAAGTTAAGTTTGTGTGCGACAAGGATGGGAGCACCCCAAGAAGGAATCATGACGAAGCCTGTACCTCCCCCTTACTGACATTTGGATCCATCAAAGAAGAGTTTTACTTTAAATGGAAAAATACCAAAATCAATTTGCTGGATATACTCATTGGGGAATTGAGCGAGGGGGATTTGAGTGTCCGGAAGAGGAGTATCAGCTAATTGATCTGCAATGACTTGACCCTTGATAGATTTTTGTGGGATAAACTCGAGATCAAATTCTGTCATGAGCATGAGCTAACAAGTAATACGATCATTGTGGTAAGGCTTTGCATGCATTGTCTTGAGTGGATTTATACTTATGAAAACGTAAGTTTTGTGATTAAGGAGGTAGTGATGAAGCTTAGAAGTTGTGAAGAAGAGATCACAACACAATTTTTCAGCTTTGGAATAACGTGTTTCATATTCATGAAGAGTGTGATTGATGTAATAGATGGCTTGTTCTTTACCGTTAGCGTCCCAATGCGAGATCATGGCTCCTAGAGCATGGTCAGTCACAGAAATATAAAGATAGAATGGCTCGCCTCTGCGTGGAGGTGTAAGCACAGGTGGAGAAAGAAGATAAGCTTTGAGATCATCAAATACTTTCTGGCAATGCTCATCCCATTCAAAATGAACATTCTTATAGAGGAGATGATGAAAAGGTTGACAACGGTCTGACAGTTGTGAGATAACATGACGCACTGATTGAAGGCGTCCTTGAAGACTGCGGAGTTGCTTTAACTTAGAAGGGGGAGGCATCTCAAGGATAGCTTTTATTTTTGTGGGATCAACTTCAATACCCCTAATAGAAATGATAAAGCCTAAGAGTTTACCAGTGAGAACGCCAAACACGCATTTAGATGGATTTAGGTGAAGACAAAAGTGAATGAGCGTCTCAAAGAGAGGTGTAAGAATGAAAATATGATCCTGACGGCATTTGGATTTACCAAGGAGATCATCGACGTAATCTTCCACAGTTTTCTGTAAGAGATCATGGAAGATGTAGGTCATTGCTCGCTGATAGGTTGCTCTTGCATTCTTAAGATCAAAAGGCATGACACGATAATAGAAAGTCCCCTAAGGAGTTATGAAGGAAGTCTTATGTTGGTCCTCTGGTGTGATGAGAATTTGATTATACCCAGAGAAAGCATCCATAAGAGAAAGCATCTCATGACCTGCAGTTAAATCCATGAGTTAGTCGATATTAGGTAGAGGAAAATCATCTTTTAAACAAGCAAGATTAAGATCCCAAAAGTTGGTACAAATTTGAATCTTCCTAGTAGCCTTGGTTACTTGTATGACATTTGAAACCCATTATGGATAGATAATAGGTTGGATAAAGTTAGCAGAAAGCAAGCGTTGCAACTCTTCTTTAACAAAAAGGGCTACTTGAGGGTGCATTTTACGTAATTTTTTCTTAACCGGTTTGATGTCTGGAAAAGTAATGATATTATGGACCACGATATCAGGATTGAGTCCTAGCATATCCTCATATGACTAAGCAAAGGATTTACGATGGTTGGAAAGAAAAGTGGTGAAGTCTCCTAACTCCTGTGGATTAAGAGATCGGCCGACCTTAATGATGCGAGGGTTTTTAGAAGCCCTATATTAAGGTCAACAGTGGCTTCATTGAGAAGTGTAGACGTATCAAAAGGAATGGTATTAGGAAGATAGGAATCCTCTACCCCCAGATAGGTGAGGATAGAATCATCATCCACACAGTGGATAGTGTTGATAGTAGGAGAGTCGTCTCCAACTATTTCAGGGAAGACTAATGGTATGGAAGTGGATTTGTCATTAGTTTTATAGGTCAGCAGCCCTAAGGAAATGGTATTGACTAAAAAAAGTTAGATGGGATGGAAATGGCATCATCCACATTAAATGATGCTTCTGACCTGGTGAGAGAAGATGGTCCCTCAATGGAAAGAGGCTCATCAAGAATAGTGATGGCAACTTTTGAGAGAGGTTTAAATCCTAAACCAAATTTTTGATGTGGTTTAAGAGTTGGAATGAACGCGAGGTCATGCACACCCTGTTCATACTTTCCTAGGTGAAAACCCTTCCACGTGCATCGATATAAATAAGTTTTTGCAAACGTGGAATTCTGTAGACAATCAAACCCTACTGAATAGGGTTTGGCCCAGGGGGAGAATCCAGGTGATAATGAGGTGTATCAAGACCATCGTAAGTGAAGTTATTCCATTGATTGGGTAGACCAATGGTGACGATGTGACCGAGACCTAGCTGATATTTAGGTTGTTTTTCTGGTCTGCCATACTCATTAGGTTTGAGATGGGTGTCAAAAGAGAGAAGAGGAAGCTCTCCTAGCGAGAAACGCTGCAATGTCTCTTCTAGATTTTGTAAATTTGGTAGTTTTTTTGTAGGTATGGAAGAGGATGAAGCCTCGTCAGGAGAACAATCATTCTCCTTTAAAAGGGTAGACCCTGTGGTCATGTCACATTGTGTGGAAGGAAAAGGATCTCCTAGATGAGTATAGATTTTGCCCTCATACTAATATTTTAAGCATCGATGGAAGGTTGATGGGACGCAATGCATTGTACGAATCCAAGAGCATCCGAGGATCATATTGTAGTGGAATTTCCCTTCAACAATGTAAAAGAGCTCATGAAGCAGCTACTTACCTACTCGAATGGGTAGGACCACAGTTCCTAAAGTAACTGCCAGCTGATCGTTAAATGATCGAAGGGCGAAAGGTGGTGGTGACACTACATTCTTTGGTAACTTAAGTTACTCGAATGTGTGTGAGGAAATGACGTTGAGTGCAGCACCACTATCAATCATAGTGCGTTTTAACGTAGTGTTGTTGATTTGAACTGTGATAAAGAGGGGTGTCTCCAAATCCTCAGAAGAAAGGGAAGGAGTTTTTGAATCTTCAAAGGAAATGGCAGTTGACAGTCTATTCAATCCAATTAAGGTCATCTCACCAAAGGTTAGGTGCTCATCTGAATTCACTGCGATATGGCACAAATTATCAATAGAATCCTACCAGATGTTGTGGAGATCTGAATGAGGTCAAAAAGAGACATCATTTGACCGGATTTCATGGGTTGAAGTTGTTTCATAACACTCTCCTCAACTGACACGGGAATCATGACATTCCAATGAGTTGTAGCTCAAGAGAGATTCCATAGGTCTTCAGGCTAGTGTGGAATCAGGATCACTCCTTACTGAGCATGTCCAAGACATTGAAAATGTATGTTCTCTTCATTTGATGTACATGATGATGAATTAGCATATTGTTAGTGCTACTAACGATATTATTTCAAGGGTCAATTTGAAAGTAAGGTGGAAGAGCACATACGGAGTGGAATTAATAGAACTAGAGGCCTGAGTAGACCTCATTGAGGCTTAGATGTGGTTAAGATGACAAGAGATCACCTGTCCCTGGTAGAGCATCTTACAACAAGAAAGAGATCAATTTCTAACGAGTAGATGACTGATTTCAACGACAAGATTTCAACGGCTTTACATCCCTGAGTGTCAAATTCCTGGAGTGTGGTAAGACCTACACCTCAACATGCTTTTCTTTAGTTGATCTAGAAGGCCTTGACTCCTTTAGTGATTATTTTGATTCATGATTCAGGGATCCATGGATGTAGGACATTACCAAGTTGCATAAAGATATTTCCAGTATAGAATCTGGTAGAATAGTTTGATCTAGGATAGGAAGGCTTGCCTCTTTAGGCCTCAACAGACTGCCGTTATACCCTAAAATTGAGAATCCCAATTCTCAGTTTCACAACACTTGAGTTAGGCACCTATCCCAACCCCAATAAATCATCGGACATCTAATGAAACCTCCAGCTTCTTATAAAACCTCAACTTGAAGTATGGATAGGTAAGTGAAACAATTTCATATTTTTGGGGAGTTGACTTAAGAGCTCCTAAGATATATTTTGAAATGATGAAGATGTGACTGTTGTGGTATTCAGAGATAAAGAAGATATCAACCAAATAGACCTCCTCCCCAGGCTGTAAATTAGAATAAAATCCAATTCCCTTATGCTAGGTCTTTTTAACCATATAATTCAAAGGGTACAACCTGGCTTCATTGGTCAAGTTCTGGTTCCTTTCCAAAATAATCTTGCACGAGATTATCTAGTGGCATTTCCCTTGTAATCATCCACATAACCAAGAAACATGGTCCAAGATGGTATCTTGAACCAAAAGATGATGGTACAAAGTGCATTTTCTTCTCAAGAAACACATGCAGAAGAAAATCAGTAGCAGATTGTTACTCAAGAAACACCTAAAAATGACACTTCAATTGTGAATTGGAAATTGGAAGACTTATGTGGGATGAATCAAAATCATCCACAAGGTGTAGCTATGAAAAATAGGTCTAAGAAAAGAGCTATTGAGGAAAAACAATCTATAAATGCAAGCCCTCCTCAACCTTCCTTGACACTCCATGAGGGTGGTAGTTTAAAGACATCTCTAATTAAACAAGATCAACCTAGAAGACCTTCCATTCCAACTTCCAGGACACTCCAGTGTCAGGTGTCGATGCAAGATGTTTCCCTTAATAAAATTGGAAGTAGGATAATGAAGAGGCAGTAAATTGGTGCAAGTAAATGGTAAAAATATTCTTAAAATATTTTCAATATACTTGAGAAAATGAAGAAAACTAATGTGAATATATCCACGTGGGGAATCATTGGCAATTCTAGGCCAGAGGGATATCTTACAAGCAGTTATGGCTAGTTTGTCTAATCCAAATGATTCATCTAAAGAGAAATTTAAGATTCTTACCAATACAATGAAACAAGGGGAGGTCCAACCACGTAAAAACAAGAAACCTCCACCCTTCTACGTGTATTTGATCATAGGTAATAGCCTGGTATAAAAAGTTATGATTGAATCTAAAGTGAGTAGCTCAGTGATGCCAAAGAAAATTGCAAACCAACTAGAACTTAAGTATGAGACTCTTTCAAAAGGTGTGGTACAATTTTATGGGAAAAAAATGGGGAATGTAGGATTTGTTAGAGGTCTAAGCCTCACATTTCATGCATGTTTTTATGTTTGTTCTTTTTGGCAATGGCTTATTTAGAAGAAGATGTAGGATTTGGTAGAAATCCATAGTATGAGTGTTTGGTTTTTCAGTTCTTCAAGCGTCATTACCAGGGAATGATTTTAAAAACTTTTTGCTCTATGTCTATCTAGAGATTTCACTTCTAAAATTGGAGGATATTTGTCAGTAGATTGGTCTCATATGATGTTCATGAAAAGGTTTGGTGCTAAAGATACTATCAAATCTAAGCCAATTTATGAAAGGAACGATAACCATATCATACTAAGCCAAGAACACATATCCTAATCAAGCACCGCAATCAATAAGATGAAAGCAATTTGCCAGAATAGCTTTACATAAAACATTTGCAAACAAATGAGCAACAATATCATATATTATTATGGAACTCAATGCAATACATTGAGAATGGGCTTTGCTTAAATAGGCAAGGAATAACAATCTAAGAACTAGTCAAGGTCGTAGATCAAGCCATAAATCAAGGAAATAACTAGTCATCAAAGAACTAGACATCAAGGATATAATCAATAACCGATAGGAAATAACTATACCTAAAAACTAGATAATATCTCCTAATATCTAAATAAGATAAACCCAAGAAATTGTCTTTATTAGAAGGAAAAGGGTTTGTTTTTATAAAAGAAAAATCCTGGTTTAGAATTAGATACAAATTTTTAACTTCCCTAAATAATGGGTGAGGATAAAGGTAATCGTATAAAGTACCTAGGTGAACATGAGCTAAGGTAAATACCTACTCTAACACCCCCCTCAAGTGAAGCTAGGGGGAAAAATAGAAGTGGCATGTCCACAGTATGAGTTCCAGCAACTAGGCCTAATGAGGTACTCATGTACAATAACTAGGAAAAAAGGGACACCGCAAGGTACCCAAAACCAGTAACAACAAAGGAGAGTAAAGACCCGCTCCAAGGCATCCCAAGAAGCTCGGCTCAAAAAACTCATATAATGCTGAAGAATTTTGGTCTACACTGTGGTCTGAATCCACTGCTCGATCACAAAACTCAAAAACAACTGACACTGGGCTCTACCAGAATAGCTCCATACAAGGAGACTGTCGACGGAGTGATGTCAAAAGTGTAAAAAAATACCAAACATAATTCAACCAACTACTAAAAATAGGTGTGCCACAATCCAAGAATAATAACCAAAGCAACAAGGCAAGGACACAAACTCCAGAGTGTCACGATCTAAGAAAAGCCAAGGTAACAAGGCAAGGACACGAAACCCAAAGAAGTAGGATCAACACCACACCCTCCCATACTGCTGAATGGGTGGAGTGATGCTACAAATCTATATGAGTTGCCCAAAATCAACTACTCGAACACTGACAAAATAACACTGGACTTCACTAGAAGAGATCCCCCATAAAAGATACTGTCAACATGCCAAAAGTGTCGAGGTGTTAATAGGGGATAAAAAATCTCTGATCAACAGGATGACAAGAGAGAATACACTACAGGCCTGCTAAAGAAAAATGCTCAAAACAAGAAGCATCACAATGCAGAAGGTATAGAAAGTGGAAGAAGAGGCCAAATGGTGGAGGATCCATGCCTGTAGAGTCCTCTCAATGAATTCCTATGCCACTGCCATGAGTGATTAGATATCCACCTTGTCGACTGAATCAGACATGGATGGATGAAGATACAGATGCCTGCATATGACTTGGTGCAACATGCACAATGGGTGCATACAAAAGAACATCAGAATGTGTGTCAAGTTGATCATGGCTGACAGCTGAAATCTCAAGTTTCTCAAGCCTGAGTGAAGGTGTAGAACTCATGTGTTGCTCATGATCCTCAGAAAGAGTTGAGTGAACAAAAAAAGGAGCTCTATCAATGTGTGATCCCAATGAAGTATCTGCTCGAAAACCAATGTCATGATGAGAATTCCACTTAACATGTGGAATAGAGGAAATAATACCCTGTGAATTTCTGCCAATGACTCCTCTAGTGAGACCCATAGAAAGGAGTATGCGAGAACTAAATGCAGTTGTATGCTTCTTAAAAAATCCATGAAGCTGAGAAGAAGTATGATACACAACATGTGGTACTATAATAGGCACAGATGTGGAAGAGCATGCAGTAACAAGCCTCACATGTTTGGAAGCATCAAGAGCACAGAACATGCTCAAAGACTAACATAACAATGTCAGTGTTCGGAGAATGGATATGGCTGTCCACAAAATCATG
Source organism: Taxus chinensis (assembly GCA_019776745.2). NCBI lineage: Eukaryota > Viridiplantae > Streptophyta > Pinopsida > Cupressales > Taxaceae > Taxus > Taxus chinensis. The sequence continues at coordinate 381,730,932 of CM034151.1, forward strand.
ATGATGATGTAGGCTAGCAAGTTTGAATTCTGTAGGGAGTGATAATTATTGTATCTTTATCATGAATGTTGTGATTGTAGAAGAGAATGTTTATATATCATTGAGATGATCTGATATTTCTTCCGAGGCCGAAGGAGGTATTTTGCATTTTGCATGTTAAAATCACAACAATGTTGGGGGACTGGAGACTAACCATATTCAGAATTCAGTGTGAAATCAACAAGGTCACCATGGCAACTGTGTTTGATTGTGTGTTTAGTTAGGATTTCCCATGGGGGGGATTTCCATTATTGTGACCATAGGGGCATATGTGTGTTTTTATTATGTGTTCCCTTTTTAATAATAGTTGTGTGTATTTTATTTGTAATGTGCTTTTGTTTTAATTATTTAAAAGTGATAGTATGATGTGAGAGTCATATAGTTAAAATTGCAAATTAAATTAAATAGGATGTGGAAGGTGAAATTAAATGTTATTGTCTTGGTTTGAAAATGAAATTTATTTATATATTTTATAACCATATGGTAATTAAATATATGGTTGTGTCTAAAGTTTGTAAATAAAATAAATGTCGGCTAAAATAAATACATTTTAAAAGAGTGTGTAAGTTACCAAGTATGGGTTGTGTAAGTGAAGTGATAGATTGTGTATGAGGTTGTAAGAGGTTGTGATTTTGGAAGGTCAAACACTCCATTCTCTCTTTGAAATTCGAATTTGAGACTTGGAGGACAAATTTGGAGGCTTGTGGGACAAGTTAAACTTGTCCCACACCTCTCAAAATCCTCCACCAACCATGTTTATTAATTTGGATTCAAAATCAATTTATTTTATTGCATTTTGACATGATTTTGTGTGAGATTTGATTGCACTTGTCTTACAAATTTAAATGCATTCCTCTTTGGGGTATGGGCTACATTGTGTATGTAAGTAATTTTGTCATTTTCATTTATTATGATTTATTTTTCCTTGATGTTGAATGATTCTTGGGATGAGGAACAATGATGTGGCATCCCACTTGGAATCCACATCATCCTCTCCCTCCATCTCCTTTAAAAATTAAAATTTCCTCTCATTTGAGGTTGTTGAAAGTTGGAGATTGCACTCTTGGGTCAAATTTCTCTTGCATTTTGGAGCTTTCTTGGTGGAAGAAGAGGATTTGATTGTGCTGATTTGGGACTGGGTTTTGATGTAATAAAGACTGTTGTTTTGGAAGCAAGTCTCCATCATGGAGAGGTAGGCTCTCACTTTTTAATATTGCTGTTGTTTCCTCTTTTAGCATGAAATTTTAATGTATTTGTGTTTGCAATTCTTAGAGGGATGGGTAGAATGCTTAGGGCATGGTGTGGAGAGAAGACTATGAGGTTCATCAGAGGAGGGATAAGGGATTTACCATTGGCACTTGTCTTGTGGAGGGAGTGTTGGTTGGGATCCACCTAGGGAAAATAATATGCTTGCATTTCTTACTTTGGGGAGGTATAAGGGATAAATTTGGAGGAGGGTTGAGGAGGGATAAGGTTTATGGGATGGTTATGTTTTGGCGGTTTGTTTTAGGTGGATGCCCAATTTCAACATGGGAGGCATAAGGAGACCTCCATAGTTCTTGCTCTTACTTGGCTTTCTTGGGGAGAAGGAGCCTTTGTTTTGATTGGAACTTTTGTTGTAGTTGAGAACTACATCTTTTTGTTTGTACATTTCCTTGTGCATGTGAATGTATGTTATATGTGAAAGAAGCTATGTTGAATGTGTTGTTTTATCATGCTCCCAATATGGTTGGGGCTCAAGGGCCAATGGGGAAAGATGGCTTCTCTTTTCCCATTGGATGTCTTGGTTGGGTGGAGAGTGTTGCCTTTCCCCCTTCCTTGTTGTGATTCAAATTGCAAGAATGAAGAAATCAGCAAGCTGTTGTTTGGAGAAAGAAGAATACAGTTTGACAGTCATTCCTTTGAGTAGTTTTAATGTAACCCCACCCACCTCAAGTGGATGAATGTAATTTTTATAGATATGTGAGATGTTTACCTTGTTATTGAAAGATGTAATCAAATTTGAGGAATGTAGAGAAGAATTGTAATTCTCTGTTTTACTTGTAAAGAAATGAAATTGAAATGATATACTTGTATCCTTTTGGAAATTGAAAATGGAAAATTCAATCAACTGGAAGGGAGTTAAATTGTAATGTGTTGTTTGAAATCAATGAAAGAATCATGTTCCTTGTTCAATTGCATTGTTGTGTTGTAAATTTTAAGGACTGTTATATCATGCAAACGTTGTTTTAGAAAAGAGAGTACGTATACGGAAGGAAACTGACAGAAATTAGATACTTTGAATTAAGTCTTAGAATTGAAATCCACTTTGCATTTTGAATGTAAGTGTATGTTGAATCAATTTGATGACTGAGAGAGGAAATTGGTATTTTTCCCTTAATTGAAATCTGTATATTAAATTGTAAACTCGTGCAAGAAATAACTCTGTTTTAAATTGTAACTCTGGGTTTTTTAAAAAATAAATAAATAATGCAACCGATGTATAGTTTAGAGTTATGACTAAAATTAAGGAATGAGACAATGAAATTAATATGTACTAATGTATAAGAAACCTTGTGGCACTCAGCAATTAAAATGAACAACAAGATCCCCTTCAAAACTAGAAATTATACTTGTGTAATTTGAATTCTGTCAAAAGATGTAAAAATGCAAATGGGAAAGCAATCAATGAATTGAATATGGGAAACAATCTTAAACTCATCCTAGACCATCCCTTCATGTTCTATTTGACATGCTGAGGAGAAAAGTTCAAAATCAAATTGAACAAAACTTAAAAGTTATAAAAATTGTCAGTCTTAAATTATACACCCTACAGATATATTTCTTAAAATTGACTCTTGAAACTTCACCAAATTCTAAAATTTATGATTTCTGTGCAAAGAGGACTCCGAGAGCTTTCCGGAAAGTCCTCGTTTTCCTAAAATGGAGCTTCCTATCAAAAGTTATGGCCATTTGAAGTTTTACTTCAAAATGGCCATCCCAAACCAAAAATGAAATAATTCGACCTTAGAAAAATTTAAATTTTGAACTTTGGAAAAATTTCCTAAAAATTTCCATGGCCCCGCCAACCTCTCATCCTATCATAAGTTTCCCACGTGGCACCTTGGCGGGGCGGGCCCTTATTAAAAACTTAACTTTTTGAAAATTTTGCCTTGGGAAAATTTTCACAAATTTCCCCGCAAACCCTGTAACCCCAACCAATCACATGCTGACACGTGGCAGGGGGGCCCGTCGATTTAGACCAACTTAATGAAAAAACTTAATCCCCTTTTTGACACGTGTCCCTTTTGGAAAATTTTCTCTTTTTCCTCCGCCGGCCCGCGGCGAATCACAAAGCGCCACGTGGCCATTTGAGCAAGTGCGGAGGCATGGAGGAAAATTTTCCTTTGGAAAATTGAGACTTTGGTTTTGGGAAAAATTTCAAATGTTTCCCCATGACCCACCGGCCCGAATGAATCATGTGATGACACGTGGCATTTGGGAAAATTTTCCCAATTTTCTCCCTATCCCCGTGGACCTCTAAGGGAAAATTTTCCCCTAAAACTCCGCCCGGCCATAACTTAAGTTTTACAAGGAGTTAGGAGGACTTCTTTATATGGTTGGAAAGGTGAGGAAATTTCCTATCCAATGAGCCTAGTTTAGGAAAGTTTTGATAGTTAAAATTGTGTGAAAAATATATTTGAATTTCAGGGCTTGATAGAGAGCATGCCTGGCGATAAATTTCTCCCTGAACCTTAGTAAAACTTGTAACCCCCAAATTGGAACCTTGTAAACTTGTTATAAGATAAAGATGGAAATCTTGTGTTTGGTTAATCAGAATCTATTCTGAAACCTATTGGTTTCAAACTAGTATCTTGCTACTTGTTTGTAGACCCTTCTTACAAAAAAAATTATTCCATAATTTTCCTAGTTTGTTTCTTGGTCTCAAGTGGTAGTTGAAGCAGGCATTACATAATGGACAGCATAGAAGAATTAATAGCAACCTGTGGGTACGCAAATGTGCCCATTATAGCTAAAGAAGAGGACTTCTCAGAAGTAGGCTATGGAGTAGCCGAGGTAGCCGTGATGCTAGGAATAGGCCAGACTATTTGAGAACCAGTCGACATGGTCGGTGGAAGAGAAAAAGGAGGCACAAGTGCGCCACCCTCTTCCATGGTTCGATATGAGAAAAAGTATGCTAACTATTCTATTAAATCCTGGGATGGTTCACGAGGATAATCATAAACTTGTTGAATTGGTGGTCCCTAATCAGATATTCGAACAGAATTATGTACTAGATAGTCCATAAGGGCTACTGGATTGCGATCAAGGAGCACCTGAAATTCAAGATTCCCGCGAGGAACATACTCTATATCAGAAGAAAATAATACTTCTGAAGGACTGGGGAAGCTGGAAATGATGGGATTGTTTTAGGCTGATAGAAAGGATTATATGACCAAGATGGGGAACCAACTAACAGTAGTCCATAGGAAGACCTGGGGGGTGCCGAAACATCCACATTAGTGGTGATCTCGGAGGAAGAAGGGGACAGTTGAGCCATTTTCCTAGATTGTAACCGAGTGATGACCGTCATAAACAAGCATAAATATAGAAAAATAAGATTGACCTAACTAATGCACAAACAATTCAAGCAGCGTAGGTGATTATCTCTTTTAAGTTTTCATGCTTTTAAGAAAGAAAATATTAGGGAAGGCTTTTTTAGAATAGGAACTACTCAGATAGCCAAACTAAGGATGGTTTGCGGAATGTTTTAGTGAGGATTCCTGAAGGCACTTCAATAAAAGACCATTACATGGCTTGATATAGGGGCCTACCCCCACACTTCACACACCACTGCAATAAGGGAGTCGGGTGCTTTGCCAATATATACCAGAACTTCCGTGAATTTATAGCGCGACCCGAGTACCGCGTAGGCTCTTTCTCTTGGATGTCACTTCCAAGTAGGTGAGGTCAGGGGAGGAATTTTTGTTTAGATGTTTTATACCTAGTGATTTTGGCTTTGTGTGCAAGGGTGAAAAATTAAAATCAAATAGTGTCACTACCGATTTTGATTAATTTTTCCAGCCTATTTTAGAAAACTAGATGAAGAACATACAGTAGAAATGACAAAGGAAAAGTTCTTTTTAAGCACTAAGAATGAAGTGTTGGATTTCGATGAAGGAAAGTCAAACAAATTCTTTCCAAAATGCGATTAATTTCTTTTTAAGCACCAAAATTGAAATGTTTAAATGTGATAGAAACAAACACAAGTTCTTTTTAAGTTCTTAAAAAGGAGAAAACACTGTAAAAGAGAAATACCTGTAGATTTAGCTCTTCAAAGTGTGTGGACTTCAAAAAGTGTGTTGTTGATCTCTTCCCCTCAAATAATCCCACGAACAAGCAAAGTGCTCCGCAAGAAAAGGTTAAGCAAACACACAACAAATCCAGAAAGATATATCTAGATAATAGTAGAATGAGAATTTCTATTTCAAGGAACTAAAAAAAAACTTTCAAGAAAATAACAATTTTACATAAAGAGATGGATCAAAAATGCAATTTTGAAACCAAATGAAAGATTTATTAATCTTTGAAATAGGAATTGGAATTTAGTTTTGCAAGAAAGGAGAAACTTTAACTTTGCAAATTATAAGTAAAAGAAGCAAGACCAAAATGAAGTAAGGAAATGCTTAAGGAGAACTGACAAAAAGCAGTGAAGAAATAAAACAAAAGCTCAAAACTAGGAAAGAAATGAACTTACCAATAAGGGACTTTGGTTGGGTCCCACCGGGCGTGCCAGAATGTAGATCAAGAATTTCTGCACTTGTTACCTGTCCAATTTAATGTACCAAAATAAACACAAAAACCCTAAAAAACTCAAATGAAATCGATACATAATAGATAAGACAAGATGTGAAGATGTGGATAGAAAGGAAAGAAAATGTAGACAAGACGGGCGCACATGAGTGATCCTATAAGGCAGATCCAAGAAACCTGCGAGACACAGGTACTTGATAGAAAAAGACAACGTTAAAAGATATTTGGGTGGACTGCTCGAAAAGTGGGTCCGGGAAGCAATAAGCTCCCTCGGCGGATGTCAGTCCACGTTTTCAATTAGAAGAAGAAGCATACATGATAAAAGAATTTAAATAAATGTCTAAATTTTCTGATCAAAAGTGACAAACAAAATGTAAATAGCAGACAGAAAGCAACAAAAAATAGGAAACTGTGAAAACAAGGCTAGATTTTGTGTTACCTAAATTATTTTACCTGTGTGCAGGTTGATCGGCATCGATTAGGAAAATTGGCGTCGACTGAGATAGGTTGGTGTCGATTAGAGAAAATCAGCATCGACTGGGGACGGTCGGCGTTGACTAGAGGAAAAATTACAGGAAGATTGAGAAACGAACAGTGAAAGCTAGATCACCAATGTCTGCTAGATCTGCAGGAGCCTTTGGGATGCTGATAAAGATCCACCTTCGCTAGACACCAGAGTAGAGTCACCAAGAGATCAATGGAGGCTTTTGATGTCGATGTGGTAGGAGCAGAGTAATGGTACTCCTCTCAGGGATTGATTTGGATGGAATTAGCTTTCGCTCGATGGATAATGCTCAGGCTTGATGTTCAGAACTCTCTATCGTTCTTTCTGTCTAACCAGAACTGAATTCTGGCCCTATATTTGTAATCAGCACCAACTGAGATGTAATCAGTGCCGCTCTAAAAAATTGGCGTCGACCGAGTACCATTCGGCGTCGATCAGGGAACAGACTTCCTAAATGGCCAAAAAGGACAATTTTGGAAGGATGCAAGTTATCCCTCTGACTCAAATACGGGAAATATCCCACTACATGGTTTGGGGGGGAGGAGAAATAGGGGGGATAGATGGATAAAATTGATATGGGAGGTTAGGAATTGATATGGGGTAGATAAGTGGTTAAGATATATGTAAAAAGTGTAATTAAATAGTTAATATTTAATTATCTATGGGTAAAACATAATGGGGTGAAATAAACTTAGGATAGATGTTTAAATCAAATATTAAATAATACCCTAAGGGAGAAGTGGTGATATAAATGTGCCCCAGGTTACCCGAGAAGGCAAACACACATGGGGGACACTAAATTGGGTAACCAATTTTAGGTGTCTACATGTACGTGGTTACCTCATCAGGGTTGTTTTCAGGACCCACTTCTCCTTATTTTCATCTATGTGTCCACCTAAGCTATGCTTTAGGGGGGTGTTGGTGTAGGATATTTACCATGCACATATTTTAACTACATGGGATTCGTCCACATAGGTGATTCACCATGCTTAGGTGTCCTAGGGTGTCATTATGGCCTTACACACGTCATAGAGCATCTTAGGAGTTGCATTTAACCGGCTATTCTAGGAATGTAACTCCCACCTCTTGATGGCTACATTTATGGGGGAGTTACACAACCCACTACTATATGTACACCTTTCATCTTAAGCAATGGAATGGAATAGAGTATGGGATTTGATCCATTCTTCCCTTAATGCATGCGCATTCGGTTGATGGTCACTCCTCTCGAGATCTCTTCACATTGTCTTTTGCATGTCCATTGATGTGCATATCGTCCCTCGTGATCTTTGTGTTTTAGATTTTGAACCATCTTTCATGGATTGGAAGTGCAATGTGTGTTCTAAATTATATTAATTTCAAACACAGAACATTATGTAAAAAAAATATTACTTCTAAAGTCTTAAAAAGTGGATGTTACATATTGGTATCAAAGTTGAAGGTTGTAGCTCTTAGACCTATTAAGTCCATATCTGATAAAAACTTAATTTCCTTGTTAATAGAAAATGGTTATAATAAGGGGAGGTATTGCAAATAACCCACCTCCAGGTGGAAAGGCAGCTACTACACAAAAACTTGACGAGATTATTGTTTCCGTATTAGACACAAGAGATCATCTTGTTGTACTTGAACAGCAAGTTATGGGTAATGGAGAGGAGGATAATTATGTTGGTAATAACAATCAGCCACCTCCGGGGAACAACATCAATGCTGTAAATTTGAGATTTTATAATAATAATGCAGCAGATAAAAATGTTGCGAATGTTAATAATAATTTTGTGAATGCAAATGCAAACGTACCCAATCATCCTAAAAATAAAAAGGCAAGATTAGCAGTTGAATTCACAAATGACATAAAGAGGATAAGTCCACTAAATTTCAATAGCACTACACTAGGGGATGGAGCTAAGAATTGGCTCTGTGAAATGGAGAAGTACTTTGCAATAAGGAACTTCTCAGAGGAAACAAAAGAAGTATGGGAAGCTTATCAGCTTTCCCATTAGGCATCCTCGTGGTGGTATAGCCATAAATTTGAATTGAACATTGATGAATCAATCATCACTAGGGATAAGTTTAAGAGCTACTTTAGGCAACGTTGGCTGCCACAACTCTATTATGATCAGAAAATGACAGAACTTCAGAATTTAATTCAAGGAAAATTAACTGTAATAGAGTACTAGAAGAGATTTACTAAACTTCTTAAGTACATGCCTCAGTATAAAACTGATGAAAAGTTCAGGATACGTAAGTTGATTATGGGATTGAATCCTATCATAGGGGGTGAATTAGATGTTCACAACCCAACCACCATGGAAGGGGTTGTTGAAAAATCCATTCAACCAGAACAAAAATTAAAAGTGATTTCCACCCATAAGGAAGAGAATCGTAAGAAAATTCCTGATTCTTCTTAATCTCTTGCACCTAAAAAGGGGGCATGGAAAAATCTTGGAGCCAAAAATAAGTTTGTAACTAATAATAATAAGAAAACAGCAACAAATAAACTTGTTACAAATGTTTGAAATAACTTTATGAAGAACAATAATAATGGACAGAAGTCCTATGGAGGACATAGCTGTAATTTCAGGTATGGAAATAAATTTGAACCAAAAAGAGGACCTGTAGGGGTTGTTTCAACTGTGGTAAGGATCATTATTCAAATTAGTGCCTTCTAAAGAAAGAAGACAACAATCAGTAGCATAAGATACATACTACAGTAGCTAATAAACAAGTTGAAAAGAAAGTTACGCCCATAGAAGTGCGAGGTAAATTATTCGGTATGCCTACTACTATACTTTTTGATACTAGATCTACTGAATGCTTTATTTCTAGTAATTTAGCTACAAAATTAAAAATAAAAGACGGAATAATGGAAAAATCTTGGACTATAAATTATGGAAATAATGTATTCCATACTGTTAGTAAATGTCTTTTTGGAGCAGTCCTAGAATTACTAAATTTTTCCACTTAAGCAGATCTTTATGTTTCTCTTTTGGGGTCATATGATGTCATAATAGGTGTTAATTAGCTTACTAAACATAAAGCAAAAGTTGATTGTTTTTAAAAACACATTAGTTGTCTTGATTATATACAGAAAACAACAGACATCTAAGGTGTAAAACAAGAAATTTCAGTTAGAAAATTGTTAGTAATGCAACTTTAAAAGGCCAAAAATAAAGGCTGCACTTTATATGAAGTAAGAAATTCTGAAAGAGCTGAAGGGGATAGTGATTTCTTGTAAAAGTTTCTATTATTAATAGATTTCAGCGATTTGTTTCCAGAAGAACTACCTGGTCCTCCGCCCAAATGAGAATTTGACTTCACGATTGAAATCAAACCAAGAACTGAGCCTATTTCTAGAGCATCTTATCAAATGACTACTATTGAACTAGTAGAGCTTAAGGTGCAATTACAAGATTTTTTGTCTAAGGTTTTGATAAGACCGATTGTCTCACCTTGGGGAGCACCGATAATATTTGTGAAAAAGAAAGATGGAATACTTAGAAATTGTATTGATTATAGGATGTTAAACAAGGAAACAATCAAAAATAGATATCCATTTTCTACAATTGATGATTTGTTTGATCAGATGTGTGGCATCAGTATATTCTAAGATGTATCTTCATTCTGGGTATCACCAGTTAGGAATTAAAGATGAAGATATTCATAAAACATCCTTTAAGACAAGGTATGGACATTACGAATTCATGGTTTTACCTTTCCGTTTGACAAATGCACTTGCAACTTTTATGAATTTAATGAATAATATCTTTTAAGAGTACTTGGAAAAAAATTTACTTGTATTCTTGGATGATATTCTTATCTATTCTAAAATCATTGATGAGCATCATGAGCATTTGAAAATGGTACTTGAAATCTTAAGAAAGAGAAGATTGTATGGTAAGTTGTCCAAGTGTTCTTTTTATGAAATAGAAGTGCACTAGTTATGACATGTCATAAGAAAAGATGGAATATAATTTGATCCATCAAATATTATTTCCATAACTGAGTTGCTTGCACCTAAAAATGTGCATGAAGTCAAAAGTTTCACGGGGCTTGTTGGTTGCTGTAGAAAGTTTGTTAAGGACTTTTCAAAATTCATTGCCCTGATAACTTCATTACAAAAGAAAGACAAGAATTTTGTGTGGAGTGATAAATGTGAATCAATATTTAAGAATCTTACAGATCAGTTAACATCTACACTTGTTTTGGTTGTACCAGATCTAAATGGAAACTTTACGGTAGTTATAGATGCTTCTGGTGAAGGACTTGGAGGTATTCTATTACAAAATGATCATCTTATGGCATATGAGAGAAGGAAACTCAAGTTACATGAGTTTAATTATGCTCCCCATGACTTAGAGCTTACTACCACAGTTCATGCACTTCAAGTGTGAAGACATTACCTTTTGGGAAAACCTTTTGAATTAAAGATTGATCATCTTGGGTTGAAGTAGATTTTTACTCAATGAAATCTGAATGCAAGACAATGAAGATGGTTAGATTTTTTTTCACAATATGATTTTGACATAAGTTACATTAAAGGAAAAGAACACAAAGTGGCAAATTCATTAATTCATAGGAAACATATTTCTACACTTATAAATTTTAGAACTCATTTTAAGGATGATGTAAAAATTATCATGGAATCTGATTTATACTTTTAGTAGGTAAAAACGACACTTACTGCAGATCAAAATGATGCAAGATATAAAGGTTTTAACTCCAATAACGAAGGCATATTAAGATATGATAAACGGGTGTATATACCCTCAAGAAATTATTTAAGAAAAAAGTTGATGATGGAATTTCATAATTCACCTTACTCATGACATCTTGGTGTTACAAAAATACTTATTGATGTAAAACAATAATATTTTTTGAAAGGGGTGAAGAGAGAAATAACTAATTTTGTTTCACATTGTTTAGAATGTCAGCATGTTAAGGCTAAGGATATTCACCTAGCTAGTTTATTATATCCTTATATCATACCGCAATATAAGTGGAAAGTAATTAACATGGATTTTGTTCAGGGGTTTCCTATGTCAAGAAACAAACATGATGTTATTTCAGTTGTTTTTGATAAAATGACAAAAGTAGCGCATTTTATTATTGGTAATCTTAAAGATTATTCACTTGTTTTAGCAAAAATATTTGTGTATGAAATTTTTAGATTACATGGAGTACCTGAATTGATTACATCTGATAAGGACCCTAGAATGACATCACATTTTTGGCAAATGATGAATGTAGCCTTAGGAACAAAACTAAATTTTAGTTCCACATACCATACGGAAAGAGATGGTCAAACTAAGAGAGTAAATCATGTTTTGGAAGATATGTTAGGAATGTACTACATGGATCAGCAATACAAATGGGAAGAATGTCTTCCTTTAGTTGAATTTGCTTACAATAATACATATCATGCCTCTTTGAAAATGGCACCTTTTGAAGCATTTTTCGGAAGGAAATGTAGAACTCCAGTTAGTTGGGATAGCATTGAAAATAGAGAGGTAATTAGACCTAAAATTCTTAGTGAAATGGAACACCAAGTTAAAATGATTCATGAACGATTAAAAGAAGCTATGGATAGGAAAAAAAAGTTATACAGATCTGAAAAAGAATCGATTAGAAATTTGAACTTGGTGAAAAAGTATTTTTACGTGTTAAGCCTAAAAAGAGCTCTATAACCTTTAGCAAGGCAACCAAATTATCACCTCATTTTATGGGACCTTTTGACATTGTTGAAGTGATTATCCCTGTAGCTTATCGCTCAGCATTACCTCCCACTTTTTCATGAATGCATGATGTTTTCCATATTTCTTTTCTTAAGAAATACGTTTTAGATGTATCACATGAGTTAAATTGGGATTCTTTGCAGGTCCAAGACCCAAGAATAATTGTGGTTGAACCCATAAGAGTGTTGGAAACTCACCAGTTACACTTACAAAATCATGAAAATACTCAATTCAAGGTTCAATGGGACCAGTTTAATGAAGAAAGTGCAACATGGGAAAAACCTTGAGGACATGAAAAATATTTTTCCTCATTTATTTGAACAGAATTAGTTCTAATGTTGGAAACAATTAAAGACTTTGTTTTAAATTTATCTTTAATTTCTGTGAGTTTCGGGAAGGTACTATATTTTATTAGTGCTAGAACAAATTTTTAATGCTGTAATAATTTATGAAAACTTGAATTTCTCAAATCTAGTTTCTATTTGAGAACTTCTGAATAAAAGAACTATAATTATGATTATTTTTATTGTTTAAAATATGGACTAAGTTAATCATTGAGAAAATGATGTTTTTTAGGGGGGAGGTATGTAATTCCTCTAACATGGTTGATATCTATAATGACTTCTATAATCAAAGTTGCAAATGTTGATATGTGATTCTTGTTTGAAGATGGTGTACTCTTGTGAACTAAGTAATCATGTTTGTTGTAGATAATATGTTATCTTCTGAAAATAGATACAATTCTACCATGTCTATTCTGAAATTAGAATGAAGTATTTCATTTCTTCTTATGTTGAATGTTCACTACATGTGGACAGAAGAAATTGATTCAGCTTAAACTCGTTCATAGTCTTTATTGCATTTGAACTTGTGCTTCAGTCTTTATGATCTATGATGCAGGATAGCTATACCTTGGATCAATTTCAATGATCCAAGGCATGCTTTTGATTTTAGGACATCAAGTTCATCTTAACCGAGCTAGGTAGAATGTTGTATTTGTGAACCCAAGTTGCCACGGGATCATGAGTGACTTTTTCTACTCACACCCTTCACAAGTGATCCAATAGCGTCATTTTGATTCTTCATTTGGTAATGTTGAATTTGTAATTTTATCAATTATTAAGGGAGCCTAATTAAATATAAGTTCCTGAGTTGTAAGCTTATCCTAATTTTAAACTAGATGATATGATTAGTTTGGTTGTTTATTAGAAAGGGGAAACTTTAGACTAAACTAATAAACTAACCTAAGGACCTAAATTGGTTTCTAATCTAATGTTTATAAACCTAACCTAATGTTTGGACTAGCCTAAGGGGATGCCATGGATGATATGTTAAGAGGTGTCAGTGGCACCAATCTCTAAGTATTTAAGAGGATTAAATAGGGCTTTTAATACCCTGTTACCGCCATCTTTGGCGAGTGCATGAAAGGTTTAAGTGGAGGCTGAGTTATCACTGTTGATCGTTCTCAAAAACCTGCCAGCTTGTGTTATTATCTGGAACTGCTGGCCTCACAATCACATGGATATGTGGCTGTGTTTTTTCCCTTCTGATGTTGTCAACCACATCAAACGTTGCTCCAACTGCTACGATCCTATCTGCGACTTCATTTTTCTTCCTGGGTATGGACACAATGTTGAAAGCTTTGAAATCCTCAATGAGGTCCCATACCCTATTCTTGTAGCTCCTCAGCAAGTCATTCTTTGTAGCATGTTGTCCCCTAACTTGGTTGATGATTAGCTCGCTATCTCCAAACACTTGTAAGTTCTTTATGCCCCTTTTCCTGGCCCAATGAATTCCATGAATCAATGCTTCATATTCAGCCGTGTTATTTGAACAAGAAAACTGGAAACGAAAAGCTGAAAAATATTTGATGTCTTGTGGTGAAATCAACATTGCACCACCTCCAGCACCTTGTCTGCTTCTCAAACCATCGAAAAATAATTTCCAAACTTTGTTTTCATCCTTTTGTTCAGGCTGAATGATGTCAGGAATGACTGAATTTTCCTCGTGTATACAATACATGCCCAACTCAGATTCTTCAATTTCCTTGTATGGGTCAAATTCATGACTTTTGTTTGCCCATTCATCTAAAGTCAAATCAGGAATTCCCTCAACCTTAGTACCTACTTCTAGATCACTTGAACACTCCTCCTGATCAAAAGCTGAGCAATTTGCATTGATAGGGCCTGGTACATAAGGCTCAATATGAAAATTGGCAATCGATTATGATCTGATTGTTGCTTTAGCTCCATACCTTGTCCTAAAGATCATGTGTGACCAATCTGCAGATAAATATCCACCGATCTTTGCAGTGAAGTCCCTTGATAGATACAATGCAAAGAGTGGCGGGAGGTCAATTACAGACACATCTTGCAAGACTGTAACATTAGGACATGAATGTAGTGTTAGGCTTAACCCCTTGATGACCCCAACTGTTCCCACTGATGTTCCATCTAGTTGCACTACTCCTTTCAGCACTGGCTCGTACTTCAGACCCAGTTAATCCGCTATTTGCTTTGGCATCACTGAACTACTTGCTTCTGAATCTATCATGCAGTTGTGTACCAAGTGGTTTCCAACAATCAATGAAACATAGAATGGTGGAGGCTTCAAATTTTTCCTTGTCTGGCCCCCATCATGTTGCACTGCATTAGTGAGAACTTTCTCATGTCCTTGGTTTGATACATTTGTGGTAGACCAATTAGCCATTGCAGCTTGCAACAAATCTCGTTGCCCTGGGATCGCCAGTGATTCCCACATGGAAATGTTCACATGTGTCTTCTTCATTTGATCGATGATGTTGAAGGGGGATGAACTATCCTTTTGCTGCCCCTTACTTGGTGTAAGCTTTTCTGGAGCTTGAACGGGTGCATGTGTTGCTGCAACAGGTACCTTAGGTTGATTCTGCACATTTGGAGCTACGTTTGGTCTACTGACCCCTTGTTGTGTAAGAGTGGGTTGAGAAACAACTGGATTACATGGTTGTCCCTCTCCTATATTTCTCTTCTTTGACCGTGTGTTGGCAGCCACGCCTTGAAAACGCTGTTGGTTAACTCCACAGAAGTCTTCCGTTTGCCAATTTGCCAATGTGGTTTCTGTTGGAGGTCCTTCTTGTTGTGTTTGTTGCTGTTGATTCTCCTCCTGGCTTGGTTCTTGAGCAAAACCAATGGTTTGCACCATCAAGGCCTGATTCAGTGCACCATTGAAACATGCTGACTGATTGTGAGGTAGATTGCAAGGGTAACACCAGTCGTACTCCTGTGCCATGTTATTTTGTGTTGGAACCAAGGCTCTTGAGGACGTCATTGCATTTGGATCATATGGTCGAAATGGCCTGGCAGCTTGAGGCTGTCCTTGGTTCTGGTTTTGATTTGCAGCCTGAGGTGGTGGTCTATTTTGTTGGTATGGGGGCCTAGCTTGGTACTGTGCTTGAGGCTGATACGGTCTAGCACTTTGAGCTTGCTGTCTTTTGATAGTCACAAGCTCATTTCCAAGGTTCTGTAGCTGTTTCATAACCTCCTGCAATTCCTTTGAAGTATTTAAAGAAGTCGACGCCTCATTATTGCTTTGATTCCTAGGAGTTGGAATGGGATTCAACTCTGGTGCTTGACTGGTTGTAGGATTTCCCATGTCTGGATAGAGAGGCATTGGTGGCCTTGGTGCAAGCTTGCCAGCTTGGATCAAACAGTTCTCTGCTCTGATCGTTGTGTCATAGGACCCTGGCAGCGTTGTTCCTCCCATTGATTGGATCATCATGGCTATGTCTAAATTTATAGCCTTTAAGAAATAAAGGAATGCTCCTTCGGTAGTTGGTCTAACAGCTATTGGGATCCTGTCCCATGTCCGTTAGAATCTAAAGTTGAAATCTGCCATTTGTTCGTTAGGAGCCCTTTTGATTGTTGTCAGCTGTTCCAATAAAGATAAATTGTCCGCCCTCTCCCCGAATTGGCTGCAAAGAGTAGAACAAAGTTGGTTCCAATTCGTAATAGACCCTGCTGTAAGGCTCCTAAACCATTGTAAGGCCTTGCCTTTGAAAGATGAAGCCAACAGCTTGACTGCAACATCCATTTCATTTATTTCGTGGATCGCGCATACGTTAGCAATATCCTAGATGTGATCAATAGGAGTAGTATAATTTTCACCTGTGAAGTAGGGGATATTCTTTAGTGCTGCAACTGGAATTTGATTCTGAGCATTTAGGGCAAGTGGACTACTGCCCGTAAAATTGACAAAGGGATTCGGTGGTAGATGCGCCATTATGATTGGCCTAAGAACCCTGGTTGATGCGAGAAAAGGCCTACCAGGTGGAGGTGTAGACAAAGTCCTGTTAGGCGGAGATGGTGATCTTTGTGGTCTTCTTCCTCTCCTTCCTCTACCTGGTGATAGTTACAAGTGGAAAAATAGCCCTTCTTCTTGAGTATTGGACCTGGTTCAAATTCTTCTCATGTGCCTAGGCAACTTGTGCTGCTACACCACTGAATTCTATCCCTTCGGAGTCGCCAGATGTGTTAGAGAACAAGCCTCAAAAGACTAGATTTTGCCAAGTTACACACCAAAACTTGACAATATTTAAACACAAAATTTTTTAAAAGACCTGCACATTTGAGATTTTAGGGTTTGGAATTTGATTTGGAATGACAGTCCCGAAAACCCAAAAAATGCCAGATTTCTGAAAACCTGAAATCCGAAATTCAAAAAACCATGAAATTTTGAAAGTCAAAATCTCAAAATTCTAGGAATGCCCTTTTGAAGATTACCCCCCGATCTATCAACTGATGAAATTTTGACTTGTTTCGAGCAAGTTAAGTCCTTGAAAATCAATTTCAAAGTTCAGCCTGGAAGGTGAAAAATCTGGAATTGTAAAACCTGCAATTTTTTGGTCCGAATTTCATGAAAATTCCTTCGAAACTGTGGAATGACTTCTGGGTCCCACCGGGTGTGCCAAAACTGTTGATGCAAAATCACAGCACCCCTGGGACTCTGTAACTCGATGGGTTGCAGATTCTCAGTATGATTGCATAACATGGAGCTTTTCCCAAGTGTGGGACCTTGCGAAATCGGAAAAGCTCTCCGGATGAAGGCCGGTTCCTATTCCTCTGTTCAAATGCACACGTAAAAAATGTAAAGGGTCTACTCAAAACCTAATCTAATTTTCCAAGGAGACAGGGGTAAGAAAATGCAGAAAATAAAACCTAAACTAACAGAGGTGATGCACCGAGGAATGAAGAACACCTGTCTTGCCAATAAACACAGACCATAAAAATGTAATGCAAGATCATGCAAAAATAACCAGATTTGCAGTGAAAGATCAAGAAGATGCAAATAAACACTGAGAGGGTTGATAATCATCCACAGACATGCATTAATTTGCTCCAAAGATTGATACAACACACTGCAAAATGCCAAGAGGCAAAGCTGCATTACAGTTTTAAATGGGAGGTTTTAACTCCACAGATTCACCTGCCAAAGAGAAGAAGGGAGGGGAAAAACAAGAATGTCCAACCTTTAGAAAGAAGCCCCTCCTTACAATTTATAGGAAGAATGAGAGAGAGAAGAGAGAGAAAGTCCAAATCTACCCCAACCACCTCAGGTTGTATTTAATTCATCTCATTATGGTGGTAGGTGAGGACCATATCGAACCCCAAAAGTGGCAAACTGTATTTTGAATTTTTAAGAACTTTTTCCCACCAAACTAAAGATATCCAGTCGTAGTTAGGTAGAGGACGCCATAGGCTTTCCGAAAAGTCCAACCTTGTGTGAATCGGAGCTCCCAGTCAAAAGTTATGGCCATCTGAATATCTGCGCCAGGGTATGCTTCCTGTCAGCGCTCAGAATGTTGCGCCTCCTGAAGGTGCGCCTTGGCACATTCATTTGCATGTCAACACTCTTTTCTGTGTGCCAAAGGCGCAAATATGTTTGTGTTGACACATGTTTACGTGTGCCATTTTACCTGCGCCAAGGGCACAACTATGTTTGTGTCGACACATGTTTACGTGCGCCACTTTACCTGCGCCAAGGGCGCAACTTTTTCCGTGTCAACATTCCTTTCTGTGCACCAAGGGCGCGTCTATTTCTATGTTGACATCTTCTTCTGTGCGCCAAGGGCACATTTACATTTGTGTCGACATCCTCTTATGTGCGCCAAGGCGCAACTTTTTCCCTGTTGACACTCATTGTTATGCGACATTTCCGTGCGCCTTGGCGCATACATTCTCATGTTGACACTCATTGTTATGCGCCATTCTATGTGCCTTGGTCATGTTAGGCATTTGAGCTTCTTTGATTTCTCCATTCTCCTGCTTGTCTATATCTACCCCGGGGGAAGATATATACAACAATCGCTTCTACTAAAGTTTTGTTGCATGAAAGTCTTGAACTTGGTTATAGCCAACTTGGATTTGGAAAAAGCAGGAGATAAGGAATGAATCTTTCAGTCCTGTTTGCATGAATTGATCTCGTTCATTGTGAAAAAAATACCTAGGAAAAAGGGGAAGTTGGAAGAAAAGATGATTTTCAGTTTTTCATTGTTCATTTGGTTTTTGTGAGCTTTGTGGCTCTGCATGTGTTTTTTCATTTTCGAACCTCCAGTTCAAATCTTTGCATGCATATTTTTATCTTGCATGGTGGTGGTGATAATTTAAATCAAGCTAGGCAGTTATAAGAGGAAGAAACAAAAGGTTTCAGAGCTAGTTTTTGGAATTTTCGTGGAATATTTGTTATCAAGGTTATGCTTGAAGATTGGCAACGAGGAATAAAATATTGGATCTCTATCATGCATGATAGGCCCTATATCTTTAAGTCTTCTACTTTTATTTAAATGTATTCATTAAAATAACTCTATTCTTTTAGGAAACTTTCTCATTCTTGGTTTGTGTTCTTCTCCTTGTTTTAATGGTGTTTCAACTTGATTCTTTTGGATGTAATATGATTTGTGTTTATTGTGTGGAATATGAAATCTGGGCAATATTGATTTATTTACAGTTGTGATTAGCTTGTTTGCATCGAAATTTTTGAGATAATGATCAAAGTTGTGTTTGATTCATTTTTGGATTGTTACCCTATTTAGGTAACTTGGAAATGTGAAAAAGATGTCAAGTCTTGATGAAATTGTATGGCTTTAGCTTTAACTATTTTTATTTCTTGTTAACAGTTGGTAACCAAATTTTTTTCAGGAATTTCATTTTGGCTAATGGATATTTTTACTTAACTTTTGGTTTCACAGAGGGCTTACTTTGTGACTATACTCTTTTCTCATGAAGCTCTCTACAGGTTTTGTATAGGACATATGTTTTTGGTAGGATGAAAATCCTTATGGTTCTTATATAGGCCTATTTACTTGTCGATATCAGTGGGGACCAACTATATTTGGTCAAATTATATCGTGACTGTATTTTTCTTTATCTTGCATGGAATATCTAGCTTCTATATAACTAGGATATACTTATTTTTGGTTATCACAAAATGGGAACAGTATCAAGTCTTTATTTCATTTGTAGAACCTTATCTGGGTGTTATTAGCTCCCGATGGAAGTTGAATAGGAAGGTATACCTATGGATTTTTTTGGTTTTGTTTCTTTTCAATTGATTCATTTTTATATACCCATTATAGGCTTAAGGCTCCCTTATGTAGGTCTTGTTGATCTTTGGAAGGCATTCGATGACTATTGTTTATTTTATTCTTGAAGAATGTTTTGTTGGAGGAAGACTACTATTACTTTTCTTTTCTGCCATTCTTTATTTATGGTATTGTAATTCTTCTTGAGTGGAGTAATTACGTTTGGGAGACTGGTATCCTCTTTCCCTTTTGGTTTGTAAGTTAGCTTAGAACAAGAACCCATATGGGTTAGCCTTTGAAAATAGGTGACATTTAGTTGGCTTTTTCTAAGATGTGATATAATGTCCATTGGTTTTGTATAGAATGGAAGTTTGGTTTAACTCTACTTTCTTCTTTATTTTATTCACACTTCGAGCTGGTTCCAGTTCATGAGTTTTTGGAACTTGGATTACTTGGAAAATTGTTGTTGATATTTTTTGGGTTGCAAATCTTATTGCACTTGAATTTTTTGTGTTTGGTCACGATGTTTCCTCAACCTTGATTGTTCTAAGTGTAAGATTATTCCATGGGAATGATTTGGGACTCGAGTTGGTTCTGAACTTGTAGTTTTTTATTCCTTTCCTTCAATTGGTGTTGATTGGTTTGAACTTGTGTGTTGCTCTTAACGATTTCTCATTCTTCTTGTAGCTTGCAAAAACTATATTTGTGCAGTTGTTTTTTCTTTCCTCCTCAAGATTCTTACCCTCATCTAAGTTCAGTCTTTCAGATAAGACTAGGATCTTGTGTAGGGGTTGGAATCGATTATTTTGTCTCTAGCATTAGCTTTCGACAAAAATATTTATTGTGTTTTTGTTATTTATGGAACTAAAAGGCATTATCTATGACTGTTGTATTGAGTTATGAACTTGGATTTGATTATAAGCCTTTAGGGGACTTATACTGTGAGTAAGGTTGGTTTTGTTTCTAATCTTGGTTGGTTGAACTTTCTTACCTGTAATGTTGAGACTTATCCTTGATCAATCTAATCGTGAGTTAGGTGAGATTGTTGGACGGAATGATAATCATATTCTTATTTTATCGTTCAGTTATAATACAGGTTATTAACTTTTGAATACTAAAATAGTATACTTATTATAGAAAGGAAGTGGTTTATATCTTTCCACTTTTTCTTGAAAATATAGAAGTAAGTTGAGTTGAAGAACTTAAGTTGGAAAATTGACTTGAGAAGTGTAAGCATTAGGATTTGAAATATAAATTCCTTGCTTTCTTAAATTTTGTCGTTTAAATGACTAGTAGGTTGTAATGAGTTCATATTTGTGTTTGAGATAGAATTAATTAGATTGATTTAATTAGTTCTTACTTAAACTATACTTATGGTAGCTTCCATAATCTTTCTCTCTCCTTATTTGTTTTGTAGTCTTTTGGGAAATCCTTACTGTTAATATTAATTTTTGATTTCGGAACCTTTCATTAATAGAAAGGTTCATTTTTTGAAACAATTAGATAAAATCACATTGTTTTAACGTTATAGTTTTTATCATGCTCAGTTCATATGAACTGACCCATGCTAACAATTTTACAGATGGACTTTGTAAAAGATGAAAGGAGAAAAACATATAGAAAGTTACAACTCTTTTACTAAAGAAATTTTTTCTTTATTATGGTGACTATATAGCGATGTTACTTGAACTATACTTTTGTCGGGAAAAGAATATGTAATAAAACTATTTTTATATTGATGCAATGACATTTAGTAATGCTTGAAATATTCCTAAGATCAGTGAGTGGATCACTACTTTTTGATGAATGAATTTATTTGGTGATTGTTGATTACTGATTTACTTATGATACTTTCATGACATTAAATGTGTAATATTACTAAGTAATATCATTCTTAAAGGGGGCAATTTAGATATCTATGTGATTTGGAAGTACGTAACTTTTAGCTTTTATGATATATAAGCTTATTGGTTTAAGGATATGGAATAATAGTTGATTTATTTACAAGTGAAAGAGCACAACAAATTGATACTCTTAAGTAGATCCTTAGATAGTAAAAAGGGAACATGATTTGATTATATAAAATGTTTATGAATCCTTTTCTATGCTAAAGCATATGTGATATATTTTCATAATTAGGACATTAGTCCTTGTTAAAGGAAAAATGAAATTTTCATTGTAATTAACCAAAGATATTTATTTAAGATCTTGGTAGGTGTTATGATTAAATTATGAGGATGGTTGGCTATGATTTTCTTAAGAAAATTTATACAATTCAAATAGGAATGCTTAAAAAGGATAATATAAGGATTTAGACTTCATCTTTATGAAGTCTAAAGTAAAAGTTTCAATAAGCTTGTTACAAGCTAAAAATGAAGTAAAAAGATCTATTGATCACACTTTCATAACACTAAGTTCAGTCATAATGATATATGAAATAAACAGATAAGATTAAGATGAACCTAAGCACAAATTTAGGGTGTATAGGAAGGCATATTTTATCTGCATACCTTCCTTTCGTAAAAATTCATCTCGTAACCTTCTTGAGTTAAATGATGCTTAGTTGACCCTTAAAAACGTTGTTATCATTAATTTATAAGATAATAATTAATTAGGTAAACAATCTAATATAATATTATGTCAGTCTAGTTGAGGAAACTCAATTGGATATTGAAACATAGAAATTGTGGCATAGTACCTTCATAATGACAAGGGTCATTACGGGGATACTATGATGCATCCTGATATGCCTCAACACCCCACTTAGTTTGATTAACTCAATTGACATAAGGGGAAGAGTGGATCATGGTTCCACCCTAAACAAAGATAGAAACATGAGCTAGTGTTGTGGTCAACTCATGTTACTTAGGGTGACTAGATACACCCAATCAATGTAAATTCGATTGAGTGTGTTTATGTATCCTTAGTCACCACAAGTAGTCTTCCACACTAGTGCATGTTTCTACCTTTGTATAGTGTGAAACCTTGAATCAGATTGAGTTGACAAAAGTCAAGAAAGACCATTCTAGATAACATAAAAAGTGTGGTGAAGGACATGTTCCTTTCGAAGATTATACCATCTAGGAATGTAAACATAGTAAACGTATTTTAAAACTTCGGCCAAATTATCACAAGTTTTTGGTTGCATTGTCCTATTTTACCTATTCTAAGATTCAAGATTTCAGATGAATATCGGTAACAAATATTCAGATAGGGTTATTAGAAAGAACACTTGGGTACCCCTAAATATGTAAAGGAACCAATTATACATAGTATATACACTATTAAGTTAACATAAGGGATCGGTTTAATATCGAGTCATGGAATGAGAGATCGGGTCTCACTGAGTCATTTACAGCTACATATGGTTTTCTGTTATGAGAAGGATTGGCAACTGAATGTGTGTTCTAAATCATATTAATTTAGAACAGAGAACATTATGTAAAAAAAATTATTTTTCCTAAAGTCTTAAAAAGTGGATGTTATAGTTTTTATATAAATTCTACTATAGCAGATACTAGGCTCCAGTTACAGAATGCATTGTATATCCTACAATCAGTTACAATACGGAACAAAATAGGGCATACCATTTGTAGTGGTACTCATTTGGGAAGCATTCATGGAAGGAGAGTAAAACTAGACCGCTCCCCCCCAACAATCTTCTCACGTGGTGTGAGATCGCCCAAAGAACTCACACTTGGCATGAGATCACCCAAAAAACTCACATTGTGTGTGAGATTGCCCAAAAAACTCACCCTTCATAGGATTTCAAGACATATTTCTATCATGTACACTCTTATACATCAGAAGCACACTTTCCTTTATTACTACCTTTTCAAAATTTTACATACTCATACATACTTAACTCATATTTTTCATATATAGGATTTTGACTACTTTCTTTCTATTCTTTTACAGGTCCATCTTTAGTACGCAACAAGAAGCATCCTAAATTAGCAAATACAAGCACATCAACATGTACAAGCAATGAAAACCACTTCACCCATAGGTTATATTCCTCATTCCTAGTCTCCACGCTTCACGTTGTGATATATTCACACTTCACTTGTCCACTTGACATGTTATTCATTACAATATCTATAGGATCATAAGGTGTGAATATTCTGACTACTTTATTCTATCAAGTATTCACTCAACAACATAAATTGGTGGCAAAATGTAGTCACAAAATCTTTGCACTTGGGTACATTTCTAGGTCCTAAAAGCATGTTAGCATTTACATGATTCCTAAGTGAGAAAAATAGTAATTGACGACTTCCTTTAGCTTGTTTCTTTATTTTCTACACTTTTATTGGATTTATACATCTTATACTCTTATCAGAATTTAACTTTTTTATCTTTATTTAGCCTCAGACACTAGTACCCAGTTAGGACACCAACGTCAAGTGCTCCTGGGTGCTCATGCCCTTCTTTTCCTTTTTCTTATCCTTTTGGACCCCTTTCACTTCTTAATTACTTTTTACTACTTTGGTTCAGCCTTCTATTTTTCAATTACAAAATTCAAACAAAATAATCATATAAATACATAATTATGTTTTCAAAACAAACGACCAAGCACTAAGCATTACTATTATCACCTATGTTTGCATTCAAAGGCACAATGACATCAAAGGCATCCATCTATCACTCATATAAGGTACAATGGTTGCATACTTCTACATACATATCATAAGAAGGGGGATTTGATTCTATTCAATCCACACATTCTATACATCTTCTAAATCTTAAATATAGCTTGTTATCATTTGTGTAATTTACATAAAGGCATCATGTTGGCATGTAGGCCTAACAGGTGTCGTCATTGATGAAAAACCACATTAATGAAAAATTGAATGATGTATGATGATTTCATGATGTTTTTTGTGGTGCTAACATACTGGTTCAGATGTATATCAACTGCTACAGTGGGATTCAGTGATGTGTGTTTACTCTAACAAACATATACAGGTGTCTAGGAGGTGTTGCTTGGAAGTATGATATTATAAGTTACTTGGGAAGTATTTTTTCATGATTTCTATCATGGTTTGAGGGTTCTTGAGCACTTAAAATAGTGTCATAGTGGAGGTACAAGTGGTTCACTTGATTACAGGTGCTCATTGGGAGCAAGTATGCTTACTAAGAGGTGTAATAGTGTGGATTGGAGACATTTGAGTTAATGGAAGCATGAAATTAGGTGTATCATGGCATATGAGGTATTTTTGGGTCATTTTCAGAGTTTACTTGATGATTTATTGCATTATTTCAGTTGACTCTAGCTTCTACAGTGAGGATCTAGCATGCAAGCATAGCTAAGTCTTAGTGACTGGAGAGTTTGAGTCATGGAATTGATACTCTGATGATTTAAGATGTTATAGGGATGAGTCATAGTTCTCTCAAAAAAATTTAGGTGCCCATGATGTGAATTTTGCAACATATGACTGTTTTTGTAAGACAAGGTCAAAATCTAGTGCATTTCCAGCTTGAAGTTTAACTTCATATGCTCGTTGTGAATAGTGTTATTTTCATGGGACCTTGTGGCTTTCAAGGATGCTTATAAGGTGATTTTATAATATTTCAAATAAAATAATTAGGTCATTTTATCATCAAGTTTTTATGAACAAATGTTGAAATAAGGTAAAGAGGTCTAAAACCTTAGTTAAACCCTAGCTAGGAGCAGTTGACAAAAAGTGAAGTACAGTGACCTAGTTTTGATTGATTCATCAAAATTTATAATTGTATTTTTTACTCCTCTAGATTTTTAGAAATGTATGGTTGAGGTCATGGTCATAAGTGGGCCCCACCTAAAAATAAAAGTGTCTAAAGAAGAAGATTTTGGGACAAGATGGTCCAAAGGAGTAGTATGCAAACTTCACAGTGAATGGTGTGTGGTAGTTATTATTGATGTCCATGGAGGTTTTAGAACATGTTCATGCAATTTCATGGTGTTTTGAGGTCCAAATAGGTTGACTGGTCAAAGGGCAGTTTTGGGATCTCAAATAGCAATGTTCAATAAAATGGAAATAACTTGAGCTACAGGTGGAATTTTGAGATGATTCAAGTTTAATTGGAAATAGGATTCAGATATATTTCCATTGATATATTTATTTCCTCATGATTATGTCATTTGATAGGGATTCCAAACCATTCTTTGAGCAAGAATGCGTTTGTTAGTTCAAGACAGCATCTATTTTGGTGCAAGTTTTACGTTTTTTTAAGCATGGTATTGATTAGGTGATGTTTCATATCACCTGATATGTGAATAAGTATGAATGTTTCATATAATTAATTAAATTTTAGGTATTTACTGTATGTATAAATTATTTTATGAGCTAACCTTTGGAAATAACTTTTTTGGCAAGTTGATCTCGTGAAGGAAAATGTTGTTGTGGTTTTAAGTGAAGGATGTTTCATGACTTCTAATTTTATTATAAGTGTTCTAAAGATTTTTAAATTTATTTTTTAGTTGTCACATGAAATATTTTTTAGTATAAGTCATTTCACAGCATTATGAAGTTTCCAAGGTGCAGGAAACAACTATTTTGAGATTTGTAAAGGGAATTGGGCCTAGTAAATGAAATAATTTGATTGGTTGATATTAATTTAGACCATGTATGAATTTTTTATGATTTTTTATTCATATTTAATAGGTTTTGGGTCATGAAAAAGTATGGTACTAATGTTAGGGCATTTTTAAGAATGTGCCTATGGTGTTTTGAGCCATTTTTGGCACATGTAATGAGGTGTTTGGCTAGGCTGACCTAATTAGGTCACTTGTTACTGTTATATTTAAAATTTTAAATTTTTTCTTGATGTATGTGTCAAAAAAATGGAGGGAAAATGTTGTGCCTAAGTTTGAAAGGTGGAAAATCATATAAAAGAATGTTTTTGGGTGCTTTTTGGAACTAGTTGTGTGTGTGCATGTGGAGTGACCTATGTGAAGTGTTATTGTAGGTGTTTGAGCATGATTTGTATCTAAATCAAGTGTGTTACAGGTGAAGAAAAATCATAGGAAATGAAATCAAGAGTTTGATGATTTTTTAGAGAGTTTGATGAGCTTGTTTTGTGAAGATTGATCACTTACGATTTGAGAAAAGAAGTGTGAGCTGAATATTAGATCTCCATCAGTTGTGGCATAAAAAAAATAAGATATATACACATAATAAGGTGGTTGAGTGGGTTCTTAATCATATTTTGGGGGTTTTATCCTCTTTGTAGATTTGGTGCTTCATAAAATCAGGGTCTGGTTCTCTTTATAGGGTTGGTGCTATATTAAACTAAGGTTTGGTGCTCCTTGTGGGGTTGGTGTCTCACTAAATTCTTAAACATATCAATATAAGATTGTTTTTTGGTGGGTTTTCTTCCCCTTGAGGTTTTACTACTTATATATTGTGTGCTTGAGTTGTTTCTTTGCTTTCATGGTTACATGCTTCATTGATGTTTATGGTGTGTAAAAATAAAGTATTGAATAAGTGGTTATTGTGATTAAATGCATATGAGATTTTGAGTTTCATATCTGAAATATAATTTGAATTTTTAATAAGGACTAATTCACCCCCCCCTCTCAGTCCATTGTGCTTATAACACATCCTAGGGCATCATTTATACACACACACACACACACACATAAGAAATACATGGAGTCTGAGATGTAGTGTAGTGCTTAGTTGTAAGTTCACTTTTCGAGTGACCGCCCTGGTCAATCTAACTCCCCATTCTACATTTCTATTTTAGGTTTGATGTGGTTTATGGGTATGTGTAGGTAAACTTCTTTATTACATATTATAGGTACATTCACAAATCAGACAAAAAATCTGGAGTGATACACAAAGACTAGAAGAGAACATCAGATAACATTGAAATACCTAGATCCGCAACATTTACCTAAACACCGGGCCCAGATCCAGACACCAATGCTTGGGTAATCCTACCCTTTTATGGCCACTCTTGTCCTATGCATTTTTAGAGTTTATAACCTCTAGTGAGTCCTTACAACATTCTTCTCAGCATGTTCCAGTATTTCAATATCTAATGTCACTTCCTGTTCACTTGGAAATTAGTTAAGTCCTCATATCTCTCCTTTATTCTTAGGGTTTCATATTGTATATGTTTTATTGTGTGTGTCTTGTTGTATATTATCATTTGTACATCAGGTATCATAGTATTTACTTTGTAATAAGATTTAATGAATCTAATTTACATTAAATAAAAATTGTTCCTTTATTGCCTCAAAGTTGGACCCAAGATATGATCCATTTTCTTCAAACGGGATAATTCCCACAGGGTTTAGACAAAGCAAAAGGGATGTGTTTTATATTATAATCCATTGCTTATGTTCTTGTTGATAACATATTGTTTAGAAAATATGTGCATGGAGTTCATTGGAGATGCACTGATTCAAATCAGATTGAGCATGTTTTGGAAGAATTTCATAAAGGTATGTTTGGTGGCCATTTTGCACCAAGAGCTACTACCTTGAAGGTTATGAGAACTGATTATTATTATCAAAACTTGTTTTAAGATGCTCATACATGGGTAATGAATTTTACAAAGTGTACTAATTTTGTAGAGAAAACAAAGTTATTAGCTCTTCCTCTTCAACCCATACAGGTAAATCAACCTTTCATGCAATGGGGATTAGATTTTATTGACATGATTATCCCACTTCTAGTGTAGATCATAAATGTATCCATATATCTACAAATTACTTCAGAAGATGGAAAGAAGTGGTATCTTTGAAATAAGTAAACAATAATTCAATTTTAGACTTTTATGAAAGTTTAGTCACAATATTTAGTGTCCCCATGACAATTATCTTAGGAAATGCATAGGCCTTCCTTGGAAAAAATATTTGCATATGGGCAGTCAATATTGACATTCATCTATCAATATCTTCCAATTATTATCCTTAAGGGAATGGATTGGTTGAGTCAACCAACAAGAATCTTCTTGGAATCGTGAAGAGAAATATGATAGAAAATAAGAAAGCATGGAAAATAAAGTTGAAATCATCCTTGTGGGCTAATATAATTACTCCTAAAAGATCAATTGGAAATACTCCTTTCATGTTTTTCTACGGTAGTGTAGACACAAAATTTATGTACTAGTGTACATTTCTAGGTTCTATATCATATTAATAGATACATGATTCCTAAGCAAGAAAACTAGTAATTGACAATGTATTTTGGGTCTTTTGTTTTGTCTCTTATACTTTTATTGACCTTACACACCCTACAGCCCTATCGGTATTTGACAAATTTATATTTTATGGCCTCAGACACTAGTGACCATTTG
The DNA here is from genome assembly GCA_019776745.2 of Taxus chinensis. NCBI lineage: Eukaryota > Viridiplantae > Streptophyta > Pinopsida > Cupressales > Taxaceae > Taxus > Taxus chinensis. The sequence continues at coordinate 381,759,850 of CM034151.1, forward strand.
GGATAGATGTGCCCAGGTGCTCCCATCCCTTTTGGGCGCTCCTGGACATCTATATCCTTTTCTCACTCTTTTAGGTCTCTTTTACTTGTGATTTAATTTAATTAGAATTAAATCTAATTACAGAGTTACTGTTAAAATAATTGATGTATAAATGATAAAGTACAATAGTGACACAAGAAAATTAATATTTAAAGTACAAAACCCTAAGCAAGAGAGGGAGATATAAGAACATAGCTGATTTTCGAATGAACATGAAGTGACATGAGAATGGAGAAGTGTTGAATAGGATGTAAGTAGTGTCTTATCTAACCTTTATAAATTATGGAGATCACGAACAAGGTTGGGAAAGGGTGTCTGCAATAGGATAGGGGTTCTTGGGCACTAATGACTGAATTTGGGTGCCTGTGACCACACAAAATCTTTGGATCTAGGTTTTTTTTGTCATAATGGTGTCACAATTATTCCTTGTTGATTTCCTAGTATTCGCTCCTAGATCACCAAAGGTATATGTAACCTACAAAAGATAAAATCACCTATACAAGCCCACAAACCACATCAAACCTAAAAAGGAAAATGTAGAATGAGGATTCAGCCTGACTCTAATGGTCACCCTAAAATTTTAACTACATCTCAGACTCCATGTAGTTCTTGTGTGTGTGTAGAAATGACACCCTAGGATGCCCTTCTGCAAGTTGCACTTGATAGCGGGCTAGATCTAGAATGTACAAATGTAGCAGATTGTGTGGATGGAATAGAATAAAATTCCCCTTCCTACATAGTGTATGGAAATTATATGCATCCCTTTTCCCTTGAATGGATGTTAAATGGAATCCTTTTGAGTGCTTTAGTGAATTTGGAATACAAGCTTAGGTGATGATAATAATTTTTGGTGTTTGGTCCTGTACAAGTCCTCTATTTTAAAAACATAACTATGTATTTATATGATCCCTTGTTTGTATTTTGTAATTGAAAACTTGAAGGACGACCCATAATTGAAAAATATGCCCAAAAGATAAAAGATACCAAAAAAAAAGAAAGATGAGAAAGGGTCAAGGGCACCCAGAGGGGATAGGAGCACCTAGATGTTGTTGTCTTGGTTGGGCACTGGTGTCTGAAGTCATGAAAGATAAATAAGTGAAATTCTGATTGGGATGTAGGGTGTGTAAGACCAAGCTAAAAATAAGAGACAAATAAAAGAGGTGAAAGATAGTTGTCATCCACTAGTTTTCTTGCTTAGGAATCATGTAAATGTTAGCATGCTTTTAGGACCTAGAAATGTACCCAAGTGCGTTATTTAGTGTCTACATTTGTCCCTTTTTTATGTTATTGAGTGAATACTTGATAACATAAATTAGATAGAAGATGCATACCTTATGATCTCATAGAGCGTGTGGAAAGTAGCATGCCGAGTGGACAAGTGAAGTGTGAAATTATGCAAAGTGAAGCATGGAGACTAGGAAAGGAAAGTGACCCTAGGAGTGAAGTGTATTTTTTGTTTTTACCTATTGATGTGCTTGTATTTGCTTTTATAGGTTATTTCTTGTTGCGTATAATGAACAGACCTATAAAAGAAGAGTGAAAGAGTAGTCAAATTCCTATATATGAAAAATATGAGTAAAGTATGTAAAAGTGTGTAAAAGTAGTAGTAAAGAAAAGAGTGCACTTTATTTAAAATACATAGGCAACTACAAACAATCTAAGCGTATGCACAACCAGCAAAAGACTCAGACTTTCAGGTAATGAAAATTTACAAAAAAACAAGAAAAAGAAGATAGAAAGCTCGATAGGAAAGGTAAATCCCAAACTGAATGCAAAAAAATGTTTCCACTGGAAAAAATAATAGCCCAAAGAAAATGACACAACACGAAACTAAAATTGGAGCAAGGGCATTCAAACAACTCCAACATTATAGGGTAGGGGGTTGTAAAGTAAAAAAAGAGGCAAAAACAGACCACACGTAACAATAAGAAACACAGGCATGCAAAAAACCCACAAATTACATAGGCAACAAAGACAACCCAACTCGTAGGGGAAGAGGAAAAACTCAACTCTACAGAGAATAATTTAATCAAACAACAAGATAATCTCACCAAATACAAAGCCAATGATGCAAAAAATTCCCAATAAAAACAAGATAGACTAATGCAAACGAGGCAAACAAAACAAAAAAGCAACATGAGTGCATGCAAAGGAAATCCAATCCAAAGGCAAGGAAGAGAAGGTGAGGTGAAAATAGGTCTGGAAACTAGAAATCTTTAAAAAATCACTTGCAAACTAGTAGGAAAATTACAAAAAACCAGAGATTGTTAAAAAAAATACTTCCAATTAAAAACAATTAAAACTAGAAATCAATAACCAATCTCTAGATTTAGCGGATCCTCCAAACTTGGCTATAAGTAGTTAGATATGGCTGGAAAACTCCTGTAGCCTAGACATGCAAAACCAAAAAACCCACACAAGTCCAAAAATTAGATAGTTAAACCTATAAACAAGATTCCAAAAAATAAAAAACTTGCACTAAAAGCATGAAAACCAAAAAATGAAGTAAAATCAACTAGATTAATCAAGTGCACATTTACCAAACAATCACTCTGATACCATATCATATTGTTCTATGACGAACAACTAGGAACATATTGTTCTATGAAAATCAACTATGAACTTTGTGTGCATTGAGCAAGGTTACACTTCATTGCAGTTATGAACACTTCACATAATAAATAAGAGATTGAATCAAAATGAGAATCAAGTACAGAAAGACAACAGTGTGTCTGGAATTCTCATAGATCAAAAAAGAGATGTATGTATAGGAGTTTTGTGTAAATCCTATGCATCACGCATTTATACAACTGTAACTAACCCTATTGACCTATTCCATTATGACCTATTCTCACTAAGTGAGATGACTAACCATCAATGTTGGATAAGTCATCGAATAATGAAGAAACAATCCTATACACCAACCACTTCTCATTACAGTTACTTTACTTTTCACTAATTTATACACACTTTAACATATAATTTATATTCTTAACATGCTAATAGGTGCTTCATGTGTAGCATTTTCCTTACAATACTATATTCAACTATGGCTATATGTCACATATTTCTTATCATTGTTTGCTATTATATGCCATTATTTGCGAGCTATGCCTTATGTCTTGTGTGATAATTTAATGAATTTGGTCGATTCATCCCCTATTCTCTTATGACATTATGAGTGATGTCTCATGTTTAAAACCCACTTTTTACAATCTATCTTGTTTGCACACTTGATTGTTACATTATTTTCTATTACATGTTAGTTATTAATACTACTAAAACTTGTTACTAGCCCACTTTATTTGCATGTGCCTTGGTTTCTACCAAGTGCATCCCCTACCCCCTGCAGTTATCCATTTCAAATTAGCATCATATCCTCTCCTTTGGGCCACATTCTCTTAGAGTTTTCATATGCACCCTAAATGAGTGGGTCATGCATTAGGTGAACAAATCACCCCTAGACTAGTTTAGAGCTAAAGTTCATATCAGTACAGTATAAAACCAACACACACATACAATCACGGAATAATCCAAAATGAGAATTGGACTTCATACATAGTACAGACACTAGCTCCTGGGCACTCTTGTCCTCTTCTGGGTGCTAATGTCCAAGGGGCAAAAAAAAACATTTTCTCATTACAGCACAATTTACAACAATTTTCATAGCAATTCTATTGTAGCAAATATTTGGCTTCAGTTACAGAATGTATTTTATATCCTACAGTCAGTTATTATACGGAACAACATGGGGTGTACCATCTACAGTGGTACTCATTTGGGAAGTATTCATGGACGGAGGGTAAAACTATACCTCTCCCCCCAACACTCTTTGCACATGGCGTGAGATTGCCCAAAAAACTCGCAATTGGCGTGAGATCACCCAAAAAACTTGCATTTAGCATGAGATCATGCAAAAATATTGGTTTTGGCATGAGGTCACCCAAAAAAATTTCCCTTTGTAGCATTTCAGAACATCTTTCTATCATGTATACTCTTATACATCAAGTGCACACTTTCCTTTATTACTACCTTTTCACACTTTTGTATATTTATACATACTTTACTCAAATTTTTCATATACAAAACTTTGACTACTCTATTTCTCTTCTTTTACACGTCCATCCTTAATACAGAAAAAGAAACATCCTATATCAATAAATATAAGCACATAAACATGTACAAGATATGCAAAACACTTCACCCATAGGGTCTATTCCCCTTTCCTAGTCTTCATGTTTCATGTTACGATCTCTTCACGCTTCACTTGTCCACTCGGCATGCTATTTGCCACACTCTCTATAAGATCATAATATACGAATCTTCTTACTAAATTATCCTATAGATTATTTACTCAACAGCATAAATTGGGGGCAAAATGTAGTCACAAAATCTATGCACTTGGATACATTTCTAGGTCCTAAAATCATGCTAGCATTTACATGACTCCTAAGCGAGAAAACTAGTAATTTACAACTTCCTTTAGCTTGTTGTTTTTTCTTCTACACTTTTATTGGCTATATACATCTTATACTCTTACTAGAATTAAATGGATTTATCTTTATTTAGCCTCGAACACTAGCACCCAATTAGGACACTAGCGCTAGGTGCTCCTGGGTGCTCATGTCCTTCTTTACCTGTTTTTATCGATTTGGACCTCTATGGATTCTTGATTAATTTTTGCTACTTTAGGTCGGCCTTCTAGTTGTCAATTATGAAATTCAAACAAGAGAATCGTATAAATACATAATTATATTTTCAAAACAAATGACCAAGCAATAAACATTACTATTATCACCTAAGCTTACATTCAAAGGCACAAGAACATCATAGGCATCCATCTAACACTCATACAAGGGACAAGGGTTGCACACTTCTGCATACATAGCATAAGAAGGGGTAGTTTATTATATTCCAACCACACATTTTATACATCTTAGATCTAGACTGTTATCAATTGTGTAAATTACACAAAGCCATCTTAGGGCATCATTTCTACACACACACACACACAATAACTACATGGAGTTTAAGATGTAGTGTAGTGGTTGGTTGTAAGTTTACTCTTCAGGTGACAACGAGGGTCAATCTGACTCCACATTATATATTTTCTCTTTTAGGTTTGATGTGGTTTATGGGTACGTGTAAGTGAACTTCTTTCTTACATGTTACAGGTAAATTTGTAAATCAGACAACAAATCTAGAGTGATAAATAGAGACTAGCAGCGAACATCATTTGGCACTGAAATATCCAAATTCACAACATCTACCTAAACACCAATGCCTAGATCCAGACACTAGCGCTTGGGTACTCCTTTCCTCCCATTGGCGCTCTTGTACTATGAATTTTTAGAGTTTAGAACCTCCAACAAGTCTCTACGACACTCTTCTCATATTATTATAGTATTTCATTAGCCAATATCACTTCCTATTCACTTAGAAATCAGCTAAGTCCTCTTATCTCTCTTCTGTGCTTATGGCTACATATTGTATATGTTTTATTATTTGCATCTTGTTGTATATTATCAATTGTACATAATATATCATAGTAGTTACTCTGAAATAAGATTTAATGAATTTAATTTACATTAAATCACAATTGTTCCTTTATTTCCTCAAATTTTGACCCAAGATATGATCCATTTTCTTCAGACTGGAAAATTCCCAAAGGGTTTGGACAAAGGAAAAGGAGGTATTTTATATTACAATCCATTCCTTATGTTCTCATTGATAACATATTGTTTATAAAATATTTGAATGGAGTTATTTTGAGATTATTGATTCAAATTAGATTGAGCATGTTTTGAAATAATATCATAAAGGTATGTTTAGTGGCCATTTTGCACCAAGAGCTACTACCTTGAAGGTTATGATAACTAGTTATTATTAACCAAACTTGTTCAAATACGCTCATATATCAAATGATATATACGTAGTGTGCAAAACATATATATTCATTCTTGGATCGCTAAAGGTATATATGTAATGTGAAAAAGAGAAATTCACCTGCACAAACCCACAAACCACATCAAACCTAAAAAGGAAAAGGAAGAATGAGGCGTTAGACTGACCCAAACGGTCACCCCGAGAGTGTAATTATCATCGAGCATTACATTACATCTCATAATCCATGTATTTCTTATGTGTGTGTAGAAATGATGCCCTAGGATGCCCTTCTCCAGGTTACACTTGATAGCGAGCTAGATCTATATTGTAGAAATGTAGTAGAATGGGTGGATGGAATAGATTAAACTTCCCCTTCCTACGTAGTGTATGAAAAATTTATGCATCCCTTGTCCCTTTAATGGATGCTAGAAGGAATCCTTTTGAGTTATTTAGTGCCTTTGGAATGTAAGCCTGGGTGATGATAATAATGTTTTGTGCTTGGTCCTCTATTTTGAACACATAAGTATGTATTTATATTATTCCCTTGTTTGAATTTTGTAATTGAAAACTGGAAGGCTAACCCATAAGTATAAAATATGCCCAAAAGATAAAAGAGACCCAAAAGGAGAAAGGTAAAAAAGGGTCAGGGGCACCCAAAGGGGACATGAATGCTTAGGTGCTTCTTTCCTAGTTGGGCGCTAGTGTCTGAAGTCATGAAAGATAAATAAGTGATATTATTACTGGGATGTAGGGTGTGTAAGACCAAATAGAAAATTAGAGACAAAGAAAAGAGGTGAAAGATAGTTGTCAACCACTAGTTTTCTTGCTTAGGAATCATGTAAATGCTAGCATATTTTTAGGACCTAGAAATGTACTCAAGTGTGTAATTTAGTGTCTAAATTTGTCCCTACTTTATGTTGTTGATTGAATACTCGATAACATAAAGTAGATAGAATATGCATACCTTATAATCTTGTAGAGTGTGCAACGAGTAGTGTGCCAAGTGGATAAGTGAAGCATGAAGACTAGGAAAGGAAAGTGACCCTAGAGGTGAATCATATTTGTTGCTTGTACCTCATTGTGCTTGTATTTATTGTTGTAGGTTTATTCTTGTTGTATATAATGAACAAACCTGTCAAATAAGAGTGAAAGAGTAGTCAAATTTCTGTATATGAAAAATATGATTAAATTATGTAAAAGTGTGTAAAATCAGTAGTAAAGGAAAGTGTGCACTTGATGTAAAAGAGTGTAAAGGATAGAAATGTGTCTTGAAATGTTTTGAAGAGAGATTTTTTGGGGAAATTTCATGTCGATAGTGAGTTTTTTATGTGATCTCACACCAAGTGTGATTTTTTTGGGCGATCTCATGCTAAAGAGAAAGTACTGGGGAGAGAGGTATAGTTTTACTCTCCTTCCATAAATCTACCAAATAAGCACCACTGTAGATAGTGCATCCCGATTTGTTCATGTTGTCCCTATTGTTCTGAATTAGTTCTAAGTTTTACCGATTGAATGAGATAGAATGCATTTTGTGATTAGAGCAATGTGCTTGTAATTGTAGAACGGCTCTGAAGACTTCTATAAATTGTGTTGATTTTATAAAATGACTGTTGGTGCCCCTAAGACATTAGCACCCAGATGAAACAAGCACCCAGGAGCTACTGTCTTATGTTGGGTGCTAGTGTCTGCGATGAGCTGAGGACCCAACTCAGATTTTGGGCCATTCTATGAATGTATTTTTGTTATGTTTCTTTATTGTGTAGATCATTTTTACAGCTCTAAGTTGTTGTATGAGTTATTTTTTCACCCAATATATGCCCCCTCATTTGGGGAGTATGCGACATCGGTAGGATAATGTCACCTAAAGGAGAGGACCTAATTTTATGTTAAAGTGGATAACTATAAGGGGTAGGGGATGTGCATGGTGGAAACCAAGGCATATGCAAACAAAGTAGCTAGTAACATGTGTTAGTAAAAAGAGTGGAAAGCATGCAATAGAATACAATGCAACAAGCAAGTGTGCAAACAAATTGGACTGTGAAAAGAAAGTTTGAAACATAGGACATTGCTCACAATGTCATAAGAAAATCAAGGCCAAAGTTTCCAAAAGAATACAATAAGCATAGAATACATAGGGCATAGCCCGCAAACAATAGCATACAATGGAAAACAATGTCAAGAAAATTGTATCAAATAACCATGGTTTAGTGTAATCCTATAATGCAAATGCTACACATGAAGCACCCATTAGAATGTTAGAAAGATAAAAATTATGTCAAGACATGTATGTATTAATGGAAAGTAAGGTGCTAGTAAGAATAGGAAGTAGTATATGATGAAATAATAACACCTATAATGTGTGAGAGTAGGAAAGGTAGATTCCCCTAGGAGCCTCGTTGGGAATAGAAAATGATATAGTTTTCAGCATCATTACAGCGTGTGAAAAATTGTAATAGATTTTCATTCACTCCAAAATACCAAGTGAAAATGCATGTGTATATATAGAAAGATAATGATATACTGAGTATTAGACTAGCATAGTAAGCAAAGTGCATCATGTAAGTGGTATAAGAAAGTAAGAGTAAGTGCAACCAAGATATGAAAATGCAATATATTAGTGTGATGGAATGGTATGAAATGTGTGAATGTGATATGAGAAGTGTGCCCCCCAATGGATGTGTATGAGATGAGGTTAATTTATAAAAGACCCCTCAATAATCAATAATGAACCATGTAACAAGAGTGTGTCATAAGTAAATGGTTTGAGGATGTGTGCTAGAGAGAGATAAATCATGAATCATAGAGCATGAAAAATGAATGCAATGAGATTCATTTCATATTTAAACCCTCAACAGTCAAGTATGAATAGTGGAACTAGACTATATCATCGGGTATTGATGATATAAGGTGTGTATCAAAAAGTGTAAGAGTACTAAGAAATATTAAGTGTGAAGCACAGAGTGTGATAGTAGATAGTATAGAAAATTGATGATGATATGAGGGGGGAAGAAATCATGATTCCTCCTAAGTGTGAGAGGGATAGAAGGCTATCTAATAATAGTGAAGGTCAAGGGCCCTCCACCTGATATCTGAGGAGATAAAGGAATATGAAGATGCTCTAAGACTGATGGAGTATGAGATTAATGAGGTACATGTGAAGGAGACCTATGTGGTGAAGGAGGTCATGAACACCTATGTGAAGGGGTTTCCTAAATAAAATACTTAGGCCAAAGATATGGGCTAGTGGGCCGATGCTGACGACAAATTGGTGAAGAGGTCGTGTGCGAATAGGAGAACTAGGTGTAGAGTTTTCCTTATATTTGAGAGGCCCATGAGATCTAGATGTTGTAACTAGTGTAAATATATCATCAATATTAGGCTTATGCAATTATGGGATGCATTTAAGAGTGACAACTTTCTTATTTTGAATGAAATTGATGCACAAAAGAATCATGGATGGAATGGCTTGGCCGGTGCACAACCAAGAAAAACCTGTAATGAAATTACTTATATAAATCTAATTACCTTCAGCAATAGAACACCAAAGAAAACAATATTGTAGATAAATGATCTCAATATACAAGTAGGATAGCTTATTCATTTCGAGGGAATAACCTTCAAATCATTCAATAAGACTCAAATGCTTAATATGATGATTAACTACTCCTCACTACCATATATATATATATATATATCAATCCTATGTTATGGCCAACACTAAGGATGGCCTACTAAACATATGAAAGCATAAATGAATAACATATGACAAGAAGAGATATTATGTAAGCCACAAGTCATCATTACATATCCAATATAAACTATAAGAATAAGGGTGTAACATGCCCATACCCTTCAAAGAAATATTGTCCCCAATGTTGGGAAGCCTTGGATGTTGCTGCAAAACTTCTTCATCCTCCCATGATGCAACCTCAATATTCATATTCTTCCACTTGATCAGATACTTGGTAATGACTCCAGCCCTCAATATTTTGGTGTGTGTTTGAAGAATACCTTCAGGTTCCAATATTATTCTTCCTTCCTCATCCACTTCAGAAAGCACTGGTTGGGTCAAAATGTATTTCCCAATAACTTTCTTCAAGCAAGAAACATGGAAGACTGGATTTATTTTACTTCCTTGAGGAAACTCCAGCTTATATGTCACCCTACCAATTTTCTGCAATACTTGATAAGGAACATAGTATTTAGGAGAAATATTATTATCCTTCTTCTTTTGTTTTAATTATAACTACTTATATGGCTGTAACCATACAAAAACAAATTCACCCTCTTCAAAGTGTCACTCGCTATGATGTTGATCAAATTTTTGCTTCATGCAGTTTTTTTACCTTTCCAAATTCTCTTTAAGACTAGAGAGTACCTTATGATGGTGTTGAATGTGATCCTCAATTACTCTCACCTTTAGTTTGACCTTCAAGCTAGAGATAATTGATGGAGGATGACACCCGTAAAGTGCCAGAAATGGAGACATTTTGGAGGAGGTATGAAATGAAGTATTATACCATCATTCTGCAAGTGGAAATAATTGCACCCAACGTTCTTGTTTATCTGAAGTAAAACATCAAAGATATCCCTCTAAACATTTATTTACCACCTCATTTTTCCTATCTAATTGAGGATGATAAGATGAATTATGGGCCAGCTGGGTACCCAAACAAGAGAACAAATCAGTCCAAGAATTTGTTGTAAATATCATATCATAATCACTTACTATAATTTTGGGTGTTCCATAGAGCTTTTCAATTGTGTCCATAAATGAGATGACAACTATACTAGTTGTGAAAGGATGATCCATAGTACAAAAATGAGCATACTTGGTAAGCCTATCCACCATAACCATGATGACACTTTTCCCTTCTAATTTAGGCAATCATGTGACAAAAACCATCGATACCTCTTCCCATCTCTCATTAGGAATAGACAAAGATTGGAGGAGATGTAGTTTCTTAATGGTCTCTCCTTTATTACGTTAACACATTAAACACTCTGCCACAAATTTTTGAACATATCCTTTCAACCCCTCCCAAAATAAATATTTCTTAACTTTGTGATAAGTTTTGAAGAACCCAAAAATTTCACCTACTGGAGAATAATGGAGCTCTGAAATAATATGGTGTTTAAGTGTTGGGTTCTTACACAAATATAACTTATCTTTATACCACAATGTATCCCCCTTCCATATAATTTTTTATGATATGATTATATTTATCTGTAGATTATGAATTAGAGTATGGGTTGTTGCATCTTTCTGTCATTCTTCCCTTGCTTGATCGACCCAATCTACCTTTAGTATAGAGATGGAACATAACAATGCTTATGTGGACTCATCCCTCCTAGATAGAGCATTAGTGACCACATTTTCCTTCCCTTAGAAACATTCTAAAATTCATACTCAGCATCTTAGTGACCCATTTTTTTTTCTCTTCTAAAGATAAGCATTGCTCCAAGAAGTATTTAAAACTATCATGATTAGTTTTTGCCTTGAAGTGTCTACCCGTCAAGTATGTTCTCCATTGTTTGATTGTAAGTAATATTGCCATCATTTCCTTCTCATATGTGGGCTTCAAAAAATTCTTTCCTTTTAGTTTTTCAGCTCTCAAATGCTATGGGATATACTTCTTACATGAGTACTGCTCTAATCCCATTTCATAAAGCATAACATTCAACTATGAAGGTCTTGGAGAAATCTGGAGTTGTGAATACTGGAGTGGTGCACATTACCACCTTTAATTTGTCTAATGCCCTAGAATCTTCTTCAATCTAATGAAATGAGTCTTTATTAAATAATTATGTAAGTGGTGTTTTTATACTACCATATTTTTTTACAAATCTGTGATAATACCCTGTGAGACCTAAGAAATCTCATAAATGATTGAGGGTTCTTAGGACTTCCCATTCCACCATGGCATGGATCTTGTGAGGGTCCACCTTAACACCTTCATGAGAGATAATATGGCCCAATTATTCCACTTCATGTACCCCAAAAGAACACTTTGAAGGCTTGGCATATATTTTATGTTTCTCTAGGGCTTCAAATAATGTATTGACATGATGTAAATTTTTCTCCCATGATTTTTTGTAGATGAGGATATCATCAAAAAATACCAGGGAAAACTTCCATAGGAATGGTCCAAATATTGAATTCATCAAACTTTAAAATGTGTATAGTGCATTAGGAATGCCAAAAAACATCACTAGGAATTCATAATGACATTAATGAGTTATGAAGGCTATCTTATGAATATCTTCTTTCTTTACTCTAATTTGGTGATACCCAAAACCCAGATCTATTGTTTTTAAATAAATTTCACCATGCAACTCATCTAATAAATCATAAATGAAAGGAATAGGAAAATTATCTTTGATAGTGTACTTGTTGAGTTATCTATAATTTGGACACATGTTTCATATTCTATCCTTGCGGCACACCATCACCACTAGAGCAGAATAAGCACTGACTGTGACGAATAATACCCATTTCTACTCCTCCCCCATCTTCTCGATCTCATTCTTTTACACATGTGTATCTATAAGGCCTGGTGTTGGGGGGTTGGATTCTTACAATTAATTGAATGGCATAATCATGATCTCTTTCAGGAGGTAATCCTCTAAGTTCCTCAAAGATAATTACATGTTGATCAATAACCTTCTAAAGATCACGATGCACTACCATCATTGGTGGTTGAACTTCCATGGAGAACAATCATGCTACAAAACCTTCAGCCCCCTTTTTAAGAATCTTCTGTATTTGGTGAGAACTAACCACATGAGGATTTTTTTCTTGTAGTCTATGAAGTTCAAAAATTTTAACCTCAAAATGAAATTGCATGAAAAATTCCTAGAAATTTAGCTCTTGGTGCCCAAATTTGTGAGTCATTGAACACTTAAGAAAATATTAGCTTCACCCATGGGAATAGCAACATCGTAGATTCTAATGTGTAGTCACCCATCATAATTATAATGTTATGACATTTACCTGGATATTAGATTGTGCCATAATCTATGATCATTACTTGAAATTTAGGTGTTGGGTAGATGAAACAATTTAGCATTGTTTCTAGCTTACGATTGATGAAATTATGTGTCCTCCCCAAATCAATCAATATTATCACCTTCTACTTCTTAAGATAACCCATGACCTAAAGGGTTTGTGGAGTACTAATACTTGATAGAGTATGTCATGAGATAGTAGGCTAGGGATCTTCAAATTATTCCTCTAATTTTTCCACTTCCTCCCTTGATGCTTCTTCATATTCTTCCTCATCACTAGTCCCTTCAATGTAGAACAATTTTTTCTCAACACATTTATGATTTGGTCCATGTTTGTTTTCACAATTAAAACATAACCTTTTTTCTCTTTTTTCCTCTATTTTTTGAGGTGTCATCCAAACTTGTCAAGGGTATGATGGAGGCAAGGTGCTACGATCTTTTATGTTAGTGAAGGACTGGCTTCTACTGGAAATAATTTTTTTGCTCTGCCCTACGCACCATGATAATAGAATTAAAAACCTTGAGTGGATTAAACATGCACACCTCATGCTCAATGTGGTCCTTAAGACACCCAAAAAATAGTTCATCTAGATACTCTCCTATAATATCCTGCACACATAAGGAAAGAATTTAAAATTAATGGACATAATCCTTTACTGAATATATTTTTCCTAACTTTGCTAATTGGATGAAGTAATTCTCTGACACACTAAAATTATAGTGTAATTCAAGCTCTTCAGTGAAAATTATCCATGTGACACTTAGATCATTCTTCTACATTTGAGCACATAACTAATGATACCAGAAAAATTGGGCATGTTCTAGATATAAGGATGGCATGGTCATCTTTTGTCCTGATGGTATCTGATGGAGATCAAAGAAATTATCCATTTACATAATCCAATTGAGTGAATCATTTCCATCAAATTTACACATTTCTACTTTTGGAATAATGCACCACCATTGGTGAGGAAATCCACCTGAATGTGTAAAGGATCCTCCTTGATTGGAGTGATTTGGACCTATGTTAGTATTGCTAGAGAAACCCATATGACTGGAATTGGGATTTTTGTTTGAAAGAGTGAGCAATAGCTCCTACTTCATTGATTGAAAATCCATTTGAAGTTCACCCCTAAGGCTACCTTTCAAATGAAGAATTTTTTTCTTAGGTCATCCTTACTCACCATATTATTTACCCTTTCCTGAAGTTGGATGACTACCTACAATACTCCCGAACCAAAAGATTCTAAATCCATGTCTTCCTTATTTGGGGTCATTCTTAGAGTTGATTGACCTTTCCCTTGGCCTCAAGTTGATTAACCGGTCATGACGTAGATTTTGGGAATCGAGGTATATGGAATAAGGTAAAACTTTAGGGCTTGGGGTTTTGTAAATTTACTGGCCAAATAGAGGAAATCACAAAGAAGAAACACTTGCTAATTTTTAAAATAACTTATGAAAATATAATAAACTTAAAAAAATCCTAAAAATTTCAACCTCGGTAGCTGAATTATGAAAAAATATAAAACCACTATAAATTTTGTAAAACAAGTCAAAAATGCTTGAAATTTTTAGAGGGTCTTGACTAATTTTTCCACACCACAAAAAAAATTGCAGAAAAATTTGCTACCAATTTTGAAATATATCCAAACCTTAACAATTAGGGTTTAACACAACATTTGCTGAGATTAGGCTCTGATAGCACTTGTAATGAAATTAATTCTATAAATTTGATTATTAGTAGCAATAGAATACCAAAGAACACAAGATTATAGATAAATGATCTCAATATGCAAGTAGAATAGCTTAGCCACTTCAAGGGGGAAACCTCCAAACCATACAATAAGACTCAAATTCTCAATATGATGATTAACTAATCCTCACTACCACTTATATATACCAATCCTATGCTATGGCCAATACTAAGGCTGACCCACTAAACATATGAAAGTATAAATTAATCATATATGACAAGAAGAGAGATTATGTAAGCCACAACTCGGCATTACATATCTAATATAATTTATAGGACTAAGGGCGTAACAAAACCTAAGAACATATCACAGCCTTTGATTGAGATGTCACAGTGAATGACACAGGCACAATAAGAGGCCCAACTATAATGTGAAGCCTGATGTAGCCAAAAGAATTAGGAACTGGATATGTGATATTAGATCATGGACATTTAATAGCCATGAGAAGTGTAATGGAGCACACAGTGATAGGATTCATTGGATAGATCATGGTGTTATTGATGGTATATGAACCAATAGAAGCATTGATATGTAATGAATCATAAGTGAATGTAGCATGATAATCATGATCTGAAAATGAAATGACATGTGATGATGCATCAACAGAAGTGACAAGGAAATCAAGGGGCCCCGATGAAGAAGGGAGCACATATTGATATATATAATTAACAAAATAATTAGGGGCTTGTGTGTCATGTTTGGGAAAAGGGTCATTGAATATTTTTTAGCTTTTTATTATCGTGGATCGGCTTATAAGTAGATGGTTCAAGGATCTCGAGTGAATTATTTTGAATAATATCTTGAATGAGATACTTGAATTTGAAGCAGTGAGCAAAAGAATGCCCAATGCATTGGTGGTAGTCACACAGTGCATTTTCATCATAATTGTGGCCATGGGGGCGAGAGGGATAAAGATTGAGCGATAGTGGAAGAGCGATAAGGTTGCTTTCAATGAGTTGAGGAAATAGAAATTGGGGTGCATATGATAATTTGGTGAAAGTACACTTTGGAGGTTGTCATTGAAGCTATTCAGGTTGAGAGATGACATTAATGGTTTCATTTTCTTTGGTGGGCTTAAGAGATGGCTTGAATGCTGATTTAGCTTGAAACTTATTAGAAGAGGATGACAAAGCATTGTGATATTTTAATTTTCCCATACATAGAAGTTTGAATTCATGCATTTTGAATGTATAGCATAATTGATCAAATGAAGGAAGGGTATCAAAGATAACACTCTCCTAAAGTGGTGACAAGAGGATTTGAACAAAAAGATATTGTAATTCTAAATCAACAAGTACATTGGTCATCTTAGCTAGGTTGTTCTTGTAACACAAAACATAGTTATCTAGATTCTCATTAGATCTTTGTTTCATTTGAGAAACTTGTACATAAGAGATATTGGTGTGGATATTAATGGAAAAATGAGCAAGAAAAGCATTGACTAGATGCATAAAAAAAGTTACTGAATGAACAGGAAGATCATAAAACCAATGCATGGCGTAATCTTGAATACTTCTAGGAAATAACTTAGCTAGAAATGTATGATCATATGCATAGTTGAGACATGCCACATGAAATGATTAGAGATGGTCTTGAGGGTCACCATGGCCATTAAAGGTGGGAAACTCAGAGGTGAAAATTTTAGGAGGAAGTGATAAGTAGAAATGGAGAGTACAAAAGGGGTGTGAAGAAGTAAGGAGAAATCAAGAGATGGAGAGGAATGCAAAGTAGCTTAATGTAACTGATGGATTTGAATTTACAGATCCTGTTATAAAGAAGATAAGTCATGATTATTAGAATAATATAATTTTCATGTGTGAGAAATAATAGGTGGAGTGAAATGGTTGTTAGGATTAGGAATGCAAATGGGAATAGTAGAGGTGGGTGAAAGGGTAAAAGAGGGAGGTTGTGTTGCAATTGGAATGGAAGTAGTATTAGAGGTGGGAGGGTTGAGCTCAAATAAGTTGGTGGCCTCCTCATAAGTAGAGAATAAAAGAAGATCTAAGTCTTGTGGATATTTAGTAATATGAGCTTCGAGATCATGAAGGTATTCATCAGTAAATGGTGCATAGGTTTCAACCATGTTAAAAAGATGATAAAATTCCTAGTGTAGACATAAAATCATGCACTTTGGATAATTATCTGGTCTTGGTTGCATACTACTATTCATATGATTCCTAAGTAAGAAAATTTATAATTAACCCATGTATTTGTCCACCTTTCTTTTCTTTATGTTTTTACTTTCAGTCTTACACCCTTACTTGCTTAGTCTACCTTTTTTACTCTTTGGCATTTTTCCTCTTGGATGTCAACACCCATCCGTTAAGCTAGCACCAGGTACCCTCGTCCCCTCTAGCACCCCTGTCCTCTGTGTACTTTACTTACACTTTTTGGGTCCTTTCTAGCCTTTTGAGCATCTTATAATTTTGGTAATCATCCTTTTCAGGGTTAATTACAAAATCCAAACAAGGGAATCATATAAATATAAAGTTATGTGATCATAATAAAGGACCAAGCACTAAGCATTAACTATCACCACCTAAGGTTGCATCCATCAAGGCATCTAAGAGCTCCATTACATCCATCTAGCTCCATCACAAGAGACATAAGGGTTGTTTTTCTCCATCACACTTGATATGAGGGAATTTCATTCGATTCCACGCACATATTTACTACATTCTACATCTAGCTACTTACTCATTATCCAAGTGTGACATGCACAAGAGAAACCGAGGGCACAATTTTGCACGTGCACACACACACACACACACACACACACACACACACACACACACACACACACACACACACACACACACACATAGATAATTACATTGGGTCTAATATGTAGTGTAATGCTCAGTTGTGAGTTCACCATTATGACAGATGAGGATAGTGTGACCCCTCATTTTGATATTTCTTTTTTAGGATTTGATGTCTATTTGAGGGTTTTACATGTTCATTCTTTAAGAGGTGACTAAAGGAAAACACCTTGCAAGACCTCATAAGAGGTTTTTTTGAGCATTTCTGCATACCCAGGTTCCCAAAAAAGGCCCGAAGAGACCCCACGGGTGCCCCTATCCCTCTCTAAGTGCCCCCGTTCATCGAAATCCTCCAGATTTGCAATTTTACAAACTCGTGTGTGTAATGGCCAATGCTTCTAGTTTCTCTATTTTCCATCTCTGTGCACTTTTCAAAACTCTAAAAAAACAACTAAGGATTCTTAACCTCTCTTTACACATTAGGGTTTCATTTCATTTATTGCTTAGTTTATTTAGAGTCTATTTCTTGTACTTCATTATTCATTTATTTACTGCAATCTTGCATTCAGATTAGGCTCATAAATTACATTTTAGCTTAATCATTTTGGTGAACAAATTCAATCTTCACACTCCTAGGATGCTCACACTTTTATTTCTCATCTTCCTAGGGTCTTATCATCATGAGTATCTCTAATGATTTCTTACTCATCAACCATGAATTAAGAGAAAGAGTCAAAAATCTCCTAGCTACCACTCACATTCCTACTAATATATATCTAGATTCAATATATCAAAAATTTGTAGAATTATTCTCTCCGCATATTGCTTTCCCATCTAATCCTCATGTTGATCTAACTATTTTTTACAATGACCCAACCTTGCACATCATGATTCGTATTTACATTGTGGGTTTCAAGCGTACTTTAATTAATAATGGATCTAAAATCAATCTTTTTCCTATGGCATTCCTTAAAAATATTGGTATTTCAGCTCCTAATGTTAGTCCATCATGTCTTTCTCTTCATACATATGATGGTTTTTTTGTCCATGCTTAGGTCACATTACTCTACCTATTACAGTTGGACCCAAAACTCTTAACACGGTTTTCTTTATCATTGACTTCCCTACTTCATACAATTATTTACTTGGTAGGCCATGGCTTCATGCCATGTAAGAGGTTCCCTCTACCATACATAATTGTGTTAAATTCTTACATAAGGTTTTATAATATAATTTTTTTCGTGACCGTCACCCAAACAAATATTTTCAACCATGATCCAAATACTACACTTCTTAATCCAAGAGCTGATACTACTGATGAATCCAAACTGATGGATACTCTAGATCATTTACCACCACTTGAAGGTATTATTTTCATGATAGACATTGTTTCATCTATGCCATTGCTTCCACCTACTACTACTACTACTATGATTCTTTATCAGGGGCCTATCTAGTTTGAGGACATCAATCCATCCCCTGCACCTTCACATGGGCCATATCCATTAACACGCCCACCATTTACATTTATGCATTTCATGAATGACTCTTATTGGAAACATATTCCATTCAATCCTACTTTATCTGAATCTGTATGCACACATGATGGGTTGACCCGGCTAGGCTTTACAGTTGATGACATCTTTCCTCCGCCTTATGATCATCATCTCTACCATGGGTTTGTTCGCATCACCGTTGCTTATGGACTTTGAGTCTTCTATCTCACAGTCTTTCTTGCATGTGCTCCTTGTACTTCTCCACTCACATTGGGACAGTCTTTGCTTGATTACATTGGGGGCACGTTAGATCCATATCACACTGATATATCATTTCCCATGCCATTTGGTCATGTATTCATTTGTAATGACTCATTCCTCAGTTATTCACAAAACCTCACTCATTGGTATGCACATGGTTGTCCACTACCCCCATTCACTAATGAGGAGTATGTTATGGGCATGTAAAAATTACACTTAGACAGTGCTTTACATGACCAACCTGACACTATTTCTTATCAAGTTTCCTAATCCAACACCTGTTGATTTTGACTATGACAATGATGATCTTTTTGATGACATTACTTGATTATTCTCATTCTTCACACACTTGGGGGGGTGTGACACTTATTCCCCCTAGCATCAATAGGTGGCTTATATTTGCATCATTCCACACCTTGATTTTAGCATACTCATCTTCATGCACGCTTGTATCATCATTTGCATATGATGTGCTCTTGTGTTATGGTTCACACTTAACTGTTGAGTGCATCTTATATACATGAACCTCACACACTGCACTGTAGACACTACACATTACACATCTTCACACTACCATATAATTTTCTATGTATATAATCTTTCATCTACCCCACATTATCTGCACTTTTTTCTTTATACACCCATACATCATACACATTCTACACACTACATTATTCTACATTTTACATTTTCCACATCTTCACCATCACACGCGCGTTTACACTTCCACACTTATATAGTCTACGCATCTTACATTACATACTACACACTATGCATTACACATTACACCCTTTTCACATCACACACATAATGCATCTACTACACATATTATGTATAGACCTCTACTCATCATCCTCTACACATAGTGCACATTTCCCAATGACGCACTCTAGTCCTAGGGTCTATACTCGATTGCTGAGGGTATCAATATCAAATGGACCTCATCAAACTCACACATTCAATCATTCAATCCTCTTACCATGTGATATTGCTAGCTAGTGCCTTCTTCACATAAATCATGATATATGTTTTATGTTAAATCATCACCCCTTTCTATCTTTCCTACTCATTCATCTTGTGATATAGGCTTTATATTACATTATCATGCTTTCTGACATATTACTCACTCATCTAGTGATATAGGCTTTAGGCTGAATCATCACCTCATTCTACAACTTCACGATTACTCATTCATATGTCACATTCAATGTCATCTACACATCATTCTAAAATCAACACTCCATGCTTCATTTATAAACTCTTCTTAACACACGATAACACATCATCTAGAACATTTCCCGATGACACACTCTCTTTTATGGTTCATTCTTGATTGTTGAGGGGCATAAATAAATGAACCTCATTGCATACATACACATCCACTCGGGGGGGCACGTTGCCCCTATTATTCACATTTCATTCCATTTTGCCTCATCCATAGCATACTGCATATCTTGGTTGCATTTACTCTTTCTTACATTTACTTGTTACATGTTCATCTTATTACACATGCTAGATATATATCTTGTAAGGAATTATCTTTATCATACACACATGCACATTCACTTGCTTTCTAGTCATGATCATAAATTTTATGGGTCCATTACACACAGCATGGATGTTTAGCACAGTACCTAGTACTAGTCCCACAGCGGCTCCTGGGGCATCCACTTTCATACACTACATGTGCTATTGTTTCATTTTGTTCCATAACACACCATTTTTCTCATATTATACACACTTTGACATAGTTTTTATCTTTCTACATGTGCTAACATTTCTTCATGTGCAACATTTATTATGCAGGGACTATTTTCTTCCATGGTTGTCTGTTACATTTTTTTCCTACTTTTCTTTTCATTGTTTGCGGGCTTTTCCCTATGTCTTTTTGTTCACACTGATTACTTGTGTCCATTATGGCCTTAATTGTCTTAGTGACATCGTGAGTGGTGTCCCATGTTTACAACCCACTTTTTGTGGTCTACATTGTCTTCTTGCATGTTTACTTGCGTCCAAACATACACATTGTTTGTTTAGCTTACATTTTGTCTTATACATGCATGTTTGTCTTTTCTTATACTAACACTTGTCTCCTAGCCACTTTGTTTGTGTGTGCCTTGGTTTCCACCAAGCACATTCCCTTCCCTCTGTAGGGCATAGTTTCAACACAACGGTTGGTCCTCTTTTGGGCCGCATACTCCTTCAGGGATGTCGCATGCACCCCAAATGAGGGGGCATAATTTGGGTGAATCAATCATCCCACACAATGTTATACACAACATAGCATAGTACCGGTATAACATAGTTTTTAGTTTCAGACAGGGCTCAGAATCATACTTGGGTCCTTTACACAATGGCCTTTCCTAGATGCCTGAAACTAGGGGTAATTACACAGCGATTGGCAGTTCAACATGGCCTACATAACTCCATACACAACATCTTTTACAACACATACAATCCTTAGCACATGTGTTTATACACACCATATGCAGTGGTGTTCTATATTCTAGGAAGTAGTTAAAGGTTGGAGGATGACGCTAAACTATTCTCCCTACACTTCTTCCATTACAATGACATGAGATTACCCAAAAAACTTGTGAGTCGACATCATCTTCAAGATCCTTTCTACACTCTTTTTATCATCACGGATCAGGTGCACATGTTCCTTTTTCATACTTTCATCATTTTTACATACTTTCCTTACGCACATTCTTTACATATTTTGATCATATACATGTGTATTTGACTACTTGTTTTTCTTCTCTTTTATAGGTTCGTCCATATGGGAAGCGATAGTCAACATCAACAACGATAACATCACACACACCAACAATGACACCGACATCAAAAATAGGTACATCATGACATCTACACATGCATTTATGCCCTAGGTTCATTTTCATCACTTTTTGCACTTTCTCCTCCTTATCATCGACACTTCACATTTTTATCACTCCACGCTTTGTCTAGTCCCTTGGAAAACTTGCATCATCAATCTACATGGTTATCACGTATGCATCTCTTTCTACTTTATGTTATTGATCTTTACACTCACCAACATAACATGAGGGAAAATTTAGACACAAAATTATGCACTTTGGGTAATTGTCTAGTCTTGATTACATACTACTATTCATATGACTCCTAAGTAAGAAAGTTACTAATTAATCCATGTCTTTGGCCACCTTTCTTTGATTTTTGTTGCTACTTTCAGTCTTATACCCTTACTTGCTCAATATTCCTTTTTACTCTTCAGCATTTTTCATCCTGGACAACAGCACCCAGCTGAGACGTCAACGTCAGGTGCCCTCGTCCCCTCTAGGCACCCCTATCCTCTTTGTACTTTACTCACACTTTTGGGTCCTTTCTAGTCATTTGATCATCTTATCTTTTGGGTAGTCTTCATTTTCAGGGTTAATCACAAAATCTAATGCAAAGGGAATCATATAAATATAAAGTTATGTGATCATAATAAAGGAATAAGCACTAAGCATTAGCTATCACCACCTAAGGTTGCATCCATCAAGACATCTAAGAGCTCCATTGCATCCATCTAGCTCCATCACAAGGGACACAAGGTCTGGTTTTCTGCATCACACTTCATAGGAGGTAATTTCATTATATTCCATTCACACATTTACTACATTCTACATCTAGTTATTTTCTTGCAATCTAAGTGTGACACGCACAAGAGTAACCTAGGGAACAATTTCATGCACACATAGAACTACGTTAGGTCAGAGATGTAGTGTAGAACTCGGTCATAAGTTCACCCATGTGACAGCTGAGGATAGTCTGACCCCTCATTTTACATTTTTATTTTTTATGATTTGATGTCTATTTGAAGGTTTTGCAGGTTCATTCATTATTACAGGTTTCTAGTGACCTTGGCAATCTTGGTATGAACTCAGAGCAATCACATGCGATTAAATAAGAACACCTTGCAACACCTAAGAGGAGGTTTTTTAAGCATTTCCACATACCCATGTACCCATAATCAAGACTAGGGCACCCACGCGTGCACTTATCCCTCTCTAAAAACCCCAGTCTAGCCTATTCCTCTATTTCTGCATTTTTCTGAGCTCCAGTGTAACAGTCAATGTTTCATATTTTCCTATTCTCCAACTCTGTGCATTCTCTAGAACTCTGTGAATCATCTAATCCATCTTATTCCTTCTTTGTAGTTAGTGTTTCAACATTTCATTTACTAGTTTTCTTGAGTGTATTGGTGTAAGTTTAATTTATTATTCATTTACTACAATCTCGCATTTATATTAAACTCATAAATTACATTTTAGCTTAAACACCTAGAAGTAAGGATGGGTTCAAGCGATGGGTTTACCAGATGATTTAATTTAATTTTAATTAAATATAATTACAAAGTAACTATTGAAATAACTGATTTATAAATAATAAAGTATAGTAGTGACACAAGAAAACTAAGATTTAAATTATGAAACCCTAAGAAAGAGAGGGAGATAGAATAACTTAGCTAATTTTTGAATGAACATGAAGTGATTTGAGCAAGGAAAAGTGTTGAATAGGGTGTAAGTAGTGTCGTATCTGACCTGTGTAAATTCTCAATCTCATAAACAAGGCTGGACAGGGGCACCCGCAGCATGATAGGGGTCCCTGGGCGTTGATGACTAGTTCTAGGCACCCGTGATTGTGTAAAAGCTATAGATCTAGTTTTTATTGTGTCACAATGTAGTCATCCTTTCTAATCACTTAATATCCTAGGTGCGCAAACCTATCACCCAACATAAGTTGGGGGCTCACCCAAGGCGTGTGTAGGTGTCAATCCCCTCCTTTATGTGAGCTTTGCAAGAATTTTTAACAACATTAGGGGACAATACACATATATAATTGCATGCATTCTAAGATAGAGACAAGGAAACTAGATCTAGGGTTAAATGCACCATAATATGGATGAGAACAACATAATACATGGAAGGATCGGATATGGACCATGAGCATCATCAAGAACATAAGGGTTTGGATCCATAAACATAAAATAAAACATACAGATCAAGATTTATGACTCAGATATTTAGAACATTCCCATTGTCTTAATTCTTCAATATTACAGTAGCCAAATACAATACAGAAACCATGAATTGAACTAATACAAAAATAAGGTCCCCATATATTCTCTACAATAGCTTCATTACAAATATTACACCCATGCTTCCCTTAGCTCCCACTCTCCATATGCACATACATTCTCTTTTCTTCCTACGACACACACACTTCTTACCATGCAAAACAATACATAAGAAGGAACTAAAATGAATCTCCTCTAACTGCTTCATCATTACCCAAGAACATGCCAAAATTTCATCATGTCTTTCCCTACTCAAGTATCCTTAGCATGTAGATGCCAGCTAGCCATAACTAACTCCACTTTTACAGCTCCTAATCCTCTCATGATAACTGTAATGATACCCAAGAATATGCTTTCCTTGAGCTACAAGTCTTCATAGCTTAACTTTATCCATAACTAAATCTGGTCACCTCTTCATGTGTTCCTTTAACATGAATTTATCCATAGTCCAAAAAGTTACTAAGTCTTGAACCCGTCCCGCCTAGGCGTGAGCCTTTGCGCATTCCCAAAAATTACCTTCGCACATGCCTTCATGCCCTGATTCCGCTTGCCACAACCCTCTGTGCCTCAGGTACTTGGTTATTTCAAGGGCCCAACATCACCCCACACTAGCTCGATTTCCACCCACGGCAATCCTTCACACTCCCCAAATAAAACTTCAACGAAAAAAATATGCTAAGGCAAAAAGGAACATCACATGTCGTCACTGCCTACAAGACCAAATAGATTAACTTGAGAAATTCCGCATCTATTTCCCCCTTTAACTTTTTCCATTCCTCCATCTCTGTCAATGTCTTCCTTGGAACCTCCCCAGCTAAACTAGGTACTTTGTCTGGTGTGATCTCTTCCACCTTCTTCTTCAACTCCTTAATCACCACCACCAGCTTCGCGCAAAGACCCTCGAACTCATCCATACATTCAATGATGGATTCATGGAGTTCACCAATCTATAACTCTAACTTCTCATGTTTGGTCTTTATTTTATCCTTTTGTGTTGTGGTGTCAACAATCAACTATGTGTGCTCAAACTTGTTAGTTGGGACCTTCTCCTGCAAGGCCTTAAGGGCAGCCTCCTCATCTATTACTCACATGCCATTGTGGGATCACACTTCTAGCAGCTATCGAAACCCCTATCTACTAGTATATTTGCTTCCTTGAGTTGGGTGAGAAAGTCCTCCAACTCAGTGATATGGGCTTCTACAGTGATCTTGTTGTTTCTTTTTCCTTGGCAAGTTCTTCAGCGGTAGACCCTGTGCCATCCTCTATGTTGGATAGCAACATCCCCACAAGGTCCTCTAGATACTCCATTTCATCACCATATTTCATCCTGGCATAGCTTACCAGCGTCGGACATTGCCCCAAAATACTCTTAACCAAGGCACCTACCCAATCATATGCCTCCTTGGTTTACTCATGCTCCCCCTTTAAACAATGGTGCAATCTCTCTATTTCCTTCTCCTTCCCTTTATTTTCCGCAACCACAGTTCAAATGGTTTCCCTGGTGTCTTACCACCTCCAAAGACATCTTTTGTAGCATAATACATGCCTACTCATTTGTGAGGTGGCTTGGATCCACCACCTTGTATGTCTCTCCTTCCTTCTTCTTCAGATGAATGGTCTTGATCGTGTGATCATTAACCTCAAACTCAGGCTCCTCTACATGGAAATGCAGGTTCTAACTTATCATCTTCCTTGTTCTTGTCACACCTCCACTCTAATCTAAAATATCCCATGCATGTAGCTTCTCCATGGGGAGGGTACCTTGAAATCTTGCATGCAACACCTTCATGGGATCATCCACAAAGTCCATATGTGGGGACATAGGCATCCACTTCTTCCTTACAACCTTGCACTTTGTTTGTTGCTTCTTTGATCCTGGAGTGAATCCTTTATCCTCCTTTATGAAAAAGGAGTCTCCCTTATCTTCTTCCTTCTGTTTGGTGGGCTGTGCAGGAGGAGACCCTCATTCTGGACTCTTAGTTTTCTCCATAGAATGAGCCTTCTCCTTGGCATGTGGATCAACCACCGCCTTGGTGTCTGCCTCAGCCATTCTCATCTCTTCTACCTTAAGCTCAGCCTCGATTTCCTCCCTTAATTTTGTGGTATCTTCTTTCGAGCTTGTTTCCGTTGCCGAACTAGAAATCTCATGTACCTTTTGTCTCTTTTCTTCCGACTCCTCTCCTCTAGGTAACTTGCCTTCTTCACACTCTGTTTTTTATTCCTCAGTGCTTCTCAGTTGTGTTGTACTTACACCCCCACTGCTACCTCAGTGCGTATAGTATATTCTCTTCCAAGAAGTTTCCAATGTCCTTTCACCCTCTTCTTCTTCTCCTACTTCTTCTTCTTGGACCACTTTTATTAGTAGGATTAGTGCTTCATTTGGCCTTGGGAAGGTTGTGTCTCTAACCTCCACCTCAACTTACTTCTGCATCTTGGGGCATAACTATAAAAATACCATGTGGATGTATCCCTTGATGGTAACATTGACCTGCGGGTGTAGATCTAGAAAGTTTGGCTCTAAGGCCTCCACATATGTTGGCCTCGAGTTATATCTGTAGGTTGTATGCAAGGTGTGCACATCAGCATCCACCTTATCTGTGTTGAAGGTTAACTATTATGTATCCTTCAGCCAGATGATTACACACTTCATGTATTTAGTGGTGAATGAAAATAAAAGTTTTCACCACGTCCCCAATTCCACTTTAGCCATCATGAATTGTGTCAAACAGAAGTGTTAGGTAACAGCGAACTGCACCTAGTCCCAAACAATCTGTGGTAGCTCATGCAGGATGTGCCATTCATTTTCAAAAGCTCCATGCAGCCTCTCATACCACTTGTTCATCCATGCCTTGTAGGTGTTTGAGATGGACCCATCACAAGTGAATTGTTTAAGCTATATACATCAGAGATGGGTGCACTCGGTGGGTAAACCCACATGTTCCCTTCTGGTCCATCTAGGACACCAATTTCCTAGAATACAATTAATAACAGTATGGACCCCCAAGTTATTTTCTCTCCAAAGTCATTTTGTACTCACCCCTCCTCAATGATACTATCTATAATAAATTGTGCAAAGTTGTAGTGTGCCCACTTAGAAACTCTGTAGGCAACATACAAGAAACTTTTGTTGATGTCTTTCCATCTCTCTGATGCTCCCAATTTATAAATAATGATTCGGGAGGAGACTCTCAACATCGAGTCTGTAAGATCTGTAATAACTTAAGCCCTTCTCCCCTTCTCATAGTTTAATTATTCTGCTAACTCTTCTACTTTTGCAATCACACCCAAATCAAGGGTCATATTCTCACCAGTGTTTTACAAGCTCATTACCCTATGGATTAAATTACCCATGAGTCTCATCCTCCTCCCCACAAAGTAGAAGAAGTCTTCATGCACTCATGACATCAACCATCTGAAAATCGGTGTGGGTTTAGCAAAAAACAACAGCTCCCAAAGCTGCAAAACCCCATTCTTCTGCAACTCCTTCATCACTAAATCATCTATCCTAGGGTTTCCTTATTTGTCTTACCCTGGGATCTCCTTGTACAGATCCTTCCACATCAATTTGTCATGGTTGGTGGTTTTGTGGTTGAACTCTCTGATTTTGCACTTGTATAACTTTGAGCTCCACTTCTCTACCTTAATAACCCCTGGAGGGTACTACATTTCTGAATAAGCTTCCATGGGTTCTTCCTTTTCCACTACTAGTCTCTTATTCTTACTCTTCTTTGGTGCCATCTCTATTTTTCTTCCCGTGCCCTAGGTGCTTCTACTTTTCCCTGTCCGCCTGAACTTGATGACTTCAAACTTCTCCTTCACGTACAACCCCTTCTTCTCTACTATCTTATCCTCCTCTTGCTACACTACAAGATCATGCCATAGTTCTCACAACTTCATTGGTTCATGACAAGTACCTCACTTTCTTCTCAAAACCCTCATCACACTTCAATCTCATGAGCACGAAAAATTTTCTAAGGCAAAGTAGTTGAAATGACTACCTTTACCCTCTATTTATACTTTTTCATAACCTCTGATGTGCTTGACCCCACACATTTTTAAAGTCACTTTTTAATAAATTACTTTTATCACTTAAGTCATTTTCCGTGACTCTCCTTTGCACTGTAGTCATAACCTTATGTCGCATTGACAATACTTTACTACCACACACTTCCTTTGCACGCCTCACCATGCCAAAGTACATAACCTCTACATTGTCCACCAAGTAGTTCCCTATACTGCCACCTACCTCATGTTATACTTCCCAATCATTGCTTCTCTTTTGTGTGGTCTATACTCAACTCAACTTTAAGACACCTTTATAATGACACAAATTTGAACACCTTTTTCACTACGCAGGCACACATTTGAACACCTCCTCTGCAAAAATCAGTCTTCTTCCTTTCACTAGTCATCCAGAATGAGTTTTCCACTAGTCCATCTTCCTTAGAAACGTACCAATGTTTTTCAAATTTAGACGCCAATCCACCCCACACTAAAAGTATGTGCGGTCCTCTGTGCATGAAATCATTTCAAATGTATTTAGCTACCAGCGCACCAATGTGCATAAAACACAACATTGAAAGGACAAGCAAAGTGATGAAGAAAGGAAACATATAGAAAGTAAAATGCATTAAATGAGCCCAAGCACTCCCTTAAATAGAATTTGGATCATTCCTTCATCGTCATAGTTTCACCCATAAGAAGATTACATGCCAGGTAAAAATTTGTTCCTCCATGCTTGATTTCTATGCCAACTTACAAAATCCTCCACTAACTATAATGATCCTCCTTTGGAATATTCCCTTCATGGAATATTCTTTCCTTGAGCTCAAAGACTCTAGGATAGCACCTTATCCACTCATCATGCCTACTCAATCCTTCACATGTTTTTCCTGATATGCCACCTTAGAAATGTGGCTAAGTCCCCAAACCATTTAATGCTTCCGCGCAGTAACCTTTTCTCTCGCGCACCTTTCCTTGAGCACTTTTCTTCCTTACTTTCCCCACACACACACGTTCTTCCTTCACCTTAGGACTTAGTAAATTTTAGGGTGTAGTCTCATTTACCTCTACCCTCTAATCTCTCTTTTAACCCCCAAGCTCTTCGTCTTATCACCCAAGTGTTGCATGCTCACCCGAGGTGTGCACATGTGTCGAGCCCCTCCTTTATGTGAGCTTTGTGAGAATGTTTCACCATTAATGGAGGAATGGTTTACATAATAGAAATATGCATATAATTTAATACATAGGTATTTGAACTAGTTCTAAGCACAAATGCACCATGAGATAAACACAAACATCGGAACGATGTAATAGAAAACTAACATGAATATTTTGAAAACCATTAGCCTCTATATATTTTATTATATATTGCATTTAACATTTAGCCATATTACATCAAAAATGGTCATATCATACCATATACATCAAGGAATAACATCCCAACCCTACAAAATTACTCTACATAGAGAAGCCTAGCTATGTTCTTCCATTTTAGCTCTAGTTTAAGACCCAAGTGCCTACATCCATGCATAGCATCATTCCTTACTAGCCTCTCTCTAGCTCTAACAGAAGAAACAACCTACAACAATAATGGCAACTCCCGACATCACAATGCACAACATTCTTGTAGGACTGTGTTGCCTCTAAAACCCTCTTTATCCCATAACAATATTTTAGCACTTTGTTATCCTCCCACACCTCCCTGTTCTAGACCCAAACACTCCCTTAAGTAGAATATGGATCCTTCCTTCACTTTCATAGTTTTACCCATGAGTAAATCACATTCCAGGTTGAAATGTGGTCCTTCATGCTCAAGTGTTATGCCATCTTGCAAAATCCTCCACTAATTGTAATGATCCTCCTTTGGAATATTCCCTTTGTGGAATATTCTTTCCTTGAGCTCCAAGACTCCAAGGCTGACACCTTATCCACTCATCACACCTACTTGAGCCTTCACATGTTTTTCCTGTGATGCCACCTTAGAAATGTGGCTAAGTACCCAAATCCTTTCTTGCTTCCAGATGCTAACCTTTTCTCCCGTGCACCTTTCCTTGAGCATGTTTCTACTGTACTTGTCATGCGCGCGCGCTCTACCTTTACCTTAGGAATTAGTCAATTTCAGGGTTTAACATCACCCCACACTAAAATTATTGTTCATCCTCAGAAATAACCTGACCTTACGTAAAGAATAAAGAATGGGAGGAAAGAATAATCTTCTTCCGTCTTGTGCCAAAGAATGAAATAATTCCATCATTTATGAAGAAGAATTGGGAAGTATTTATTCAAGCTTCCTTCAATCTTACTCTAGGCATCCACCTCACTCTGTGCTTGCTAAAATTGATCCCTTATAAATGTGGTGACTTCATCAAATGATAACTCCTCACCCTTAGCCTTCAATTTATCCACAATGTTTTCCATATTATTGCTAAGTTCACTTAGCTGCATCCATCCTGCGAGTGACATGGGGATACAAATCTTTCACTTTATTTTTAATTGACACCCTTAGGTCTTAGATTGCCTCAAGACTTCCTCTTGACCTCCGTGATTATTTTTTCCCATTCTACGCCATGTTATTCTTGTTCTTCTCTTAGAACGCCTTCAGGTCCACCTCATGGGTAGTGACCATTATACCTGTCACCCTATCCTTGTCTCCACAATTGTCATAGACAACTTCAGCCAGGTGTGTCATAGTGTTTACTAAGGCAAGTAGCTTAGAGTACTGAGTTATGGTTTCCTCAATATTTTCTTTCTCCTTGGCCATCTGGTGCCAAAACTTCCTCTTTGTCCAGCGCAAGTGGTGGCTTCTCTAGTGTGAGTAAGCGTGACAGATCCTCCAGGAATTGAAAATTTGACTCATACTTCTACTCAGGCAGGGCCAAATCTAGTGCATGCTCAAATGATGGAGTCTAATATATTTTCTACCTTTAAATAAGCTTCACGTATCTTTTCCTTCTCTTCTCTCAATTCAGCCTTTAGCTGCACAATTACAGACTCCTTTCCTTTTATTTCCTTGTCTCATCTCAATCATATCCTTATTATTCTCCTCCACTTCATCCTCCAGGGATTTGATTCTGTTATTCCTCTCGAATAACCAAGCCTCTACATCCACTAACACCTTGTTGAGCATGTTATAGAGTTGTTCATCAATTAACCACTGAGTATCCACAATAGGATTCACCTCATTGGGGTTCACTATTTCTATTATTACATCCACACCAACTTTGAACTCACGCTCATCAACATGAGACTCAAAATTCCATAACAACATCTTCCTGGTGCACGTGTAT
The DNA here is from genome assembly GCA_019776745.2 of Taxus chinensis. NCBI lineage: Eukaryota > Viridiplantae > Streptophyta > Pinopsida > Cupressales > Taxaceae > Taxus > Taxus chinensis. The sequence continues at coordinate 381,791,449 of CM034151.1, forward strand.
GATCTACCACTATCAAATGATGACTAGAAAAAGAGTTTATCTATGGGTACTGTGCTCTAGAAGTGTGTGTGAAGGAATTTTCTAGGGTCATTGACATAATTCATTTTTCCTTGCACCATTGTTGTGCCCTTGCCACTGGTGCGTGTTGCCATCAAGAATATTACTGCTAAGCTAGGATCTTCATCCATGCTCCCATACTCCTTTTCCACTTCCTTTATTACCTTCAATATCTCCTGAGCATTGTGCTCCACTTCTTGTTCCACCAAGTTTTGAATTATGCCTACCACTTCCATTTCCAACGTATCCTCCAATTGTCCTCTAGCCAAGGGTGGGGTCTTCTATGCATTTGTCCCCACTTCTTCTTCACTTCCTCCCATATTGTGAGTGCATTCCTCATAATAATTTAGCTCTTCATAAAAAATTTATATATCATGTACAAGGGGAATCTTACCTTCCTTTTGCTCTTCATTCTCCTCCCTAGAGTTGTCATCCTTTATGCTTTCCATCTTCTCAAAGTTTGAACTTTGCACCACCTTTTGACTTTTTCTTCACTTGTGGCTCCTCTAACACAAGAGACTCTTATTTTTATTGTAACTTCTCTTTAACAGGGGAAAATTCCTTTTCAGGTGATTCTTCTTAACAGAGATATTTCTTCCTCCTTGTGTAGGTACTTGGACTAGCATGCCTGACTCCTACACTATTGTGGTTTGAACTGTATGTGTGCTCAATTCCCTGTTTATTGTAGTCTCCTCCCTCTCTCTCTCTCTTCATCCCTTTCTTTATGGAAGGGTCCTCGAGGATGGATAGATCATCCTCAATGTATGAAACCTTCTCGAACTGTGGCCTTAGGTGTGTATACACCCTTTCTGTTGTCTTTCATGCAATAGGAATTGTCACAGATTTACCATACGTACATCATGGGAGACATATTTCTCCATATACACACATTTCTTAGGGTATACCAGCATTCTACATAGCACGTGATACTCCTAGTATACCTCACTTAGATAAAATCTAAGCTTCTTAGCCTCCTTGAACCTATTGAAAATTCTCTGAAAATATTGTGCTTTGAAGGAAAACAATAATTTACACCATGGGATTTTTGAGTCATTTGTCAAAGTAAACCTACCTATATAGAAGTTTTGATACACTAGAAACTCAACCTCTCCATGAAATAAGGTTGTTAGCTGCTCAGGGATTCTCCACTCTGCCCCAAACACATCATGTATTCTCTTATACAATTTCTCCAAGCACACCTTATGTGCAGTAGTCATTGTGTTGCAAGTGTATGCTTCAAACCTCTTTGCAGGGGAAGGGCCCTCATCAAGGTACTTCCCAGACATAGCTATTTGGCCCATTGGGAACTCCAATCTCCAAAAAAAAATGGTAATAAGGAAATTACCATACATGATCTTTCCCCGTCATGTGCTGTATCTATGATCTCTTCTACAATGAAGGATGAGAGGTTGTAGATTGTTCCCTCTGAAATATTCCTATAAATATTTAACCGCATATTATCCACTTGCATCCAACACTCTTGTCCATTCACCTTGGTTAGTAAGTGTGTAGCCATCCTCATAAGTGGGTTGGTGATCTTCCTAATATAAAAGTAGCATGAACCCTTTTTATACTCATACTCTACAACTGTTTCCTTGACTACATCCTTCTCACCCAAATCATCATCTAATGACTCTCGCATGCATATAAGTCTAGTGTACTTAGAAATCAACTAGGTAGGAAATCAGCATTCTCATTTCTAAAAAGTATAAATAATCCTCATGCATGTCTGACATTAACCATTGGTAAAACCTATCAGGTTTACCAAAATATGGAAACTCATAGAGTTGCAAGAGTCTAGCCTTCTCAATGTGGTTTTTACCGAGTAGTCATAAAAAAGCTTATCTTCATGTGTCCCTTCTCCCATGTGGTGAACTATCTCCAATGCCATTTCCTTCTCAATGGTGCTCATTCCTATGGTTGTAATCTCTTATATCCATATTCCACATGTGAGACACCCATTCCATACCCAATAGAATGCCATCGGGGTACTACATCTCCACGTACCACTCTTCATTGAAACTAGTTGATGCAACTAGTTTTCCCTTACCTTTTCCCTTCTTAGGTGAAGTGTTTGATCCCTTCCTTGGAGTCATTTTCCTCATCTGGTCCTTGTTAATTCTTCCTTTCTTATTTATTTAACTCTTCTCAATCCCTCATCTTTACTCCTCTGTGAAAGTCCTCCAAAACTCATGCCCTAGCTCTGTTCAAACCCTAACTTGGAAATATTTCCTTCCACAAGAGAACATAAAACCCATGAGAATCCATGAAATAACTTCTCTACTCATGCCCATGTACTCCCTTTCCACTCTAGTTCATAAATATGCTAAATATTTTCACTTAACATACAAATCTCCAAAAATTTATTTTTACAAGGATGCCCTAGTTTGCAAGAGCTCTTCAAAAACAAATGCAAGGTAAAAAGAAATAACTCACCCCGACGTTATATTTATAGATTTTTTCTTTTCCCACATAAATTCCCATGCCACCTACCAACATATAACGACATTAAAGTTGACTTTTTCCAACACCATTCTTCGTGCATCTAGTGCTTTTCCTCGATGCCCAATCTGAAACTCCCACAACCTTCTGTGCACACAATATTGTATTAATCAAACCTAGTCCTTATCATTACCTACCTTATGTTTCTTGCACTTTTATCCTTATACGTGGCTTTTATCAAGATTTTTGACACCAATATCCACCCATAATCACTTATGCTATATGCACTCCTTTGAACCCACATGCTTTTTATTTTTCCACTTAGGGCCACCAATCCACATCATTTTCAACACTTTCTTCTTACCATACTCTTCATAGAGACTTTCCTTTGACTCCTTCCACCCCACACTAAATAGATGTGCAGTCCTTTGCACATAAAAACCCTTTCAAAAATTAACTGGCTATTGACGTGCAAATTCACCCACAAATAAACCAAACCGAAATACAAAACTAAGTGACGAAGAAAATGAAACACATGAGAAAAGAAATTACATTAAGGGAAATTCTAAACTAACATGGAAATATTGCCTTATTTACAAACAAAAAAAAGAATTATTTATAGTAGGGCTTCAACCTACTCCCATTAAAATAACCTAGGAAACCATTGTTCCATCTAGCGCTTGAAACTGGATAGCACCAGAATCAAGTATATAGGATGATAATATATTGGGCCCAACTAATGCAATTTGAATTTCCCAGGATGGAACAAAAGCATAGAATCATGTAACAGTAGAACCATCTACCCAACCTCAAATTTCTTATTCTTGATGTGTCTATCATGCCACACCCTTCTGTCCCGGAATTTCTCCATCTTTCTGACTCCATTGTGCTATGGCATGTCTCTCATCCAGCTGCATCAACTTGTAAATACATTCCTCTAAGTGCTTGTTTGTCAGCAAAACCTCCTGTGCATGTGGAATACACAGGAGAAGGTAACATGAACTCAACAGGTAATACAACATCCATGCTAAATACCAATTGCAAGGGTGTTTGCTTTGTTCAACCTTTTGTAAGTTGTATGATGTGACCATAACACGAAAAATACTTTTTCATCCCAACCCCTTCTTCCCAACATCATAAATCTTCATTAACATGTGGCTTAATTATTTTTTAAAGGCCTTCAGCAGTCCCATTAGCTTGGGGGTGAAAAGGAGTAGTCTTGTGATGGGCCACCATGAACTCATCCAATAAGAAACTAACTGTCTCATTTAGGAAATGAGTACCCCTATCACTTGTTAAACTTAGAAGGACAGACATACATATTTATTATGTTCTCCCATAAGAATCTAGATGTCATAGCACATTATGTAATCCTTTATAGGTTCCGCTTCTACCCACTATGTAAGATAGTATGTGCATGTAATGATATACCATGAAATTGTCCTTTGTGTGGCTGGGGAAATAGGGCCCATGAAGTCATTTTCTCACTTCTTCAATTTGATCTATATTGGAAATAGGTCCTAATGGCATTTCATCTCTTTTCTATTTTTTACCAAGGTATTAGAAGTGATCATAGGCCTTGCATTACTCGATACAATCCTTATAAACCATCTCCTACCAAATACCATCTAAAAGGATCTTACACGCGGTTGCATTCCCCAGCATAGCGGCATCTTATAATTCCACCATGATCCTCTTCCATGATTACATTGCGCTCATGTTATAGTACATACCAACACAAACACCTCATCATGGCCTAGTTTGTATAAATCTCCACTAATTAACATATAGAGTGTAATGTGTATGGCCAACTAATTTTTCTCCAAGGCCTTCATTTCTTCTAGTGTCACACTCATCCATAGGAAAATAGCAATATCCTCAAAATCAAAGGACATGCATTGCAATCTAAACAATTGTGCATCTAGAATTGTGTCCTCGATGCTTTGCACGTCCTCTCATGAGTCAATTTTTGATAGATGGCCAGGTCCCAAATTACTCTTCCCTAGTTTTACCGTACACTAGTAAAATCAAACTCTTGAAAAATAAGTATCCAACAGCATATGCACCCTTGCAAAAATGATTTTTCACCAAGTACTTAATGACATTTCATCCATGTAGAAAATAAAAGGTGTTGCTAGCAAATATTGCCTAAATTTTTACAACGTGTAGATCATTGACAATGCCTCGTGCTTTGTGGTCGTATAATTTTGTTCTGTTGTAGTTAACTTCTTACTAGAAAAACACAAGGGATGGTCAACAATCCCCTCTCCAAGCTGTGCTAATACCACTCCAATCACCATACCTAATGCATCTGCATCCACATGAAAGGGCTTATCCCAAGAGGGTAAGCACAAAATGGGTGTAGTAGTAATTTTCTCCTTCAAGGTGTCAAAAGCCACCTGATATGCATCTCCCTAATAGAGTTTACTTTTGTGTTTTAATAACTCTTCCAGGGGCATGGAAATCTAGGCATAACCCTTGATGAATTTCTTGTAGTACCATATATGCCCTAGGAACCTATGCACCATGCTTTGACTAGTAGGCTCCTCTAATCCCACTATAACAGAAACTCTTGCGGAGTCTACTAGTAAGCCTTCTTTGTAAATAATGTGTCCTAACAACATGCCAAAAGGAGTGGAAAAACACATTTCTTAATATTTAGGGAGATGCTCAACTCCCTACATCTCACAAAACATCAACTGTATATTGTCACAATTTTCTTTGAATAACCCATACATGATCCAGTCATCCAGGTAAACTTACAGAAATTTATGGATGATCTCTTGAAAGGCTTGCACAACAATGCACGAAAAAACATCGAGGCACGTTATTCAATCCAAAAAGCATGACTTGTATAATAAATATCTTCTCCATTCAATGGTGAAAGTTGTTTTCTTTTGGTCTCCCTTCACAATTCTCACCTGGTGATAACCCAAGAATCCATCGATAAAAGAATAGATCTCTTACCTAGGTACACCTTCCAGAATCTCTTTAGTAAATGAGATTGGGAAAGGATTTATGACACATGCAACATTGAGATCCCTATAGTCCTATACATATCCTTATTCTTCCATGTTTTTTTATACTAATGACCATGGGGCTTACCCACTTAGATTCCTAAATATCCTCAATAATTATAGATGCTATCATCTTGTCAATTTCCTCCTTAACCTTTATGCACAAATTTGGATTCATCCTGTAGGGTCATTTCCTGAATGCGGCACACGCCTTCTTTTTAACTTAACATGTCATTTCACCCAATGAAGGATGAACTCCCTTTTAACTCATGGTACCCATTTGGGAACAAGTCTCGGAAATAACATGCAGTAGTTTAACCACTTTTGAAACCACCTAGGTCTGTGTAGTAGTCTCCATTAACAACTTCCCTTGGGCTCTGCTTTGGTACCAATGTTAACCTTCTTCATTTTCAAGGGTTCATGGTAGGTGCACATGATTTCTCATCAGTTCCTTATCTAGGATACTCATTTGCATGTACCTTCAGTAATGCTCAACATGAAAAGTATCCATCTCCTCACCATCCACTAGGTACACCAACTTACCCTTTTTTTTGTCCATCCATGCGCATGCTCAAACTGCACTTCTTCTGCTTCTTCTTTAATGAAGCATGTACACCCAACTTAGGTTCTCATTTTAACTAAAAAATTCATGTCCTTGGCCATGGCACAATCTCCCAAGGTAAGGTGCTTAACTACCTATAGTACCTCATTCACCGATTGCTTAGGGGATCAGTAATCAAAATTCTAGATGATATCCACCATCATCTCCTGCCAATTCACCGTCTAACGATGTAACTCTAAATGGATGTACCAGGTGTGTGCACAACCCTGCAAAAGTGGAATAACACTTATGCACCCATAGGGAAGGGGGTAAAGCTTGTAAACCTCCCATACAAATCTTCTCACACTCCTATACATGGCATGAGGTGGACCCCTTCCCATCATAGTCACAAATTTAAGATTGTGCATTGCTTCAGAGAAACCTTACAAAGAGGATGATTGTCAACTCACTCTATTCTAACAGATTGTCTCGATCTGTCACCCACAAATGTGTCATTATTTCACACAAGGTATAGGTAAGAATATTCCATCTCTCCACTTAACACTTCTACTAGATCTCCATTTCGCATAGAAAGACATCAGGGTTTCCTTTCCTGGTGTACCGTGGGAACTTCCTTTCTCCCAAATGCCTCACTAATCTCACTCTAACAACTTGAGTCTCACTATCCTTCAGATGCCTTCTAAACAACTCATAGGCCCATGCACGTAATTATTGCATGTAATACTAGATGTGTCATTTATAGACTAAGTGTCTTCCCATTGAATGGTTCCTTCCTTTGATGGATGAATGACATCGGGGTCCTTGATGGTTCCCACATAAATTCTATCTAGGTCCTCTTCTCCTAAGGGTTCCACATAAGGCGCAGACCTTCCATCAGTTTGTGGGATAATCATGCGCTCCTTCTTGTTTTCATAGTTTATGTACCCCTTATTGAAGTGCAAGTCAGAGTTATTCGTGTAGCACCATGTGTGCCCAAGAAATGTTGGGAAACTATCAACCTTAACAAGCTCTAGAACTTCAAAATCTCCAGTAAACATTTCCCCTTCAATAGTTATGGATGCATCCTTCAACACTCTAAGAGGAATGTCCTTTTTCATGTTAGCCATGTACAACACATTCAAAGATGGCTATAATAGCCCATTTGAATCCATGCATCTAGAGTAAGGACATTGACCTATGCACCTGTGGCAATCAATATATTACTCAGGAGCCACCCATCAACAACTACATTTAATGTGATATCCTTATCATAATCAATGTTTTGAGGGGGTAGGTTAGCATGTAGGACTTGCCTCTCACGCTCTCCTCCAGTGCTTGGTACCTTTCCCCTCAGCCATTCTCCCAATAGAGTAATAATGTGCTCCTATCGTAGCATCCGACACACTTCTCTAACCTCATATATATCCTATTGAGGAACCTTTATGCTCTTCTTATTCTCCAAATTACGTGATTTCTCCTTCAGACACTAGATTTCTCCTTGTAAACTCATAATCACCTCCATAGTTTCTTGGTGCATCTCGTTATAGTGGGTAGGATCAAGATATTTCCCATGTAACACTTTTTATTTTTTGATAAGAGGCCTTTGCTTTGGTACCTCTCAGACATGTACAACCTCAATGCATGTAGTGACTAAAACAGGATCTAGCTCAAAGTTAAGCGATACCCTCAACATCCATTATGGGTCGGCCTTCTTTACACTCACCATCCACATGCCTTTGTCCTTATTTTGTTTCTTACTCATGGGGTCATAAAAATCTGGCCATTCTTCATACTTATGTTTCTTCCCACACCATGAGCATTGTAAAAAATCAAGGCACTCGCACTTGTAGTGTTTAGTCAATCCATAATTATAACAGGTGCCACGGGGAAAGTCACCTCTTCCTCCATAACCATTACACCCTCTGAATCCTCCATGAAAACCTCTTCCTGAACTTCCTCCATCTGCATGCCCTTCATACTGATGATCCTCAGCCTTAGAACTGTTACCAATGTTGGTCTAGCACACACCGGGATCAAGGGAATTATGGACTTGGTCTATCAATCAGTAGTCCTTCGTATCGTGAGTACTGGATGTGCAAATTTTACATTAGGAGGACACATTTTTCCACAGTGTGCATTGCAACAAAGGACATCTACTAGGATCATGATCTTAGTGAAAAATATCACAATCTAATGATAAAGCATGTACTGATCTACGAGGGAAACTATCCTTTGTGTGTCCCTCCACTTCACAGTCTATCCACCAAAGTCAACTGTGTGTTTCATGAGCTGAATTCACAGACAACTTCTCAATTTTTTAATCCATGGAAGCAATCTAACCTTCAAAAAATGGACTCACAGCAGTTTCAATGCTCCCCACGACCTCAATGTGTAAAGCAGCCTCCAAGTCCTCACGTAGATCCATGAAAGTTTTGTGTGAAAACTCTCACCTAAAGGGCCTGATCAATCCCCTGATGAACCATTATGCATGTTGGGAAGGATGGATATCATAGGATAACTTTGATAGAAGAGTTTTAAAGCATGTATCATAATCCCATATGCTCTCTACCATACCTTATTGGATTTCCTTCAATGTGTTGATTCTCTTCTGTTCGAACTCAGGAATGTGGAAATCTACCAAGAATTCATCCCACAATGTGGTGTAATCCACCATTGTCTAATGGGGTTCATACTTCTGGTACCATTTATGTGCATGCCCTTGTAATGTAGTTACAAACTTACTTTCCTTCTACTGTAGGGATTGATTCCCTTAGCGCGCCATAAGAATTCACATTTATGGACATACTTTGTGGCATCCTTAACACCCTTGTAATCATGTAAGTGGAGTGATATATCATAAAAAACCTATTGCGGTGGCTGAGGCCCTTGTCCACCAAATCCAGGACCTTTATTTCCTCATGTGTTTCCTCCACCACTAGACACACTAGATCCACTAGTTCCTATACCCCCTTATCCACCTGATCCTCCTCCCGTAGCAAGTAAGGGTCCCAAATCAGTTGTGCCTTGAGTCCCTATAGTCACCCTAAACTATGCACCGATAGTCTGTGATGTAAAACTGCTTCTAGACGTGATGCCCAAACTTTGTGTACCCCCACTTTGCCTAAATGATGTGCCAGACAATATGCCTCTAAACACAGGAAAATTTTGTGCATCCATAGATGTACTAAATGAAAAATTATACCTCTTAGGTGTCATCCGACTACCAAAACTAATGCCAACTAGAACAAAACTTACCTCAGGAACTAGAAAACTAAGCACAAGGTTTTAATCGATATGTGGGTCAGGATGTGCACCTAAGGATCTTCTTCTTACTTCACATGACGAGCTCTCTCCAAAATCTGAGGGGGTTTCTCTCCTACGCTTGCCAAGATGGGGTAGCATAGACTGCTCAAGTTCCATGCCCTCTTTGTAAACCTCAAATCCTTCCCGTAATGTTTTCCTCCATAAGTCCATCATACTGGAAACTTCAAATTGTCTTGCTAACTCCCTTTCTTGTGCTTCGTTATACTTGATCCACCTCTCTTCTCTCTCTACTTCTACTGCAAGGTCCACCATCTCCACCACACCAGCTTCCATGCCCCGCACCTAACGAGAGTTTATCCAGCCATAGGAAATGCTTCCAAACTCAAAGTCATAAGTAGGATCTTGATGGATAATGGTATAACATGTAATAAAAATCCTCTTGGATCCCTTAAGAACTCAAACTCAGCAATCTCCAGGAAATAATACGTAGAGATCACATATTTCAATGTATAGTTGGTTAGCACACCTTTCCACCAGTGATCAACAGCATGAGTCTAGGTTAGATCAGCATCTTGCAACCATTGATATTGCTCCTGGGTCTAAACATGAGGTCTATAGAACCAGCTCATCCTTGATGCATATGTTGAGAGCAATTCATACAACTCTATTGTGAAACAGCAGAAAAATGTCTCTTAGAGATCACAATATAGGTTCTCCTCCACCCATTTACATGCATCAAACTCAGATCCAGTGTTAAATCAATTAGCAAACTCATCCTCTGTGATTTTAAGCTAGGTATCAACATTTTCCAAGGTCAAATGCTCCATCATCACACACCATTCTCACAACAGATTCAAAAAAGGTCCCAGAAATGGAAATAAAATCTAATCATCCTTTCTAATCACTTAATATCCTAGGCATGCTGACCTATCACCTAACATAAGTTGGGCACTCACCTGACGCATGCATAGGCATCAAGCCCCTCCTTTATGTGAGCTTTGCGAGAATGTTTGACAACATTAGGGGGCCAATACACAGATATAATTACATGCATTCTAAGACAGAAGCAAGGAAACTAGATCTAGGCATAAATGCACCATAATATGGATGAGAACATCACAATACATGGGGAATCAAATCTTTACCATGAGCATCATCAATAACATAATGGTTTGGATCCAAAAACATAAAAGAAAACATACAGATCAAGATCCATGACTCGGATATTTAGAACATTCCCATATTATTAACTCCTCAATATTACAGTAGCCAAATACATTAAAGAAACCATGAATGGAGTTAATACAACAACAGGGTCCCCATATATTCTCTACAATATTTTTAGTATAGATATTACACCCATGCTTCCCTTAGCTCCCACTCTCCATATGCACATACATACGCTTTTCTTCTTGCGACACACACACTTCTTGCTACATAAGAAGTAACTGGAAGGAATCTCCTCTAACCACTTCATCATTACCCAAGAACATGCCAAAATTTCATCATGTCTTTCCCTACTCAAGTATTCTCAGCATGCAGATGTTAGCTAGCCATAACTAACTCCTCTTTTATAGCTCCTAATCCTCTCATGATAACTGTAATGATACCCAAGAATATGTTTTTCTTGAGCTATAATTCTTCATAGCTTAACGTTATCCATAACTTAATATGGTCACCTCCTCATGTGTTCTTTTAACGTGACTTTATCCATAGTCCAAAAAGTGACTAAGTCCTAAACTTGTCCCTCCTGGGGGTGATCCTTTGTGTATTCCCAAAAGTTACCTCTATATGTGCCTTCGGGCCCTGCTTGTGTGCCACAACCCTCCACACCTCTAGTACTTGGTTATTTCAAGGGCCCAACACACAAGGGTTCCATAATTATTCCATATTAATCACATGGTATTCTCTCCTAGATTTCCAAAGGTATTTGTAACCTATAAAAGATAAATTCACCTGTACAAGCCCATAAACCACATCAAACCTAAAAAGGAAACTACATAATGGGGAGTCAAACTGACCCCGGCGGTCACCCCAAGAGTGAACTTACAACCGAGTGTTGCACTACATCTCAGACTCCATGTATTTCTTGTGTGTGTGTAGAAATGATGCCCTAGGATGCCCTTGTGTAAGTTACATTTGATAACAGGTCAGATCTAAAATGTAGAAATGTAGTAGAATGTGTGGATCAAATAGAATTAACTTCCCCTTCCTATATATTGTATGCAGAGTTAATGCAGCCCTTGTCCCTTGAATGGATGCTAGATGTAAGCCTTTTGAGTGCTTTAGTGCCTTTAGAATGCAAACTTAGATGATGATAGTAATGTTTAGTGTTTGGTCCTCTATTTTGAACACATAACTATGTATTTATATGATTCCCTTGTTTGAATTTCGTAATTAATAACTGGAAGGTCGATGTATGTAAAACCCTCGACAACTGATAAATTCCCTTTTGCATTCGAGTTTTGACATGTGATTTTCTGGATAAAGATGTGTTCTTTTTATTATTGAAGATCATGCTTGATAAGGATAAATATTTTATGTTCTTAAAAATCATTAGACTAAAATTATATGGTTATCAAGAATTCATTTTCAGTTTGGAAAGATGAGTTGCAATCTGGATTTAAGAGTTGTAGACATATTTCTTCTTCTGACTCTTCCTTGGATCAATTTAGGTGATCCAAGGAATGTTTCAAATCCTCTTCATAGACTGAATGATAAATTGACATTCAGTAGTTTAAGGGACATAGAAGACTAAACTTTGTATGATACTAATTCTTAGTCTTATTTGAACGTGTTTTTGTTCAGTTGTATGTTTGTGCTTGGGTCTTTTGTGATTGATCTTGGTGGGACTATAAGGACTTAAGTAAAATTCAATTCATAGAGGATGAATATGGAGTCATAAAACCTAAAAATTATCCTAACATTATCCTAAGCTAGGTAAGAACACCTATGTTCTAGCTACGTTTACTTATTTGAATTCTGTTCTAACCTAAGCCTCTTATTCTATTTGTTTGGTTGGCAACCTAACCTAAGCATTGTACTAAATGAATAAGGGAAGGGGTTACTAAAGTAATACTAGGTTACTTTAACTAATACCTAATACTAAAGGGTTATGAATTGAACCTAACCTAAGGTGGGAATTCTAATGGCAATAGTTTTAAGACATGTGTTGGTAATTGTTAAACTAACCTAAGTTCTATTTTGAATCCATCCTAAACTATTAAAGGGAACCTAAGGGGTCGCATGACACAAGGGTGACGGTTCCAATGGCATTTAAATGAATTGAAAGGGTTTAAATGATGAAAGTATTGCCAAATTTGGCAAGGGCTAGTAAACTTGGTGGAGGCATACGTGGAAGCCCCACTAAAAGATGGAATGGTATTTTTGTGTGGAATTGGCATTCGCCAAATTTAGGAGGCGGTGGCAAGGAAAGATAAGTGGGAATTTTGGATTGAATGGAATTTAAGGCATTAATGAGCCTTGGTCTTTGTGTGCAAACCGTCTTAGAAACTTAGAAGGTGGGTTTGTAGGAAGTTATTTGGTTTTGCATGCATGGCATATTTTGCTCTGCATGGAGCTAACTGGTTCTTCAAACCAGAAGTTTGACCTTCATTTCAAAGCTATTTCCAGTTTCTTCAGCCTATTTTTGATCGAAGGAAAGTATATTAGGTGTAGGAGGAAAATATGTTTGGTTGTTGATCTTTCGTGGAGGAGAAAAAGAGTTGGAAGCTCGGCTGGAAGTCTCATTTGATTTGGTGGAAGCACTATCAAGCGTGATAGGCTCTAACTATTAAAATTCTTTGCATTCTTCTAAATGATTCATTAGAACATCTTTGATCTCATGAGATTCATGTTTTCATGTCTATCTGGTTATTTTTCATGATGGGTTTATGAATCCTTGTGGTGTTTGATATGAAACCGTGGCTAAAATAGTGTTGTTTTGAAAATTGTCTTTTTGTGCAAGTTTTATGACCAGCATGCAAGTGAAAATGGTATGCAAAACTTTTTCTTTATCTCTGCTATTGCACTCTAGATCTTGTTATCAAATTTTTTGTGTTTTGAACTAATCTTTGTGGCAGTATAGAAATCTGAGCTTAGGGGAAACTTGAGTTCTGTTTGATTTTGCTTCTGGGTTACAAATTTGGATGTAGACTTGTGTTAGTACTTTGAGTTTTGATTAAATTTGTGTTGGAGCTTCATTTTGATCGGAACCAGTGTTTGGAAAACTTATGCATTGTTAAACTGTTGCTTAAAGTTCGTATTTGGGCACTATACTCACATTATTTTGCTAGAAAGTATCTAAACGTTTGTGTGTGAATCTCGGGTTCGTCATTGTACTCCTATTTAACACTTGAGTGTTATGAGCTTATATTTGGGTCGATTCATTTGATTATGTTCTAGTATTTTATATTGGGATATTCTTTTATTAAATGACTAAGCTTATAACTCTTTATTTGATCGACTACTCACCAAGGAACTGGGTGAAAGCTTGTTTGAGTCATTTAAAATCTCTTTGAGATTTGGAACTATAAACGTTTTTCTTAAAGGAACGTGGAACTTTTGTTTATGACTGTAATGACTCCTTTGAAATGGTATTAGCATAGGAATAGAAGGAAGTGTTCTTTCCCCTCTGTCTTGAGGAATTCTGCGTTCTGGGTTGACTGTTTTATTGAAGCTAAGTCACCTCTGTCGCGATTTTGTGGATATGAGATTTTTATTTTGAATTATGTTCATGTTGCTTGGGAATTAAGATTGAGACATCTTCTGACTTAAATGTTTTTTATTCTTACTCTCTCTTCTGATTCTTTAAAATAATTTTGGGTTGCGGTGGATGGTTGAGTTATTATGGTGGACATTGGATCTATACAGGAAGGATAATTTCTCCGTTCTATTGTTTTGGTGCTTATTTCTTTGAAACATGAACTATTTACGCTTCGTATTAAATGGTGAAGCCTTGTGAGTCTGCAATCTTGGGTTTGTAGGTAATTCTGAACTTTACCATTTACTATTTTGGGATGTTATTCTCGACTGATATAGTGAATAAGACCTTGATTTATCTTTGAGAAAGAAAATATATATATGTATTCTTTTGTGATTAGTATATTGTTTTGGTTCTACAATACACTTTCATCCTGAATTGGTTTGAAACTGGAACTTCTTTGGTTCATTAGAAGGAAACAATTTATTGTTGGTCTTTTCCTTATTAGAGTTACCTTTTCTCTATCTTGGATAAGCTCATTATTTGAACTTCTCTGTACTCGATTCCATTTCAAGATGGTGATTTCTTGTGACTTTTTGGTCTACCTTGTTTGAATTATTGTTGCAATAATGTAGAAAGTTAGTAGTTAAGAGGGTTCTGCTAATAAGTGAATGCATACATATGGGTTCGACTGTTGTTGACTAGCCTTGCCTAGTTTAAATGGATAGGAGTAGGTTTGTCTCTTGTACTCTATATCTTTTGGGATGAACCTGAGTAGAGATTAACTCCTTTATAGAACTACTTGATTGTGAACATTGATTTCAGATCTTTGATTGATAACTTCTAACATGTAGAATTGGAATTAGAATTACAGCTTGACTGTTTTGGTTTTCTATACCTTCTTGTATTGTTAAGAAAAAATTTTGGGATGTATATCTTAATGTTGAATTTACAAGATTTTTATCCAGGAAAGGAACAGGTAATTCATGATTGAATCTGGTCTATTTTTCATATGTTATAGGTTTGGACATGGTACGTAATGGTTCTTCTTATTCTTACTTAGGATATAGAAGAATAATCCTAGAATGAACCATGTTGTTTACACTTCTTTTATCTCATAAAGAAGATAAATGTGGTATTCTATTAGGATAGAATTATGAAATAATGGAATGGCAAGATTTATTGTTTGTTTACAAGCCATTGATAGGATTAATAGAACTTTAAGTTCTTAGGTAGATATTGTTTAATATATTTTGCTCTTCTCTTAAAAGTTGATCTAGATTTATTAATGTACTCCCTTTCTGTTTGTTATCACTTATGTTGATTGTATGATTTTTTTATTATCTAATTAAAGCAGTGTTGCTTTAATGAAACAATTAGTGGAATGCACTTCATTTTAATGCTTAGTGTTTATCATGCTCAGTGCATTGAACTAACCCGTGCTACCCATTTTTGCAGATGGATGACGTAAGTGGTAAAAGAAGGCAAAAACTTATATGATGCATTGGTTGATATATGTCTAATTCTTAATAAAGAATTTTGATTCATTCTTTTGTTGTATTGTAAAAGAAAAGTTGTATACTTTATAGAATGAGGGTTGTTGTTATGCAGTATGCCTATAGTGCATAGTCTTGTAAATTTATAAATTGTAATGATGAGTTGCGAGTTGTGATTTATTTGCATTGGTTGTGTAATTTATCTCATACTTTTTTAAAGAAGATGAAAGTTCTATCTTGTTGATAGTCTTTATATTATATCATGCTTATCTGTTATCTTTGATAAGATGGATAAAGGGAATTAGTTCAATTTCCCTTATAATGGTGCAACTTGTGGAGTTGTATAATATGATGTGTTTTACCTAAACAATTTAACATAATAATGTGATGCATAATGAACATGCATTAAGAAATATGGATATTGTGAATTTTTAACCCTAGCACTTAATCATGTAGAGGAAGATTCATTCTCTCTCAAATGAATGTAAACCAAAAATATTTGGAGAGATGATTAATAATCATTAGACTTCATTTTGTATGAATTCTACTTTAGTTAGATTTATGTGGTTGTTAAATCTTCCTTAAAGTTAAAGTACATTTTAATGAAACTTATGATATCATTGTCCTGTTTTGGTTAACTGCTGGTTACACCATGAAAACAAACATTAAAAGCAACCATGAGTTTAACAAAGTTATTTAATACTCGATTGATACAAGTATACAATAAGAACTTAAGGAGAGTTGGATTAGGGTTTAGCAGGGTTACTAAAACTAGTGAATTAATCCAAATTAACAATGTATTAACAATCTCCTTGGGGTATGTACATCTTCAATGAGGAAATTTCTATAGGATGTTGGCACATGCCAACTGCAGGGTTGTAATTTTGAGAAGACTTGGGTCTTCTCGAGAATACAACATTGTAGTTGACAGGTGGCATCACCCTTCTACATTGATCATCTAGATCTACACACAATAAGAACTTGAACTTAGTTTCTCTCTAGGTCAGGTTAGTGGCATATTTAGGATAGGATGTAGCTTTCTAATGGCTCAAGGTACCTTGGCACACCCAGTTGACTTAAGGTCAATCTGAGTATGACCATTTACCCCTAAGTCATTGTGAGCATATTCCTATAATAATTTATGTTTCTAAATAGGGCTAGGGTTAAACCTGGGACAAGTGGACTGACAGTAGTCAGTAAAGACCAATCGATGAATAATAGAGGACTGAGGTGAAGTACATATTCCAAAATGATGAGTATGTCATCTAGGAATAGAGACATACACCAGTATGTTGTAAAACTTTTTCCAAAGTATCGCAAGTTGCTGGTTACGTTGTCCTATGTCACAAAGTTTAAAACAATATGATATCAGATGGATATTGGTAACAAATATTTAGATATGTTCTTTAAACATATCACTCAATACCTGGTGTAGGGTAGGAAAACCAAGTATACAATATGTATTCAATACTTAAGATAACATAAATAGATTGGTAGATTACCGAATTATGAAATGAATAGATTGGTAGATCACTGAGTCATTACAACTGCATATGATTATCTATTTGAATTCAATTTGCATGGAATGTTTGTTCTAAATAATGCTTTATTTATAATAGAGAACATTATATTTTTAAAAAAAATTCCCTTGTTTCTAAAGTCTTAAATGGGAATGTTACAACTTATAAGTGAAAAAGATACCCAAAATATTAAAGAGACCCAAAAATATCAAGGTAAGGAAGGGTCAGGTGAACCCAAAGGAGACAAGAGCACCTAGGCACTACTGTACTAACTAGGTGCTGGTGTTCGAAGTCATGAAAGATAAATAAGTGAAATTTTGATTGGGGTGTAGGGTGTGTAATATTAAATAGAAAATAAGAGACAAAGAAAAGAGGCCAAAGATAGTTGTGAACCACTAATTTTCTTGCTTAGGAATCGTGTAAATGTTAGCTTGCTTTTAGGAACTAGAAAATTACCCAAGTGCATAATTTAGTGTCTACAACTTCTTGGGAATCTTTTACACTTTTGGTTCAGCCTTATAGTTGTCAATTACAAAATTCAAACAAGGGAATCATATATATATATATATATATATATATATACACACACATAGTGATATATCTCAAATAAGGGGCCAAGCACTAACATTATCTATTATCACCTAAGCTTGCATCCAAAGGCACAAGAGAATTACAAACCATTCATCTAGCACATTCACTCAAGGGACAAGGGATACATCACTCAGCATACACACTATAGGATGGGAAGTCTATTTTATTTCATCTCACACATTCTATACCTTTTTTATTATTCTAGATCTAGCCTGCTATCATTGTGTAACTTACACAAGGGCATCCTAGGGCATCATTACACACACAAACCTACATGGTCTTGAAATGTAGTGTAACGATCAGTATTAAGTTCACTCTTTGGGTGATCATCGGGGTCATTCTGAATCCACATTCTACATCTTTATTTTTATATTTTATGTGGTTTATGGGCATGTATAGTTAGGTATCTCTTTTATAAGTTACAAGTGTGAACAATGACATTGGAACAAATCCAGAGTGATAAATAGAGACTAGCAGTGAATCTCCTCCTACTCAAAAAATATCATAACCTGAGCATTAGGGTGGACACTAGTGCTTAGATCTAGTCACTAGACCCGAGTGCTTCTATTCTCCCGTGGGTGCTTCTATCATGCACATATCTAGGTTTCAGAACCTCCAGTGAGCCTCTACAACACTACTTCCAGTGTGTTTTAGCTATTCAACTACACAGATCACTTGGAAACTGACAAAGGCATCTATCTCTCTTATTTTCTTAGGGTTTTATATCATTGCATGTTTATTTCTATTCCATTTAATGTATATTATCATTGTACATCACTTATTACATTAGTTACTCTAAAATTAAGATTTAATTTCCATTTATATTAAATCATTTGGTGAACCCCACTCATGATCAAACACTTGGATCTTTATTTTTCATGTTCTATTAGATCTTTTTTCATGCCTCCTCAAGTCTCCTTGTATCAATTGCTTCAAATTCACCCACCTTGTAAATATGTTATCAAAAAATCCCTAGACAGTATGTACCTCCCTCGCAATATGCCATCTGCACAAGTGTCATTTTTGATCGTCTCTCTGATGACCCTATCAGTCTTGATACCACAACTAATCAACCCATCTTAGAGTCAATTCAAGCTTTACACAATGTTTTTCAAGATAAATTTCAAGTTATTGAAACCACGATTACATCCCTTAAAGATGAAATCCAACATATTAATGATGCTTCTCATTCCCATGCTTGATCTTCTTCTACACCTCATCCTAATCATGTGTCTACTATATGTGCTCATATCAATAAATCCCAAGTCTTACTACTACCATCACCTATCAAGTTTGATCTAAATGCTAAGCAACGTGATATTTTTCTTGATCTCCTCAATCACCAGTTGATCCACATGTCACCTACTCATTACTACCTCCTTATCATCTTGTCAAATACAAATGCCTCCCATTTTGTAATTTTCACATAATTAATTAACATCATGATAATGATTATTATGCTTTAAAACGAATAATTGGGCACCTTGAGCATCAAGGTTTTATTTCATTTCCTACGCAACATTCTACTACATGCTCATCTCCAATTGTTAAATCCCACTAGGCTCCCAAATGTGTTCCCTCTATCTCTAATGAGCATCATGACATGATTACTAACGGTCCTTCTCTGGTAAGTCAAGAGCTATCTATCCAACCTAGTTTCATACCACCTTTAAAAATACTTACCCATTTACCTCCTATTAAGTCATCTGCAGTGTTATCAATCCCAAATAAGAAACCAACTGTAGACACCAAAAATGGGTATCACTACCCTCTACCCTACATTCGCTCTCTTTTCCTCATGGTCACCCAATCAAATTTTTTCCTCCCTCCTAAATTCAATTTATCCCATTAATCACCATTTTCCCACCATTTATCTTATATTATCCATCCTTTTCCATCCCATCTATTTTCCCACAATTAATTAATCACTTGTTAGATTTCCCTAATCATCCCTAATTAATTCTAATCCTTCATTAATTTATTTCCTCTCTTTAAATCCCTCCCTTGTATCCTTTATATGTTCTCAACCACCTCCATTTAATATTTTCATCCACCCCTTGCCTTTATTTACTCCATTTCACCCCTGACCTACCCATTTCACTTCCCTATGCATCCCTAACCCGCCTAAGCATTCCTAATCACCCTTAATCATCCCTAATCCTCATTTTATTTTTTTATCCTCCCTAAATACTAATTTTTTACTCTTTCTAGGCCATAATTTAATATTTTTATCCACCTATGGCCTTATTTACTCATTTCAACCACCCACCTACCCATTTATCTTCTCAATGCAACCCTAGTTCGTCCATATCCATCTAAACCCTAATCCTGATTCCTATAGGCTCCTTGTCTCGATCTCATCATCTTCTCACTGTCTAAATGAATGGGTCCAAGCAGTCAAAGATGACCCATCCGGGTCACCTTCGACCCTATAAAGCCACCTTTACCCCTCCTTGTTCAGGGATGTAATTTTGAGATTTTTTGAGCTCTTGCGATTTTGCCTTCGTCTTGTGACCTATTTTTACAATTTCTAAGCCATTTAGAAGACATCTTGGAGATATTGTGTTCATTATGGATCTTTGGAGTCCTTTTTTCATTACATTATTAGATCCATGGTCATTTCATTTTTGTAACCATCTTCATTGTGTTCATTGGTTCCACAGTCAGCCTAGTGCCTTGTTCTTGCATCTGGTCACCTCCATCTTCATCTACAGGCTTTCATTTTGTCCATTTCATTCGTTAAAGTATAAATTAGCCATGGTTTCCTTCGACCCATATTGGTCATCATTAATCCATCTCTTTGTTTCTATTTTCAACTCACCAGCCCCATCACTTGTTTGATCCCAGTCACCCAGCTTTCATATCCAATCATTTTGTCTCATTTACCATCTCAGATCCATTTTGTCAACCCGCGTTCACTGCCAATTTAGCCTAGTCATCATCGACTCAATTTTTTTTCATATCATTTACCATTTATTTTACTAATTTTCTTACATCCTTTATTTTTCCTCTTATTCTAGACCATCTGTAGATTCATGTTGATCAATATAGTGCATTATCATATCTAGAGTAGCTTCAAATCCAACTTCAGGAAGACTTGCAAACCTAATTTTCTACATTTTCTTCTCATCCAACCCTGGTCACCATCGAATAGCCCTCTACAATCTTAGGTGGTCCTTGACTCCTACCAAGTTTGATTTATTTTGTTGTATTTTGACTAGATTTGCTTTTATCATCTTAGATCAAACTTTTTGTTTCTATTTTTCTTCAGATATTGCATAGACACTACATCTAATTTATCAAATCTTTTATTTTATCTATATTTATCAAACATGAGGGTTGACATCCACCCTAGGAAGTTCTCGTTTCTTGGGATTATCTTTGTTAGACAACCCTTTAATCCTATCTACTAATCCAAAAAAAATTACGTTTAGTTATTTTGATTTACAGCTCACTCGGCTTGCTGCAGAGAAGGATCCACCATTTACACCCATCCACATCATTATATCATCCCAAAGTACCATAAACCCTTCATATTTGGAGTTACTTGTTTCCTTTATTACTATTTCACTAATTTGAATAAGAACAAAGAAACTTGGTTAACACCAACATCCAAAGAAAAGCAACCAATTCACCCAAAACAAGTTGCGATCAGTCACCTACATACATTTTCTTTGTTAAACTCACAATCTGATACTATTCATACCCTTGCTCTTACCTATCATTGTAGCAACCATATATTTTCTTATGACAAATTTTAAACGCCGCATCTCACAAACTTGGGGGGCATCGCACTTCCCCCCTTCCATCACTATCAGTTGTCTTTACTATTTACTACTACACTTCATGCTCAGCGCTTCATGTATAATCTTTATCAAGACTCCTACACCTTTGGTACATACATGACTATTGAGGGCACACTTAATCCATGAGCCTCACATAATCTACTCTTTCTACACTTCAAGATCAATACTTCGCAATACATATTTCATAACATCAACTACTCTCTCTCACTATGTGCTTCATGACTACATTTCTGAGCATCACCACATCATTGGTTCACATACTTTATCCTCATTACCCAATGGCACACTCTTGTCCTATGGTTGGCACTTGATTGTTAAGGGTCAAGTTCTTAAATGAACCTCACATCATCTACATGTCATGCTCATTGTTTCATGATACATCTTTCCTAGCATCTACTACTCTCTCTTGCTCTACACTTCATGAAAATATTTTTAAGCATCACCACATCATTGGTTCACATACTTTCTCTTCATTTCTCGATGACGCATTCATGTTCTATGGTTCATTCTTGACTATTGAGGAAGCATTCCTAAATTAACCTCATCTCATACACGTCCACTGGGGGCAATGTTGTAGCTATCATTAGCACACCTTGCATACCACACCATCACCCTCACATAGAATTTGCATATCTTTTTTTTATTTACTCTTGTTAACTTATTCTAAGCATATGTTGCACTTTGCCTACAATGCTAGACAGATTCTTAGTATGTCATTATCTTTTTCTATATACACATGTGTTCACTTGGTATCTTGAGGTGAGTACAAGACCTATTATAGATTCATACATGATGCATGATGCTCAACACCGCTCTTTACCAATCTCATTGAGGCTCTTAGGGGCATCTACCTTTTTCTACTCTTATACTTCATACATCACATGTTTTATTGTCACATTATTTACTACTTCTCGTCATTATCACTATACTTATGGTTGATTTATAGATGTTTTAACATATTATCTATCTTTCTAACATACCAACGAGTGTTTCATGTGTAGCATTTTTCTTTCAGAATCAATACAACCATGGCTATATGTTTCTTCTTGTTTCCTATTGTTTGTTATTTTTTTTGAGATATGTCTTATGTCTTGTTTGATCGATGTATGCTTTTGGCTACTTCAGACATGATTGTCTTGTGACATTGTAACCAATATCCCATGTTTGAGCCCCACTTTTTGTGGTCCATATTGTCTTCCTAGTTGATTTTTACATTGTCTTATATTACATGTAGCTTATTTTTACTAACTCTTATTACTAGCCTACTTTGTTTTCATGTGCCTTGGTTTCTACCATGCACATCCCATACTTTAATAGTGTAATCCTAGATCTCAAATCAGCTCAATGAAATAAAACTCAGATCACCATACCTCGAATATGACAAGGATTAAGAACCTATAGTGGATGATAAATGTAATGTCCTTCAATCCATGTATATGCACTCCAAACTCCAAATAGGGTGTAAATATGACAAATTAAAGATACACTAAACAAAGAGATGTTAAATAGATGTAAAGTGAGCTGCTTGATAAAGATCAATCCTCAAGAACCAAAGGGCTTCCTTGCACAGGTTTTCAGCTCACATTTTCACTTACGATGTGGATATATAATATAGATATAAGAGCATATAAACAATATTAAATGGATGCAAAAAAATCAGCACAATATTTTTTAAGATAATTTTCAAAGTTTTTATGTTAGATAATGTGCTAGAGATGAAAGCAAATAAACTGATTTATAATTCAACAAATTCTTCCATATGCTGATCGTAGTAAATGATCTATGAGAGAGTACTGAACCACTAAAGGTTATCAAAGTAATCCTCCCAATATTGGTCATCCTGAAAAATTTCCTCATGGATGATGTCCAACTGATCCTCAATGTCATGCCAGATGAAGGGTGAGTAAAATAGCTGCAGAAGCTCATACTCGTGAGTAATGTTCGTATTATTCCCATAAATATGGTTTTCGAACATGATCGACAGATTTTGAATGGAAGTGATGAGATGTGGGAAAACTATCGAAAGTTCATTTAAATAGAGACATAATTAGAACATAGGGGATTAGCGACATAGATATAATGACAAAGTAGGATAAAAATATGAGGAACTTAAAATTAAATCAACAAATAAGGAATCACAAGAGATTTCTATAATTGCTAGCGATTTTCGTAAAATGAAATATAGATCAATAAATGAGAGAATGGGTGATTATGATTGCAAATAATAATTGATAACTATTATGATTGTAAATAAAAATAAATAAATGAGAATATGGAATAAAAAACAAGAAAATAATTACCTTGGTGAGTTGATATACGTACAAGGAGAAAATTGGAAATTCTTGATGGATGTAAAACATGCTTACAAATAAAATGTGGCTGCTCTGGATGCTAGAAAGTGGTTGGGTTCATTGTCAGACTGTGCTTCAAATATCAGAGAGTCAGAACTTCGTTGTGAATGTTTGATGATGTACAACCAAGGGGGAAGGGCCATATTTAGGAGTGAATTTAAATAAAAGAGGGAATATGTAGGAGAAGAAATTATTCTACAAGTTTTTAGTGTATGCATTTGCCCCTTTTTTTAGTAGGTTAACTAGGAAAACCTGTAAGACAAAAAAGAGAGATAAGATAAGATACCCCAAGTGAGAGGAGAGTTTGGACTAATGACACAAGGGTGTATAACTTAGTGCGAGGAAAAGGTTGGTTGACCCAATAATTAATGAAAGGTATGATTAAGTATGGTTGAAAGGTATGGTTAAGTATGATTCCCCCTCAAACCAGTAACAAATGAAGTGTGTTAATGGGTTGAAAATAGTGATTGACAAGGTGAAATAATAGTATTTCAAAAAACAGATGTGCAACATCCTAATGAGGAACTCGCAAAGACAATGCAATAATAGCATGCATAAAACAAGGGGAAGCCACCTGGAAAATAAAACGGTAGAAAACACATGACCAAAGAGCAATGTGGTTGTTGGAAACCTAAAGACAGTTTGTGTCAACAAGAGAACTACAACAAAGGATCCAGTGGGAACCTCGTATGGCATGTGGGACCATGGAATTGGTCAAAGGAAATAAATAGTATGTTGAAAAACAAGATAATGGTCTTATTACAAATTAGAATAAGTGGGAGATTATTAAATGTGGGGTAAAGTGGATAAAGGAAAAATCTTGGGCGATTAAAGGAAAATCCCCGACGATTATGGAATCACCAATGTTTGTGAAGCAAGAAAATTAGGGCATTATAAATAGGCTTAAGAGTGCGTTTGGGACTCATTTGTGCATGCGAGAAAAACATTTTTTGAGCTCTAGATTTTGTTATTTTGCAAGTTTTGAGACAGATAGAGGCATGTGGTCAGGCTAGGAGGAAACGACGACTAACAAATAATGAGGTAAGTGCTATTTTTTTGAATTTTTAGTTATTTTTGCTTTGTTTTCATTTTTTGTGTTTTTTACACCTGTATTAGAGCATGTTAAATTTGACACAAGAATTATCAATGATTCAATTGAATCACCTGTGATTTGGAAAAACACCAGTGATTTTAGGAGAATAGGTTGTTAAATATTGTTGAATGGTCGATTTATTCTGATTGGCTAAATTTTAATTGAATGATTGTTAATGGGTTTTTATGTCATCTGGAATGTAGGCGAGGGAGAGATTGACCATACGAGATAGGCTCCCAAATATTTTGGATGATGTATGCTTATCTATGAGTGACAATGACTGGGAACATTTGGAGGATATTGGATTAAGAGGGATGCGCTATTATATGTGTATCTCCAAAGAGAGAAGATTATTTCTTACTTTGTTAGAGAGATGGGACTACTTGATAGGTACCTTCTAGCTTTTGACAGGAGAGATGACCGTCATCGTGGAGGACATGCACAAGATTCTGAGATTACCTATGTAGGGAGAGCCGATATACCTAGTTGATGAGGTAGGGAGAGATGAGATGGTGTAGAGATTATTTGGAGATGAGGTGATGGATGTGGTGATTGTATCAAGGGAATTTTCATATAGAACATTGTATAGTCCAGAAGTAGAGGGGCGAGCATTATTGACTATGATTATGATATGCATCACTTGTTACTCTTTGTCTGATTTTATCGGAGGTCAATTTCCTTAGATGTTGATAAGGGTGTTAGCAGACATGATGGATGAGAGGACTGTATTCGCATAGTGTCTTACATTGGTGGCTCAAATACATAGAGAGTTATGGTCATGGAGGATAGGTAGGATATTTGGTATTGACCTGTGATTCCTACTACAATGTCATGATTATGAGCATATTGAAGTGGCTCGACTGAGAGGACCACTATGGGGTGGTTAGGCACAGCTCGAGGAAACTCCTAACTTTATGAGATGGAGAGCTAAAAAAGGAGTGAAAGGGCCATCGAGGAGTGAGGAGCATTACAGAAGACTCATGGGATTACAAGATGGAGACATGGTACGGAGGCCATACACATGTTTTTCGACATGGTAGGGTGAGGAGGGTGAACTCAAATCCACCCAACAGGATACATTGGTGCAAGGACAAAGGCCATAAGAGTGGGAGCTGGTGAGATTGAGTCGCACGAGGTGATATTTTGGTTTGATACAAGATGCACTGCAAGAACCTATTGTGTATAGGTGAGATGATGGATACATGGGCACACCACTCCCTGAGGTCATAGAGCATATGGTGATGTTGGATGAGGAGGGAGTAGATGATGTCGATGTCATTGAGGCATATCTAGAGTGGTGGGTGGAGCAGGAGGATAGATTCGATAGGAGATTGCGAGCCCGATTAGAGGCTTGGGAGGTGGATGGGGAGGATGGTGATGAGAGACTAGTTGTGTTAGAGTTTTTAGTCTCTAGCTTGAAGGAGGATTTATGCCTATGGGATGTAGAGAGGATGAGGTTGACTACAGAAAAGGATACTCTCCAATGAGAGAGATATGATCTCATAGAGTAGTTAGCAATGGCCTAGATAGAGTTAGCTCAGACAAGAGAAGCTAGAGATAGATATCGTCAACAGAGGGAGGCACTGTGGAATAGATACAGAGATGTGGGGATAGTATCAAAGGCCACAGGTGGAGGAGACTAGGGAGTTATAATACTGATAGGATCAGTAACAGCTATAGGTGGAGGAGGTGTGGTACCACCTAGGTTCATCACAATGGAGCAGTATCATGTTCTTGGAGAGGAGGTGCTTTATTATCAGTGTATGGTGATTATGAGGCTCTTATATGTACCGCACTATGCGGCACATGTAGCGAGTGAGTGGAGTTTGGCAAGGCAAGTGGATTTAGTGAGCACGGTCAACGTGGCTTAGTCTCAGTGATTCCCAGAGCTAGATGGAGGAGGAGCCAGAAATGGTAAATCTCTCGAAGATAGGGTGTCCAATTTTGATTTCACCAGATAGTGGTTGGACTCATTGTATGGATTATTTTGATTATATAGAGCCCATTTAGAGGCCACGTGATTATGTATAAATATTTTTGACATATATATACATGATTTTGGTGTAATCAAGATGTGTTTATATTTTAACTTCATGTTTATTGATCTAATTGATGTAATGAATATATGTGTTATGTTGTAGACATAAAATCACACACATGGGTACATTTCTAGGTCCTAATCACATGCTACTATTCATATGATTCCTAAATGAGAAAAATATTAATTGACATATATCTCTACCTCTTTTCTTTCTTTCTTGTTTCCTCTTTTGTCTTACACACCCCATGGCCCATTCTAATCTTCATTGTTTTATCTTTCTTGACTTTGGACACCAGTGTGCCCAGTAAGGATGTTAGTACCCAAGAACCCTCATCTCCCTTGGGCACCCATGACCTCTTTGTATCTTACTCATCTCTTTTAGGCCTCTTTTATATTTTGGGCATCTTGTTTTCTTATGGGTTGGCCTTTTAGTTATTAATTACAAAATTCAAACAAGTGAATCATATAAATACAAATCTAGGTGAAAATAATAAAGAACTGAGCTCTAAGAATTTATTATCATCACCTAAGGTTGTATCCAAAGGCATTCTAATAGCATCAAATCATTCATCTATCATTCACTCAAGGGACTAGTGACTTCATTTTCTACATACACACATATGAGGGGAAGTTCATTTTTCCATCCACACATATATTTACATTAGTACATCTAGCTATTGCTTGATATCAAGTACATCTTATATAATAGCTACCTAGGGCATGATTTCTACACACAACCACAAGAATTACATGGAGTCTAAAATGTAGTGCAGCACTTGGTTGTAAGACACTTAGTCAGGTGACCACCAGGGTCAATCTGACTCCCCATTTGCATATTTCTTTTTTAGGATTTGATGTGTTTTGGGGTTTGTAGGATATCATGTGTTTTATAGGTTACAGGAGAATTCTACGATCAACCAACAACATACAGGTGACCAAAGGAGACAGCCAGTGACAACCTCGCGACACAGGAAAATTCTATTTCCGACCATTTTTGCAGTCACAAGCGTACAGCAGAGGTCTCTAGATCGCAAGCATGCCTAACCCGGTCTAGGTGCCCTAGTCCAGGATTATTTGGTAGCTCTTGGATTTTATGTGCTCAGTTGTGAAAGTCTCCTCTTCCTGTTCATAAATCTTCTAGTCTAGAACACTTCAAGATTAAGAAAATATCAGCTAAGTCTTGTATTCTCTCTCTTACACCTAAGGTTTCATTTTTATCTAGCTTATTTGTTTGTGTCAAATCTGTGCTTTATTGTTTATTTATCACATGTGACTATGTAATATTATGATTTCATAAATTTAATATTTGTTAAATCATTTGGTGAACCCATCATTTGAACACTCATGGATCTTTCATCTTTTTGTCTCTTAAGCTTCTTTCTTTCACCATGGATATATCCATTCATGATTTCTTGCAAGCTAATCATGATTGTGTGAATAAAATCATATCTTATTTGGATAATACTCACATTCATCCTCATACTTCACATGAATATGTCTATCATAAATTTATTTCAGCTCTATCTCTTAATGAAGACCACATTACTTTCACATCTGATGAGTTCCCTTCTCAAGCTATATTAGATAATGATTACCCCTTTATATTCATGTTTCTATCAAAAATGTTGGGTTAAATGTTCCTTAGTTGACAATGGATCACGGCTTAATATTTGTAATATGGAATTTCTTCACCAAATTGGCCTCTCTAAAGACTCCTAGGTTCCTTCATTTGTTTCTATTTGTGGATTTGATAATATTACTAAAAGGGTCCTAGGTACAATCATGCTTCCCATTATTGTGGGGCCATAAACTTTGGTCTTCCCATTCTATGTAATGCCTAATAATATTAATTATAATATTCTTCTCATATGTCCTTAGATCCATGTCATGCATGCAGTTCCTTCCACACTCCATACACAACTTGAATTATTGTATCAAGGAGTTTTCTATGACATTCTAACAGATCTATCCCCCTTCACATATTATAATTATATTGAGCATTCCGTGGAATCCCCTATCTCTTTTACATCTAATTAGCATCTCTCCAAATATGGCCTCAGATATAAGTACTTTCTTTGTTATGGTTTCACAGGCACTAGATTAGGAAAACATACCAAGGGGGTCAAAGAGCCTCTTTTCATTCCCACACAATCCACCATACTTAGTCTCGGATATAAACCTAAGGCTTCTCCTTTTGTTCCTTTTGTATCTCCTCTTGAGGTTTACGTTATTTCATGTACTCACCATCACAAAAATACATTTTCATTTTTTTCTTAAACTTACAACTTACTTTGGTAAATCTACTACTCCTAGCACATTGTCACATCCATCACCATGGCATGTTTTCTCTTCCATTCCAAGATATATCTCCTTCACATACTTGGGGGTCATCACACTCATTATCTCCCCCCTCCTAACATTTTAAGGTGTATTATTTCTACTATTATGCTTTGTGCTTCACATCTATTCTCTCTCACGCATCACACTACCCTATGACACACTCTCGTGCTACAGTTCACACTTGACTGTTGAGGGAATACTACATACATGAACCTCACACACTACACATCTCATGTGTTAGAAATTATAAGCACTGAGAGGGGGGTGAATCAGTGTTCTTTAAAAAAATTGAAGCAATTCACAAATATTCAGTCATCAAACTTATCTATGTTAATCATAAAAGACATGATCATCCAACGATGAAAAAAAAAGATCAAAAAACACACATGAACACATGAGGAGACAAGATTTGATGTGGAAAACCCATCAAGGGACAAAACCCCACTGAAAACAAGAGAAATAGCTTAGAAAATTGTCCTATAAAGTTACAATTCTTTCACCATATGGTGAGATCCTACTCACCTTGAAGCATCTACTCCAATTCTGAAACACACACTTTAGTACAGAATCAAGCACCCACTTGAGTAATTTGGCAAGCACCTACTTGTTAGGAAGCACCCACTTCCAAGTTATTGAGAAACAACTTAGACTCAAAACATACAAAAATTATTTGATCACCTTCTTCACTTGATTGCCTACATCAACCTGATATGACCACTATTTCATATCACTTTTCTTCTCCTTTCCCTTCTTAATTTTCCATTGTTTCAATACCTTCACATACTTATCATTTATTCAAAAAGTAGCCCTTAACAATACCCCCTTTTCAATAACTACTTCATGCTAGAAAATGGGCTTAAGTAAAACAACATGACTCCTAAACATATGACTCTTGACCTTTTATTTACAAATAATTTTCAAATTCAACTTTAAAGACTCTTCATGTAGCTTCTATTGTTCATACGTACAAAGAAGACTAAATGGCAATCTATAATTGGCATCTAGCAAAAATTATTTAGACCTTTCATTTTTTGTCCTTTTATACCTTTTTGCATACTTGTGCAAGATCAAAAATTATGTTCCAATGCTTTAGAAACATGTTGAGTTGACATGTATGACAAAAATTAAATTTTGTTAGATCACAAGGTAACTACCACTTGGTTTATCATGATGTACATTGATCTTATGTTTGTTCTAGACACTTCTCTGACCCTGTAGAGGGAGTTATAAGAGAATATGCATGTTGTCAATCATTTTAATGACCTTCATACTCTCCATTCATTCATCATCCTTTTCCATTTTATCTTCACTCCTTTATTTTGACATGTGTAGGGTGTGTATCTCTATTTCAAATATGTTGAAGCATGGACAAAGTACAAACAAGATCATTCAATATCAGCTTCACGGTTTAAAGACTCAAAAATTTCATGAGTTTAATGTTCTCATAGCTTAAAGATAGACCTTGGAGCATCCACAACCATTAATAAGACAAACTAATTCATTTTTTCTTCATTGAATATTCACTTAACAAGATCCTACATTGTTTTACTTACACAAACCTGTAAAAATGAGGGTTTTGATGTTTTTCATGTGCACTCTCAGACAAGTATACCTGCATAAACATCTTACAAGGTGGAGGAAGCTACATTAACAATTTTCATATTCATAAATTATCTGATATCTTATAGATAATATCACACTTGTTTGATCTTTTAACATTGTGCACAGTGAGGGTTTCTAGTCTCAAACCCTAGCTAGTTACTTGAAGGCTTAAAAAAAAAATTCTTCACTCATATGCCACTGTAGGTGTTTGATCATTCCATCATTGATTCTAACAACATGTTTCATACCTTTCTCTACATTTATTGACGAGGAAAAATCATGGTTTGAGGCCAAGGATATAGTCCTTCATGACTATCACAAGAACCCAAATTTAGTCTACTAAATGAGAAAAAATTCATCACTTTCCTTAGCACCTAATACACCATTTTGAGAGGCTTGTATACTTAAGTTACTCACTACTCCAAATGCACTCACCAAAGCAAGGAACACGGTTATGAGAAGCAAGGTTTATAACACTGTGAAATCTGATTTTAGATGTTAAGGAATACGCTTGGTTTGATGTCCCCTTACTAGCATACCTTCACACCTAAAATCAACCAATGCCTTCAAAGATTTAGATGGAAGCACTACAACTTCATCAACTACTTGTGATCATGGATATAAGGGGATAATATGAAATCATCTACCATTCTCAGACCGGTTTGACAAGTCATATTGTCAAGTTGAATACCAAGAAAACTTAGAATTCAAGAATCTTCACAAGGGTAGCCCATGGGCTATATAAATTTATATTGAACTTGTAGCAGGTGATTATCACACTTTCTTGTCTCATCAACGGACTTATGCATCAACTCCTTCTTCAAACCTCATGACAAATCTAGCTAGAGAGACCTTTTAGTGGTAGGACTCAAAACTTGGAAAAAAATCACACAACCTTTGTACTAAAGCCACCTGTATTTCTTCATGGACATCAAGCTTACCTCTAAAACATGCTTCCACATCAAATTTAGTCTCTACAACTTTGTCATTGCTGACTGTTCAGGAAAATTTCTTCAAAAAAATGGAAAACCCACATTGTACCATCATGCTTGGGAAACAAAAGTACCAAAAAATTATGCTTGAGAGAGTCCTCTACACTTCTAAGAATGTTTCATAGATTGAAAATTTTATTTGGAGCCAAAACACCTCATTTTATGCCTATCACTTTAGGAGGAAGATCTGAAGGAAGAAAAACCTTGTCAGTAAAATGAATAGAAATTTCTAAATACTTGACCAATTGATCTCAGACATTTTTCATTTGATTTTTATCCAAATTCCCTGCAAAAAAAATTCTATGATTTGTCTACAGGAGGTTTGTTAATTTTTCTTGACAGCTAAGAAGTTAGAGTGCTTAGTTTGCAATTTCCAAAAACCCAGTTTTAGAAAAACTTCCATAACTTCCACAAAACACCTACTTAGGTCCTTAAATTTTTACCACACCTTCGCAACTATCTCGTCCATGAATTCTAAAGACCAATTTGTCATATTTTTCTCCAAAAATCTCTTTCCCATCTCATTTTTGCAACACTAGTTCTTTAGTACTAAGAAGGAATTCCATTCATACATGTATGAGTGCCTAATCCACCTTTGTAGTCACCTATGAAGATTTGTACACCTCATATGTCATCATATTATGCTCATGCCATGCTTGGTTTGAATCATAATACCTTGATTCAGTAATCTCACTTGTATATTGGGCTTGTCTTACCTGCAAACACTCAAATTTCTCAACTTCATGCCATATATGCTTGATGCTTGACCTGAGCCTCCTCATATGGATTCTATACCAGTTTATATTACTCCAACCATGCTTGTATATCATGACATCATGATTAGATACTTGAGACCTTCTGAGACTACTTGGAGACACTTTGACATCAATGGACAATGACCACTTAGCATCAATGACAACCTTTTAACACATTGCCTAGCATCACACTTTGTGTATCACGATACAACTTTCTAGCATTTTCTTATTACACATCATACTATCCTACTCTACAATCTATGTTTTACGCTTCCTTGATCAATCTTTCTGGAATCTATTTTAAAACCATTTCCCTATGACACACTCTAGTTCCATGATTCATACTTGACTACTAAGGGTATAAACTTGAAATGAACCTCACAACATTTGCACACTCTACGCTTTGCGCTTCATGATATATATTTCTAGCATGTCTTTCACACCATTTTCCAATGATGCACTCTTGTTCTATGGTTCATTCTTGATTATCGAGGGGTATTTTATAAATGAATCTCATATCATACTCATCCACATTCATTTAGGGGGCATGCCACTCTTATCACACTCACATTGCATATCATTCCATCTCACTCGTTCACAACATACTGCATATCTTAGTATCACATACTCTTGCTTGATTATACTTGTTACATGTACACTTTGTTTTTATGTTAGACAAATACTTTGTATATCATTATCTTTATCATATACACATGCACGTTCACTTGTTATTTAGTTGTGAATGCAAAATTCTTACAAATCCTTACACACAGCATAGATGTTTGGCACTATACCTCTTACCAGTCCCACTAAGGCTCCTGGGGCATCTACATTCTGTTATCCCACAAAATTGACAAGGGCAATTTGCAGGTAACCATACCAAAATTTCTATTTTGGCCCCAAGGGGAGTTTGACAACGTTTGAAATGGCCCAAAACTTCCTTTCAAAAAATATGGATGTTGCGAAACTTAGTCACTTTTGTTTATCCTTCGACGTATCCATCTTCATGTCGGCATGACTGAAGTTGTGCCCCTTTTTGTACTAGGCACAATTTTCCTTGTGTCAACATACCAAAATATGTGCCCCCTCTATAACCTTTGGCGCACTCATTATTATGTTAACACCCAAAACATTGCGCCCCTCTAAATACTCCAAGGCACTGAAAATGTTGTGTTGACATCCAAAAATGTGCGCTAAGGCACTGGAAAACTCATGTCAACATCAATAAAATTGTGCTAAGGTGCGTTTTCACTTGTGTCAACGCTCTGAAAAGTGTGCCAAAAGAAGTTAGTGAAGTAATAAATGCCAATTTTCTTATAAATAGGAACCTGACACCTATCATTTTCAAGAATTAAAAATTGAAAAAAGTGTTTTCTTTGTGCCTGTCAACCATCCTTGTCCCCCCAACGTGCCATTTTTCGAGCTTGTGGATCCCACATCATTTCTTGTCTTTTATAAATCCGGGTAAGTGGCTCCTCTCCTTGTTGTTTTTTTTGTTTTTGTTGTGTTAGGTATTAGGATGGTGTAAAAGATAAAAATTAAAAGAAACACACCTAACACAATCTGCAAGCCAGCTTAAGCCATTTTCTAGATCTGCAAATCTAGAAGACCCCTACCTCTGGAGAAACCAAAAACTCATTTTTTCCTACTTGCTTCCTTGCCAAACAAACCCTCTCTTTTCCATCTGGAAAATCCAAAAAAGAGAGGAATAGAAATCAAGAAAATAAAGCCAAACTGTTAAACTGATTAAATCATGGTGCACTGTCCTTATTAACAATATCTTCCAAAATTGTTCCTTCACACACTTTACCCTCTTGCAGCATAACCCTAACCCACGCCCAGTTGAAATAACACTTAGCATCTTTTGTGGGGCGTAGGTGCAATCTGCACAACATCAACAAAAGATGTTGAGTGCTTCAAAACCGCGCCACGCACTTTTTCCCTTAGCACACTATTTTGTCTTGCAACATATTTTGAAATCGCACCTTGGTGCACTCTAAACCCATGCAACACAAACTTTTTCAGTGCCTAGACCAAGCAGATTTTTCCTAAGATGCAGGTGCAACTTCTTTAACATCTACATGAAATGTTGCATGTTGCAAACCCGTGCCCTATGCTTTACCCTTTGGCGCTACATTTTGTCATGCAACACGTCTCAAAAGTGCTCCCTTTCTAAACTTGGCGTGACTTTTCTCATGTCAACACTGGCACAACTTTTCTCATGTTGACATCTTCCAAAGTGTGCCCAGCAATAAAAAGACTTTGTAGCATGTTGTGAACCTGCACCTGACACCCTAAGCCTTGTAATTGCTAGTTCTTCATTTTGCAAGCTTTTATTATGAATAACATGATGGTTGACATGGCTCTTATGTGTTGGACCTCCTTAATTCTTCTTGTAGAATAACAACATCCATCTTTGAGCTCACACATGTCTTCATCAAGCAAGAAACCAACTAAAGCTAAATTTAAAGCTAAGCAGTCGGAATAAGAGATGAAGTACAAGTATTAAAAATTTAGAATGCCTAACTCATATGTAGAGTGCAACCTTGACATCAGAGACTTTGAGCTAGGTCATATTGATATGGATGATTTCTGGGTGAGGACCAACCAGGCAAGCAGTGGCCCGTGGATGAACAAACTAGTGGGCAGTGGATTGCACTTTGCAGCTGGGCTTCTAGTTAGCGCCGTAAATAACGAGTTCATCATGTTGGTTGCTCGGTGCTATAACAAAGACACTAGATGTGTCAAAGACAAATAACACAAGATAATCATCAAACTCACAGCTCGTCACTTTGAATTGACCCTGAGCATTCCTCATCATAGGCAATATGTAGAAATAAGCATCAAAGATTGCAAAAAGGCCTGGGATGACAATGAGGATAAATGGATGCAGATGATGAATGAGCTTTATCTAAAGAATAAGAAGCTTGTGAGAAGATGGCCACAAACCATCCACCATAGTGACTTCAATTAAGAGTTGAGCGATACAATCACCTTCTTAAATAGAGTATTTGGGCTCCCTAATGCCCATTTTTTTCACAAATGGATGTTGAGGTACCTAGAGACCATGAGCAAGAATGCGCATGATCAGTGTTTTGGCTGCGGTGAGATCATCAGTAACACCATCTCCCAGCAGCTTCAACAATTTCTAACAACTAGGAAGTTCTACATAAATTCCTATGTTGTATACGTAGTTGCGTCAGCAAGGGATTTCACAGGGTTAGCTCAAAATGGGGTATGGCCCCAGGTCAAAATATATGAATTCTACCCAGAGATAAAGCATAAGGCTAGCATCTCCCAGTTCTTCAAAATTTATGATGCCTTCTTCTATGAGGTAATCTACTTATTGAGGCCAAACAGGAGACACGGTTGGACCAGCTTGAGTGTGATTGCTGCTACAAAGAAATCGGGAGCATTGTTCACACAATTCCCCACATTCACATACCTCAGAACTATGAATTTCGAAGGAGAGCCAACGAAGCTACCAAGGTATGTAGGGCCGAAGTTGATCCTGTTGGAATTATCAAAGTAGCTAATCACTTACCATGAGAAGTGTATGAAAAGAAAGGAGGAACTCCATTCCCCCTTACAGTTGGCCGATACACCTGCCCGACACTTGCCAAAGCATGGGAGATGTATGTTGAGCTAGAGCTGCTAAATTTGAAGCATAACTTCCCAGCAAGGCTAACCTTTGACTGCTGTAGTTACCTCCCAAAGGCAAAAATTGATCCCATCCATGTTCCTGGGAGCAAGGACATTTGGATCGACCTAACACATGAGATAGACATCAGGCGAAAGGATCACTCCCGGCTAGCTCTAGAGGAGATCATCCACTATGGCGTAGCCATTGTCCCAAAGGAATTCCAAGAGACTAATCAAGAAATTGATTAGGTTTACCTTGACACGGATGGGGATGATAGGCCATTCACGAAGATCGATAGAGCCAGGGCACTGAAAACCATTCAGGAAATGGTTAATCCCACATTGTAGCACACCGAACATTAGTACAAATAGAATGGTCTCACCTACCTTGGAGTTGATTTCACTACTTCTCCTTCAGGTAGAGCTCCTCCAAGACCAGCCCATGTACCGAAAGGAAAAGGGAAAGACAAGGAGGGCGAATCAAGCAAACAAGAAGAAGCTCCTAAAGGCCTTCCTTCTACTTCTGAGAAGTAAATATTCGACCTAGTTTCTCCAGGTAAAGAAGAAGAAACAACAAGGGTTTCAACGGATACATCCACCCAGGATGTTATCACAACTACAACTGCAAAGGTACCCAGTGTTCCTTCTTCCATTTTTTCTCCTCCTCCTGTCATCGAAACATCTATTCCTATGGATGTGTCTTCTCCTCTGCCTTCCCCCCTTCCATCTCCCACCTCTTCCATCTTCTCCTCTCTTATGGATCTATCACCCATTGTTCCCTCCATCCAATTACAGATTCCTTCCGTTTCCATGTCCTTTTCTTCTCTTGTAGTAACTCCATGCCCCACAAGTAGTGGTGCATTGGACTCCTTGTCAATACCACCACCAAGTGTTTCAACATTCTTCCCTAAGGCCTCTACAGTTGCTCCCCCTCTCACTCTCATTTCTTCTTCTATTTCCTCTACTCCCACTCCCATAAGTCCTAGTTGGATAACTGACCATCTAGGCCAGTATAAGAGAAAGGTTCCCATTACACCCATGGACTTCTTCGTCATTCCGAAGAAGGGACCCAAGAATCAAAAAGTGATAACTCACTTTTCTAAGAGCACTTCAGGGGAGAGGGTCATGGAGATTGTTTACCCAAATCCCACCAAGGAAAAGAAGGATCTATCTCCCACAGACTTCATAGTGACTCAAGTCACAATGGGAACCTCATCTAAAATCCTGCAAGGAGAAGCCTTGTCTGTGGTGGATGATCTCTGCAAGAAGCTCAAAGAAGAAAAAGAGGAGAAGAGAATACTCAAAGAATAAAACAAACATCTCCTCCAAGAATTACAGAAAATGGGAAATGCTCCTCCTGTGACGGCCACTGAACCCATTGAAGTTTTCAGTCAGGATAAAATAAATGAATATGCTAAGATTGGAGAACAAGGTGCAGCAGTATCCTCCTGGATTGAACGGATCCTCAGAGATGGTCATGAAATGATTGGGAAATTCATATTACTTTATCAGGATATAACCCAAGCAAATAAGGAGCTACAAGCAGTAGCAGGTTCCCTCTCTGAGGAGTTGGATAATGCCAAGTTACAGCATGAAACATTTCAAGCCATGGTTGACTACTTAGCTGATGACCTATTGAAGGTCGGAATTATCAATCACCCGTGTGCACATAACAAAGCTCTCATCACTTTAGATTACCAGGTTGATCAAATGGAATATATCTTGGAGAGGATAGATAAAATCAAGGATGAAGCCCTGGACGCACGATACAACATGGAGCAGACAGTTACAAAGATGTCTTCAAGGATACTCAATGAATCGTACTCCTTGAGGGAAGCAAATGATATATTCCAGTGCTTCAAGGCTATAGTCGCTAAAGGTTTGGCACTAGAGGTCACTTTCGATTGAGAATCAATCAATAACCTCTTGGCCTGTCGTGACTTCATCAGATTTTTGATCGATTCATGTGAAAAATTAACCGAGTTACCTGACAAGCTCAAGAACGAGAAAGAATCTTGCGAAGTCATTGGCGACCATTTTAAAGGTCCAGATCATGATCAACTTCAAGAAATTATCAGCAAGTTTATGGAATATCGAGCGCAATGTCACATCAACTCTCCTGATCAAAAGCAAGACACCAAGTTTGAGCAAAGGGATGATGAGGAGTAATTTCTC
Source organism: Taxus chinensis (assembly GCA_019776745.2). Taxonomy (NCBI): domain Eukaryota; kingdom Viridiplantae; phylum Streptophyta; class Pinopsida; order Cupressales; family Taxaceae; genus Taxus; species Taxus chinensis. Next base: position 381,829,876 of record CM034151.1, read on the forward strand.
CTCTTGTTTATGCTTTAATCTTTTTGTAAAATATTTAAAAAGCTTGTTGCCATTTATGATGACATCATCCATGTTGCACCACGGGATGTTGTCATCTAAAAACTTGCCCAAAGTCAACTTTTGAATTTTTAGATATTTTGTAAATATCTTGTAAGATATTTTGTAAATAGTGGTTGGTTTGCTTTTGTCTTCTTTCTTCTTATCCTTCTATAAATACTTAAATACTTGTTGTATTCAGGGCGGACATTTTTTGTATGAAAAAAGAAGTGAGGAGAGAAAGACTTTGTGTTTTCAAGTAACAGAAGAAATATTAATACATATGTTCAAACTTTGTGCTTAATGTATGTGTTATTTGCATCAAATCTTTCTTAAGTTAGATCTATGTTTTTATTCTATTGGATTCATTCCTAATATTGTCATATGTTCATTAGTATTGTTTTATTTGTTTATGCAAGTAAGTTTGGCTCTATTTACTACCAACCCAAAGCATAAACCTTCTGACCTTTCTGTCTTGGAATTCATTTATTTTCTTCCTTCAGATCTACCCTCTTTCGTTCCTTCCCTCCTACCTTTCTGTTTGTAGTTGGAACTACCTCTACTGGGATGAGATCCCAAAACCCCCTGAAGTTAGAATAGTGTAGATTTGCACAGATTCCTGCTTGATAGATTAGCAATAAACTAGTTTCACTTTACTGTCTCAAAGAGGGGCTATGCCATGTACATTGTTGTCCTGTTTCCCCACTACCTACCTAACTGACAGTTTTTCGGACCAACACATTCTTACACACTATAAGTGTTATTGTTTCAATTTATACTACTTCTTATTCTTGCTAGTACACTACTATATTTATATATACATGTCTTGACATACTTTTTATCTTTTTAACATGCTAAATAGTTGCTTCATGTGCAACATTTATCTTGCAAAAAATATTTTCCACCATGGTTGTTTGATACTTTATTTGTTACTCTTTTTCATTGTTTGTCATTATTTGTTGGCTTTTCCCTATGTCTTGCTTGATCATTGCTTATATGATTTTGGCTACTTTGGCCCTGATTGTCTTATGAAATTGTGAGTGATGTCCCATGTTTGAAATCCACTTTTCACAGTCTACTTTGTATGCACTATTGCTTGTTTACATTGTCTTCTATAGCATGTTTATCTCTTTTTCTACTAACACATATTTCTAGCCACTTTGTTTACATGTGCCTTGGTTTCTACCATGCACATTCCCTCCACCTATAGGGATATAGTTTCAGATCATATTGTGGTCCTCTCCTTTGGTCTGCGTCCTCCTAGTGACGTCGCACGCACTCCAAATGAGGAGGCATACATTATATGAATCAATCACCCTATATAGCAACGCATAGCTTCAGTACATACCTGCATAGTATAGGAATAGAAAATATTTACACTCACAGAACGGCCTAGATTCTAACTTGGGTCCTCATTTTACAACATACATCAGCACCCAACTACATACATGAGCACTTGGGCACTCCTGAACTTTCTTGGGTGCCTATGACCAAGGGAAGTTACAGTTACTTTCTCATATTGTCATAATTCTCAGTAGTTTATAGAGAAGTTCTCACGGTACATGCACAATCATCCAGCAATCAGAATGCATTTTATCTCCTTTTTATATTTCCTTAGATCAAACTGGAACAAGCATAGAATAAAGCAGGATCACACCATCTGAAGTGGCGTATAAATTTAAGGAAGCAATCAAGGATGAAGAATAACACTAGACCTTTCTCCCTGACACTCTTCTGTCATGGCGTGAGATCGCCCAAAAAACTCATCCTTCTATAGCAGTTCATGACATTTTTCTATCCTTCTTCACTCTTCACGGATCAAGTGCACACTTTCCTTTTTACACATTTTTACATACTTTTATATGATTATCATAGAGATTTCATAACACGTGACTTTGACTACTATTTTTCTCTTCTTTTGTAGGTTTTTCTTTAATACGTAATGAGAAGCAACCCCACATCAGTGAACACAATCACAACGACAATAGGTATAAACATGCACAACATATACGCCTCACCCCTAGGGTTACTTCCTCTTCCTTAGCTCCCACACTTCATTTTTTATCACTTCACACTTTTCTTGTCTCTTCAGCATGCTTTCACCATCAATCTACATGGTTATTAGGTATGCATCTCTTATCTACTTTATGTTATCAAGTATACACTCAACAACATAAGTTGGGGGAAAATGTAGACACAAAATCACGCACTTGGGTATATTTCTTAGTCCTAATCACATATTACTATTCATATGATTCCTAAGCAAGAAAATAAGTAATTGACATCTATCTCTGGCTTTTTTCTGTCTTTCTTGTTTCCTCTTTGGTCTTACACACCCCATGACACATTATGATCTTCATTGCTTTATATTTCTTGACTCTAGACACCATCTCCAATGTTCCCTTTCCACTCTAGGTGCCCCTGACCTCTTTGTATATTACTCGCCTCTTTTGGGCCTCTTTTATCTTTTGTGTATTTTATTTCTTATGGGTCAGCCTTTTAGTTGTCAATTATGAAATTCAAATAAGGGAATCATATAAATACAAAGCTATGTGACCATAATAAAGGACCAAACTCTAAGAATCTATTATCATCATCTAAGTTTGCATCCAAAGGCATTCTAAGAGCATCAAAGCATCCATTTAGTACTCACTCAAGGGACAAGGGACTACATTTTTTTGCATGCATGCATAGGAGGGGAAGTTCATTTTGTCATTCACACCTCTACTTAAATTGGTACATCTAGTTATCACTCGTTATCAAGTGCATCTTGCACAAGATCCACCTAGGGCATGATTTCTACACACACACACAAGAACTACATGTAGTTTGAAATGTAGTGCAATGCTCAGTTGTAAGCTCACTCAGTTGGGTGACTGTTGGGGTTAGTCCGACTCCCTGTTTAGATATTTATTTTTTAGGATTTGATGTGTTTTTGGGTCTTGTAGGATATCATTTATTTCACAGATTACAAATGAATTCTACGATCAACCAGTGACATACAGGAGACCAAAGGAGATAATTAGTGATAACCTTATGACATAGGAAAATTCATATTCTAACCATTTTTGCAGTCATAGGAACCCATAAGAGGTCTCCAATTCCCTTGACCCAATCCAGGTGCCCTAGTCCAAGATTATTGGGTAATTACATTATTTTATGTGCTCAGTTATGAAAGTCTTCTTCTCTTATTCATCAATCTTCCTGCCCAGAACACTTCGTGATTAAACAAATATTAGCTAAGTATTTTATTCTCTCTTTCACTTAGGGTTTCATTTTTATCTAGCTTATTTGTTTGTGTCAAATATGTGCTTTATTGTTTATTTATCACATGTGACTCAACAATATTAGGATTTCAAAAATTCAATATTTTTTAAATCATATGCATTTTGATTTAATTGGATGTGGATGTCAATGTTAAAAATGTTGTATGATATATATATATATATATATATATATATAATATGTTATGTAGAATATACATGTATGTGATAGTGTAGATGTGACTCAAATGGAGACATCTTGTTTTTATATATAATGCACACTTGATTGGAAAATTTTATCGCATGTTTGTTTCTTACTATGACTTTTCATACACATGAGATAGGATGGAAATGCACATGTAACACATTATCAAAGCTAACATATAACTAGCAATAATTCGTCACATTAAGATTAAGTGGGATAAAAGGGATGTATGTATGAATATTTTACGTGTAATTTGCATGGAAAAAAGTGTTTTCTGAAATGGTACCCAAGTTTTGCCCTAGTTTTTATTCAATTCACAGGATGGTCAATGCAAGAATATTATGTCTTATGGGAAAGTTGGTTAATGCATGAATATTTTCAGAGATGGATATATAGGAGCTGATCAAGATGGGAAGCTCTTTCACATGAGTATATTCGATAGATTATTATGTATCCATCCTTTGAGGGAGTGTTTTATACTTTACTTGTTAACTTTTTGAGATAAGATAACTATCCTTTAAGGGATCAGTCTATGTCTTTGATTTATAATAGTATCCATCCTTCCAGGGAGTGGTCTACTATTTTAATAATAATTTTGCATGGATGATATCCATCCTTCAAGGGAGTGATCTATATTTTGATTTTGACAATCTCATATTTATTTTGATTTTTGAGTTGAGGGCAGTCCTAGGAGGCCACTTAAGAAGGGATGAAGTAAGTATGCACACTGCATGCACACTAATCAAAGTGATAATAGAAGTAATGATTACTAGGTCCATGTAGAATATGTTATAGGTAGATCCATGGTACCTATATTTAAGGTCATAATTTCAAAGTGGATGGAAGACCACATGATTCTAAATCATTACGGTTGCGGGAATTTGGATGAAGGAATAAGAGAACATATTACTAGCTAACTAAAGTCATGCGAGTAGAAAGGTTAGAATTAAAATGGCCGCAAGTCCAAGTCATTAAGAGGATCCACTTTAGGTTTACCATCAAGGGAAGCCAAGTGATAAGATTTGGATCATACTTATGTGTGATTATATATGGTCCAATCCAATTCGGAGCAAACTTCCCCCGTTGACTCCTTTCCAAAGTAGTGACATTTTTATTTTCTTTCCAAACAAGATCACCAATATTAAAGTCATGTAATTTGATATGCTTATTATAGGCTCATTTGATACATTCTTGATAGACATGATGATGCTCAAGGCTCGTTAAATGACATTTGTCTAACAATTTAAGTTATGTTAGGTGTTCTTGGCAATAATCTTCATCAAAGATGAGCTCACGAAGAGAGACACGGAGATACGGAATTTGAATTTCTAGAGGAAGAACAACCTTAGAGCCATAGATGAGAGAGAAAAGAGTAGCACCCATATGTGTGTAGATGCTAGTCTGATAAGCCCATAAGGAAAAGGGGATATGGAGATGTCAATCCCTACTAGTTTTATCAACAATTTTTGTAAGAATGTTTCTAAGTGTTTTTTAGATGCTTCGGCTTGTCTGTTGGCTTGTGGATAGTATGGCATTGAGAAACTAAGTTTAATGTTGAATGTGTCACAGAGTTTCCTAAGATATTTATTTTTTAAATACTTTATGTTATCTATGACGAATTTATGAGGTATGTCAAAGTGACATATGATATGTTAATAGATGAATTCTACAATTTTATTAGCTCTGGTTGAGACGAGGGGAATTATTTCTACCTATTTATCGAAATACTCGGTAGCAATGATTATAGAATGATGACGTTGTGATGAGCATGGATTAATAAGGCCGATAAGATTAAGTCCCCACTATGAGAAAGGCCATAGGTCCTTAGTAGGATACAGATCTTGGATAGGGACATGCATAAGATTAGAATGTTGTTGAAATTTTAAGAAATTTTTATATATTGACAGTAATCACGATTGAGGGTAGGCCAATAAAATCCCATTCGCAAGACATGCTTAGAAATGGCTAAACCATTAAATTTTCCACCACATATGTTGTTGTAGACTTCTTTGATAACCTAGATAAACATGTGAGATTTAAGGCATCTGAGGAGGAGACCATCAAATCCTCCTTTGCAAAGGATGCCTCCTAACATAAAAATTTGGGTAGCGCATTGTATGAAAGACCTCTGACCATTTTTGGATAAGTCAAAGTGTAATTTAGATTGAGAAAGATAGTCATATATTTATGTATACAAAATATATGATTGAAATTTTCAATGTTATTGAGGAAGGGAGTTCATTTTTATGTGATGGTTGCTCGAGTTTGTGTATGACAATAAAGAGTTTTGAATCATCAGTTGACCATGGTATGAATGAGGTGAGAGAAGCCATAGTGTCTGTAAACTTATTAGATGAATGGGGGATTGTTTGAATAGTATAACTATCAAATGCTTCTAAAATAAAGTTAACAACGGCCTTGTATTTTTGTAATATTTCATTTTTACATTGATAAGTTCTGTTGATTTGATTGATGATGAGTTAAGAATCTCTGTAGATGTCAGGGATTTTAATTATAATCATAACAGTGGTTTTGAGACCTGTGATTAAGGCTTCATATTCTGCCATGTTATTAGAAAATTAGAAATTCAATTTAAAATACAAAGGAATAGGAGTCCCTAGGGAGGTATGATGACGATATTATCCCCTCCCCCTTGTTGACATTTAGAGCCATCAAAGAAGAGAGTCATTTTAATAGGAAGATCATCTTTGTGATCAAATTAATTGATTGATTCATCAAGGAAATGCTCACTAGGAAGACGATTGTTAGGAAAAGGGGTTTCGGTTAGCTGATCAGCAATAACTTAACCTTTGATATATTTTTAATGGGAGGAACTCTAGATCAAACTTTGTCATGAGCATGATCCATTGACTGATGTGATCCTTATGGTAAGGTTTTGAATACATGGCTTTAAGAGGATTAACGTTGGTGACAATGAATTTTTTGTGCTGGAGGATATAATAACGAAGTTTGGAAGTCACAAAATGTAAAGCACAACACAACTTTTTAGCTTTAGTGTAGCTGGTTTTGTAATCATGGAGAGTTCAGCTTATGTAATAAATAATGTGTTCTTTAGCATTCTCATCTTTATATGTAAGAATGGCTCCTAGGACAGGGTCAGGAGTGGATATATATAAATAAAATGACTCACCCTCGTGTGGAGGTGTGAGTATGGGAGGCGATAGAAGATATTATTTAAGTTGATTGAAGGCTTCATGGTAACCCTCATCCAACTTAAATTGAGCATATTTGCGAAGAAGATGATGAAAATGTTGACATCGATTGGATATTTGTGAAATAAAGTGATGAATTGATTTGAGTCTTCCTTATAGACTATGGAGTTGTTGAAGATTAGATAGAGGTGGAATTTTGATAATGTCTTTGATTTTGGCAGGGTCTACTTCGATTCCTTAGATGGATACTATAAACCCTAGGAGCTTACTGGTTAAGACACTGAAAATACACTAAGAGGAGTTAAGTCAATGGAATATTGGAGGAGACAAGCAAAGATAGTGTCAAGGACAATAAGATGATCATGTCAATTTTTATATTTTCCTAAGAGATCATCCACGTAGCCTTCCATAGTTTTATGGATAAGGTCATGGAAGATATAAATCATTACACGTTGGTAAGTGGCTCCTGTATTTTTCAAGGCCAAAGGGAATTAATCGATAACAGAAGGTTCCTTAAGAACTGATGAATTTTTTTATGTTGATCATCGGGTGCAATAATAATTTGATTATAGCCAAAGAACCCATCCATAAGGTACATCATTTCATGGCATGCCATAAGGTCGACAAGTTGGTCAATATCAGGCAGTGGGAAATCATCTTTTGGGCATATGAGATTAAGATCTCATAAATTAATACAGATACACAACTTTCCTATGGCCTTAGTCACAATTACTATGTTGGAAACCCATTGTGGATAGTCAATGGGGAGGATGAAACTAGTTGAAAGAAGATGCTAAAGTTCTTATTTAATGAGGAGAGTAATGTGAGGGTGTATTTTACACAATTTATGTTTAACTGGTTTAGCATATGGAATAGTGAAGATATTGTGAATGAAAATGTTAGGGTTGAGGCCAAGCATGCCATTATATGACCATGCAAAATCTTGACTATGTTTGGATAAGAAAGCAGTGAAGTCTCGTAATTCATGTGGATCAAGAGATTGGCCTACCTTGACTATGTGAGGATCGTGTGAGGATACTTATGTTTATGTCGCTAGTAGGTTCAACCTTAGTCAAAAGGTGGTCATGAACAGGAGGTGCTTATTTTCTAAGCAATGATGATCTTCTGCACCCATGTAAGATAGGATAGAGTCATCGCCATGACATTAAATAATATGAATGGTAGGAGAATTCTCCTTTATCATATCAGGGAAAACTAACAAAATAATTGTGATTGTGTCATTAGTTTGATAGGTCAGTGATCCTAATGTAATGGAGTTGACTAAAAAAAAGTTAGGCGAGATGAATATGGTATCATTTGTGTCCACAGATTCACTAGGAAGAGTCGAAGAGGGTAGTTATCCTCTATTATTATGGTTTTGAATGTGATGTTTGTGGAGTTATTAAATGAAGGATTCTTAAAACCTAACCCAAATTTTTCATGGGGCTTGCGAGTTTGACCGATGACCAACTCATGGGTGCCCTATTAATAATGACCTAGGCCAAAATCCTTCCATGCACAATGATGGAGGTAAGTTTGAGTGAAGAATGGGTTATAGAGGAATTCAAAACCGGATTTGAAATGTTTAACATGGGGTTGACTGTCAAGGTGGGAGGAAGGTTTATCAATGCCTCCATAAACAATGTTGGTTTTCAACGAAGAGGACTAAAGGATATGATGTCACTGAAATTAGATTGGTACATAGGTTTCTTGTTGGGTATTTTGTAAGAATTTTGTGTGGGAAGGTCATTGAGGGCCAAGAGTTAATAGTCTCCTAATGAGAGATATTGTAAGACATCATCAAAGGTTTGTTCATCAGGAAGTTTTGACGCAGGGATGACAGTACAAGTAGAAGCCTTGTGAAATGAGTCCTTCTTAGGAATAAGTACATTAGATGGATGATACATAATGTGGCATGTTTTAAATGGACGATGATCAACGAGGATGAGGATAAATGTGAAGCGTGTGGATTTTTCCTTCATGTTCGTATTTCAAGCATTGATGTAAGGTGGAGGGGACAAAAGCACATCCCAGTGCACGGATACCAAGGGCGCCCATGGAAATATGTTGTATTCATAACTCTCCTTCCATGTGAAAAAAGATTTTGTGGAGAATTTTATGACCTATGCAGATGGGAAAGATTATTAGTACCTATTGCAGGAGTAGTGTCCAAATGTCATTAAAAGCTCCTAGAGCATGAGCTATCTGGTGATTAGGATACAATTATTATCAGGTAGCTTGATGTATTTGAAGTTGTAAGATGAAATGATGTTAATAATAACACCATGGCTCAATCATGGCTCCTTTTGACATAGGTGTCATTGATTTGGACAGTGATGAAGAGAGGGAGGTCATGTTCCTCTGGTTGAAGAGAAGGGATTTATGAATTATTGAATTCAATGGAGGTAGAATCTTTTAATGCGATGAAAAATTGAGCCAGTGGGAGAGGGTCATATGCTTGAACTATGATATTTCTAAGAGCCTCAATCATGTTCCTATCAAATTTTGAGAGGGAATTTTGGATGAGCTCATAAAGAGAAATCTTTATGGGTGCGTGGCATAATTGTTTGAGGATAGTGTCTTATACCGCTATCAATATATAAGCATGAGGGGATATAAGGATGGACACCTTAGTTTTATGAGTTGGTGATTTAGAAGACTCTGAAGAACCAAATTGTAGTTCATCTTGTATAAGGTTGTCAATATTGCTTTTGATATTTTTCAATATTTGTGTTGGAGCGTAAGGGTCATAGTAAATGAAATTAAAACCTTAGAATTAGTTGTTAATGGTAAGGTATTCTTATATGGAGCCCTAACAATGACGAAATAAGGTTTTTCCTGATTTGGGTCATATGTATGAGCTCTGGTGGTGATGTAAATAACATCAATCTAAAAGGGCGGTTTGGTAAAAGAAGCAAGATCCTATTGAGATGAAGGACCTACTTATTCAGATGTGGTAAGTTTGGGAGATTATAAGCTCATAGTTTTGACTTGATGTTTCAGTTTTGATTCTGGATGGTTGATTGGAGGATTAGAATGATGCTAAAATGTTGAGGCATCTGCTTCTTCAATCCACTTTAATGAAGCATAGCTTATTGAGCTTTACAGTTCTATGGTGTCATGGAATCAGTGGTGTCCTATGAGAGGTACATATAGCATTATTATCCTTGGAATGAGTCTCTTTTAATCTTACTAGCCATTCGATAATAATCAATAGGTTCAATGTATGTGGTAGTTGGCTGTGTAGTGGATTTTAGCTCAATAAGATGTTCAATATTCGTTGTGTAAGATACTTCACCTGGTGGCAGAAGTTGATGCATAGGAAAAAGAATAACTTTAGTGATTTTCAAGAGTGGGTACTACACATGCTGGAATTTTATGGATCAACTTATTAATAATTGGCCATTGAATCATGCATTAGGATCATGTGATTCTTTCTTCATCTATGTGAGTATGAAGATAGTTGATCTATGCTAAAATGTAATGATCCTAGCTTAATAGTGAATAAATGTATGCAAATCAGTAAATAACAACTAAATAAATCTAAGAAAATGACCCAAGTAACTAAGTAAATATAAATGTGAAACCCTAATGTGTAAAGAGAGAAGTTATGAAGTAACTTAGTCTGATTCGAATAGAAGATTGTGAGACGTGTGTTGTAGTGAAGTACCATATGGATAAATCAAAAGAAGGAGCGAATGTCTAGACACAAGTCCTATAGAGAAGTGTAGATCTGAGGTGATGTGGCTAGACTGGAGGTGCTTGGGAGAGGACTGGGGTGCCCACATGTAGGCACTCTGGTAAGAAGAATAGGTGCCCTGGTCTACGGAAAAATGTCCTAACAACTGGTCTTCATAGGTGTCCTGGAGATGATCTGATAACATTCATTTCTTGTTCATGATTAATTTCATTGTACTACGTACACTGAATGCTCTAAATATTCCAAGAGGAAGAAATGACCTACAAAAGACCAAAAGGAAGTATCAAAACCCTAAAAAAGGAAAGATGCAAATGAATGGGTTGGATTGATCCTCAGCTGCCACAATGGTGGACTTACTAACTGAGCATTGTACACTACATCTCATTAACCTAGATGTAGTTCTAGGTGAGTGTGTGCATGTCATGCCCTTGGTGCTATTGTGACAGTCACACTTTGTGAAGTAGTGAGAAATAGCTAAATGTAGAAAATGTAATAGAATGTGTGCATGGAATAGAATAGAATCCCTCCCCTTGTGAAGTGTGATGTAGATGTCCTATTTTTTGCCTTGATGATAGAGCTATGATGGATGTCAATGCAATAGATGGATGCAACTCTAGATGGAGTGATAGTAGTAGTGATGCTTGGTCCCTCATTATGGTCTCATAACTTTATATTTATAGGGTTATCTTGCTATAATTTCATAATTAACCCTAAAAGGTCTGACCACAAAAAAGATAAAGATGTAAAATGGCTAGAAGAGGCCCAAAAAGTGGTGAGAAAGTGTAAAAGAACAATCAGGGCACCCCTTGGTGGGACCAGGGTGCCCAAAGGCACCCTAGTACTAATCTTGGTGCCCCAACCGAGGCTAAAATAACACAAAATGTCTAAAAAATGGCCTAGGCATATGGGTGTAATAGGTTGTAAATTACAGAAATAAAATAAACAAGATGGCCAAAGGATAGGGGGTTATTAGTACTTTTCTTCACTCAAAAACATTTCTAAATATTAGTATGATATTGGGATAAATAATGTCTAAAGTGCATGATTTTGTGACTAATTTTTCCCCACTTTATGTTGGTGAGTGGAAATATTGGTAACATAAAGTAGATAGAGATGCATACCTAATGTCCATGAAGAGTGTAGTAGAAATGCACCGAAGGACTAGACAAAAGCATGGAATGAAAAAAATATGGAGGAGTGTGGAAAATATAGATGAGAAATGCGTAGATAAAAAGTGATGAGAGTGAACCTAGGACAAACACATGTGTGTAGCTTGCCCATAGTGTGTAGTGTACCTATATGGTTAGTAAAGCATATGTGAACTTTCCATGGAATGTTATTGTTGTTGACCACGTTGTTTTTTTTGTTACCCCCCATTTGACTATGCTTGTTTCTCATACGGCCAGACCTACAAAGGAGAAAATGATCAAGTAGTCAAATATGTATGTATGTATGTGTAAAAACATTATGTAAAAGACAAATGTGTATGTAAAATACGCTAAAATAAGTAAATGTAAATGTAAATGTAAATGGAACATGTGCACCTGATCCATGTCACAGAGAGAAAGTGTAGAAGGATATCCTGTACTGCAGTGAATTTTTTTTGGGGTGATCTCATGCCATAGGCCGAATGAAGTGTATGGGAGGAAATTCTCTGTATTCTCCAAGCTCTAATTGCTTCTATGAATTATGTGTAGATATCTTTATACTATCCTAGTTTTTTGGGCGATCCGACGCCACTAGCTGAAGTAGTGTAGAGAGGCACACCCACTGTAACCTCCAAGCCTGTAACTTCTTCCTAGAAATGCTAAGGACACCATGTCCTTTAAAATCCATTGTGTATGGGGTTCATAGACTGGTCTGAACCCACTCGTTGTATGTAACCCACAATGCCAAGGGTGGAAAGTGAACCATTGAACTAAACAGGTGTAGATATGTTGTGTTAGTATGTAAACCCCCAAATGATGCCCCCCTCTTTGGGTGCACATGTGACGTCTGATGATAGGAGAAATATGAACCCAAAAGAGGACCAACCACATGTACACTATAACCCTGGAAAAGTACTTGGTAGAAACCAAGGCACAAAAACAAGAAGGCTAGCCAAAGACAAGTGAAAACATACATGTATGTAGAAAACCATGTGTAAGCTATGAAACAGTGTGTAAGCTACCAAGAAAAGTAATGTAAACACACAAAAAGACAAGTAAGTTTCACAAAGTAGGTTGCAAACATGGTACATCACTCATGAATGTCACAAGACACCCAAGGCCATCATGGTCTGCAAAAAACAAACAAGTGTGCACACCAAACATAGGGCAAGGCCCATACAAACAATAGCAAAAGAGACAAGACAAAATGTAACAAAGGAGTATGGAAACCAATATCCCTGCATAAAAATGTTGTACATGAAGCACCCATTAGCATGTTAGAAAGATAACTAGTATGTCAAAAGCATGTATAAGCAAGTAATGTAAAGTGATAAGTATAAAATGAAACAATAGCACCTTAAAAGAGACAAATGTGTTGATACCCTCAGCAACTAGTGTAGGAAGGGTAGAAGGAGATCATTTGTACTGCGTGTAAGAGACTTGTATCTGTGATCACAAATAGAAAAATATGTGAACACGCACGTGTGGATGATATAGATAAATGACATACAAGTAATCTAACTAGCATGTGTAATAAAGTGATCATGAACAAGCAAAAGTAAGCAAGAGTATAAGCAACCATAATATAAGCAACCATAATGTTATGGAAGGGTGGAATGCAATGATAGGAGTTGTGTGCCCCCTGAGTGGATGGAAATGTATGCAATAAGGTTCATTTTGTTTTCCCCCTCAATAGCCAATAATTAACCATAAATGAGAGTGTGTCATCAGTAAATGGTCAAGGTGTGTGTTGTGTCTAGCGCATTGTGACGAATGTGTAGGTGTAATGATATGTGACCTAGTGATGATGTGTGTGTGAACCTTATAGCCAAATCATATATAACGATAAAATGAATGTATAAGTGATGATTTAGCCTAAGTGTATATCACTATAAGATGAATGGATGAGTGATGATTTATCACTAAGCGTATATCATTATAAAATGTGAGTGTGTGGTGATGTAACCTAAGGTGTAGACCACTAGAAAATGATAGAATAGGTGATGATTTAATCTAAAGTGTATGTCACTACTAGATGAATAGTAGGGAGTTGTGATGTAACCTAAGGTGTATACCACTACAAAGTGATGGAATAGGTGATGATTTAGCCTAAAGTGTATGTCACTAGCCTAGGAATGTTGCATGGTGAAAGGGAAAGTAGTAAATGTGTAAGGTCCATTTGATTTGTAAACCCTCAGCATCCAAGTATGGACCGAGGAACTAAAGTGCATCATAGGGTAATGAGTGCAGTTTTTATAAGACAATGTAGCATATGTAAGGATGAAAGATGACTATGTGATGAGTAGAATGTGTAAAGATGTTATGTGCATAATGCAATGCAAAAAGAGTAGAGTGTGTAACATGTAATGTATAAAATGGTATGTAATGTATGTAGATGGAATAGTGATATAGTATGTATAAAGACTAATAATGTAGCATGTAGGATGATGTAATTCTAGAAGCGTATAGGACGAAGACTAGTAGAATATGTGTGAAAATGTGCAGTGTAATATGTATGGTATGTAGATAAACGAATAATGCAACATATAAGATAAGTAGTGTAGGATGTATGACGCATAGAAAATGGTGTATGCGTGATGACTAGCATGATATATGATGTATAAATACATAAATGTCAAAATGTTTTAGACTACATGTAGAATGTATGGTGTATAAAGCATAATGTAGGAATAGGTGCGGTGTGTGGGGTTCATGTGTAGTAAGCCCTCAACAATCAAGTGTGAACCAAAGAATAAGAGTGTGTCATCGGGTAATGAGTATGCCTAACAAGTGTGTGAAAAGGGAAAAAGGAAAATGTAGCTATTCTAAGAAAAATGGGGGGAAATTGAAGTGTTATGCCCCCCAAGTGTGTGTGCCCAAAAAACTCATGTAAAGTCATCAAGAAGATCGTCATCTTCTGCATCAAAGTCATATGGAAAGGCATTAGTGACCTAGTAAGCAATAGTGTCTAGTTGATCATGTAATGAGACATTAAGGCATAAGTTGTACATTCCCATAGCATATTCCTCATCAGTGAATGGAGGAAGTAGGCAACCGTGTGCATACCAATGAGTGATATTTTTTGAATAGCCAAGAAAAGAACTATTGTAAATAAAAACATGACCGAAGGGCATACAAAATGAAATGTCTGTATGACTAGGATCTAATTTGCCTCCAATATAAGTAGTCAAGATTCCCCTAATGTGAGTGGAGAAGGAGGAGGGGTTCATGATAATTAGACCATAAGATGAAATACTGACAAACCATAAGTAGCAGTGATAGTGACGAAGCCATAGTAGAGATGAGGGTTATAAGTGGAAGGATGAAGATTCTCAAAAGTGAATCAGATAGTGACATCGCATGTAGGATCAAATGGAATGTGTTCCCAATATGGGTTATTCATGAAAAGTGTGCAAGTGAATAGTGGGTGTGCTAAGGTAGGTGGTACAAGTGGAGGTAAATGTGATAGAGCGACATCCATAGACTAGACAGGCCCCTCATAAAAAATCATAGCAATAGTAGTAGCATGTGGCATAAAAGATACTACATCTATCACACAATTGTACCGTCAAGTGGTGGTAAGTGAGGTAGTGTGGCCATAGGTTGGGAATCATTGGTAGTATTAGTATGTGGAATAGGAAGACTAGTATTGGGAGCATAATCACAATATTGGAATGGGTCATGGTCATGTGGAATAGTATGTCTAATGATGTCATGAAGGAATTTCACATAATGATGTACAGTAGATGCAGTGACTTGCATGGCATGAAGCCATGGCTTACCGAGCAGAAAGTTATAAGAGACCGGGAAATCAATGACCAAGAAGACAGTATCGATAGTTTTTGGGCCAATAGTAATGGTAGATGTAATGGGACCAAGGCATGGATGGATTGAGCCATCATAAGCATGTAATGAAATACTAGATGGGCTAACATCATGAGCGGAGATACCTAAAACTTCAAGGAATGACATAGGACACAAGTTGAGCTTAGAGCCATCATCAATTAAGGTGTGTTTTACACCTACATTTTGAATACAGCAGATGATATGCAAAGGTAGGTCATTGTCAAAAGTAGCAAGATCAGCCTGAGGAATCGATGGGAAAGGAATATGGTGAGAGAATGCATCCGCAAAGGTGTTATAGACTATATCAGGATGGGGATTGTTAGGAATGGGAGTAGTGAGTAAAAGATTGATGATTTTGGCTCATAATTCAGGATGGAGAAGCAAATAGTCATGAATAGAGATAGCCATGATGAAGAAACCCTAAGAAGAATGAGGATCCTAAGAGTATGTAGATCAAGTCAAGTTCACCAAAATGATTAAATAAAATTGACTAAACTATGTAGGATGACGATAGTTAATCTAAGTTATGAACAGTTGTACTAAAGTGAATAAATGTAGCAAAAATATATTTTAATGATCTAAGAAAATATTTTAAAGATTGCCTAGAAATATGAAGTATGAAGCACAGAGCATAAGAGAAGAAATGGTAGACACCTGATGATGTTAGAAGGGGGAAGTAATCATAATGCCCCCCAAGTGTATGATGAGCAAGCTATGTAATGAAAGTGAAGGGAAAAATTCCTCCACCTAATGTCTGAGGAGATAAAGATGTGTGACCATGCGCTAAGATCAGTGGTGTATGAGACTGGCGATGTATATGTGAAATCAGCCTAGGAGGTGAACACCTATGTGAAGGAGACCCAGGAGGTAATGAGAACCTATGTGAAGGAGACCTAGTAGGTGATGAACACCTATGTGAAGGAGACCTAAGAGGTGAAGGAGGTGGTGAACTCCTCTGTGAAGGGGTTTCCCGAGTAGGAGACTTAGGCCGAGAGGATGGACTAGTAGACCGATGAGAACGAGTAGGTCGTGTGTAAATAGGAGAGTTAGGTGCATAATATGCCTTACATTTGATAGGCCCAGGGGGCCTAGATGCTCTTGTAGACACCAAATTTGGGTCACACTCCCCTTGATCCCCTTCAATTAATTAACATAACACATTTAAATAATCATGACCCCTTCATCCCATATTAATATTCATCCTCACATTATTAATTAATTTAATTATTTTAATTAAGTTAATTTCATCCTTACACCTCCACCTCATCATTACACCTCACCCTGGACCCATTCCAGGGGCATTTAACTCACAGTGACCAAGTCATCACTCCCAGTGTTGAGTCACCACTTGACCTAACTAACTAAGAATTCTTCTAAAACCTAATTGGACTTCTTCTTACCTTTTCTAACGAGAACTCCACTTCCCTAAGTGGACTCAACCTGGAAAACACGCCAAATCTAGGAAGATCTTCCTATTTTTTGGTAAAAGGGACTAATTCACCCTAACCGACGTCAGTTTTTCCTTGGCCGATGCTGGTTACGTAACCACCATCTGTCACCTTATATACACTTTCACAACTCTTTACATTGGTTGATCATTTAGTTATTGGAGTCTTGTTGCATTCAAGTGCAAATCAAAAGCCTCTCAACATCCAAACAACACAAAATACTAAACCATAGGCCCAAGAAAGCATCTGGTTCTCCTTCCAGAGCATTAGAATACTCACGAGAACACTTCGGGAGTACCGCCATGGCATTGAATCCATAATCTCTTCACGAATCAACTATCATCCACCTTCACCTACCAGATCTATAAATACAAGTAAGTATTCATGATTTTAGTCATATTGTGCTTGTTTAAAGTAAGATCTGTAAATACTTTGTTTCTTCGTGTATTCCTTTGTATCCCCCTTCTCACCAATCCACCAACCCAACCACCTACAGCATTTTTTCCTTCCATGACCTCCTCCTCTGTCTCCCTGAGTCTTCTCAGTAATATTATGAACCTAACCACACCCTTCTCACTCTTTATGCAATCACAGAGAAGCCCAAAAACCATTTTTATCAAGTTATTATCAATTGCCCCTACCAACGTTGGTTTACCCTACCGCTGTTGGTTTCACCCGTATACCGCCATCGATCACCTAACCAATATCGGTCTATGTCATTTTATTCCTTTTAACCAACAAGCCTCTTGATCAACCAAAACTAACCCAGACCTTACCCAATCATTTCTAGACCCTTCACTAGACCTCTGTTAGAACTGCAAAGCCCAGAATAACCTACCAAACCTCTTGATCTAATCACAACCTTGCCTATGAGATTAGATTTTCTTATTGTATTTGCATGAGATACCTAAATCATGTAACTACAGTAGGATTTTCTTACTTCATGATATTTACAGCATTAATTTATATTTAAAAGTGGATTTATGGCCTTCTAGGAAGCATCACGCTTCCCAGATCTAGCATTTTGCTAGGCAGTCCACTAGCCTATATTATTAATATTATCTAGTGGTCTTGTTGTGTTTCTTATAGGTCATTCCTCCTAGCCAAAGGGAAGCTCTACATGATCAGCTTGGATCAAAATTCATTGACGCGCGCATTCAAACTTCAACCTACATCTCTTTTACCTTCTATTTATTTCATCCTAGAAAGCTTAAAACTTATTGGTGAAACATTTTGGCACGCTCAATGGGACCCATCTAGGGTTCGTTGCAATATTCATTCCTAGGGAAAATCTTGTGTGTCTATTTTCATTTGAAACAAGTTCACATTAAGCTTCTTCTCTGGATATATTATTTTCTTCTGATTATCTTAGTGACACTTATTTTTCCGGATTCAAAAGAACTCTTCTTTCTTTTCTTGCATTGCACTTAGTGAATTCATACCCTTAACCTCTTCATAATTTGTTCTCATCAAATATAATTTGTGGTTTTAGGTTTTAAAACTTGTTCACTTGCATTTTTGAGTTTGTTGCATTATAGCTCATCTAAATTATGGGCAACCTATATGATGGAAGTCATGCCCAGCTGATGGTTGACAAATTAAACTGTAGCTCACATTTTGCACACTCTATATACCAAACAACTGAAAACAAACTACACAGTTCTTGAACAACATCTTTCCCGGAAGAAGCTATCAATGATCGTACGATCAGAGGATTAACAATGGGCTCCAGTTGGTTTCTTTGTCCAATCATCATCTCAGAGAAGGATCTCCCATGCTAAAACTTACCTGAAACTAGCCATAGTTTTTGGCTTTTTATAGGGCACCTTTGTTAACCAAAAATTCTATCCTGCTTACAATCAGTCCTAAATGGCATAAGCCACAACATAAAATCTACAACTTAGGATTATGTGTTTGTTAGTTTTTTGTTTGCTTGTGTTTTGAGGTGTGAGTTACGTTTCTTCATTCTTTCTTATCCTTTTATGCCCCACATCATGACTGGTGTATTTTGTTTTTATTCTGGGTTTATTAGGACACCTCATTACCATACTCACTCTCTGGGTAGACCCTTTTATTTGATATAAATCACTAAAACTTCATTTTTCCTTCTCTAATCAGATTTCACAGTAACTAATAGCGGTCCAACAACCGGCATTAGTTACATCATCTCACCGCCATCGGTCAACTAACTGACGTTGGTTTTATGTTTTTTGGTTATTTTTATCAAAATAGTATTCTCCACCTTTCTGTTCTTTTCATGTCTTGTTCTGCCATTTTATCACACTTTTGAGTCTCTGATATCATCTTCAGAGTCCAGGTTGACCCATTTTCACCTTTCATCGCCAGATCTTTGAATCTCTTATTTTTCACAATAATCGACATTGGTTTGTGCCAGTTGGCAGCGGTTACCTTCATACCAGCATTAGTTACCCCAATCGACGTCAGTCTCTGTATTTTGATTTTCCAATCAGAATAGTGATCTAATCACTCATTTTAGACTGATTTTTCCCCATTACTTATGTGTTTCTACATCATCAGTGAATATTAGAATACATGTTCTATCGTCAGTCACATGGTTTGACACTCTTGTGTTTCACGCTAGCCATCAACTACTCCCACCTAGCCCATCGCCCCCTTCAAACTGATCACCTATGGACCCCAATTTAGATCTTTTCATACCTACTGGTGATGAGGAGTTCACAAGACTCCTTGATCACAACCCTGTCGCTCTATAGTATTATCTCGCTCATTCATCTACCTGTAATTCATCATGGCAACTTGTATACAACATGTTTGTGTTCATTCCTCCTACCCTCGCACCCACTTCTGCATCAGCTATTACTAAGTTGGCCTTACCCTCTTCCACCTTACCACCTATAGTTTCCCATCTTGACCCTATATCATCATTATATGTTTCACCTACAGCATTTTTCGAGCCTTGACGTCTATTTCTCCTACAATTTCAATCATGCCTTTATCAACTGCCTTGAGTGTAGGTCTATATGCACCCGCCACCGCTCGTATACCTATTTCTTCTCAGCCACCAATGGTGATGATAGCCCATACTTCCTTCCAAAACATTGTCCTCTCCATCCTGTAGTCTCTTCCTTTGATTACTACGAGAGTCTTTACGTCCACTCCACCTACCTACACTTATCACCAACAGCCCCCTATTTCATCTACTACTTATTCAAGATACTTATCATCTACATCTATTTCGGCCTACATTCCTTCCTCAAAATTTTTGTACTCGGCACCACCACATAATAGGATGTCGCCCATGTTACACCCGCCTCATCTACCCCCTTATACTGTAGGGGGTGCCTAGTCATCACAACCTACCAATGATCTTATCAAAATGATGATCAAAAAAATGCATGCATTGGAAGCATCTGTATCCGGCTCACGTAACTCTTTGACATACAAATAGATTTACAATGAGCCCATTCACCCATCCATTCCAATTCATCAATACCCTCCCCATTGGGAAATGCCTAAATTCAACTGATTCAATAACAAATAAGACCCGCAACAATACTTGCAGTCTTTTAAATATGTGTGTTATCTGATCGCTCATGATGACACTTTGCTCTTGCGAACATTCCCAATGTCCTTGACAGCACCGGCTTTAGATTGGTATAGTTCTCTACCCAGGCATTCCATCTTTTCATTCAAGCAGGTAGCTCAGGATTTTCTAGACCACTTTTCTATCAACATTTTCAAAAAGGTCACCATAATCGACTTGTACGTGACATGCCAATACGAAGACGAATCTATCACATATTTTGTCGTTCATTGGCAAAGCCTAATCAAATAGCTCACATTCCAGCTACCTCCGAGTTAATAGATTTGTTCACCAAAGCTTGTGTTAGACACATCTCGCCAACTCTCCAATTTCAAACCTTTCACGCGTTTGATGAGGCATTCACCATGGCCCAAAAACTTGAAATTTGTGCCATTGAAGAGAAGAAGATATAATTGTGTAACAAGAACATTGTGTTTAAATCAAATGATACCTCTTCTTCTTCCAAACCGTAAAATAATTATTCTGAAGCAAAAGGATCTACCAACACAGTAGTTTTGAAATTTGGCCCATCTCATCCATCCAACTAATCAAATCCTTCTTCCAATCTTTCTCTTGTTTAGGATTTTCAGTTCAAGTAGGAGCAACGAACATATACTCCCATTGGAGAACCATACTCTTTAGTTTTAGAAAAACTTCTAAAAGCAGAAGCAGTCACTCTTCCACCTGTCAAACCACATACTAGTTTTGACCCCTCTCGTCCTATGCCTGCATCATACAAAGAAAATGATTACTACAACTATCATCGTGTTAGAGGATATAGAGACGGTAATTGCATAACTTTAAAAAATGTTGTCCAAGAAATGTTAGATAATGGAGATCTTGTCTGGGATAATCCTAATTCACTGGCTAAGTAGAACCTTCACATCTTTAAGAATTCATTCCCAAATCACACCCCGTCATCTAACTAAACTGGCGAAACCTCGATCAATGACAATAACGTTCGTAAGGTTCATGCTATTTTCAACATCATACCAGCTCTTCCTGCTTAATTTCCTACTACTCCATCTATCGAGGAGATTCTTGCATGAGCTCCTTCACCTATAGAGGGACCTATTTTATTTGCTCCTTTACTCACAAAGGAGTCTCCCTTATCTTCTCCTTCACCCAAAGAGAAGTCCACCATATCTGCCGATGCAGTTTCCCCACTCACCTGTCAACTTGACAAACAACCCGTAGTACTTACTCTTCAACCCACGGGAGAGTCATGCTTCCCTTCTTCTTCACCAAAAGATGAACTTACCTCATCCAATTTTCCATCTCCCCTACCCACAAGGGACCCATTAGCAGCGTCCCTTCCCATTGGTGATAATTCTCTATTGGATTTCAAAGATCCTGTTGTTTTACTCTTGTCCCTTTTACCCATAGAGTTTGAAGCCAACCATTTCCCTATCTCGCAGACATCATTTACAAGGATTACTACCAAATCAACATCATCTCCCCCTACATTGGTGTTGTTCTCACATTTGGCTGACCACTTGGATTATGTTGACAATTCCATGCTTTGGGGACGTCTTCGACTACTATCTCAACGCAAACGTAAATGTTGTTTGTTGAAACTTCCACAATCTATCCAAAGGTGTTTCAGACAACCAAACCCACCATGCACATGTAATTTGTACTGACCAATTCTTCATCACCCTCACCCACACCTAAACCTCTACCATCAAATGAAAATTTTCCTATGCCTAAAACCTTACCTGCAGCTATATCTTCCTCCACGTCCAGACCCATTACCATAATGGGAGTCATGCTAACATCAAGTCTAGTTCATCCTCATGTCAAACTAGATTTAGCCATGTCCTCATAAGCCATTGCAAATACTATATCCCCACCTAAGATAAAGACCCAACCTCTTAGTTACATACACTGGCTTTGCCTACTACCCCTCTGTCACCTTTGCCACTTCCATCTATCCTAGGTCCCCACCCATTAACCTTGGCCAAACAGCCTCCTACCATGAATAAACCAAAAGCACAAAATCCTACCTCATCATGATCCTCTATTACACCCAAATTACCTACACATCTTATGTCTTCATTGTCACCTACATCCTTTTTACCTCTTATACCTACACCACTTCCAGTATCCTCATCATTACCTATACTATTCACTTCTCTTCAACCAGTACCTTTCACATTGCCTCTTACTATAACCTTCACCGCACCTCCATTATCACCTTAGCTAACTCATCCCCTTTCGTCATCTTCCTTCCCTTCTACATCATGTACTTCTTCTTCACCTTTACCTAAGAAGGTGCAACCAAAGCCCAAGAACCTTCTACCCTCCAAAGAGGTAGTTAAACCTACATCACCTTCAACAACTAGTTTACCTGCTACATCTTTACCCAAGAAGGTGCAATCCAAACCTAAAACCATACTATCTACCAAAAAAGTGGTCAAACTTACTCAACCTCTGATTCCACCTCCAGTGATGCCTCTCCCACCAAATTCACCCACACTTCCATCCAGACCTACACTTACTTCACATTGTGTTCCATTGGAAGGGTCTTACACCAACATTTTAGCTAACCTTTTGGAAACCTCTGTCATCACATTTCCACCGCTTAGACCTTATGACCCACTCAAACCTAAACTATAAGGGTTTGATGATACCAAATTTTATGTTTACCATTGTGTGTAAAGGAATTATGTGGAAATTTGTAAGGCTCTTAAGACTATTCTTCTCCAATTATGTCCTCTCGAAGAAAAATTTGATGATGATGATCTTTTAGATGATGACCCTATTCCACCTTCACCTATCACCACACATCCTTGTCTCTTACCTATTCATTAACCTTCATCTCCACTTCTACAACCCTTTTATCCCCCTCCAACATTTGAGATCAATATGGTCCGCATAAGAGAGCTAACCAAGCCTCCGCCAAATGTCAATGTGCTGCATCATTTTCACAAAATTAGTATATGCCCTCACCATATTTTTACCCGTCATGTCACTACACCTATCACAAATCACTTTCTCCTTTACCACATATCAATATGGTTCAAATTACCAATCAATCCCAGAAGGACAAAGGAAAGGAGAAAATAACCAACTCATTCACTACTCTTTTACCCAATATTCCATCTAAACTTGCACCAAAAACCACCATTTGTGGACCCACATGCCCTATTTTTGAGGGGGTTGCCCATCGTACAATGCTTAAACAATTACACCAGTCTCCTCTCAAAATTTCTTCGTATGACCTTGTCTAAACCTCTGAGTCTCATCACTAGGCCCTCATTGAGGTCCTACAATATATTGAGGTTCTGCCTAATGACCCTACGCGTGTTGCATCCATTATCAGTCCTCACCATATAGCCTCTCTCACCACTTAACCTCTCTCACCACTTCACCCCCTTCCTCTGCTCTCGCTACCACTCATCAAGTCACCTCTCACAATTTCTCCAATGATGAGATTGTACCTCTCCAATCAGATGATCCTAACCCCACCCTATTTCTTTCCATCTACATTTATAATATACGCGTTCAACACGTTATGATGGATGGAGGTGCCATTATTAAAATCATTTCCTCCAATGCATACAACCAAAAATGCATCCCTGCCAATTACATGCATAATAACCTAGTTATGTTGTGTTCATTTAACGATGTCATGACTTCCACCCTCGACACCATCATTCTCCATATTTTTGTAAGCCCCCGTGCCATTCCTACATTATTCTGTCTTAGAGGAGGAATTCTAGTATAACTTGTTACTTGGCCAAACCCTGGATTCACGTCATGGGTTGTGTTCCTTCAACCTTACACCGTTGTTTATAATTTGAACATGAAGGGCACAACTATACTATTCCAGTCAACCCTTCACCTTTCAAGACTTGTAACATGTTGTATCGACCCAATGATGTCCTTATACCAATTAAGGCATGTACCACCACTACCACTTCTTCTTCATCTGCTGCCTCATCCAACACTACTACTACTACATCTTCCACAACTAACTCCTCTATTCCCACTATTGTTGTAGCTTCTATAGCTGACTCATCATCCAACCCATCTACATCTCAAACGTCCAATGCTTCTTCTTCCCAACTACCTAGTGATTCATCCATTCCTACTACCCACATACCCACTACTGATCCCTTAGAAAGTGTTTTTCAACACCTCACTCTACCCACATACCCTATTTATTTGCACGGATTTTCATATCCTTAACTTAGCTTTCCTCAAAGATGACTTTCCTCTACCTAGTATTGACCAACTAGTTGATCTCACTGCCAGCCATGAGATGTTATCACTCATGGATGGTTTCTCGGGTTATAACAAAATATTACTCACCCCGGAAGATCAACACAAAACTACCTTCATCACTCGTTGGGGGACCTTCTGCTATCGTGTCATGCCCTTTGGCCTTAAAAACATTATCGCTACATATCAGTGTGTTATGACTTATATTTTTCATGACATCATGCATAGCATATTGGAAGATTACATTGATGATATTCTTGCCAAATTTAAACATCGAGCTGAGCACCTTATTGTCCTTACATTTTTCTGTGATCATCTCATCAAATATTGCGTTCACCTTCAACCTAAGAAGTATGTCTTTAATATTCTCTTCAGCAAGCTCCTTGGTTTTATCATTTCTTTGTGTGGCATTGAATTTGATCCCACTAAAATCAAGGCTATTCTCGAGATGCCTCTACGTACTAACCTTCGTCAACTTCATAGTTTACAAGGCAATTTGTAATCTATTCATCATTTTATTTCTCAGTTGTCTGACCATTGTCATCCATTTCATCATCTTCTCAAAAAGGATGTCTCCTTCAAATGGGATGATAAATGCCACAATGCCTTCGACACCTTAAAAAAAAACCTCCTCTAACCACCTATGCTCATTCCCCCTAAGGATAACCAACCATTTAACCTTTAAATTTATGCTATTGATCATTCCTTGGGTGCCATGCTCACTCATCGTGACAAGAGACATAGGGAGAAAGTGGTTTATTATTTAAGTTGTGTGCTTTTAGACTACGAAAATAGATATACTCACACTGAAAAACTTTATTTAGCCTTAGTTTTTGTCGCCGCTAAACTTTGCGATTACCTACTCAACCACAAAACCTTTTTTGTCACCAATACTGACCCCTTACATTACATTTACGTTAAGCCCTACCAACATCAATGTGTTACACATTAGCTCATGCTTCTTGTAGACATAGATCTTGAATTCATCCATCAAAAATTTGTTAAAGAACAAATCATCGTTGACTAACTCGCATACACACCTCTCTCCAGAAACCAATCTTTTAACTTCAATTTCCCTAATGAATCCATCGCTACCCTCTCACTAGATGATACTATTTACCAGATGACCTTATTCTTTGATGGTTCCAAAAGTCTATGTGGGGATGGTGAAATATTTATCCTCATTCATATTGACGGTGAGCCTATGCCACTATATTTCAAACTAGATTTTGATTATACTAACAATATCACCAAATATGAAGCACTTGTGTTAGGTCTTCAAACTGCCATAGCCTTAGAAGTTAAATCAATTAATATATTTGGTGACTCTTAACTAGTTGTGAACCAATTTAATGTTATATACTAGTGTCATAATGAGATACTTCAAAAGTATAAGCATCATGTTGACATGCTTTTAAGTACCTTTCACCATTATAAACTTCAAACTACACCGTGTTCCACTAATAAATTTGTAGACACCATGGCCTGTCTTGCTTTCCAAATCCCCACTTCACCCTCCGACTTGAAAATCTTTGTCACAGTACAAAGGTTGCAATCACCTTCTTATCTAATCCAAGAAATCAACCTTGTAGGAAACACTGAAACTAACCCACGTGACCTTTGGTATAAATATTTTGATGACTACCTCTCCCTTTCAATTCTACCTCCAGATCTAATTCGCAATGGAAAATGAGCCTTTCTCAAAAGTATCTCTCGTTATATCATCATGGGTGGTCTTCACTATAAATGTAGCTTTGATGGTATCCTCTTACGATGCCTTATAAAGTCTGAAATTCCATACACCATCAAGGAGGTTCACGATGGGATTTGTGTGGGTCACTTCAGTGGCTTAGTTGTCATTAAGTGCATCCTTCACCTGGGCCATTACTAGCCAACCCTAAACCATGAATTTTGTGACTATGTTAAGCATTGTGTGAAGTTTCAGCAACATGTTAATCTTCATCACACCCCTAGTCACGCTTTACAAGTCACACGAGACCTTTGGCCTTTCTCTCAATGGGGTTTGGATCTTATCAGAGAGATCAACCCTCATTCTTCCCAGCGTCATCAATAGATTATTACCGCTACCGAATATTACACTAAATGCATAGAATTCATACCTCTTATTTCTACAAAAGCCAAAAAAATATGTGAATTCATCAATCATCTCATCATTTGTTGCTTTGGTGTTCCACATCTCCTCATCAGTGGTAACGAAAAAAAAAATCAAAAATAAAAACCTATGGAAACTTTGTGATGCCTTTGGCATTCAACTTAGTTTTTCTTCACCTTATTATCCTCAAAAAAATGGCAAATGTGAATCATGTTGACATGCTTTTGAATACCTTTGACCATTATGAACTTCAAACCACACCGTGTTCCACTAATAAATTTGTAGACACCATGGCCTGTCTTGCTTTTCAAATCCCCACTTCACCCTCCGACTTGAAAATCTTTATCACAGTACAAAGGTTGCAATCACCTTCTTATCTAATCTGAGACATCAACCTTTTTAGTCATTTTTTCACCCACCAAGAACAAGGGAACCTCATGCGTACCAACCTATCACCCAGTGGAGTGCTGGGGGCTCACCCAAGGTGCGTGAGAGGGAGTCTGAGTCTCTCTTTTATGTGAGTTTAGTGGAAGGCACACTCCATGATCTTGGAATTAGTGATTTAAAATAAATGAGAGAAGCTATAGAGCTCAAAATGGCTTCTATACCCCTTTCAGTCATAACAAAGGCAAAGCGCAGCAATAGAATTAATTAGAACTAAGAAGTTGTAAATCCACAAATATACTCAATCATTCAAATTAAAGTTCATGATTATACAAGATCAAAAGCACAGTAGAAACATGTAGATAATACAGAAAGAGATCTTAATATAAACATCAGTGGTAACCTTATCATATTCATTCATAGTCATTACCTATAAAGCATTACAACAGAGAGGAATACCATAGTCATGCGCCGTATCTAGATCCATACATGTATACTCACAATATAAAATTTTCATTCCCCATTCCCGTCATTACATTCTTCCTATAATCATCTACCCATTTTTATCCCATAGTTCTCGCAATAATTTTAGCAGATCTCTACTACCTCACTTGTATCTCTGTTATTTTCCAAGGGTGTGTGCATATGAATAGGCATCTGAGGCTCTAACAAACTCTTTTGTAACCTCATATCTAGCCCCAAGTGTCAAGGTGTGTGTCACCCTAGGTGCATGCCTCTCCATGTCATTATTAACTTTTTGGATCTTCTTATCGCAAGGTATATTCCTTCTAGGAGACCCTGTTGTTAGGCTGGAACCTTATCCAAATGGAACACATTCTTCATGTGTCCTGCCCAAAAGGCCGAACAACAGCTAAGTCCCAAATTGTGCTTCACGGTCGCTGCGTCCTTGGTTCTCCAAGAACCCTTTTTGAATCCTACCTTGCATGCCTTCACTTGCAAACTTCCTTCGGCCATGCATGTGCGCCTATGCGCCTTTAAGATTTGGAAGCTATATGAGGCTCCCAACATTACACCACACTTCACTTGTTCTCCACCCTTAGGAACCTTTACAAATAATGCAGTACAAAAATGCAAGGCCTTGCCTTGGAAAAGAATGGAGGGAAAGAATAAAGAATGGGGGAGAGAAAGAATAGAGGGAAAACTACCTAAAGAAGAAGAAGGGTAAAAATTTTCCATGCAGGTCAGCCTTCAATGCATATCCCAAGCACTGACTTCCCCCCTGCACCCTTGTGAAAAAGGTCTCTAACCAATGTGCTTACCTCTGTCGAAGGTTAAACCTTCCCCTTTTTTGGTAATGGTCTCCACCACAGTCTCCTGTTCCTTAGCGTGATCCTCTAGGGCATCCATCTTCCTCATGATGATCTTATAGAACTCTTTTAGCTAGTGTTTTGATTAAGACATCACCAGTTCTCAATTGCTTCAGACTTCTTTTCCACTTCGGCTATGATCTTTTCTCACTCGCCTCTATTGCCCTTATTATTTTCCCTAAACTCCTTCAGCTCGCCCTCGTCGTTGGAAAGTAGCATGCTTGTCACTTTGTCTTGATGTGCACAATGGTCGTAGGTGACCTCCGCAGTTTATACAGTGACTTTCACGTCAGCGAGCTCCTTGTTGCATTTAGCCACAAGCACAATGACCTTCAACTTGTCTTCCTTCTCCAAGCACGCAACTACCTCCTTTGTCGACTCCAAGGCCAAAGGCTACCTTTCCATGGTGAGGATATGAGTCAAGTCCTCTAGACACTCCAGGGAGGATCTATACTTTTGCGCAGGAGGGTTAAGGTCTAGGTGCTTCATGATAATCACTTGGGAGATAAGCTCCATCTTCTTGGAAACTTCACGTACCCTAGCCTTTTCCTCCCGAAGCTCCCTCTGTAGTTGAGCACTAATCAACTTTTCAAGGCTAAGTTCCTTCATTAGATTAACTACTTCTTCCTTCCTCTTTTCCAACAGGTCCTCCAAGACTTTAACCCTATCGTTCTTGCAGAAAAGCCTAGCCTCAATTTCCACGGAGACCTTGTTGAGTGTGTTACACACTTACTCATCCGATAGTTGTTGCATGTTTACAATGGGGTTGTCCCCCTTTCCCTCGGACAGCGCTAGTACCACTCCTTGGTTAACCTCGAACTCAGGATCATCAAGGTGGGAGTCAAATGCCCATGATAGCATCTTCCTCATGCGCGGGTATCCAACCTCAGGATCAAAGGACTCCATGGCGGTGAGCTCCTTGGTGGGAACGGTACTCTAGAAACACGCGCGTACAACTTTTTTGGGGTCATAAATATATCCCATCATTGTTCTTTCCCCTTCTGCGCATTAAGATTTGGGCCTTTTGTGCTACCCACACTCTTCTCCCTCTGGTCTTCCTTGAATTCACCGAGCACGAGCTCCGCGCTACGCTCTAACTCCTCTTTGACCAAGGTATTAATTATCTTCTCTGCCTCCCTTGTCACTTTCTCATTCACCTCCTCCTGAGTGAGCTTGGGAACCTCTGGCTCCTTAGTACTTGTGCCTTTGCTCCTTTCCTCGCTTCGGCACCTTCCTCCACTTGTACGCCCTTCCTCCTTATAAATATGAAAGCATCATTTGTATCTTCTGCTCCTTCTTCCCCCAAATCATGGATATCAATCGGCTCTTGATCCACCTCCAACTCTCCCTCTTCATCATCATCCTTCTCACGTATATAGGTGTTTAGGTCATCTGTATCTTCAAACTCTTATTATTTCATCCCCTTTTCTTCTTCTTTTGCTAAAAATTCTAGGGTCGGGGATGCGGTCTTCTCTTCATCTAAGGGCTCCTCAGGGGATGGTGGATTCATAGATTCAAGGGTATTCTCCTTGACCACTATTATTTTCTTCTTCTGAACGTAGGTAATCAGCCCTATGGTATCTACATTATGTTTCCCCACCACCCTTTGTCCCTTTGTCTCTTCTCTCTCCTTGCACTTTGGTGCAGGCTTCTTCCTGCCAATAGGGTCATCTAGGATGGATATTTCATTTTCCATGTACACACCCTTTTCAAAATTTGGCCTTATGCGTAGGTAGATCCTAGTAGCATTACTCCCAGCAATAGGTAAGGTCAAAGGCCTTATAATATACAAATCCTGTGACACGTATCTTTCAACATATGTGTGCTTCTCTAGGTATACCAACTTCTTTCTCATCTCCCTGTGCTCTCTGTCAAGGGTGGACAAATCCAGGTTTAATTTCTTCAATTTCTTGTATCTGTTATCCCCTACTTGGAAAAATTGGGCAGTGAATGAGGATGAGAGTTTACACCAATAACTCCAACTACCATCCACAAAAATGAACTTTCTAATGCAGAATTCTTGGTAGACAACAAACTCTGCTTCTCCTTCAGTCGCCACAAGGAGTTGTTCAGGAATCTTCCATTCAGCCGTGAATGCGTTCTTAAGGTGCACATATAATTTATCTAAGCGTGCCTTGTGTACCCCTGTCATTGATTCACATGTGTATTTCTAAAACCTCTCCGTAGGTGAAGGGTCTTCAAAAGGGTACTCCCATATGAATTTATCAGATGCATCTGGCACCCTAATTTCTAAGAACACAATTGTCAACAGAATGTTCCCAAAAAGGATTTTTCCTCCATTCTCCACGCTGCTTATGATTTCATCTGATATGTACTAGGAGATGTTGTATACAGTGCCTTCCGTGACCTTCTTGCAAACATTCAGCTAGGGATTGCTCACCTGGGTCCACCTTTCTTGTCCATTCAACTTGGGGATAAGGTGTGCGGCCATCTTCATCACCAGATCACTGATATCCGAGACGTTGTAGTACCTTGATCCTTTCTTTAATTCCTGGGATGCTATGGTTTCTTTAATTACCTCCTCATCCTTGAGGTAATCTATGAGTGCATCCCCTACATAGTTTAGGCCTATGAAGTGTGAAATTAACTAGGAAGTTATGTGCATTTTGCACCCTGTGAAGCAGAAGAAGTCTTTATGCATGCGCATCATCAACCATTGGTACAAGCACTCGGGCTTCCTGAAATATGGCAACTCGTAAAGTTGGAGAAGCCCTACCTTCTCCATTTTCACCTTGACCACATCATTATAGATTGGCAACCCATCAGGTGTTCACTTATTTGTGGGGTGCACCATCTCCAGTGCCATTTCCTTTGCGATTATGCTTGACCAGTGATTGTAGTCAATCACAGTCATCTATCTTATGTGGGACTACCACTCTTGCCCTAGAAAAACCCCATCTGGTTATTGCATCTCTGAATACCATTCTTTGTTCATTTTCAAGGGTATTTCGTCTTGTTTCTTCTTCCCTTTTCCTTTACCATTTCCTTTCCTGGATTGTTTTGTAGGTTTACCTACTGGGTTTGTGGCCATCATTGTACCCTTTTCTTTCATTCCAGGTTAACTTGTGAGTTTGTTTGAAATATTTCCTTGCATGCTCCGTGCCCTAGAACACAAGCCCTAATCATTGATTTTCCTCCTTCGATCACGACGCTTGTTCATAATGGTCCTCACACCTGTGAATCACTTCTACCCTAGTTTTTAGATCTGATGGACTAATTGCACATAAGTTTTTGGGATTTTCCTTCACACGAGTCAATTCTCGAAACCCTAGCTCATGAAAGAAAATTTCTCTTCTTATTTTCACAAAGGAAAATAATGAACTACCCATTCTTGTATTTATAGCTTTTCCCACTTTTGCACATTTAAAGCTAGGCTACCTACCACCATATGACAATGTTTAATGTATTCTTTTCAAACAAAACCTAACTTTAGCACTTCTCCTTACGCGCCCAATCCTTGCACAAAAACTTTTCCACCCGTGCCCAATCCTTGCGTGAAATTTTTTTCACCTGTGCCCAATCCTTGTGTGAAAATGTTTCCACCCTTCTAGCATGCAAACAATCCATCTTGACAAAAGACTCTTGCACGTGTGTTACCACTGCCAAAGGCACTTCTTCCATCCTCATGATTCTCGCTTTCACCTACCTCATGTTTTTACACTTTTTCTCCTTTGTACGTGGATTTCCAATGTAACCTTATCTTGCCACCTATCTACCTTCTTTTCTCCTAATGCATCTTTTTAAAAGGGCCAATTCAAATGGTCTACCAACCCAATCCTCCTGCAGAATAACTTTGTGCTTCTTTTCATCATCTCACCCCACACTAAAACGATGCGCGGTCCTATTTGCATTCATAAGTCAAAAAGTAATAAGGTTATCGGCGCCCAAGGCACAAAACCAAATAACAATGGGAAAGGGAAATACAAGAAAGGAAAGGCATAAAACAAAATTCTAAACTAACTGGAAAAACCACCTTATTTACAAACACCAAGAAGCATTATTTATAGTAGGGCTTTAGCCTACTCCCATTGAAGTGTCTAGGTAATTTTATTCCATCTAGCGCTTATAACTGGCACGCGCCCTAATCAAGGATGTATGAAATTACATAAGGACCCAACCTTTGTCATAGTACAAAGGTTGCAATCACCTTCTTATCTAATCCAAGACATCAACCTTGTAGGAAACATTGAAACTGACCCACGTGACCTTTGGTATAAATAGTTTGATGACTACCTTTCCCTTTCAATTCTACCTCCAGATCTAATTCACAATGGAAAATGAGCCTTTCTCAAAAGTATCTCTCGTTATATCATCATGGGTGGTCTTCACTATAAATGCAACTTTTATGGTATCCTCTTATGATGCCTTATAAAGTCTAAAATTCCATACACCATCAAGGAGGTTCACGATGGGATTTGTGTGGGTCACTTCAGTGGCTTAGTTGTCATTAAGTGCATCCTTCGCCTGGGCCATTACTAGCCAACCCTAAACCATGAATTTTGTGACTATGTT
The DNA here is from genome assembly GCA_019776745.2 of Taxus chinensis. Lineage (NCBI taxonomy): Eukaryota > Viridiplantae > Streptophyta > Pinopsida > Cupressales > Taxaceae > Taxus > Taxus chinensis. Next base: position 381,862,845 of record CM034151.1, read on the forward strand.
AAGCATTGTGTGAAGTGTCAGCAACATGTTAATCTTCATCACACCCCTAGTCATGCTTTACAGGTCACACGAGACCTTTGGCCTTTCTCTCGATGGGGTTTGGATCTTGTCAGAGAGATCAACCCTCATTCTTCCCATCGTCATCAATAGATTATTACCGCTACTGAATATTACACTAAATGGGTAGAATTCATACCTCTTATTTCTACAAAAGCCAAAAAAATATGTGAATTCATCAACCTTCTCATCATTTGTTGCTTTGGTGTTCCACATCACCTCATCCGTGGTAACGAAAAAAAAATCAAAAATAAAAACCTATGGAAACTTTGTGATGCCTTTGGCATTCAACTTAGTTTTTCTTCACCTTATTATCCTCAAAAAAATGTCAAATGTGAATCATGTTGACATGCTTTTGACTACTTTTGACCATTATGAACTTCAAACCACACCGTGTTCCACTAATAAATTTGTAGACACCATGGCCTGTCTTGCTTTTCAAATCCCCACTTCACCCTCCGACTTGAAAATCTTTATCACAGTACAAAGGTTGCAATCACCTTCTTATCTAATCTGAGACATCAACCTTTTTAGTCATTTTTTCACCCACCAAGAACAAGGGAACCTCATGCGTTTCAGCTTATCACCCAGGGAGCGCTGGGTTCTCACCCAAGGCACGCGAGAGGGAGCTGAGTCTCTTTTTTATGTGAGTTCAGTGGAAGGCATACTTCATGATCTTGTCTTAGTGATTTAAAAGAAATGAAGAAGCTATAGAGTTCAGAACGGCTTCTATACCCCTTTAGTCATAATAAAAGCAAAGCACACAATAGAAATAATAAAACTAGGAAGTTGTAAAACCACAAATAGACTTAACATTCAAATAAGGTTCATGATTATATAAGATCAAAAGCATAGTAGAAACATGCAGGTAATACAAAGAAAGGATTTTAATACAATTTTCATGGTAGCCTTATCATGTTCATTCATAGCATTACTTATAAAATATTACAACAAGGGAGACCGTAGTCATGCACCATATCTGGATCCATACATGAATGCTCACAAGACAAAATTTTCATTCCCCATTCTCATATTACATCCTTCCTATTATCATCTACCCATTTTTATCCCATAGTTCTCGCAGTAATTTAGCAGAGCTCCACTATCTCACTTGTGTGTCTGTTCTTTACCAAGGATATGCGTATAAATAGGCATTTGCCATCAGAAGGTCAGGGTGTCATTCTGTAAAAATGTGAGTTCTTGATCTTCCTTTTCAGAGTCTAAAATGATTGCAACCTCAAAATTCCCAAAACTCAGACTTTCAAACATTTTGGAACTTTCTGAATTCGCAAGGTATATTCCTTCAACGAAAAATCATCCTGAGTGTATCCAAAAGGCTGGAACCTTCTCCAAAACTCTGAAAATGTTCACCACGTGTAACCTGCCAAACCAAGTTTGAAAATTTTCAAAGGTCCCTGAATTTGTGCTTCGCGGGCACAGCATTTTTAGGATTCTCCAAGAACCCTTTTTGAATTCTGCCTTGCACACCTTCACATGCGCACTTCCTCTAGTCGTGCACACCTACGTGCCTTTACGATTTTGAAGCTACATTAGGGTCTCAACAACCTTGCAGGAAACACCAAAATTCTGACCCACATTTTGGACTTTTAGGATTTCAGACATTTTGGTTTCGATGAATACCTTTCACTGTTCAATTCTACCTTCAAATCCCACTCAAAATCTCTGAAACCTGAAAGCCTTTCTTAAATTTTTTACTTTCATAATTTCATCATGGGTAGGATCTTCTCTATAAACTCAGCCTTGATGGTATCCAACTGGCTATTCTCTTATAAGTTCTGAAACCTCCATACACCATCAAGGAAGTTCATGAAGGGATTTTTGGGGGGTCATTTCAGTGGCTTAGTTTCCTCTTTCAGTGCATCCTTCGCCTGGGCTATTACTAGCCAATTTTTTCCCTAAACCATGATGTCTCTGACTATGCTGAAGCATTATGTGACAGTCTGAGCAACATGTTGATCCTTTCATCACATTCTTCCACTAGTGACGCTCTGATCTCCTTGCACATGTTCCTTTGTCCATTCATTTGTCAACCTGGGGTTTGGATTTCCATTGTCAAAGAGCCTACCTGCAACCCTAATTCTTCAAAATTGAAATGTGAGCTCACATAGACTGAACCAACCTCTACCGAATATTACACTAAATGGGTACAAGGTCACGTATCTGATAAAATTTCTACCTGAGGGGTGAAAATATGTGAATTCAGCAACTATCACATAATTTTTTGCTTTGGTGTTCCACATCGCCTCATCACTGATAATGAAAAAAAAACTCAAAAACAAAACCCTACAGAAACTTTTTGATTGCCTTCGGCATTCAACTAAGTTTTTCTTCACCTTATAATCCTCAAAAAATGACCAAGCTGAATCGACTAAAAAAAATCTCAATAAAATTCTTATGAAAGTGGTTAACGATAGTGATAAGGATTGGCTAATGCACATTCATTTCGCCTTATGGGAATATTGTACTCGTATTCACACCTCAACTACTACCACACATTTCTCTTTAGTCTACAGTATAGAAGTTTCTTGTCACTCAAATTCCAAATTCCGTCTCTTCGTATCTCACTCAAAGATATTCTCAACGATGATGATTTTCGTTAGGATCATTTGGCACAACTCGAGTTATTAGATGAACATCATCTAAATGGTCTTAGATCACCTCCAAATCTACTAAAAACATATCAAATGTTCCTATGATAAACATGTCCAAGAACAAACCTTTGAGGTCAACGACCTCATCCTAAAGGAAAATAAATATGTACCAAAAGCAGAGAAAATTAAATGGTGAAATTTTACTCCTAATTGTCTTGGACCCTATATTGTTACTCATGCCTATGGATCAAGTGCTTATCATATTTGTCTTCACTCAAAGGTAAACCCAAACCTGAGCCCCTCAATGCCTTACATCTTCAACAATTCTATTATTGAATCAAGTCTTGGATCATCTTCTATCTATTAAACGTGTGTCCCTTGAGCACCATTCACTTTCCACTTACCTATTTTAAGTATCAATGGCTAAACAAGAATCATGTGATTACCCGTTACCTTTCATCCTTATCTTCAATATGAGTACCACAAATCTACTTATGGCATGATTCTCATGGATACCTTTCATCCTTTTCAAGATGGGATCCCATGGTCATTCATCACTTAAAACCTCTCTTTCATAGCTACCCCTGTGTGTTATGGTTTTATCTTCATAAAAGAATCCTAATACTTCTCTATAGTCTTGTTCATGACCTAAAAGTCCAACAAATTAATTCAAAATTAATATACATGATTTTCAAATTCAAACTCGTTGAGTCAAACTTCTATAAAATAGATGACACCCTCAAAAAGGACATTTAGCTTTCTATCTTGTTGCGATAGATAGACTGCTCCCTTGAAGGAAAGCTATACAAAGCTAGCCATATTGTATGTAGTCTATCTAAAAAGAAGACTATTTCTACAAAAATAAAATAAAAATATTCTGAAGCTTCCCACATCGATCAACTTCATGAAGACCTCAAGGATATATTCTATTCATCCCACGTAAACTTCCCACATCGATCAGTCTATAAAACAAAAGCAAAAGAGAAAAATATACCACTTTTTTTGTCATGGAACTTTGCCTATTTTCAATCTTTGGTATCTTTGCAGAGTGAGGCATGTTGTCTCACACCAAGGTTACACTAAAACAACCTCTTTCACCTCACTTTCTTTCCTTTCTAATATTCTACCTACTCAAGGGACGTGCCACAAATGTGAAATTTCGTGATCATGTGACCTTCTTCACCCTTAGAACAATCAATCATGAAACACCTTTAGGGTTTTATGTTCATCAACCAATATTTGGTATGATAGACTCGTACTGGTTCTTACCAATTAGGTGGATTTTTTTCTCCTCTTACCATTCACCTCTTTTCTTACTTATTGATCCTCCTTCATAGGACTAGACCTTTGACACCTACATTCTGGGAATTCCTCTTCCACTAAAATCACCCACATCTATTCAACTTAGATGATTAACCATGCTTATTTAACCTATACTCACCATTCCTATATGACCTAGACTCAAATGCTTATTCAACCTATACAACCATGCCTATTCAACCTATACTCAACCATGCCTAAATGACCTAGACTTAATCATGCCTAAAACCTACTGACCCATTCATCTCCCTTATCATATTCTTCCCTAGCTTATGGGAGAACTACATCATCCTGAGGCCCCTTTTTGTCAAGGGCTATGTAGGTAGCACTCCAAGGGCATGGGGCCCTTGGAGGTTAGCTCACCCACTTTTTCCCCTAAACAATTTTCTCCCTTTATATTCACATTCTAACCTAGTTAGTTTCCATTTTACACAAAAACGTGGAAATTAATCGATCATAAAAACATACATACATACCATTTTAGAACATCAACCATATCATGCATCAATAATTTAGTATTTCCATGATATAAATTACTTGGAAATGTAACCATTCTTTCATGTATACATACACATACATTATTTTCCATAACCTGAATCAATAACTTGGAAACTAAATCAAACCAAATACATGACTCAACCATGCTTATACCTAGACTCAACCATGCTTAAATCACCTAAACTCCACCATGCCTATACCTGACCAAACCATGCCTATACCTAACTCCACCATGCCTACATGACCTACGAGACTCAATCATGCCTAACAAAATCATGCCTAGTTTCCATAATACACAATAACAATGGAAATTGATAAAAACAAGTACATCATCCATCCAGTAAACATCATCAACTATATAAGGGGAGTATCTGTGTATCAATACATATATATAGAGATATAAATAAATATCAATATCTCAAAAATATCATGTATAATCTCACGTCTTCAGCATACAGGCTGGTGTATATATAAAATAATCAAAATAATAGTACAATGTCACAAATGGATATCAATCACCCCCACCTGATGCCCTCCTCTCTAGATCTCACCCGTCTCCTCCTCCTCCCTACTAGTCACATGCACCTACTAGCCATCATCTTTCCACCCTCTGTCTAGTCCCTGCCTGGCCTCCATCTCCTCCTCCTTGCCCTCTGTTGGGCCTGGTCTCTGGGAACTAGTAACCTCACCCTAGCCCTGTCTCTGGGGCCGATGAACCCCTATGCTACCTAAGCTATGGGTCATGGATCTAGTCTTCTCATTGGATACCTGCTGGGATCGGTGCTTAGGAGGGCACATCAATTCCTGTAGTTGCTAGCTGGTCCTGATACTAGCGAGCCTCATTCAGGGAATCCCTAAACCTCACCATGGATACGGTCTGTGGCGGTGTCATCGACCTAACTACCACCTGATGAACTTTTCCTGACCAAGAGGACCATTTCCTGGTGTAAGAGCCTTATACTATGGGACCCTAGTGTAGGAGCCTATGGTGGTACCTGTGTAGCTACCTGGGCCTGTAAGGTGGCAACCTGTGCCTACAATGTGGCCAAATAGCCCTATAATCTAGCCACATGTGCCTATAAGGCATGACTACCTACCCTCCATCCCCATCTCCACCATGTGCGGAGGAGCCTTGTGCCTATGTGCTACCTGGGCTTGCAGGGTCATCACCTGTGCCTATGTCAGGGTGGTCACCTATGCATGTGCCCCTATCAGCTATCCCTAAAACCCTATAATCTATGCTTGTAGGGATAGCCACACTAACCCTATAATGCATCTCTCTAAACTATGACCATCACTAAATCAATCTACCCTAGCCTTGGAGGTTCACCTTGTAACTTGCTATCCACCACTGTCCTAGTAGCTATCAATGGTACCTGCATCATCAATCCTCCTATCTACTACCCTCTCCTCCTAATCTGTTGGATCTACTCAGATGTGGTGGAGACAATGGTCTCTCCACATCATCTCTATGATACTGTAGAAATGGTGGAGGCACATCCTGCTGGAGGTCCCGAGCTACCATCAAACTCTGTCCACAGGGATCATCTCATGCTCACTCGCACGTCTGCCTTGTATCCACCTGACTAGATGTAATCCATCAAACTCAGCTGACATCCCTTGATAAGATGGAAATCATAAATAAGGTCTCCATAACATATCAACGGATGATAGGCCATCAAGAAGTCTGTCTATAATAGGTCACATCCCTAGCAGCCTTTGCAACCCTAGGATGGGCTCCCATCAGAAACCAACTCGGAATACTCCTCTGAACCAATTTTACCTCGATAGTCTAGCTGGTCATATTTGAGAAGGTACTATATGCTCATATGCCCAACAATGTAATAAGAATGTACAACACACTCCAAACCTGTGTATCCACTAATACACCCATAGCTCTCTGTATAGTTGTACTAGAAATGTTAGGTGCCCATGCGAACCATACTTGCTTCTCTACCATATCCTCCAAAACACCCATCAATGCTAGAGGAAACTGACCACCCTCTGAATCTGGGAGGGCAAAACAACTAATCGTGACCATCATCAACACTACCAAATGGGTCTCATCAGGATGTACCACGTACATCTCTCCATACTTGACACTCACACTGTGGTATGTCAACTCTGCCACACCATCACCAAACACTATACCCATGGGCTCCAATGCCTCGTTGACTCCAATCTGATAGACTTGTGCCCCTATAATGGGCAACCTCAAGATCCTATATATGCCCTCTAGGGTGATAGTCATATCCCTAGTCAGAAAATGGAAGGTATTGGTCGTATAATCCCATATATTGATGAGAGAAAACCATCATACTGTGATCCCTAACAATTTTTCTATATCGCCTGACGGAACTAAGACCAATATCTCGGATGTGGTCCCACTCATCCTTTGTGATGATGGGTCTGATCTCTTAAAGCAGTCGTGGCTGTCTATCACGCATCGTGATCTATTTTCGTGCTTGCATTCATACAACTTAACAATGTCAAGTATTGAACTAATTTTTCCCATTTCTTCAAAACTAATTAACTCACCCCTACCTACACCACATACCCACATTTTTTTACCTACCTATCTATTGCCTAAACTACCTCCTTGACCTATTATTCATTCTAATCCAACCTACTATGTTCCCATACTAATTTCATCACCTATTACCTACCTACATTTACCTAAATTTATGCAAACCCACCTAATTCTATACCTCATCCATCTAGGTTTCCTTCATTCTTTTCCCATGTACCCTCTTATTTGATTTTTACCCCATTTTGGCCTTCTAAAATATAACCCATTTGGACCTGGTCACCTTTACCCTGATGACCGACATTCGTCACCTTGACCGATACCGGTCTCCCTCAATTTCATGTCAGTAGAATAATTTCCCCATCAAGGCTAGCATGTCGAACCAATGTTGATCACAAGCTAACTGATATCGGTCTCTGGTCTAGCTCCACAACCGAAACCCCACGTCCCCAATTTTCCAAAAAATTAAAAAAACAAAAAACAAAATAAATCAACCTAAAACTACCTACAAGCTACCCTAACCCCACCCATTTCCATTTTAAACCTAATTAAACTATATTTCCCCACCCCCCTTACCCACATTTTTACTTTTTTCACTACATTTTAAACTTTTATTTCTCCACCCTATTTTTTTTCATTTTTTACCTACAATTCCATTAAAAAAATCAGAAAGGATTGACTCCTACCTCTACACATTGTCACCATCGTGTTGGAATCTTTAGGATGGGTTTGATCCCCTCCCACACCTTCTCCTATTGTTTCCATGTCTGAATCAAACCTCTCACTCTCCACTAATTGAATCGCTCATCTCGATCTCGTGGGCTCGGAAAATGGAATCCAATAGACCAATGATTCCTCCAAGTCAACTGAGTATAGTACCTCATCTCTTTCTCCACGGAAAATGCAAAACACTCTTTTGCTCTGTCATTTTCTCTAAGTCAATAGGTGAAAATGAATCCGTATTATATGGATTTTTTCTTTTTTACCACACCCACGACCTGACCAACGTCAATTTTCTTGACCAACATCGGTTAGATGCCCTAGTTTACCGTGATCGGTTACCTTCAGCCGACATTGATTTTACATCACTGATATCAGTTATCCTTTTACCCAATTACCCAATCCTGCACTAAATTTTCTTTCCCACCACCTTTTCCACCTACCCCATAATTGACCCTACCCTTACCCATTACCCTAATGGCCTTATAACCTCCCACCTGACCTCACCATTAGTTGGGGAATATTTTTTCCCCTAATGTGGCCTTACCTACGAGTCTTTCCTACCTCAACCCAACTGACACTCACATTTTGTGACATTTGAATTTCACTGTACTCAGCTATAACTTGCGATGATTGTATCTATGTTGTTCAGCCTAATGACCTTACCTTGCCTAATGTTGTGTTGTTTATCATGGCCATATCTTTGGTGTCCTTAGGAACAGAACCTATTGATCTATTCTTACACCTGACCTAGTTTTGTTTTCGGACCATATCTTATACCTTGGATACCTGAACCACTTCAACCTTGTTTGGATAAACCTATCAATATCTGGCACGATGTAGTGTTTGCAATTTCTTCAACCTGGTACCTTATCATAATGCTATACATGTGTCGTGCGTTAGATTTCCACTACCTATTACTCGACCTGAAATCACCCTTACCTATGACCAACTTACCCTCCTTTTCATCACTTACCCATTTATCAAACCACTCACTGACTATGTTTAACTACTCATCTGTTACTGGTTTAAGGGGGATCACCTCCACCCACACTTGGGGTAGCCTAACCCTCACTCATACCTAGAGCACCGAATTCCTATTTTTGTTAGCGTTGCTTATCAATAAAAGCTACATGACAAAAAGGGGCAAATGTAGACACCAAATTTGGGTCACACTCCCCTTGGTCCCCTTCAATTAATTAACATAACACATTTAACTAATCATGACCCCTTCATCCCATATTAATATTCATCCTCAGATTATTAATTATTTTAATTATTTTAATTAAGTTAATTTTATCCTCACACCTCCACCTCATCATTACACCTCACCCTAAACCCATTCCAAGGGCATTGAACTCACAGTGACCAAGTCATCACTCCTAGTGTTGAGTCACCACTTGACCTAACTAACTAAGAATTCTTGTCAAACCTAATTGGACTTCTTCTATAACCTTCCTACCTTTTCTAATGATAACTCCATTTCCCTAAGTGTACTCAACTTGGAAAACACGCCAAATCTGGGAAGATCTTCCTATTTTTTGGTAAAAGGGACTAATTCACCCTAACTGACACCAATTTTTCCTCAGTCGGTGCCAGTTACCTAACTACCATCAGTCACCTTATATACACTTTCACAACTCTTTACATGGGTTGGTCATTCAGTTATTGGATCCTTATTACATTCAAGCATGAATTAAACACCTTTCATCATCTAGATGACATAGAATACTCAACCACATGCCCAAGTAAGCATCTGGTTCTCCTTCCATAGCATTGGAATACTCACGGGAACACTTCGAGAGTACCGCCACGGAACTGAATCGAGAATCTCTTCATGGATCAACTACCATCCACCTTTACCTACCATATCTATAAATGCAAGTAAGTATTCATGATTTCAGCCATAGTGTGTTTGGTTAAATTATAGATTATTTACCTCTTGCATTATACTTTGTTTCTTCCCGTATTCCTTTATATTCCCCTTCTCACCAATCCACCAACCCAACCACCTATAGCATTTTTACCTTCTATGATTTCCCCCTTTGTATCCCTAAGTCTTCTCAATAATATTATGAACCTAACCACACCCTTCTCGCTCTATGTACAATCACAGAAAATCCCAAAAACCATTTTTATCAAGTTATTGTCAATTGCCCCTACCAATGTCGGTTTACCCTACCGCCGTCAATTTCACCCCTATACCAAAATCGGTCACCTGACCGATATGGGTCTCTGTGTCATTTTATTCCTTTTAACCAACAAGCCTCTCAATCAACCAAAACTAACCCAGACCTTATCCAATCATTTCTAGATCCTTCACCAGACATTTATCAGAACTGCAAAGCCCAGAATAACCTACCAAACCTCCTGATCTAATCATAACCTTGCCTGTGAGATTAGATTTACTTATTGTATTTACACGAGATACCTAAATCGTATAACTACAATAGGATTTTCTTACTTCATGATATTTATAGTATTAATTAATATTTAAAAGTGGATTGATAGCCTTCTAGGAAGCATCACGCTTCCCGGATCTAGCATTTTTCTAGGTAGTCCACTAATCTATATTATTAATATTATTTGGTGGTCTTGTTGTGTTTCTTACAGGTCGTTCCTCCTAGCCAAAGGGAAGATCTTCATGATCAACTTGGATCAAAATTCATTAATGTGTGCATTCTACCTTCCACCTACATCTCACAGGTATTCCTCCTTAACTATTTTACCTTCTATCTGTTTCATCCTAGAAAGCGTAAAACTTAATGGTGAAACAACTCTAACTAGTGAAAGGAAATCCTCAAGAGGATTCTAGGGCAACAGTGGGGATGGTGGAACACCTTTGAGAGTGACAACTTGAATATTTTGAATTAATTTGAGACACAATTGGTTCATGGAACAGATAGCTTAAGCGGCGCGAAGCCAAGGGATACCTAAGTGTAGACACCTATTTTTGGTATAACGCCCCTCCGTCATCTCACATTCATCTAATTTCCATCCTCGCTTCTCTTTTTCTTAAATTAAATAAAATCCTATCTATTTTCTCACATTATTTGATTAATTATCAAATGGGCTCCATGTAGACCCATTTGATAATTCAACTTTTTGCATATTCCCATCCTTCGCAAATTACTTAATTCATGGGTATTAATACACCCATTCAACACCTTTTTTTAAAAATGGAATCTTTATCTCACCCACCATGTCAATCATGCTGCCCACTCCATCTAATAATTCAAGTCGTGGTCCCCACGTGATCACATCATATCCCTAACTCAAGTTACTATAATCAACCTCGGTTACATGTTAACCCTAAATCTAACCTCACATCTGAGTTATAAATATGGGTTTCTCTCCCATATTTCAAGGACGGAGGACTGAGAAGGAAAGGATCAAAGACCTGGAGATACCTAGGCCTGGAGAAGAGAAGAAAGAGATTAATTAAGTTCTTCTAGTTTAAGGAAGAAACATTTGCCCATGGTTCATTATCTTGCCATCTTGATGTTCGGTTCATCTCTATAACATAGCACAAGCTAAGTTCCCTCGTCATTTTAGTTACTTTTTGTTTTATATTCCATTACTATTGTTCATAATCTATTATTATCTATTTTGACATGGGGGTTGACATCCTCCAAGGGAGTTAAAATCCTCTTGGAACCAACACTTTCTGGGTAACCCCCGCATATTGTAATCTAATTTTATATGTTTCAGTTTTGCAGATCTATCTTCTTTATACCATACATTTATCAACTTTACACCTGTATCATCCATCGTCATCTCCTAAGTACTAAGCCCTTGTGTACTCGACATTGTTTAGTGTTTCTTGATTACTCATACACTCATCCGGATAAGAAGCTAGAAATGCAAATCAACATTTGGCATGCCCGGTGGGACCAGACCCAAGATCTGGTCATTTTTATTATGTTACTAGTTGTGTGCAGGTATCGTAAAGATGACAGTTATCCAACTCTCTCCTCCCACACCCCTTCTGACGTTGAGCTATTCCACCTTCCTATCTGATTCCTAAAATATCACCCAAGATGCCTCCTCAGACCGTAATTGAATTGAATTAACTATTTAATACAAACTCACATGATTTTGGTGCTCGACACTTCCAACTGTTTCTAGCTCAAGTTTAAATTCACGCAAGATCTATGGGCAGTGACTGTACAGTCTCCTTGTAGCAGGCTATGTGAACTTCTTTAAGCAGTAATGTAATTACTTACAATTGTTTATAGCTCAGTTTCAAATTCATGCAGCTTTGTGGGCAGTGGCTATATAGTTCCCTCTCATAGAAATAGGTTTGATTCTCATTATGTCATCCAACAGCTGAAGAGCCATGTCCATGTATGACCAACCAGTTTCAAATTCACGCAAGCTCTGTAGATAGTTGTTGTAAAGTCTCTTTACAGTGATTATATCATGATTCTTCACCACACCATCACAAACAGTGCTCACAACACCTTTTTCTAAATCAAAACTTTGAATTGATTTGCCATTCACCATTGTTGAGTCAAGCTACCTTTTGGAAACACTCTTCCCCACGTAGGTAAAATAGTTAAGTGGAACTATTTTACCTATTGGCACTTACTGTGGTGGGAAGTTGATTTGTTGGTCCCACATGCATGGGTGATTAAAGTTGAGACATCTTTTGGATGCCTGACTGAAAATAGTCCAACTGTAGCATAGACATGCATCAACAATCTATAAAACACATGTGTTGTGTGTATGAACTATTCCACTTAAAGAACTAGATGCATTCCTCATCTCGAATCGATTTCGAATCAATTAATCTACTCTAAATTCTTTTCGTCATATCCATTTCATAGCTTCTTGCATAGATTATTATTATTATTATTATTATTGTGGATAGTTTATAGTATATCTTAGCATTTAATCATTTATTTCGCCATTTGTTTTCTATGTTTATTAGTTCATAATCATTTATTTTAATAAGAATACTAGTTCTTAGTTTATCCCTTAGTTTATAGTCTATTAATATATTTTGTAGCTTATTTCCTTTTATTGTATATGAGTGTCGGTCTACAACTTTTTCTTAATTAATTAGCTTCATTATTGCTATCTTGCTTTTTTTTTATGAAGTAACTTTTTGACAACATCTATATCTTCTTTCTTAACCATATCAACTAATTATATTTATCTTATTTTCTAGGTGAAATCAAAAAATTCACGATCATCCAACAACACTGTCAGATATCACTTGCTTTGCAAAACAAAAAAACACTCATTTTCACTAGCCTCACCCGCAACTCTAAATGGCGTCATTTCAGGGTACCCGAATGTTTCAGGTCACTAAGTGGAACTTCTACAAACACCATCATCATGTGCAATTACATAACACTGATAAACAATTCTCCATGTATTTCTCAGTTTTCTTTATTTTCTCTTTTTTGCATCAAACTTTCCCTTTCCTAAGTGTCTGTATACATCAAATGTCACATTTCATTTTGGTCTAAAACGAACCTTCTGCATCCTGCCTGATCACATAGCTTAAGTAAAGAATTTAACCCTCTGCATTTCACTTATCACACACTGCCTGAGACTACACAAACATTATTAACATATCAAAATATTACTTTCACCTAGTTAACTGTTGGGAATTGAACACCCAACAGGAAACCGTCTCAAATATCTCCCAATCCATAACTGCCTAAAACAATCCTTAGACTCCTTTAGGCACCTTTATTACTTATTTTTCATTTTTGTTCACATCCTCTAAATTAATCATGATGCTAAAAAATATTCTGCTTGATTTGTTTGTCAACAACATACATAAACAGATGTTTCTCTATTTCACACCTATTTTCGCTCTCTCCCGAATCAAGACAAACAAACAATCTGCTCTATCCAATAAATTTACTTCTTCTGACGATCTCAACCAATAAGATTCTAAACTCAAAACCACGCCTTCAGTCACTCAATCTCCAGTATCCATGGTCTCACCTCATGAGAACCATGTCATACAAAATTATCCCCACCTTGACGCCAACCCTCATATCCCTCATTAAGCCAATCTTCCTAAATCGATCGCACCACCATCTCCTACTCCTCTAGATACACTCAAATATCCTCTTAACCCCATATATGACTTCTTACTCCATAAATCTCCTACAATACATCAATCATCCCAATCTCCAAAATTAGTGGATCGCATTCCACCCACATCTCATTTTGACAATTCCATTAATAGGCCTGTCCAGCCATCTCTAATTCTTAACACACATATCCCCGCTTATCATCATGCCCCTATTGCTCAACACCAGCCTATGCAACAATCCCAACTTGTGACACATGTTAGTCTTTGCCAAGAAACTCCTCCAACACCTACTTATCCACAAATTAATCAATTGTCTTATCAAACCATTCCGTAAACATCCTATCCACAAACGTATCAACTACTTCCTCAAACACCCACACGCTCTCAAACACATCATTCACCTTATCAAACTACTTTTCAAACCACACGGCCAATCCAATCTCGACCTTACAACACCTCAAGGGATTTAATTCACACCTTAATGAATCGGTTGGCCATTTTAGAAACCCTTACCTTGACACCCAAGAACACCTTATCCTATGAACAAATTTGTAACGAACCGATTCATCCATCGGCTCCAATCAAACCCTATCCCCCTCATTGGAAACTTCCTACATTTAATAAGTTCAACAATAAAGAAGATCCCCAACAGCATCTCCTTACATTTAAACACACATGTTATCTTATTACACATGATCATGATTTACTTTTTTGCACTAACCCATTGTCTTTCTAGTCCCACATTAGACTGGTACAACAGTATCCCACAACATTCCTTATTCTCTTTCACTCAACTTGGACAGTTATTCTTAAAACATTTTTCTACCAATATCACATGCAAAACCACTGTTGTCGATCTATATACCATTCGAAAGTATGAAAATGAGCCCATTGTCAACTTTGTCGCACGATTGCATGATGTTATAAACCAACTATCCTTCACTATCCCATAAACCAAACTCATTGACTTATTCTCGCGTTCGTGTGCCAAACATATATCATCCACTTTGCAGATCCAATCATTCTAAACCTTTGATGAAGCTTTCACAATTGCTCACAAGCTCGAAACCCATGCCATTGAGCAAGGTCATCTTAAACTAAGTTCAATTAAATCAAAATTTGAATCTATAAAACCATTCACACATAATGACTAGTTCAAGGCTATGGCCAAAACTATGGTTATTGAACCCGCATCCCCATCTACACCAGGCACATGGTCTCAACAACGATCTCCTCAATCAATAACCAACTACACTCCTTTAGGAGAATCATACAGTTTTGTATTTGATAAGTTGATGAGCATAAACTCCATCCAACTTCCTCCCATACGACCCATGGACAACTCGCAAGCCAAGCCTATTTGGTATCACAAGGCCCACTTTTGTAAATATCATCGAGTCAAAGGTCACAACATTGAGATATGTTGTTCCTTCAAAGATCATGTTCAATAACTTGTAAATCAAGGGGATATCCAAATTAATACCTCCACTACACAAACTAATCAACCACCAATAAATCATGTCACCCCCTTTACATCTCAACTATTAAACACTTGTATGATTGATATTGTTAATCAAGATCCCATCTTATCACTAACTCCGCATGTTCCCATAGTGGACATTATTCCCACCTCTTATTCGAAACCAGTTACACCTACATCAACTTTCACTACCTATCCTGAACCTGTACCTTCTCCTATCCTTGCCACATCCACATCAAATTCAACTATATCATCCATTTCCACCACTTCAAACATACCTCAATCTACCACATTAGATTCATCTTCAGCACCTATTTCAGCCCCACTCATATCCACACATATCCCTACATCTCTCCCATCTATTTCTTCACCCATATCTATCTCAATGAAACAACCAGTCCCTTCTACTTCTACACCCGAAAATGCTCCTGCATTTGCTACATTACCCTTACCCATAAGGTCTATTCCATCGGTTATCACATCACTCACATCTCCACATATTCCAAAAATGCCTATATATTTATCTATTCCAACAACCCCTATATCTATCATACCAACAAATCCACCTATCTCTACCTTGACAACCTTGCCCATGGCCACATCACCCAGTCTATCACAATACTCTTTATCTAATCCTTCTATCACACTAACCCAATCCTCTCAATCTGTAACCCTAACAAATATACCCCTTGTTAGGTTGTGGAGCCTGTTTTCATGTGTGAAAGTGTTGAAGACTATACACTAAGAGTACTATACACTTTTCATGTATCCTCGCTAGGGTTTGGGGCTGACCAGGGGTCCAAGGGCAGAAGCCCTTGATAGCAGGGGTTCAAGGGAGCAGCCCCCAAAAAAAAATTGGCCTTAAAACGTGCCCAATATATCGGAGAAACATGATTTTCTCATATGGGTGAGATTTTGACCCATAGGTTTATGGGATGGTTTTTTGCCCATGGTTTTGATACCCACGGTTTTGTAAAACTGCTTAAGCAGTTATCTATTTATATGGTTTTATGCATATGATAGATGTATGAAAAACATTGCAGATGTGCTTTGAATTCAGGTGTGAATTCTGTAGAGTTTGTTGAGCATAGCTCCAAATGGATCTGGGTATTGTATTGAGAGAGTGGTGGCTTGTAATAAAATTTGAGCAAGTGATTCTTTGTGGACGTAGCCCAAATTGGGTGAACCACGTTAAATACTGTCTCTTTGTGTTGTGTTATTTTATTCTGTACTTTTATTTGAGATCTGTAATAATTTATGCATATTAGTTTCTACTGTTGCGATTCTGTGAGGGATTATTCTGCATATTTTATCCCTTATTTCCTAACAATTGGTATCAGAGCCTGGTTTGGTTTGCTGAAGTGTTGAATCACAGGGAAAGTTTTATCTTGAGTGGGAGCTATGGCAGATGATGGAAGATCTAGGGTTGATAAATTCAACGGGTAGAATTTCAGTCTTTGGAAGATGCAGATGGAAGATTACCTTTATCAGAAGGATCTTTATACTCTGCTGTTTGAGAAGGTGAAAAAACCCTCGAGCATGACAGATGTGGAATGGGATTTACTGGATAGGAAGGCACTTGGGACAATCCGGTTGTGTCTTGCATCTTTGGTATTATTTAATGTTTCAAAGGAAAAGACTACAAAAGAATTGATGGATGCATTAGGGAAGTTGTATGAAAAACCCTCTGCCTCTAATAAGATATTTTTAATGAAAAAGTTGTTTAATATGAAGATGTCTAAGAATGGTTCAGTAGCAGATCATCTAAATGATTTTAATACGGTTGTAAATATGCTAGCTTCGGTTACAATAGAATTTGATGAAGAAGTTAGGGCTTTATTAGTTTTGTGCTCTTTACCTGAGAGTTGGAATAGCTTGGTAATGGCGGTAAGTAACTCGGTTCTAGCTAAATCAAAGTTGAAGTTTGAGGATGTTGTAGGGGTGATTCTAAGTGAGGAAATGTGAAGAAAAAGCTCTGGTGAATCTTCTACTTCAGGGAATGCTTTGACAGTGGAAACTAGAGGGAGACAGAAGAATAGAGGAAGCCGTGGAAAATCAAAGGATCGGGCAAGGTCAAAATCCAAAAGCAAGATAGTATGCTGGCACTGTGGAAAGTCTGGGCATGCAAAGAAGGATTGTTGGGAGCTTCGGGACAAGAAGAAACAATAGGAAGAAAACAAGGAGGTAAATGTGGCAACGGGTAATGTATGTCAGGATGCTTTGATTCTTTCTTTGCACAATATTACTAAATCTTGGGTTTTAGATTCGGGGGCTTCTTTCCATGCTTCTCCACATAGGCATTATTTTGTTGATTATGTTCAAGGAGATTTTGGGCATGTTTTTCTTGGTGATGATGAGCCTTGTAGCATAGTTGGAAAAGGTTCTATTCAGGTTAAGATGCAGAATGGGAATACTTGGCTATTGAAGGATGTCAGACATGTGCCTACATTAAGATGAAATTTGATATCGGAGGGGCAGTTGGGAAGTGATGGTTATACTGTGATATTTACAGCTGACTCTTGGAAGGTTACCAAGGGTGCTCTTGTGGTGGCAAGAGGTAAGAAGGTTGGAACCTTGTATTTAACCACTTATAGCACTAATGTTTGTAATCTTGTGGCTTTAGAAGTAGATACAACATTGTGGCACTATAGGCTCGGTCATATGAGCCATAAGGGCATGGAGATCATAAAGAAGGATTTTCCTAGATATACAGAAACATGTTTGGAGTTCTGTGAGGACTACATATATGGGAAACAAAAGTGAGTAAGGTTTCTCAAGGTTGGACCTACAAAGAAAGAGAGTAAGTTAGAGTTGGTGCATTCTGATAGCTCAGGTATCATCTCTTGGGGGTTCAAGTTATTATGTTACTTTTATTGATGATGCAACAAGGAAAGTTTGGGTTTATTGTATTAGAAACAAATCTGATGTATTTGACACTTTTGTTAAATGGAAAGCCTTGGTAGAGAATGAAATAGGTCTTAAGCTAAAATGTCTCAGGTCAGATAATGGAGGGGAGTATTGCAACAATGAATTTGATGATTACTGTTCTAAGAATGGAATCCGCAGGCAAAAGATGGTTCCAGGAACTCCACAGCAGAATGGGGTGTCAGAAAGGATGAACAAAACAATAATGGAATGTGCTAGGAGCATGAGGTTACATGCAGGACTACCTCTTTCTTTTTGGGCAGAAGCGGTGAGCACAGCTATGTACTTGATAAACAGAGGACCCTCAAGTGCCTTGGATGGAGGCATACCTGAGGAGGCTTGGTATGGTAAGAAAGTTGATTATTCATTTCTTAGAGTCTTTGGATGTGAGGTGTTTGTTCATATAGACAAGGATGATAGGACCAAACTAGAGGCTAAATCAGAAAAATGTACTTTCATTGGTTATGGTGGTGATGACTTTGGATATAAATGTTGGAGTATTAAGGACAAGAAAATCATTCGATCTAGGGATGTGGTCTTTAATGAGAAAGTCATGTATAAGCAGCAGTTGTAGGAAAATAGGGAAGAATCCAAGAAAGAATATGCAGCGGTAGAGGATCTTCTAGATGGGAAAGTGACACATGAATCAGTTCAGGAACCCCCTCAATAGGAACCCCAAACTCCTATATTGAGGAGGTCTTCTAGGGTAAGAAGAGAACCTGAATGTTTTTCTCCTTCTCTTTATTATTTATTACTCACTGATAGTGGAGAGCCAGAGAGCTTTGATGAAGCAATGCAGGTAGATGCTAGGAAGAAGTGGGAGCAAGCCATGGATGAGGAGCATCAGGCTCTCATGGAGAACCAGACATGGGATTTGGTAAAGCTACCTGAAGGAAAAAGAGCATTACAGAACAAATGGGTGTTCAGAGTGAAAGAGGAAGAAGGAGGAAAGAAAAGATACAAGGCCCGGTTGGTGGTCAAGGGGTTTGCACAGAAAAAAGGTATAGATTTTGATGAGATTTTTTCTCCTGTAGTAAAAATGACTTCTATTAGAACTGTTCTAGGAATAGTTGCAGCAAAAGACTTGCACTTAGAACAGCTTGATGTAAAGACTGCATTTCTCCATGGTGATTTGGAGGAGGAACTATATATGCAGTAACCAGAGGGCTATGAGGTAAAAGGTAAAGAGGAGATGGTGTGCAAACTGAAGAAGAGCTTGTATGGCTTGAAACAAGCTCCACGTCAATGGTATAAGAAATTTGATATCTTCATGATGGAGCAAGGTTATATTAGATGTCATTCTGACCATTGCGTGTATATAAAGAAATTTGAGGATGGCAGTTATATTATCCTTTGTCTGTATGTGGATGACATGTTGGTTGCAGGTAAAAACATGCAGGAAATAAAAGTACTCAAGAAATAGCTAAGTGAATCCTTTGCTATGAAGGATTTGGGGGCAGCCAAACAAATCCTTGGTATGAGGATATCTCGGGATAGGAAGGAATGGAAGATGACTTTATCTCAGGAAGAGTACATTAAGAAGGTCTTGGAGAGGTTTAATATGCAGGATGCTAAACCGGTTGGGACTCCTTTGGCAGGCCATTTCAAGTTATCAAAGGAACAGTGTCCTAAGACAGAGCAGGAGAGAAACCAGATGTCCAAGGTACCTTACTCATCAGCGGTTGGTAGTTTGATGTATGCCATGGTGTGCACTAGGCTTGATATTGCCCATGCAGTGGGAGCGGTGAGTAGATTTATGAGTGATCCAAGTAGAGATCACTGGCAGGCAGTAAAGTGGATCCTTCGGTATTTGAGAGGGACCATGGGGACAATTTTGTGCTACAGTGGATCAAACACCACTTTGTGTGGTTATGTAGATTTAGATATGGCTGGAGATGTAGACAGCAGGAGGAGCACGACAGGTTATGTTTACACTGTAGGTGGGACAACAGTAAGCTAGATTTCACGACTACAGAAGTTGGTGGCTTTGTCAACCACGGAGGCTGAGTATGTTGCTGCCACAGAGGCAAGCAAGGAAATGATTTGGTTACAACAATTACTTGAGGAGTTGGGGCATAAGCAGGAGGAAGGAAAGTTGCATAGTGATAGTCAGAGTGCTATACACCTAGCTAAGAACTCTGCTTTCCACTCTAGGATAAAGCATATATAGTTAAGGTACCATTTCATCAGGACAACTTTGGAGGAAGAGAAGTTGAAGCTGGAGAAGATTCATACTAGTCAGAATCCTATAGACATGATGACCAAGGTGGTCACAAGGGAAAAACTGAAGCTGTGTTCAGCTTTGGTTGGTCTTCACAGAAACTAGTGAAGGGTTGAGAAGCTTGCTCAGAGGAAAACTAGTCTCCAAGTGGGAGATTGTTAGGTTGTGGAGCCTGTTTTCATGTGTGAAAGTGTTGAAGACTGTACACTAAGAGTACTATACACTTTTCATGTTCCTCTCCGGGGTTCGGGGCCGGGCCGGTGGCAGCCCCCAGTAGTAGGGGTTCAGGGGTGCAGCCCCGAAAAACAAAAAATTGGGCTTTAAAACGTGCCCGATATATCGGGAAACATGATTTTCTCATATGGGCAGGATTTTGACCCATAGGTTTATGGGATGGTTTTTTTCCCATGGTTTTGATACCCACAGTTTTGTAAAACTACTTAAGTAGTTGTCTATTTATATGGTTTTATGCATATGATAGATGTATGAAAAACATTGCAGATGTGCTTTGAATTCGGGTGTGAATTCTGTAGAGTTTATTGAGCATAGCTATTCTACAATTTTATTTGAGATCTGTAATAATTTATGCATATTAGTTTCTACTGTTGCGATTCTGTGAGGGTTATTTTGCATATTTTATCCCTTATTTCCTAACACCCCTTGAATCACCTACTGTACCAACACATCCACCTAAATCACATAAATATGTTTTACCTTCTCCCTCAAAAAATTCATCTCTTTCCATGCCCAAATCAAAAAAATCCATGTCTCACATAGATATCATTAATCACATCATACAAACACCTATCTCTTCATTAACATCTTCATCTTGTTTTAGAACAGTTTCTCCATTGATAACCACACCACCGCTATCAGATCCTCTGGCTGAAATTATTGTCATCCCTTCTAGAGGTAAATCTTCTCGGTTGAAGTCTAAGGCTCAGGGCAAACATCCCTGACAATCCTTTGCACCTCCTCGGAAACATTTCCCTCTTCTCAACAATTTAATGCCACAACATCTATGTTAGGATCAGTCTTTCCATCTATGACATCTTGCAATAATCAATCCACATCTAAACAATTATTTGATCTTTCATCCAAAACACGAAATTCACACATCCAATTTACATCTACCTTTTCTCCTAACACCAAGTTGAAACATCCTATCAAAATCCAAAAAAGTTACCTTCCCCATGACACTTCAATGGGGTCATACGCATATATCTTTTGACATTTAACTCAAACATCTGCCATCAAAATTCCTCCTATTAAAGCCTTTAATCCCTATGGTCCCAAGCCATCATGGTTCAATCCTAATTGTAGTTGCGCTTATCATCGTACCCCAGGTCATAACATGACATCGAACATTGTAAGGCCTTTCGGTCAATCATCCCCAATCTTATTTAGAAAGATGACTTCCTCATTCAAGGGAAAGTTCCTTCTCCATCTACCTTGAATCCAATCCATATCCCATCTGTCAAATCTCCCATGATCCCTCCATCCACATCATCCCTTAATATACATCCAACCCATGTCATTCCTCTTAAGGAATGCCCTCTATTATTCATCAATGCCGCTTATCTTACTAAGCACACTTGTGGTCTCCGATCGTTTACCCCATACAAATCTAAAACAATCTCATCTAAGCTCTTTCGACATCCTTTACCTCCTTCACATTTAACTCATTCGGGGAATAACCTACCCTCGCCCTTGAGCATCTCATTTTTACAACCCCTTTGTTACTAGGGGACTTCGCTCTTTGACATTGTCTTGTCTGCCTTATTCACATTCATTCAATCTAAATTAATTATATCTAAATTCTCATCGTATTCTAAGTCCTCCTTTGAGGACATGTTTGTCTCTCCATTGAGGGACCTTTTTCTCTAAGTCCACCTTTGTGGCTATATTTGTGTCTCTTCTGGGGCACCATCTATTTTGAACTCCACCATTGTGGCTATATGTGTGTCCTCTTTTGTGACACCGTTTATTTCATCAAGCCCTCCTTTGAGGCCATGATTTTCCTTCTATGTTTATGTCTCTCTTAGGGCATCATTTATTTTCATCTAAAATCCACCATTGTGGTCATATGTTTGTTTTCCTTCAGGACACAGTTTTTGTTTCCTACTTGGCTATCATCTCATCTTATTGCAACTACATTGTCTTCCCTCTCGTGGTTATAAACTAGAGATGGAACCTCTTAATGCATTGCACTTGCGACCAGTCTATTGTTAATATATCTACCAATGAGAACTTAGTTACATCCTTATATTGTTCTGCCATCTTTAGCCCCTTCTATTTGTCATTGTAATAATCTAAATTATGTAGTCTACCTTCACTACTTTGATGTGACTCCATAACCATTACATCTGTCACCTTATTGTTCACCTATTGTAGCCATGTGAAGGGTCCAGGGTGTCTCTTGTACATTCCTTATCCCCTCCTACATGGATTACTTAGCTATTCCCAGCTCTCCCCCACGTGAAGCTCAAACTCACATATGCAATCTCTTCCTCATCTTCTGTCTCCTGCCTCTCATCGTACTCATTCATTCCAACCAACTCTTCCACACCTGCATCCAATACGATGTTGTTTTTCTCCTTCCTTATCGTCACTGTCGGTTTAGTGATCTTACTTAAATCCTCTTGTGGCATGGCGATCTTACTTAAGAGTCCCTCTTAAGTATGATTTTTCATCCTGCACTCCCCCACGATCCCACATTCTCTCCATCTACATTTTCTTGGCATTCCCCATCATCACATCCTCTCACCTCCTCTTTTATTCACGCATGGCTACCACTTCTTACTAGTCCCTTTTTCATCTCCATCATCCGTCGTTGGGTAATCTTACTGAAGTCATTGCTTCTCTATTCATTTTGAAGTCTTGTTTCTTCATTTCTCTCTCATTCATTTCTCATCCACTACATCCTCTCCTCACCTTCATCTTCCTAGACATCATTATCCCTCCTTTCTTTACTATTTCCACTCCGTCTTCTAGAGTTCTCCCACATATCTACCCCCTTATTTACCCATCATTGTCATTGGTCTCCCTCTAACATTATTTCATCACCATCTTTCGTTTCCACGCTAGTAATTATCGGTGGACTTCTCCTAAAAATCACTCATCCCCATTATGCACAGCCTGAATCCTTTTCTTTGACCTCCTCCATTCTATCTTCATTCCTTCCTTCCTTTATGTCCTCTGTTCATTATCGGAGGACTTCTCCTAACATCCCCTTCATTGGCGTTCCCCCTCCCATTCTTCGTTTACTTTCTACCTTGTCTCATCTTTTGTCCCATCTTTTCCTATTGATCATTATCGGTGGATTTCTCCTAATATCCATTCACTGGCA
Organism: Taxus chinensis; assembly: GCA_019776745.2. Lineage (NCBI taxonomy): Eukaryota > Viridiplantae > Streptophyta > Pinopsida > Cupressales > Taxaceae > Taxus > Taxus chinensis. The sequence goes on from CM034151.1 coordinate 381,886,612, forward strand.
TTGCCTCTCCTATCCCATCCTTTCTTTTTCCTCGCCACCTCTCCATCTTCCATTCTTCCTTACCAATTTCTTCATTGTCTTCATCATATACCCACTCTCTATTTTCTCATCATCAGCATATCCTCATCTCATGCATCTCCATTTCTTTTCCAATCGATGTCATTCCTTCCCTCAAGTTTCTCTTTACGTTCCTTGTGCTTCTCACTCTTTATCAAATATCTTCATTATTGGTTCTCTTCCTTCTGCATAATTTTCTTCGTTATCTTATTTCACTTCCTCTACATCATCCTTCTCCCCATTTTACCTCGCACTTCCTCCTTACTTCCCCGTCGAAAACCTGACTCTTCAATGTTATCCCATCTCCTTTATCATCTCATCATCCACATGCATTTCCATGCAGTCAGTTCCATATTCTTTGCCTTGGATTTCCTCACTATGATCTGTTTCCTTCAATTTTCTTTGCTCTATCATATCTTTCATTTTCCATTACCTCTCTATTTTTCTCTACTCCATCCTTCATCATGCCTTTCGTCTTGAATAACTCTCTCCCTTTTTCATAATTTCATCCTTTGCTCTATTCTTTTCTTGTCTTTTCTTTGTTTATCCTTCTTCATTTCCCCCTTTCTCTATAATCCTTCTTTGTTATCTTATCCATCCCCTTTCATTCCTTATTTTCCTCCTCCGTCGTTCGTCCCTCTATTCCATACCCTTGTCGCCTTCATATTCAATCTTTCTTGCTCTTCTCATAATCAACCAATCCTCCTTGTCTATTCCCTTTTTCTCTTTCTTCAACATCCCTCACATCTGGCATTCACAGTCAATGCCAATGTTTCTCCGTTTACGTATCGCCATCTATCCCTTTCATTACCGTTCTTGTTCTTCTCTTTGCAACATTGACCTCTTCTCTTTTTGAGAACCTTATCACATCTTTTATCTTCATCAATCCTCTCACAGGGACATCATCATATCCATTTCTAAGAATCTCTTCCCATCTTCTTTTGACATTTTTGTCTTGGAAGATACCATAATGGCCATCACCTATCTAATCTTGTTCTCTTCCATGAATATTTGCTCTGCTTCTACTTTTTCGAAGCAAAAGTATCTCTACCTTCTAATTTGTTAACACTTATACATCTGTCCTATGAAAAGAAATAAGACTTTAAGAAATTTTTATGTCTTCTTCACCTTCTAATTTGCTAACACTTATGCATCTTTCCTATGAAACATGATTGCCATCATCATATTTATTACCCTTTTAGAGACATTTTATCTCACCTTTCTATCCTATTCTGCTCATCTTGTCCACATTTATGATTATTCCCCCTATCTCCACATGTCTTATGTTGGGGCATCTTTTCATCCTTGTACTTGTCGGTGCATATAACTCACTTTTTGTCTTTCTCGTGCCCTGTGCTGGGGCATCATTATCTTCATCCACATCCCTTTTGTGGACGCATGAATTTTTTTGCACAATTCCTCGCAAACAAAGGATTGCGCACATCTTTCACATTCAGTTGCACATATTTTGATGTTTTCCTATGACCCATTGGTCATCTTGGTTTACATCCATACTGTAGTGGTATTCACCCCACTCACTGGTCTGTAGAACGTTGTCGTTCTGTCTCCATTGAGACCACAATTTTCCTCTACCGATGTGATATTGGAGTCATCACCATACTTTTTTTCATTTCATTGCGATCCTTTTTTGCCTGAGGCATCTTGCCTTTGGTCATGTCTTCATCCATCCTCAGACACATATTTCATCTAACCCTTTTTGTTTTTGTCTTGTGGCTTGCTATTGCAAACCACTCAACAAAAAGGGGCAAATGTAGACACCTATTTTTGGTATAAGGCCCCTCCGTTATCTCACATTCATCCAATTTCCATTATCGCATCTCTTTTTCTTAAATTAAATAAAATCCTATCTATTTGCTCACATTATTTGATTAATTATCAAATGGGCTCCATGTAGACCCATTTGATAATTCAACTTTTGGCATATCCCCATCCTTCACAAATTATTCAATCCATGGGTATTAATACACCCATCCGACACCTTTTTTTAAAAATGGAATCTTTATCCCACCCACCATGTCAATCATGCTCCCCCACTCCATCTAATAATTCAAGCCATGGTCCCCACGTGATCACATCATATTCCTAACTCAAGTTATTTTACTCAACCCCGGTTACCTGTTAACCCCAAATCTGACCTCACATCTGAGTTATAAATATGGGTTTCTCTCCCATATTTCAAGGATGAAGGACTGAGAAGGAAAGGATCGAAGAACTGGAGATACCTAGGCCTAGAGAAGAGAAGAAAGAGCTTAATTAAGTTCTTCCAGTTTAAGGAAGAAACATTTGCCATGGTTCATTATCTTGCCATCTTGATGTCCGGTTCATCTCTATAACAGAGCACAAGTGAAGTTCCCTCGTCATTTTAGTTACTTTTCATTTTAAATTCCATTACTACTATTCATAATCGGTTATTATCTTATCTGACACAGGGGTTGACATCCTCCAAGGGAGTTAAAATCATCTTGGAACCGGCACTGTTCGGGAAATACCCGCATATTGTAATCTAATCTTATCTGTTTTAGTTTTGTAGATCTAGCTTCTTTATACCATACATTTATCAACTTTGCGCCCATATCATCTATCGTCATCTCCAAGGTACTAAGCCCTTGTATACTCGATGTTGTTTAGTGTTTCTTGATTACTCGTACACTCATCTGGACATGAAGCTAGAAACACAGATCAACACTAAGAGCATGTCACAACCTTTGATTAAAGGTGCCATTGTGAATGGCACAAGCATGGTGAGAGGACCAACTGTAACTAGAAGCTTGATGTAGATATAAAAATTAGGAATTGGATATTGAATTTGAAAGAGTTGATAGTTGACAGGGACAAAGAGTGTTATAGAGCACACACTAATAAGAGCCGATGGATAGATAATTATGTTATTGACAGTATGCGATCTGATAAAAGCATTGATGTGTAGTGTATTAGAATAAAATGTAGCATGATAGTCATGATCAGAGAATGTGATGAGTGGTGGAGATGCATCAGTATTAGCAATTAGAAAATCAAGAGCCCCCGATAAAGGAGGAGGCACAACATGATATGTATGATTAGCTCAAGAATAAATAGCTTTTTTGTCATGCTTAGGCAATGGATCTTTAAATATTTTGAGATTTTGGTTATCATTGACCAGTTTGGATGATAAAGGCTCAAGGAGCTTGAGTGCATTATTGTCGATAAGATCGTGAATTATATGCCTGAGTTTAAAACATCGATCAATTGAATGCCCAACACATTGATGATAGTCACATATATCATTTTCATAATAATTGTGACCTTTAGAGTGAGATGGATCAAGATCCAGTGTTGGTGTAACTGTAATAATATTACTTTCGAGAAGTTATGGCAATTGAAGGCACAGAGCATAAGGAAATTTTGTAAATGTATGCTTTGGAGGTTTCCATTGAAGATTTTCATGAGTGGAAATGACATTAATAGTAGCTTTTGCTTCGGTGGGCTTAGGAGATGGTTTTAAAGTATATTTGCTTTAAAACCAATTAGAATATGAATCCTGGTCATGATATCTGGGCTTTCCCATAGATAAGAGTTTTCTTTTGCATAACTTAAGAGTATGGCATAGTGGATAAAATGATGGAGAGGTCTCAAATATGACACTTTCTAGTAACAAAGTTAAGAGACTTTGGACAAAAATATCTTCCAATACTGAATCAGTGAGTACATTGGTCATCTTAACTAAGTTGTTCTTATATCGTAACACATAGTCTGTTAGATTCTCATCGGATCCTTGTTTGATTTGTGAAAGTTGAGCATAGGATATTTTAGAACCGATATTGATTGAAAAATGTGCAAGAAAAGTGTTGACTAAATGCGTAAATGATGTTACCAAATGAATAGATAGATCATAGAACCAACACATAGCATAGTCCTAGAAACTCCAAGGAAATAGCTTAGCTAATAATGTATGATCATCCACATAATCTAGACATGCCACATGAAAAACTCAGAGATGCTCTTAAGGGTCGCCATCGCAATTGAAGGTGGGGAGCTTAGGAATGACAAAGTTTGGAGGAAGTGCATAAGTGGAAATGGTGGGTATGAAAGGAGTGTGAAGGAGTAAGGTGGAATCAAGAGATGGATATACACACGAAGTATCCTGTTAAAGTTGATGTATTTGAACTTGGAGATCCTGATAGAGAGAGGCTAGGTCTTGAGTGCCAGAGGAAGAGACTTTCCACGTGTGGGAAGTAATAGACAGAGTAAAATGATTAGTAGGGGTAGCCATAGAAATGAGAACATTGGAAGTAGGTGAAATGGTGGAATTAGGAGGTTGAGTAGCAATAATCATAGAAGCGGCAGTGGATGTAGGAGGATTAAGCTCAATGAGATTGGTGGCCTCCTCATGAGTAGCGAATAAGAGCATATCTAGATGTTACGGATGTTCAATAAGATGAGCGTTGAGATCACGAAGGTCTTCATCAATAAAGGGTGTATGACTTTTAGCCATGATAATAAGATGACAAAATATCTAGAAGCAAGGAGGGGTTCAAGTGTCGATTTCACCAAATGATTTAACAAAAATAGATTTATGCTAAACCCTACTTGTAATTTAATTGAATGTACACTATGGTATATAGTTATGATTCATTATAGCACAAGTAATAAGCTAATAAACATAAAACCCTAAGTGTAAGAGAGAGGAAAGTACTAAGATGATTCATGCTTTTCCTAGAACTCATCTGGATAAGAAAATTGATGATTAGGAAAACAACAGTGTCATAATCACTCATGATAAATTCTGGAACTATCAGATAGAGCGGGACTAGGGTGCCTAAATTGGGTTAAGGATTCTTGGGTGCTAGAGTCTGCTACTGGGCACTCATAATTACGTAAGTGGTAGAAATCTGATTTTTACAATGTCACTAATATGTATTGTTAGTCACCTGTGTATCACACTTTAATCATTAGATGTACTTATAACCTACAAGACAAAAATTCACGTGTAAAACCCACAATACCACATCAAATCCAAAAAATAAAGATGCAATATGGGGAGTTAGACTGACCTCAGCGGTCACCCGAGTGAGTGAACTTATGACCAAGTGTTACACTACATCTCAGACTCCATGTAATTCTCGTGAGTGTGTGAAAGAATCGTGCCCTAGGATGCCCTTGTGCAAGTGCACTTGATAGCAATCTATAACTAGATGTAGCAATGTAGATAGATGTGTGGATGACAAAATGAACTTCCCCTTCCTATGTAGTGTATATAGAAAATACAGTCCCTTGTCCCTTAAATGGATGCCTTTAGTGCTCTTAGATGCCTTTGGATGCAATCCTAGGTGATGATAATAGATGTTTAGATGTTGGTGTTTTATTTTGGTCACATGGCTTTGTATTTATATGATTCCCTTGGTTGAATTTTGTAATTGACAACTAGAAGGTCGGCCCATTAGAAAATAAGATAACCAAAAGATAAAATAAGCCCAAAAAGAGCAAGTAAGGTGGAAAGAGGTCAGGGTTTCCCAAAGGGGACAAGGGCACTTAAGCGTTGGCATCTTGGCTAGGTGCTGGTGTCCAAAGTCACAAAATATAAGCAACTAAAGTATTGACTGGGTTGTAGGGCATGTAAGACCAGAGAGAATACAAGAAACAAAGCAAACAGGCTAAAGATTATTGTCAATTACTAGTTTTCTCGCTTAGGAATCATATGAATGCAACTATGTTTTTAGGACTTGGAAATGTACCCATGTGCATGATTTTTTTTCTACATGGGGATCGTCGTAATAGGGACAAATGTGGATGAAGCAATATTTCTAGATTGTTGACGAGTTACAACCATATAGAAGGGGGAAAACAACAACAATAAAAAATGAAATATGGTTGTTAGGCAAACACAAAAAAGCAAGATGAATTAATTACCTGAAATCAATTATAAATGTGTGAAATAGGAGATTGGATAACGAAGGAAAGAACCTAAATGCAATCTAGAGCTAGTTTTAGATTGTTTAGGATGGAGTCATCGATATACCTGAAGGTATGTGAGGCCCAATTCTGTGATGGTTATCAGTACTTGGCGTGATATAGGGGCCTACCCCCACACTTCATGATCCCACAGCGATAAGAGTGTTGGGTGCTTGGCCAATATACCAATAACCAAAAAAAATCTTAGATAGCCAAAACAACATGACAATTTCCCTATTGGGTGATGAAATCCTAATAGTTTCACCTGGGAGGAAGTGTTTTGATGTGTTTTTTATTGAAGTGATTTGGCAGTGTGTGCGGGAGAAAAGAAAAAAATAAGTGTGAATGTGGAATTTTAACCACCTAATTAAGCTAAGTGATCAATAAGTATGTAGGAAAAGATAAAGTTTGATTTAAGATCCCAAAGTGAAGTGTGATATTGAGATGAGAACTGAGAAAGCAAAAGAGGGAAGAAAAATTCAATACTGAAAGCAAAAAGGTGTAAATCACGAGAAGAAAACCTAGATAACGATTTTCATTTTTATCTGACTTATGATGAATTGTTGAGCATTACAAGTAGTAGATAATCCAACAACAGATCCAAAAATAGAAGTAGTAAATTTGCTGTGTTAGGAGAAGACATGAAATGATAAATAAAATAGAAAACAATAACCAATAAAATTGATAGGTAATCAATAAGAAATCACAGGAATCACTAGAGATTATAGGAATCCCTAACAATTTTCTATAATCGTTGACGATTACAAAACATGGAGATAAACAAATGAAAAATTAAATAAAACTAAGGGAATGGGTCCCTCTGGGCGTGCCAAGATGTAATAGTGTAATCCTAGTTCTCAAATCAGCTCAATGAAATAAAACTCAAATCACCATACCTCGAATATGACAGGGCTTAAGAACCTATAGTGGATGATAAGTGTAATTTTCTTCGATCCGTGTATGCACTCCAAACTCCAAAGAGGATGTGGATCTCCATATCAAAGACACAATGAACAAAAAAATGTTAGATAGATATAAAGTGAGTTGCCTCACAAAGGTCGGTCCCAAGAACCAAAGGGATTCCTTGTGTGGGTGTCATATAGCGTTTTAACTGAAGATGCAGATACACAATATAATATAAGAGCATATAAATGATAATAAATGGATGTAAAAAAGCACATAATATTTTTCAATATATTTTCCAATGTTTTATGTTAGATAATGTGATAGAGATGAAACCAAATAAACTATTTTACAATTCAACAGGTTCTTCCAGATGTTGATCGTAGTAAATGATCCAAAAGAGAGTAATGAACCGCTAAAGGCTATTAAAGTAATCCTTCCAATATTGGTCGGCCTAATCTCTTTCCTCGCGTATGATGTCTAGTTGATCATCAATGTCTTCAAGATCAGGGGTGAGTACAATAGCATAGAAGCTTAACTCGTGAGCAATGTCGTATTACTCCCAGAAAAATGGTCGTCGAATGATTGGGAGATCGTGAATGGAAGTGAGGAGATATGGGATGCCTGGAAAGGCCATCTAAATAGAGCCATATTTTAAATAGAGGATTAGTGAAAAATGTATGATGAAATATGATAAAAATGTTTGGACCTTAAAAGTAGATCAATAAAGAAGGAATTGTTGGTGATTGCACGAATCGCTAGCGATTGTTGTAAAATGAAATGTGGATTAATAAATGAGAGAATTGATGAGTTTGATTACAAATAATAATTGATAATTATTTTAGTTAAACAATCAACACAGAAACAAGAATATGAAATAAAAAACCAAATAAATAATTACCTTGGTGAGCTAATATACGTGCGAGGAGAAAATAGGAAATGCTTTATAGATATAAGACGTGTTTGCAAATAAAATGTGGCTGCTCCAGATGCTTGAAAGTAGCTAGGTGCATCATCAAACTATGCTTCAAATCTTAGATATTCATAACTTTGTTGCGAATGTTTGATGATGCCAAACCAAGGGGGAAGGACCATATTTATAGAGTCACTAGTGATTACCTAAATCATTAGTGATTCAAGAGGGATAAACACACCCATTTGGAAGTGGTTTTTGAATACCTCCAAACAAAGTGGATTCAAGTGATGGTGTGAAATTAAAGATAGGAAAGTGTGTCCTCATGGATATGGATGATAACCACTTGGCTAATTTGGGTTTTGGTATAAGATACAGGTAAATAGGAGGTTTGGATAGTAAAAAAATATATATATATGAGGTGTAAAAAGAGGTTAGGATAGGTTATTGGAGGTACATGAGTTCAAATTTGAATTAGGAGTGAATTTAAATAAAAGAGGGAATATGTCGGAGAAGAAATTAGTGTGCAAGTTTTTAGTGTTTACACATACCCCTTGCAGGTATCTAATTCAGATATGCATGTCAGTATTAGGTCCTCTCCTTTTGACCACATTCTCCTACAGTTCGCATGCATCCTGAATGGGGGGGCATCTATTAGGTGAAAAAATCACCCCTACAGCATCTCAAAGCTTCAACATAGTACAAAATCAGCACATGAACACAGTTACAAATCGGATCAAAATCAAACTTGGGCCCAAAATATAGAGCAAAAAATAGCACCCATACCTGGATAGTAGTGGTGAGCACTTGTGTCTCCCCTGAGCGCTAATGTACTGGGGAAAAACAGTCAATTTATCACTCCAACACAATTTCCAATAGTTTTTAGATCAGTTCTATAGTAGTAGGAACTTGTCCTTTATGGACCATAAGCAATCTATCAGTTATATATCAGTAATAATTGAGAATAATCAGAACAAAATCAAAGCAAATCATGGATGTACCATTTGCAGTGGTGCTTATTCAGGAAGTGTCATGGAAGGAGAGAAAATCTAGACTTTTCTCCCCAAAACTCTTCTCTTGGCGTGAGATCACCCAAAAAAACTTCACTCTTGGCATGAGATTTCCCAAAAAACTCACTATTGGCGTGAGATATCCCAAAAACCTCACCATCGGCATCCAAATCCAGTAACTCCAAAAAAAACAAGATAAATTTCTATCTCTACTCTCTTATACATCAGGTGCACACTTTCCTTGTACACACTTTTACACACTTTACTTATACGTACACTACTCTAATTTTTCATACACAAAACTTTGACTACTCTATCACTTTTGTTTTGCAGGTCTATCCTTAATACATAATAAGAAGCAACTCACATCATCTCTAACAACACACTATTTCACATACACTTCACCGCTAGGGTCTACTTCCCTTTTATAGTCTCCACGCTTCACATTGTCCACTCAGCTTCACTATCAGCTACATTTTCCACTCGGCATGCTATGGACTACACTCTTTAGGTACACATGTCTTTTATCTACTTTATGCTATCGAGTATTCACTCAAGACAACATAAAGTGGGGGTAAAATGTAGTCAAAAATATCTATGCACTTGGGGTACATTTCTAGGTCCTAGAGCATACTAATATATACATGATTCCTAAGAAATAAAACTAGTAATTTACAACATCTTTTGGTCCTTTTTCTTTGTCTCTTATACTTTCATTGACCTTACACACCCTACATACCTGTTGGTATTTGACTGATTTATCTTTTATGGCCTAAAACACTAGTGCCTAGTTAGGAAAGAAGTGCTCAGGTGCTCCCATCCCTTCTGGGCGCTCTTGGCCCTCTTTATCCTTTTCTCACTCTTTTGGGTCTCTTTCACTTCTTGGACATCTTTTATGCTTTTGGGTCGACCTTTCAGTTGTTAATAATGAAATTAAAACAAGAGAATTATATATATATAGTTATGGCTCTCAAATAAGGGGCTAATCACTAGCATTATCTATTATCACCTAATCTTGCATCCAAAGGAACAAATAACATTACAAGGAATTCATCTAGCACATTCACTCAAGGGACAAGGGTTGCATCAATATGACATACCACAACATAGGAGGGGAAGTTTATTCTATTCCATCTCACTCACTTCTCATACATTTGTTATTATTCTAGATCTAGCCTGCAATGAGTGTGAAACTTGCACAAGGGAATCCTAGGGAATCATTACACATACTTTCAAAAAAGAACTACATGGAGTCTGAAATGTAGTACAACACTCGGTACTAAGGTCCACTCTTCGGGTGACCATTATGGGGTCATTTCTGACTCCACACTACTACGTCTTTATTTTTTAGGCTTTGATGTGGTTTGTGGGTATGTGCAGCTAGAAATCTATGTTTTCCAGCTTACAAGTGTGCAAACAATGACATTGGAACAAATCCAAAACAACAAACAAAGATCTAACAATTAAGCTCCTCAAACTACACAAAAAAGACCAGAACCTGAGCATTCTGGGTGGAAACTAGTGCACCTAAACCCAGTCACTAACGCATCCAGGTGCTTCCATCTTCATCCGTGGGCACTTCTGTCCTACACATCTTCTGGGTGTCTAGAACCTCCAGTGATATCTTGACGAAAACTGCTTCCCATCTTTTTTAGCTTCTTCACTTAGTCTCGGATATCACTTCCTAAGCACTCAGAAAACCAACTAAGTCATTTATCTCTCTTATTTTCTTAGGTTTTTATATCATTACATGTTTGTTTCTTTTCCATTTATAGTATATTATCATTTGTATATCATACACTACAATAGTTACTCTGAAATTAAGATTGAACTCAATTTATATTACATTATTTAGCATTATGTTGCGTAGGAGCTTTTGAATTACTAGCATTCAGAGACCTCAGGGAAAAATCTGATATGGAACGAAGATTTGATGGAAATCGTGATTGTTCCCCCAATTATGGAGAAGGAAGATAATCCCTAAATGAGTTGAATGTCAGATCAACCTGGAATTTCATAAGATGTAAGGAAAGAGGTATTGGGTGTCATAACCCATCAATTGCAAGTAACATTCAGAGGTCAGGTGTCACATTGACCCACCATAAAAGTAACAAAAAGGTCATGGGTCTGTCACATTTTGAGACACAAATAGAATTAAGAATATTTTGGAGGTGATGCCCCATATTTGATCACAGGCGTTGCAAGTAACAAAAATGTCGGGTGTCACTTCACTAAACTTTGAAGTTGAATGGTGATGGATGTCACTGGTAGACCCGGATTAGAATTAGATAAAGAGGTCAGAGTTATTCTATTAGGGTCCATGTTTCACCTAACGTTATGTAGGTTGTACAGTCATTTACATGACTTTTAAAATCCTTCGGTTCGGATTAGAACAATTGTAGGGTTTCCAGGGTTTCTTCATGTTCATATTTATGATACTTTTGATGGAGGGTGTTCATGGGATACAATAATAACGTGCATTGGCCCAGGGTATGCCTCATAGTTGTTGTATCAAGGTATTCTAGATCCTTCTACTAATGTGCAAAGAAGAGTTGTATGGAGGGAGTACTTGAACTCCATGCACATTATGGATGTATTAAATTGTGCTTTTGAACATCTAGTAGGAATGATGTCCGTTAAAGGCAAATAATTATTGTTCAGGTAGTCTTATGCATAATTACTATGTTCATGTTGCATTGAAGTGATCAAAAGCATGTGAAATATAAAATGTGCAAACGTGCCAATGTCCATGGCATAACTCTTTAATAAGTGAAATGACATCCATGCCCCTACATGGTATGTCATAAATGAAACTCTTATGAAACTACGTGTATGTTTCCCATAAGCACATGGGATCAATTTATGACGCATATAAGCAAAAAAATAGTGAAAGGTTTCGACTCAACAAATTCTAAACATTTTGAGGGTGCCAAAAAGATATGTGTGAAGGATTGTGGTCATCTGAAGGACTGATATGCCGATCATGAATGTTTTGATTATATGAGCTTGCCAATTTTTTGTGTCCAGGTATTGGACAAGCTCAAAGTAACAGTCTTTATAAGTAGCTTGATGCCAATACTATCCCATTGTAACTAATATTTGTAATATAAGTATTGGATTGTGTGTGGTGAAGCGGTAACATGATATTCTTCATTTATAAGACCTACTAAATTCCCCATGATTTAGAGGTGACCGAGATGGAGACCTTGGAATTGCATTTAGAATCAAGCCTGAATAGGAATCTTTGTGCATAGCTCTAGTAGGTATAGCACACTAATAAATTAGATGACAGTATGACGATAATTGTATCTGGAAGAAGCCATGTAAAACTTGGCGTTACAATGATAGATGAGAGTGTCAAGTAAATGGCATGAACATAAGTGAGTTTTGACACGTTTGATAGGCCATACAAAGGCTAACAATTTGGAATGTTCAGATGACACAAGAATACATCAAATTTATTAGAAACACTTTAAAAGTCAGCGTGATAAAGGGATTTGAAAAGCACTCAGTCACAATGACCCATGGATAGTTCGACATAATCACAAAATGCTTTAGGGTTGCTTTTTCAAAACACAATAATGGCTATTTAAAGCCACAGTTTGATAAAGGAGATGCATGAAGAGTGTTGCAAATACATGATATAGCATAGGACAATGGTAGCATAAAATAATCTACATAATAAATAAGTTCATAATAGTAGAACAAAGCAAACAATAGTGAAAGTTGCATGGATCTATTTTTCCTATTTCTAGTATGCACAGGTCCAAATGTATCAGTGTTAAAGATTATGATAACAACACAGTATAGTGTAAGTCTATAATCATGATCAAGACTAAAGTAAAACTAATGGATTTTTAACATGTAGAATCTATTTGAAGGATCAACATCTGCTAGTGTAGACATGATTCCCCCATTTTTAGAACTCAAACTTGCATGTTTGAGTGTTTGTTTCTCCCTTATTTAACAAATATAGAATTTTATGAAACCCTAATTACAGAGTCACAAATACATAATAAACAATAAAGTACATATATGACCTAAGAAATAAGCTAGATAAAATTGAAACCCTAGGTGTAAGAGAGGGAATAAAATACTTATCTGATTTCCTAATTGATCCCGAAGTGTGTCGGACTAGAAGACTGATAAATAGGAGAAAACTATTGCGATTGTGCTCAAAAAATTATGCGACTACCAGATATGTTGGGACTGGGGTGCCTGGATCAGGTCAGGGGCACCTAAGCACTGTAAATTGCTTTCGGGCACCCGTGACAGTGTAAAACCTCATAAAATGATTTTTCTTGTGTAGTTACCCTTTATTGTTTGTAGCCCGTGTATCATACTATGCCCTTAGAATTTGCCTGTAACCTGCAAAATAAATGATTTCCTACAAAACAAATGATCTCTTGTAAAACCCCAAAACATATCAAATATTAAAAAGAAAAAGATGTAAATGGGGAGTCGTACTGACCCCAGCGATCACCTAACAAAGTGAACTTACGACCGAGCATTGTACTACATTTCAGACTCTATGTAGTTCTCGTATGTGTGTGCAAGAATCATGCCCTAGGTGGATCTTGTGCAAGATGCACTTGAATAACAAGCAATTGCTAGATGTAGCTATGTAGATAGATGTGTGGATGGCAAAATGAACTTCCCCTCCTATGCGTGTATGTAGAAAATGTAGTTCCTTGTCCCTTGAATGAAGCTAGATGGATGCTTTGATGTTCTTGAAATGCCTTTAGATGCAACCTTAGGTGATAGTAATAGATGCCTAGAGCTTAGTACTTTATTATTGTCATGTAGCTTTGTATTTATATGATTCCCTTATTTGAATTTCACAATTAACAACTATAAGGCCGACTCGTAAGAAAATAAGATTCCTAAAAGATGAAAGATTCCCAAAAGGAGCGAGTAAAGTAAAGAGAGGTCGAGGGCGCCCAGAGGGGACAAGCACGCCTGGGTGTTGGCATCCTGTTTGGGCACTGGTTTCCAAAGTCATAAAAGATAAAGTAGTAAAGTATTAACTAGGTTGTAGGGTGTAAGAAGCTAGAAATAATACATGAAACACAGACAAAAGGCCAAAGATAATTGTCAATTTCTAGTTTTCTCACTTAGGAATCATATGAATAATAGTATGTGATTAGGACCTAGAAATGTACCCAAAGTGTGTGATTTAATGTCTACATTTACCCCCACTTTATGTTTTTGAGTGAATAGTCTTCGATAACATAAATTAGATAAGCTTATGTGGCTACCTGATAACCATCTAGAGAAGATGGCGAAAGTGTTGAGGAGACCTAAGAAAAAGTTGTTGAGTGATAAAACCCGAAGCATCGAAGCTAAGCTAGGAAAGAAGTGAGTGACCCTAAGGGGTGGGCACAATGTGTGTATGCATGTTGTACAGTATTCTCATTCTCTTGTACCTGTGTTGTGCTTGAGATTGTTTCTTCTTATAAGGACGAACCTACAAAAAAAAAAGAGAAAATGAGTAGTCAAAGTCATGTATATGAAAAATTTGATTTTAGTATGTAAAAAGTATGTAAAAATGTGAAAAAATGAACATGTGTACCTAATCCATGATGATTGAAAAGGATAGAGAGTGTCCTAAGAATGTTGTAGAAGAATGAGTTTTTTGGGTGATCTCACACCAAGTGCGAGTTTTTTTGGCAATCTCACCCCATAGTAGAAGAATTATTAGGGAGAAAGGTCTAGTGTTATTCTCCAACCCTGATTATTTCTTGATGACTTATACACCAATACAGATGGTGTGATCATGTTTTGTTCTAGTTTGATCCATTTTGATCCAGTTCAACCCAACGCAAACAAAAAAAAGGAGATAACATGTATGCTAATTGCTGGAGGAGTTTGAGTCTAGGATTCTGTGAAAACCGTCTGTGTAAACCTGAACTGGTAATGTCTAAGAAAATGGCTTGTTATGTAACTACGTTACTGGTCATATGCTTCCAGGTAGGTTCAGGAACACTCAGGAGCTCATGTCTGTATCTGGGTGCTGGTGTTTGTGTTGTGCTAAGGACCCAAGTCATATTTACATTTGTTTTTTTCTAATTGTAGATTGTGTTCACTTACTATATTGTGCAGGTCTGAATTGTGACTGTGTATTGTTGAATAGGGTGACTTATTCACTCAATGTATGCCCCCTTGTGTGGGGTGCATGTGACTTTCCTAAGAGGATGTAGCCCAGAGGAGAGGACTAGACATTGATCTGAAATTGATACCCTGCAGGGGGGAATGTGCATGATAGAAGCCAAGGCACATGCAAACAAAGTGTCTCAAAACATGTGTTAGTGTAATCAAGACAAAGATGTGTATAGAAGATAACATGTAATTTACCAAACAAGAAGACAATGTAGACTGTGAAAAAATAGGTTTCAAACATGGGACATTGCTCATTTCTAATATCGCAAGAAAATCAGGGTCAAAGGTGTTTCCAAAATCATATTAGTGTGCACATAAGATCAAAGGGACGAAGTTTCCGTGAACAATGGCAGACAATAGCAAATAATGACGGCATTTTCAATGTCATGTGTAAAGTAATAGACAAACATGGTGGAAAATAGTTCCTGTAAAGCAAATGTTGCACATGAAGCACCCGTTAGCATGTTAGAAAGATAAAAAGTATATTAAAGCATGTATAGTCTGATATAAAGTAGAGTGCTATGAAGACTGTGAAGTAGTACAAAAATAAACACATGTGTAACACCTGCAGGGGGATGTGTGCACGAAAGTAGATGCCCCCAGGAGCCAATGTGGGACTGGTAAGAGGTATAATGCCAAGCATCTGTGTTGCGGGTAAGGATCTATATAAAGCATGCATTCATAACTAGAGAACAAGTGAATGCACATGTGCATATAAAAAAGATAATGACATACTGAATATCTGACCATCATAGTAAGCAAAGTATACATGTGATTATACGTAAGAAAGAACAATCTGTAACCAAGATATGCCACATGTTATGAGTGTGAATGGAATGGAATGCAAAGTGAATGTGATAGGAGCAATGTGCCCCCCAAGCGGATGTGGATGAGCATGAGATGAGGTTCATTTATAGAATACCCCTCGAAAGTCAAGAATGAACCATAGAACAAGAGTGCGTC
Source organism: Taxus chinensis (assembly GCA_019776745.2). Taxonomy (NCBI): domain Eukaryota; kingdom Viridiplantae; phylum Streptophyta; class Pinopsida; order Cupressales; family Taxaceae; genus Taxus; species Taxus chinensis. The sequence continues at coordinate 381,902,566 of CM034151.1, forward strand.
ATCGAGAAATGGTTTGAATTGTTTACTAAAATGATAATCAATGAAGCATATAGCGTGAACTATAGAATAAACAAGGTTCATTTCAAATTTAGACCCTCAACAGTCAAGTATGAACCATAGAACTAGAGTGCGTCATAGGGTAGTGTGATGTGCGAGAATGTGATACTAGAAAGATGTGGTGTAAATGCGAAGAGTGTGAAATGTGTTGTGTGTATAATGTGAGGTTCATGAATGTAGTATGCCCTCAATAGTCAAGTGTGAACCTTAACATGAGAGTTCTTCATAGGGTTATGATGATACAAGTGAGTCAAGATATGTAAGATGCATGGTAAAGTCTAGATGCGAAGCGCAAAGTAGAAGAAATGTGAGACACCTGATAGTACTAGAAGGGGGGGGAGTAAGTATGATGCCCCCCAAGTGTATGATGATGAGAATGATCAAGTAACATCGTCTAAGAGATCATCATTGTCATGCTTGAAGCCAAATGGAGATACATCAGAGACCTGGTAAGCAATAATATTTGGTTGATCATATAAGGATCCATTGCAATGCAAATTATACATGCCCATTGCATATTATTCATCAGTGAAAGGCGGTGAGTCGGGAAACCATGTGCATCTACTAGCAAAACAGTGAGATTTAGTAAAAATAAATGAAGAAATGAATCATTAAAAATAGAAATAGTGACCAAAGGGCATATAAAGAAATGTGATATCAATATGAGTAGGATCTAGAATTCCCCCTATGTAATCAAGCCAATAATACCCAAGAGTTAGTGAAGAAATGCGTGTGATAAAGATTGATAGATGAAAAACGTGAAGACCGTAAGTAGCAGTAATACAAACATATATATGTTAGAGATGAGGCGAATGAGGCAGAGGTAAGATATCATCGAGTGTAAACCCAAGCCAAGTCAAGACATCATGAGGTTCAAACAATGTCCTTATGCAATTTTCACGATCAAATGGAATGTGATGCCAATAAGAGTTATTCATGAAAAGAGTGCATGTGAAAGGAGGAAGTGCATATGCGGGCTCCTTATGAGAAGATGAGATAGGTGGTATGATGTGTAATGTATAGACAAACCCCCAATAAAGCACCATAGTCTTACTAGAAGGAGGAGGTTGCTTGAATTGATACTCACCAAGGCCAACGAAAGTATCATTGAAGTATGACTCATCTATCTCAATAGGAGTAAAATTAAGATTGCATATTTTATCATCAGTAATCTAAACAGTGTCAACATTATCATCAGAATCATCAGTGTTGGCATTTTCGTGCTAGATATCCATATCAAGGATGTTGGTAGGAGGTGAACTAAATGTAAGAGCGAGAGGAGTCTCTGCGAGTGTAGTGGTGATAGGTATGGGAGTAGACACGGTGGGTGAAATGATATCAGTAGTGTGAGTGGAAATGGACAGCATGTTGGCAAAGGTGGAAGAAGGTTGTGAAGAACTAGATTGACCAATATCTTATGCATCAATATGGCTATATGGAATAGGATACTATGGAGGAATAGGCATAGCAGTGACAGGGTCTATATGATAGAACTTGAATGGATCAAGGTTAGCAGTAATGGTATGCTCATAACCATCATGTAATAATTTAATGCATCGATGAACAATAAATTGGACATCATGCATGGTGTGAATCTAAGGGTCTACCTAGCAAAAGATTAAACTGAAATGAGGCATCGATAACAAATAATACCGTAGGAAACTCTTATTCCTGACTTGTATAGGTAATGTGATAACATTGAGGCATGTGTGAGTAGTGGAATCATAACCACGAATGAGAGTGGAATTTTTAGCAATGAGATTATCAGTAATGTTGGTTTGTTTTAAAAGAGCAGTGATTATTTCGTCAACTAATTGTAAAAAAAAAGTCCATGAGTACCCTTCTAAGTTATTCAAGCGGGTGACTATGAAATATTTGTGATAGAGTAGAGGTGCACATGAAGTCTATCAATATCTTAAATGACGATTTATGTCCTCAAAAAAACCAATAGATATAAATCTTAAGGTCCTTATTATTGAGATATTGAATGTACATCGCTGTGAAAATTGAATGATACCATCGATTGTTAATCAATGTGGATAGACTGAAGTGTAGCCTATAATGTTGTGACGACAATGAGGTGTGTTGCACAATAAGTCATAGAGAATCTATCTTAGCCGGTGTGTTCTTGAGCTACTTGATGAGATCTTCTTGATCTTTGTTTTTGTCTTTAAAATGTCATACTAAGTGACAGGTGGTGAAGTAAACCAAACTGTGTCTGATTTTCACTAAATGCAGGTTAGAATGCTTTGGACCTAGACATGGTGACTACATTCATAGTAAAAGAAACGATAAACAAATCATGTACCAAGCCACAAAAAAATCATATGCTAATAAAACATCACGACTCAATAAGATGAAAGCAATGTGCCAGGATAACTTTATAAAAACCTTTGTAAACAAATGAAGCAACAATATCATATATTATTATGGAATTCATATGCAGTACAATGAGAAGGGGTCCTTGCTTATATATGCGAGGAATAATAATCTAAGAACCAGTTAAGGTCCTAGATCAAGCCATAAATTAAGGAAAGAACTAGTCAATACCATAGATTTAGGAAAGAACTAGTCATCAAGGATATAGTCAATATCATAGATCAAGGAAAGAAATAGTCAATACAATAGATCAAGGAAATAATTATACCTAACAACTAGAAAATATCCCCCTAATATCTAAATAAAATAAAATAAATATCCACACACATAAGTGTGTGATAATAAATAAAAGAGAAAACAAATAAAATACCTAGGTGAACATGAGATAAGGTAAAGAATACCTACTCTAACACCCCCCTCAAGTGAAGCTAGGGGCCCAAAATAAAAGTGACATATCCACAGTACGAGTCCTGAGCAACAAGGCCTAGATCAGGTACTCATGTACAATATATCCATGAAGAAATATCAAATCAAAAGTAAGGAAATAATCCTACTAGAAGGAAATAAGAAGAAGAATAAGAAGAATAAGAAGGAATATTTTCTCACAAACACCCCCAAGAACAACTTCTGAAACCCCAAGCATGCCACACAACTCAAGGTAACGAGGTGATGAAAAAGGCTTTGTAAAGATGTCAGTAGCCTCCAACTAAGTCAGAAATCTACTCTAAGCAAAGATAACTCCATCTTGAATGAACTGACAGAATGAAGTTTATGTGAATCTCAATATGTTTGGTCTGTTGGTGCTCATCAGGGTTGTGAGAAATGTGAATTGACACTTTGGTTGTCAAACCAAAGTATAGTCATTGAATCTTGTGGGAATCCAAACTCTATCAACTAACTGTCAAAGCCAAAGAATCTACTTACTTGTTGTAACTATTGACCTATACTCTGCCTTTAAAGATGAAAGTACAATAACCCATTGCTTTTTGCATGCCCAAACAATTGGAGAAGATTTAAGACAAAAAAGGTAGCCATAAGTGGAATGTGTGTCATTAATAAAACCTTCCTAGTTTGAATATGTATATCCAACCAACTAAGTATAACCCCCTAGTGTAGTATAGGCCAAAGTGGGAAGTGTATTGAAAATAGCGCAAAATCCTTTTAGCAGCCTGTCAGTGACTACTATGAGGAGAATGTGCAAACCGAGATACAAGCCCTACTGCAAATGAAACATCAAGGCAAGTATGGGTCAAGTACATGAGACTTCCAACAAACTACCTATACAAAGTAGGATCACAAAGTGGAGTGGTACATATGGAAGTAAGAATAACCCCAGACTAAAAAGGATATGGACTTGGATTGCAATCAACCATATCAAAGCGTTGAAGAAGATCATGGTTTTACTTTTGTTGACCCAAATGAATCCCTGAATATGTCTCAAAAATCTACAAACCAAGGAAATAATGCAATAATCTAAGATTTGTAATGTCAAAATGTGTAGAAAGAGCCCTCTGAATAGTCTGAATGTGGGAAGAAGATCTGCCAATAAGTAACAGATCATCAACATACAATACAAGTATCATAATATCCTCACCAAAATGTTGGAGATATACTGTATGATTAGAGTGACAATGAACAAAAGTAGTAGATAGAAGAAAAGAATCCATTCTCATACCAAGTCCAAGGGGCTTGTTCGAGACTATAGAGAGACCTTCGGATCCTATAAACAAGAGAAGAATCCAGAACAAATCCACTTGGTTGCTTCATGTATATTTCCTCTTGTAAATAGCCATGTAAGAAGGCACTCTTACGTCCATCTAGTATACAGGCCACCCCTTTGATGCAACAATAACAAGTACAAGGCATATAGAATCCATCTTGGCAATAGGTGCAAAAGTCTCAAAGTAATCAATACCTTCAACTTGTGAAAAACCCTTTGCAACAAGATGAGCCTTATACTTGTCAATGGATCCATTAGTTGTGTATTTGATTTAGTATACCCACTTACACCTAACCATCTTTCTTCCTTTAGGAAGAGATACCAAATCCCAAGTATGATTCTTCATCAAAGAAGAATACTCAGTTGTCATCGCATCATCCCACTCATGTATCCCATGAGCCTTTGAAAAATATTGTGGATCCTCAAAAACTGCGTGACATAAAAGTCCAAAACCTATAGAATGTGTGTGATGATGCCTAATGGGTGAAAGATCCCATATGAAAGGTGTTGCCTTAGAAAATGTAGTACAATCCCACTTAGGCATAGTGACAACATCAGTGGGAATAGGATCCTCAATGGCATCTATAACCTCCTCAAATAAAGGATCCTCAAGATGAGATAAATAAGAAGAAGTAGGCATGGAAGAAGATGAGGAATCATGAGGTGTGAAGCGCTCATCAAATTGAACATGTGTTCAAAAAATAACGTCATGAGTATTAGGATCTAAAATTCGATAAGCTCTCAAGTCCTCACAATACCCTACAAAGATCAAGGGTTTGCTCTTCTTATCCAAACCTTTCCTTTTCTTCTTTATCACAAAGGCCCAAGCATGGCTACCAAAGACTCGAAAAAATGAGACATATGGCTTAGTGTTGGACGAAGATTCCTCTAGAGTTAAATGCTCAAGTGTTCTATGTGGTGTGTGATTATGAATGTAGTTAGCACAATTAACTGCTTCTGCCCAGTAGATAGGAGGTAAATCTCTAGAATGCATCATACAATTAGTCATTTCCTTTAAAGTTCTATTCTTATATTTTGCTAAGCCATTCTATTGTGGAGTATGAGGAACAAAATGTTGGCGAATAATGCCTTGAGTTGCCAAAATCCCAGAAAACTCATTGCTGAAGTACTCCCCCCCCATTATCAGTGTGAAGGCTCTTTATGCAACTATAAGATTGTTTCTCGACCAAAGCTTTGAATACTTTGAAGTGTGAAAAAACATCACTTTTGTACTTGAGAAAATAAACCCAAGTATTCCTTGAGAAGTTATCAATAAAGGTAAGTGCATACTTAACTCCATTGAAAGAGTGGGTAGGAAAAACCATCAAGTCACTATGCACAAGCTCAAGTGATGAAAAAGCTCTCTTAGAAAAATTATTAGGAAATGGATCTTGGTATTATTTCCCTAATGCACATTTAGAATGAACTCCCTCAAGACAATAAACTCTAGGAAGACCATCTACCATACCATGAGTGCTCAACTCCTTTAAATATATGTAATTGAGATGTCTAAATCTTTCATGTCAAAGCTTACTCTCTGAATCTGCATGAGAAACCAATCATGTCCTTATAGAGGAAGTGTATTTAAAACCCTCAAATTGATATAGTCTAGAACTATGATCAACAATACCTTGGGCAAAAATTGAATGAGGCTCCAACAAAGTTTGTACTTCTGCTCCATGTGGTGTAAAAGTCACTGTTTTTCCTTGACCAGAATGACAAATTTGATATACAAAAAGTAAATTTGTGGTGATGTTAGGAACATACAATGCATCTTGGAAACTACCACCATCAAGGTGTATGTCACCTTTTCCTTTAACAGAAAGAAAGGAATAATCTCCAACCTCAAGTTTGGAAGTAGAACTTAGACCTAGAGAAACAAAAGACTCCTTGGAAAAATTCATGTGATTAGAAGAACTAGAATCTATAACCCAACTGTCTGCAAATGGCAACTGAGATCTCCCAACAACATTAACATTAAGTTCTTTGCCATACTGATTAGAAAGAGGTGGAGTGGAGATAGAAATTTTATGTTTCTTGACTGCATCCTCTAAGGCTTGTATTCTCTTATAACACATATGTTCTTCATGACCAATACCCCCACAAAAAGAGTATGAAAGGCTAGACTTATTCTTGGATTTAGAAGACTCATTGGGTTTAGAGTTGTTTTCTTTGGGTTTAGGAGCACTTTGAGATGGAGAAGGGGTGGATTTGGTGTTACTTTTTTATTTTCTCTTACCCTTAGGATTAGCTACAACTAATGCCTTTTGAGAGGTGGAAGACTCAAGGTGAGACAATTTGGATTCTTCACTAGTAAGTCTTTCACAAAATGTTTCTAAGTCAAGCATTTTGAATGTGTCACCTAAGGCATCCATTCTAGAGAAAAAGGTAGAAGCAAAGATTCAGAATGGTCCTCTCGACTTGGATAGAATTAAGTAAACACACTCGTCATCTTTCTTATCTCTTCCACTCTCCTTCAACTGTGTCAACAAATGCTTGAACTTGGTAAGATAGTCAATAATTGTTTGAAAATTTTCTAGATTAAGAGAGGTGATCTTAATTTCAAGTTGCATGGCTCTCATATGATCCACCTTACCAAATAAATCCTCCAATTTCTCCCATATTTTTAAAGGAGAGTCACATTTTTCCAAATGAAACAAAATATTGTCACTTACACAAGTTCTTATCAAACCCACACACTCATCAAATTTGCATTGGTACCAAAATTTCTCATAATGTCTAGTGAACAATAGTTGTTCTGAAGAAGTTAAAGCCCATAATCCTTTTCGCTTAATGATTGTTTCCATTCTTGGTTTCCATGTGTGGTAATTATGTGTTGTTAATGGCTCAACATGATCTAATGTAGAAGTAGATAAAGACTCCATTCTCAAGAATCACCAAAAAAATGCAAGACCCAAGCAATGCAACAAGACCCCCCTGATTTTGGCACTTTGTAATGAGTGCGTGTTACAATATGGCACTTTATAACTATAGTGTGATTCTCAAAATAAATATTTCTAATGGAGAGAGCACAAAAAACAAGCACTTTTGTAAAAAAACGACACTCAAATTTGAGCCATATGACTAGGGGCTAAGGATTTCAATGGGTCTTTGCACAACTTATTATTTTAGGGTGTGCCACTTATTTTCAAGAAAGTCATATCCAATTGCTTCTTCTAGTAAAACTTTTTATTTCGGGATTGTGTAGATAGTGACATGCGCTGCCGAAAATAACAGTGCATAGGATTTCTTGAAATGGAAAAAACCAAGAACAACAATCTATGCAACCTGCTAAAAAGAGGAAAGAATCGTCCTTTTGAGAACAACCTGCTACACGCCACCCAAAAAAACTACACCATTGAAGAAAAACCCAGTGCAAATCTCGAAAAACCCATAAAAATAATTTTTGGGTTTTGTTCCTCAGTGGCACAGATTCCAATACGGGCCAGTACGTACCTCTGCAACAACAAAAAAACTTAAAAACCAACTGCCTCTAGAAATGGTCAATTTTACAGTTGATCTTAGGGTTTTTCCACCTTCTGAATCCAATGAAAGGCTTTGTTTTGCATAAAACATGCGCAATAAAAAAATACAAACAAATCCTGAATATATGAATATACAAAAAAATAAAATGTTTGCAAAATGAAACTTATAGATGGATGTCAAAAGTAATCTCATGTTTTGATACCATAAAAGGAATGATAACCAAATTGTACCAAGCCAAGAACTCATATGCTAATCAAACACCATGATCAATAAGATGAAAGCAATTTGCCAGAATAACTTTACATAAACCTTTGCAAATAAATAAGCAGCAGTATCATATATTATTATGGAACTCAATGAAATACAATGAGAATGGGCCTTGCTTATATAAGCAAGGAATAACAATCTAAGAACTAGTCAAGGTCATAGATCAAACCATAAATGAAGAAAAGAACTAGTCATCAAAGAACTAGTCAAGACCATAGATTTAGGAAAGAACTAGTCATCAAGGATCTAGTAAACACCATAGATCAAGGAAATAACTATAGCTAACAACTAGATAATATCCCCCTGATATCTAAATTAAATAAAATAAATATCCACACACATAAGTGAGTGACGATAAAGACAATAAAGGTAAATAAAGTACTTAGGTGAACATGAGCTAAGGTAAATACCTACTCTAACAGATAGTTGGATCAACCCTAGGCATAATAAACCGAGGAGGATGTTGAGTACGAAATTTCATAAAATCAACAGTAGTAATAACCATGCCAGAAACTTTGGTTGGATTGAAATAAGGATAAGAAAATTGATCCATGATTGGAGAAGAAGAGAAATTTTGATACATGTTCAGAAGGTAGGGTTTGAAAGATTAGGTTCACCAACTAATTTAACAAATATAAAATTTTGTGAAATCATAAATGCAGAGTCGAAACGTGAAAATAAGTAATAAAGTATAGATTTGACCTAAGCAATAAGCTAGATAAAATTGAAACCCTAGGTGCAAAAGAGGGAATAAAATACTAATCTAATTTCGCAATTGATCTCGAAGTGTGTTGTACTAGAAGACTGATAAACAGGAGGAGGAGATTATCACAACTATGCTCAAAAAAATTTGTGACTGTCAGATATGCATGGATTTGGGGCACCTAGATCATGCCAGGGGTGCCTGGGTGTTGTAGACTACTTCTAAGCACTCATGACTATGCAGAACCTCAGAAAATGATTTGTTTTTGTCACTTTTATGTCACTACCCTTCATTGTTTGTCGACTGTGTATTGCACTATGCCTGCAAAATTTGCTTGTAATCTACAAAACAAATGATCTCTTGCAAAACACCAAAACATCAAATCTTTAAAAAAAAAGATACAAATGGTGAGTCAGACTGACCCTGACAGTCACCCAACGGAGTGAACTTATGAACAAGCGTTGCACTACATTTCAGACTCCATGTAGTTCTTGTGTGTGTGCACAAGAATTGTGCCCTAGGTGGCTCTTGTGCAAAATTCACTTGAATAACGAGCAATGGCTAGATGTAGCAATGTAGATAGATATGTGGATGGCAAAATGAACTTTCCCTCTTATGCATGTATGTAGAAAATGTAGTCCCTTGTCCCTTGAATGAAGCTAAATGGATGCTTTGGTGCTCTTGCAATAGCTTTGGATGCAACCTTAGGTGATAATAATAGATGCTTAGAGTTTGGTCCTTTATTATGGTCACATAGCTTTGTATTTATATGATTCCTTTGTTTGAATTTCACAATTAACAAGTGGAAGGCCGAATCATAATAAAATAAGAAGCCTAAAAGATGAAAGATGCCAAAAAGGAGCAAGTAAAGTAAAGAGAGGTTGGGGGCACCTAGAGGGGATGAGGGCACTTGGGCGTTGGCATCCTATCTGGGCGCTTGTGTCAAAAGTCATTAAAAATAAAGTAGTAAAGTATCAAATGGGTTGTAGGGTGTAAGAGGCCAGAAAGAAGACATGAAACACAGACAAAAGGCTAGAGATAACTGTCAATTGCTAGTTTTCTCGCTTAGGAATCATATGAATAGTAGTATATGACTAGGACCTAGAAATGTACCCAAAGTGTGTGATTTTTCACTACTATATTCATTTTCTCTCAATTATCTAATAATGATTTAAACTTTTTTAAATCATTCGATGAACCTGACTCATGATCATGCACCAAATCCATTTTCCTTCTTCCTCTTCTGAGGTTATGGCTAATTCTTCCTCCTTGCTCCCTACTCATGTTTATTCCTAAGAGGCCATCCAAGATGAGTATATCTTTGTCATTACTCAATATCCACCTCACTTCACAACTAACTTTATAGACCCCACTGTGAATGTCTTTGCCACTCGTTGTATTAAGCAACCTTTACAACTTCCTACTTATCTTCCTCCTCTTAGTACACCGCTTCCTCAACCTACCGTTCCATCCAAAGAGATGATATCATTGAGCATTAAAAGTATACCCCCACTAAAATATATCTCTTTGATATTCTATGTAAGGCCCTTGATTGTTGTCACACTTTTAAAACTGCATTGTGAGCTATTCAAATACAAAGTGATGACCCTCTCGTTACCTTTGCTATTCTCATGGAATCCTTTAAACACATTAGTAATTCTATTACATTTACTGGTGAGGATATTCCACGCGGGTTATCTACTGATTCTCTTCCTCTCCTTATCTTGGCATGGATCTAAGGTTTCCAAATTAAGTGTGTACTCATTGATAATGGTTTTACATTGAATATTTGTCCTTTATCCTTACTAGCCCGACTCAATATCCCTCATAGTGCAATTGAGTAATCTACTCTTGTTTTCCATGGCTATGATACTACCACCCATGCATGTATAGGCATTGTCAAAATGGAATTGCAAGTGGGACCCCATAAGCTCATTACTCCTTTCTATGTCATGGATGTTCCATTGCAATTTAATCTTATCCTTAGTTGACCTTGGATTCATGACATGCAAGTTATCCCTTCTATAGTCGATCATTGTGTCAATTTTATCTTTGATGGATATGAATATACTGTTATTGTTGATCTCGAACCATTCAAATATTATCACATGGACTCTGCCACCTGTATGGTTATTCCCCTGACTCAACCAATCCCCTCAAATTGTCTTGATCAATATGATATTTGGGAGCCCAAAAATTCCAATCTAATATAATTGCTTCCCATCGATTCCTCTATTCAGACTCACACTATTATTCTCGTATCTCTTGCCATATCCTCCTATACACCTTCCACATATATTGTCAAACCCATAGAAAATTGTAAATAATACTTCCATTGTTGAGATTGATGATTTTGATGATGATGTTGTTGATACTATTGAGGTTATTGATGACACTCTTCACACTTTGGACTTTACCCCCATAGAATTTGATGAATCCTTATTTCATAGCCACTACATTGCTATAGGTCTTGGTGAATACTAGGTTAAATCTCCAACTCCATTGACTACTATTGTTGCTTTAATTCCTTATCGTAATACCATGCATACCCTCGAACCCATTCCAACTCTTATTCACAGTTCTTCTTCTCGTCCACCCTCATCTTTTGATCGATTTACTCGCACATTATATATTAATCAAGAATATTGGCAACATGTACCTTATGATCATCATTGCTATGAAATTGTATGTACCTACAAGGATCTAATCCACTTGGGCCTCACTCCTTACGATGTTATACCTTTGCTCACACCACATAGTGAATATCAAGGCTATATATTTTTCCTTATCACTTATGGTACCAAGGTATTTTACATGCAGGGTTGGGTTGTACTTGATCCCCGACCTTTTATGCTTACACTTGGACAATCTTGGTTGGATTACATTAGTGGTATTATTGATATGTATAATATTATTATAACTTATCCTATGGCCTCCAAGATAATTGTCATTTGTAATGATTTATTCCTTGATTACACTTATAATTTTTCACGATGGAATGTGTATAAGTGCTCTGATACACCTTAACTGATAAAGAATATGTCATGGGCTTGTATGACTTACGACTCACATGTTTCTTCAAAAATAGGCCAAAATCCTTTGCATACCATGCATCTAATCTAAATCTTGTTGGCTATATTTATGATTTAGATGATTCTCTCGATGATATCACTTAGATCACTATAGCATTCACACTCGAGGGCATATTCACCCCCCTCACTACCTAATGACGCACTCTTGTTCTAGGTCCAAACACGACTATTGAGGGTGTATTTACTTACATGGATCTCACTTTACACACATACACTAGGGGAAACCTTGTTCCCTCCTCTTAGTTGTTCTATTTCATGTTCACATATTTATAAAAAATTCAAAAATAATAGCTTAGATCTTGATTGGATGTATCCTTGCTTGTTAATTTTATTCTATGTTGCACATTACTTATCATGTTACTTAGATTCAAACTATGCTCTATCATTTTCCACACACACATGCACGTTCACATGGTACTTTTTGAGCTGAATGCAGATCACTAACAACTTCTTAAACAATTTATGATGCTTGAAAATCTACCATACCATTTACATTGAGGCTCCTAGGGGCATCTACCTTTCCTATTTCTTTATATTCAAGTTCTATCATTGTAATATCTACTACTTTCATTCCTATTTCCAGTTGTATACATTATGGCATACTATTATTTTTTCTAACACAATAACAAGTTCTTCATGTGTAGCATTTTTATTTGAAGGCTCCTTCCAATCATGGTTCTTTGATTTTAATATATCTTGTCTTCTTTAATTGTGTCTTGATTATCATTATTTGCGGCCTATGCCCTATATTCATTGCTTGTTTTCTTGTACCACCTTGAAGGCTTCGATTGTCTTGCAACATCCTGAGTGTTGTCCCATGTATTCAACCAGCTACTCGCTCTGGATTTTGTAATGTTACTATGTGTTGTGACTTGTTTCTATTACATCATGTATACTTTTTTGTGACTAACACTTTTGGCTAGCCTTTTTTTTCATTGTTTGCATATGTCATGGATATTACCATGCATATTCCCTATCCCCATACAAGATTTCTATTTTAGATGTGAACATTAGTTTCAACTTTCCTTGTTTAGGCCATGCTCACCTTTTTCATCTCACACACCCCAAATGAGTGGGAGCACTATTCATGTGACTATTTCACCCTCTCACCTATTCATAGATTGGACACAAAATAATAAACAACAAAATCAAGCTTAAACAAGAGAATAAATCGGTTCAGAATCAGAATTGGGCCTAAATTATTGCAGGATAGAAGCACCCAATACATTGAGGAATAATGAGTATTAGTGTCCCACATAGGTGTTCCTGTCCTGGGGGCAGAAACAATTACAATACAGAATCAACAGGTTCTCAATGACAATATTTTTCAATTTCTAACAACACATGCTCGATTACATGTTACTATCGAGAACGACATGAATAAAATTAGTGGCATGCTACATACTTTGTCTAATGAAACTAATTAGTTTGTATAGCTTAGTGACCAGTTTCTATTAGATTTTTTACCATCTGCAGTGGCACTTATCCATGGGGAAGAGTGAAGGGTTGGAGGACAAAGTTGACTGCTCTCTCAATACTTTTCCCTTGGTAGCATGATGCTCAAATCCGTAGTTTAGTGACATGGTGCTTAAATCCATAGTTCAACGACATGATGCTCAAATCTGCAACTTAGCGATGGGACACCCAAATCCTTAGTAATATTCTAATTATCTCAAAGACAAAAAATATACAAGAACAATTTTATCTCTTCTCTCACGGTACACATGTGTATTCTATCCTTTATTCACTTGTTTTTCAATACACATTTCTATTTTGACATGTACTAAGTTAAAGTTCAATTTCATTTACCATGATCATTGACTAAACTTATTTTCTTTTGCATGTCTGACCTTACTCTGATAAAAGGACAACACACAGATGGAACAAGGAACAATCTCAAGCACAAGAAACTTTGGCAAAGGCAATATCCAAGGAACACATGCATACATCACTTCTACTGTGCATGCAAAGGTCACCCTAGGATCTTTATCCTTTTCTAGATTCCACAATATAAGCTTCACACTCTACATTTAGCACAATATCAAACACATTCCTCATTTGGCACGTTATCAGTTACAACTCCTTTCAGCTCTCCACAAGGTACTCTTCTTATCTACTTTATGTTGTCAAATATTCATTCACCAGTATAAAGTGGGGGTAAATATAGTCATGAAATCACACACTTTCTATTTACATCAACTCCTCTTAGTATGTCATTATATGCATGATTCCTAAAGTGAGCAGACTAGACATTAACAACACTTGTTTTACACTTTTATTGATTTTATCTTTCCCACACTCTTATTATTTAATTTTTTGAAATGATCACTTTACTTTTGGAAACTAGAAGACATGTGACCCAACTCTCTATTGATTGTTATATCTTCTGAGCATCCCGGACACTACCACATGATGATGTAAATAACATCCACACCAAGAAGGGGAATGACAGGCTCTTACGTCCTACTCATTTTAAAACCACAACTTTTGTGATTCAATGCATGAGTTGCAGTGTATTGGTCATTTAGACCAATAAAATGGGTGTTGTTGTATTTTTAGTCCTTCTAGTGCCACTCCTACAACTCTTCACCTGATTTATCTTTGAAACCTATCTAAATCAACCTAAATCTAAGAGATTATTGCCAAAGAAACACAAAAAGGGAGAAAGAAGGGCTAAGAGAAAATAAATAAGTAGAAACATGAAAATGCAAATCATGAGTGTTTGATGGAGATAAAATTACTTTCCTAGTTTAAAACAAATACATAAAATCTATCTAATCACTCAAATTTCCATGCCCTTGGTGCAAGAATTATAAGATATTTGGACTAGTCAACTTACAGATTAGAAGTCGCCATGTCAATTGCCAAAAGCACATCTAAATGGTTCATTTAACTTATAGAATGCCAAAATGATTACAATTAGGCTAACACATGCATAATTCAGGTAAACCATGAAAGGAAAGCATATGAAATATATCTAAAACACTAAGAATTAACACAAACACATTGCAACAAAGGAGAGAAATTAAGATCCCGGTCCACAAAGTTTACATAAGTGATTATTTTACACTGGCTTGCATTATCTTCCAAAAATCCTCTTCCTTTTGAAATGGGGAGCTTTTACAAAACTTATAGCATTTCCCACCTCCCTCCCACCCCTTTGCACTAAACCCTGAACCCATCAAGCAAAACAACTTATTTACAAAGGTAAAGAGCATAATTCATGAAATCATAGTTCTTAATGAAGTTCACCCAAATTTCCCTTCCAAATTCACTCAAATGAAGTATGAGGTGGGTCCCATTATAAAAATTTCAAATTGAAGTGAAACAATGAAAGAAACGAGAGAGAGAAGGAATAAAATCATTTTTAGATGAGTATATTCAGTTTATAACTGTTGTAATAATTTTCAGCCTTTGAATACACCTGCAAGCCAATTTCTTTACACCAACAAGTTTGGGGGGGCACAAAGGATAAATATCCAAAATAGAAATGAATATGACTGAATTTACCTTTAAAATGCTTTACTTTTCTCCAGAATGTCATGCTCGTGAAATTTAACTCGAACTACTACTTTTATGACATGTGATGTTGTTTTATTTGCTTGGGTTTCAATGTTTTAAAGTTACAAATTTGAATCCTACCTTTTAACTCTACGAGCTCTTGTTTTTCCTTATCTCCTTGCACTTAACCTACTCATACTCGGGTAACTCACAGTTGGATGGCTCACAATTGGCTATTCTTGCACTTGGAACTGTGAGAACTAAATTGCCACATGGACCCGTTTGCACTTCAACCTCCCACTTGGAATCATTGCACTTGGGACTTCAAGAACTAAACTTCAATGTGGAAAATTACAATTGGATGGCGGTGATTTAGAGAATTCATGGACGGATGGAACATTCTGAGTAAGGCCCAAGGAACCAAGGACACGTGGCATGATGGGATTGGTTATTGGCTCGTTAGGGAACAAAGTGAACATGAGAACATCTCCTCGTGTTCCTAAGATCACCGACATGACCGATTAGTGAGGGGCAGTGAATGGATGAATACAGGGAACAAAGGAACACATGGAATGTTCCGCTCAGGTTGAAACTTACCGACTTAACTGATTTAGCAATGGCATGTGGCAAATCAGGGAGAAAAGGGAAGTGAAGAACTGGGGTCAGGACAAAATGTTCATCTTGTTCCATAAGGGCCTAACTTAAATGATAGAGGTGACCTAACTAAATTTACAAAGTTCAAGAAGAAAAGTGACAAAGGCAGGGAATCGGGGTAGAGAGGGATTAAGGGAATAGTTCTACGAGGGTAGAGTTGGGATAACTTGGGGAGTTAACCAATTTTTCAAAGTTACATATGACAAAGTGGCAAAGCATAGGAAGGGGAAAAGCAGTGCACAGGGTGAACACAGGAACATTTCCTCTAGTCTCTCAAAATATTGGTCCAACCAACCTAAAAGATTTTGAAGCAAAAAATTCCTAAGTCTTTATATGAAAACCTAGCCAAGGATGGGAAGTCGGGAAACTCACTAACAAACTCATTTTGAGGTGTGAAAACATGAAAAAGGCATGAAATAAGCATAGAAACTTAGCAAAGAATATACAAAACAAGTTAATGTTGAAAACAAGCCTTTAACAAAGCAAATTGCCCCTCAATATGCAATTTGTTAATGAAACATGCAAATTATCATTGATATATATAAATTGCCTTTGTTTCCTTCAATTCCACTAATTTGCAAATTGATCAAGAGGTTCCTCATGAATTTTTAACCGGTAAAAAACAAGGTGGGGTCAGTTAGGCAATAACAAATGGTGACTCAGTGGGGAAAATACCCTGTATTTCAAACTTAGAACTCTAGTTTTCAAAAATGTAAGTAAAAGAGTATGAATTTAAAGCTAGGCATCTAAAACTCATATAAGAAACTTATTTGATGGCTCATGATTGGTTTTGTTCTCATTTTTCTTCATTTCAGGGGTGATTCAAAGAGGATGAATGCCCAAGAATTGCTCTACTGTCAGTCAAGCATCCATAGCCCTAACAAATATACCTTTGGCTCTTATCGTGGCCTTGCTCCATTACCAATCAGGCATCCATAACCTTGATGGAGGTTACCATAATCACCTTTCAAATAAGTTCTTTTGTTTTGTGCATTTACAATTTTGAATGTCTTCTTCTCAAGGTTTAAGAACCAAGTTAGCATGTTTTAGGATTTTTCAATTGAAATCAGCTAAGTAACCTCCTTTGACAACAATTAAGGTCAAGAATAACATTTCATATTTTTACATATTTTCATTGTGGAGCTCAACTTCCTTAAAGAGTTAGATCCTTTCTAAAATCCACTTAACATTTTTAGAAATCTATTTTTCTTAAGGATAGCTTGAATAGAAGATGTAAAACTTCACTTTTAGATTCTTCTACAAGCATTTAATATTTACCACAGTCTGTAACTTCCAAAAACAAAGGGAAATTCCTCAAGAAAGAGCACGTTTATTTTCACATAAAGAGAAAAAATAATTTTCAATGAAATTTAAAGTGACCAATAAGTTATCAAAGTGTTCCAATTCATATTCAACTAATTTTAACTTTGATTCACCACCTGATATTATGCAATACAAAACAATGATCTTAATAATGCTCAAGTTGATTTTCAAAGAAGTGTTCAAAATTGATTCCACCTCTATGGTAAACTTGTTTTTAGAATCAAAACATAATGTAATTGTAAAACAAATTCAGTTTCTTAATAAAGAAGTGTTTTGTATGATTTTCAGTCTAGTTTGACTTCAAGGCAGCTAAATTTTCAAGGAATATGCAATTGGTTTACAACAAGGATCAATCATGTTTTTAAGTTCAAATTTTTTAGATTATTTTAAATAGTTCTATAAACCTTTTTCTAGCAATGTTCCACATGTTTCACATGTTTCAAGAGCTTCCCATGGTGACAAAAGATGCAGGCCAAGGCAAAACACCAACAAAAGGAAATATGTGCAAACAAGGGGAAGGGGACTACCAATAAAGGAGGTATATACAAACAAGGGACATGAAAGAAACCAATTTATAAAAACAACAATAAAATTGTACAACCAACGAGGAAAGAGGTATGTATAATCAATAAGATAACCTACTATAACCAAAACAAACAACAAAAAAACTACTCTAACACTGTAGACACAAAATCATGTACTTTGGGTAATTATCTAGTCCTAATTACATACTACTATTCATATGATTCCTAAGTAAGAAAAGTATTGGCTAACCCATGTCCTTGGGCACCTTTCTTTGTTTTTTGTTGTTACTTTCAATATTGCACCCTTACTTGCTCAGTTTTCCTGGGTTAATCACACTAGTTGTACAGATATATATTCAGATCTAAGCATACAAGCAATAAATATGGAAATAAACCTAGAAGAAATAATACACAAGATATAACGTGGTTCACCAGTGTGGGCTACGTCCACCAAGAAACAACCAATATATTATTCAAAGCTTTAACAGAGGATATACAATGAAGATCTGTAATCTTCCACACCTCTCCTGGATGTACAATACTTTCTTCCTCACAAGCTTCTCTTTTCTCTCTCCAAGAATTCCTTCTTACAATTCTTCTAATTATTTAACGAGTTCTCTCTTTCTAACCCTAGCTTTCTAGCTTATATATGCATATACAAACTTAGGGCACTTTAGCTATGCAATTACAATCATTAGATCAACTTTATATCAAAGGTTAGATCTAATTCCTGTGAGTTAAATAAAACAATCATGCACAGGTAACCGATGTCAGTTACCCTAACCGATACCAGTTCCTCCTTGCCTTGACCGATGTTGGTCCCCAGGTGACCGACGCCGGTTACCCAACCGACGCCGGTTACTGTGTATTCCAACAAGTTAATAAAGCATGCTAATGTGAAGCAATTAAGCTCCACAACTCAAAAATCTCCCACTTGGAGATAAATTGTTGCACTGTACCGTACAACTCCATTCTTGGATCCTTTCCTTGGCCTATTTCTTCCTCTTCAAGTCTCAAACTCGAAGACCAACAGAAGTGGAGTGTAGCTCCAACTTCTCCTTTTCCAATGAACTTCGTTAGCATATCTGTAGGGTTCTTATTTGTATGAATTTTCTCCAGTTTCAGTTGCCCATCCTCCAACACCTGCCATATGAAGTGATATCTCAACTGAATGTGTTTTGTTCTTGAATGAAACACTGAGTTCTTTTCTAGATGAATCACACTTTGACTATCACTGTACAATCTACAATCCTCTTGCTCCTTTCCCAACTCTTCCATGAACCTACTCATCCATATCATCTCTTTGCTAGCCTCTGTAGCTGCAACATACTTGGCCTCTGTAGTAGACAAGGCCACAACCTTCTGCAATCTAGAAATCTAGCTAACTGTCATCCCACCTACTGTGAATACATATCCAGTGGTGCTTCTCCTACCATCCAAATCTCTAGCCATATCTGAATCAACATAGCCACATAAAGAAATATCTGACCCTCCATAGCATAACTGCATGTTGGATGTCCCTCTCAAATACCTGAGAATCCATTGGACTGCTTTCCAATGCTCTTTACCTGGATTGGCCATAAATTTGCTCACAACTCCCACTGCCTGTGCAATGTCTGGTCTGGTACAAACCATAACATACATAAGACTTCCAACTGCTGAAGCATATGGAACTCGTGTCATGTACTCGACCTCCTCATGTGATGTAGGACACTGATCTTTTCTCAATTTGAAGTGTCCAGCCATAGGTGTACTTACAGGTTTTGAATTTTGCATATTAAACCTTTCCAACACCTTATTGATATAATGTTCCTGAGACAAATACAACTTCTTGTTCTTCATGTCTCTGTGAATTTGCATGCCAAGGATTTTCTTTGCAGCTCCCAAATCCTTCATTGCAAATGTATGAGCTAACTTTTCTTTAAGCTCACCAATGTCCTGCATACTAGATCCTGCAATAAGCATATCATCCACATACAGTAACAAAATAATATAGCTTCCATTTTCAAGCTTCTTGAAATAAACACAATGGTCAGATTCACATCTCATATAACCATGCTCATGCATGAAACTATCAAACCTCATATACCATTTCCTTGGGGCTTGCTTGAGCCCATACAAGCTCTTTTTCAACCTGCACACAAGTTTCTCCTTACCCTTGACTTCATAACCAAGCAGTTGTTGCATATAAATATCTTCCTCCAAATCACCGTGAAGGAAATCCGTCTTGACATCAAGTTTCTCTAAATGCAAATCTTCTACTGCAACTAAACTCAATACAATACGTATGGAAGTCATTTTTACTACAGGAGAAAATATCTCACCAAAATCAATACCTGATTTCTGTGCAAATCCTTTTACCACAAGCCTTGCCTTGTATCTTTTCTGTCCACCCTCTTCTTCCTTGATCCTGTAAACCCATTTGTTCTGCAATGTTCTTTTACCTGCTGGCAACTTAACCAAATCCCATGTCTGGTTTTGTTTCAAGGAGTCCATCTCCTCATCCATGTCATGCTCCCACTTCTTGTGGGGTCTCATCCTGCATTGCTTCTTCAAAACTCTGGTTCACCACTATCATTCAATAATAAATAAGATAAAGAAGGTGTAAATATTTCTAGAGGTCTACTTACCCTTTGTGACCTTCTCACTGAGATCAGGGGTGCTAGAGGCTCAATCTGCTCATTCTGTAAATTTGTATCAATCTCAGACAGTGACCGATTCGGTCACCTGTAGCTGATGTCGGTTCAGCTAACCGACATCGGTCTAGATCTTCTGTAACCGACGTCGATTCAAGCGACCGACGTCGGTCCGGTGTCAACTGATACCGGTTACTGTGTAGACCTGTAGGTGTCACTTTTAAATCTAAGAATGCATTTTCATCCACAAAATTTCCAACTGGTTCGTCTTTGGGTACCAAAACTTGATCCATGTACATTCTCTTTTCATTCCATTCAATGTCACGACTCCTAACAATCTTAGAATCTTCTAAATCCCAAAAATGGAATCTGAAATCACTAGAGCCATAACCAATAAAAGTACATCTCTTGGATTTAGCATCCAACTTCTTTCTATTTTCTTTATCAACATGCACAAAATCTTCTGAACCAAATACTCTAAGAAAAGAAAGATCTACCTCTTTTCCAGTCCAAGCTTCTTCTGGTATTCCACCATCCAGTGCACTTGAAGGCCCACAGTTAATTAAATAAACCACCGTGTCTACTACTTCTACCCAAAACTGCAAGGGTAATCCAACATGTATCCTCATGCTTCTTGCACGTTCCATGATTGTCCTGTTCATTCTTTCTACAACACCATTCTCTTGTGGTGTTCTAGGAACCGTTCTTTCTCTGCGTATTCCATTCACTGAACAATAATCATTGAAATCCTTTTGTAGTACTCATCACCATTGTCAGATCTAAGGCATTTTAACTTTGAATTTGATTCATTTTCCACAAAGGATTTCCATATTTTAAAAGTCTCAAAAACATCATATTTATGTTTAATACAATAAACCCATACCTTTCTTGTGGCATCATCAATGAAAGTCACATAATATTGGGATCCTCCATGAGAAGCTACCTGGGCTGGTCCCCACACATCTGAGTGCACAAGCTCCAATTTTTTCTCCTTCTTTGTTGCCCCAACTTTGAGAAATCTCACTCTCTTTTGCTTTCCAAATATACAATGCTCACAGAAATCAAGATCTACATCTTTCAAATCTGATAACTTACCCTTAGCCTTTAAGATCTGCATTCCTTTTTGACTCATATGGCCTAGCCGATTATGCCACATGCTTGCATCTGAATCTGAAGTAGATAGCACAAAAAAGGAATCAGTAATACAGGTAGACAAATATAATGTTCCTACCTTCTTTCCTCTTGCTACAACAAGAGATCCCTTGGTAACCTTCCAAGAGTCGGCTGTGAATGTAACCATGCAACCAGATTCACCTAGTTGTCCTGCAGAAATTAGATTTCTCCTGAGGCTTGGCACATGCCTCACATATTTCAATATCCATGTATTTCCATTCTGAAATTTTAGATGAACTTCTCCTTTACCAATAATATTGCATGGTTCATCATCTCCTAAATAAACATGCCCAAAATTACCCTAGACATAATTTCTGAAATAACCCTTATTAGGGGTAGCATGGAAAGAAGCTCCTGAATCTAAAACCCATGATTCAATTTTATTATCCAAGGAGAGAATAAGGGCATCTTGCATTACCTCAGAAGATGCAACATTTTCCTCTTTACCTTTCTCTGGTACATTCTCTTTGTTTTCCTTGAACCAACAATCCTTCTTTGCATGTCCTTTCTTTCCACAATTCCAGCAGGTTATTCCTTTACCTCTGGATTTAGATATGCCATTCTTAGACTTTGATTTCCCATTATTCTTGCTCTTGGATCTCTCCTTCTGTCTTCCCCTGCTTTCTACATTCAAAGCATTACCAGATGATAATTCTCCTGTACTTTTCCTGTGTATTTCTTCATTCAGGATTATACTAACCACATCATCAAACTTTAAAATATTAGTAGCAGACGTTGTATTACTAACAACCATTACCAAGTTATCCCAACTATCTGGCAAAGAGCATAAGAATAAAAGTGCTTTCACTTCATCATCAAACAAAATATTAACTGATTTTAATTGATTTACAATAGACTGGAAATCATTCAAATGACTTGATGCAGATTCACCTTCTTGCATCTTAGAATTAAATAATTTCTTCATCAAATAAACTTTATTTGAAGCACTAGGTTTTTCATATAAATTAGCTAAAGATTTCATCAACTCTACTGTGGTTGTTGCTTCGGTAATATTTGAAGCCACAGATGCTGCCAGGCTCAATCTTATAGATCCCAGAGCCTTTCTGTCAAGAATTTTCCATTCTTCATTAGTCATCTTTGTAGGTCTTTCCTTCTCATCCAATGGTAAGTATAGATCTTTCTGATACAGATAATCTTCCACCTGCATCTTCCATAATTGATAATTACGGCCGTCAAATTTCTCAACTTTGTATTTTCCATCTTCTGCCATTGTTGTAGCTCCCACTCAATCAGAAATCCCTCTGTGAGTAAATCTGTCAACACACAAAACCCTCAAACAAAAAATCTCTGATACCAGTTGTTGGGGTTAATCACACCAGTTGTACAGACATATATTCAGATCTAAGCATACAAGCAATAAATATGGAAATAAACCAGAAGAAAAATACACAAGATATAACGTGGTTCACCCAGTGTGGGCTACGTCCACCAAGAAACAACCAATATATTATTCAAATATTTAACAGAGGATATACAATGAAGATCTGCAATCTTCCACACCTCTCCCGGATGTACAATACTTTCTTCCTCACAAGATTCTCTTTTCTCTCTCCAAGAATTCCTTCTTACAATTCTCAATTCTTAATGAGTTCTCTCTTTCTAACCCTAGCTTTCTAGCTTATATATGCATATACAAACTTAGGGAACTTTAGCTATGCAATTACAACCATTAGATCAACTTTATATCAAAGGTTAGATCTAATTCCCGTGAGTTAAATAAAACAATCATGCACAGGTAACCGATGTTGGTTACCCTAACCGATACTCGGTTCCTCCTTGCTTGACTGATACCGGTCCCCAGGTGACTGACATCGGTTGCTGACCGATGCCGGTTACTGTGTATTCCAACAAGTTAATAAAGCATGCTAATGTGAAGCAATTAAGCTCCACAACTCAATGTTTGAGGGTTTTATAGGTTCATTTTTTATTGCATGTTTCCAGTGACCTCAATGATATTGGTGCAACCTCAAAGCGATCAAAGGCGACTTAAGGAAAACACCTTGTGACACTTTAAAGGAGGTTTTCTAAGCATTTTCTCAAACCCAAGCACCCATAAACATGCCTAGGGTGCCCACGGGCACCCTTGTCCCTCTCTAGGTGCCCCAATCCAGTTTGTTCCTCCAGTTCTGCATTTTTCTGAGCTTCGGTGTGACGGTTAGTGCTTCAGATTTTCCAATTTTCTAACTCCGTGCATTCTCCAAAACTCTGTGAATCAACTAATCCCTTCTACCCTCTCATTGCAATTAGGGTTTCATTGTTTATTGCTTAATTTACTTGGGTAAATTGTTGTACTTAATTTACCATTCATTTACTGTGATCTTGCATTCAGATTAGGAATATATAAATCACATTTTTAGCTTAATAAAACACCTACTATAAGAAAAAAATGCAACAATGTTAATCTACAAAAAAAGATGACAATGTAAGCAATAAACTAAACCTATTGAAAACAACAAGAAGAAATACAAAACTAACTAGTAAAGTAAGAAACTCCCTTGATTTCTCAATCTAGTTGGGGCAATAGGATGGGGATCTTATGAGGGTGATCTAATGCTTTTGGGAGTTTTTCCTACGAATCCCTCTTCACCGTGGTCTTCAAAGTCCTGTAACTTTCAACAAACACTAAACTTGCTCACAAAGTTAAATCTACCATTCAAGAATTTCAAACCTGTTTTGTGAGTCAAATGTGGTGAAGCTATATTTGTTGAGGTTGGTATTTGCTTGTAAGGTTTGTGGTCTTCCCTCGTTGATAGATTGGAATGTGAGATACCTGGATCAAACATCTTTGAATCATCACAATACCAAGTTATAACATGAGTGTAAGCTCCTAACAAGGTTGTTGATCTACTCACCTCAATGCATAATGGTCCTATATTGATAAGTTTTAGCCATGCTCTTATGCCAAGGATTATCTCAGTGCCATCTTACTCAAAGGGTAAAGGATTTTCTTGTTCATGATTTGGCACACTTTCATTAGTCCATTCATCTAAATATGACAATCTAATACCCATAAATCTAATCCATTTGGCAAGGTTTAGGTATGTGTTACTAACCTCATTATCCATGGTAAGTGGTTTATCAATATCTTGTTGATTTGAGTCAGGGATTTCCTTTAGGGATAACATACCTACAAGGGCTACATTTTCTTTGAAATTTAAGCAACCATCACTAACCAATTTATTGCTAACAGTCTAATCATTCAAAACAAAATTCAAATCATTCGGGACTTCTTAATTCTCAAACTAAAAAATATAAAAATCTGGATAGTCATCCAAAACTTCATTATTCTCAAACTAAAAAGTACATAAGACGGGATTGCCTAAGCTTTGAGTGTTTTGTTGTTCATTGGCAAATACATGGGAAAACTCCATACAACCCGGTTCCAAGAGAAAAGAGAACGATTCTAAAAGAATACCATCTTCCTTCTCATTAGCCTGGGTAGGCATGTCATCAACAATTTCAAACAATGCACGAACTTCCAAATCTTGCCATGGAAAGGTTATGGTATCCATCTCAATGTTTGTTATAACCTCTTTGAGATGAGGATCAACTTATTCTAACTCTGAGTAGCCCTCTTGGAATTGTTGCAGGGAATCTTCCATATGCATAGTCTCTTCTTGATATTCACCTTCATCATCCATGCCAACAACTTTTAATTCCTCTTCACTAACCATGTCAAGAGCTTATATATCCTTCTCTAAAATCTCTTCTAATTAATCCAACATGTCATCTTCTATCTCCATGGCTTCTTCTTTATTTATTTCATCATCCTCTTCTTGAAATGCACAGGGACAATTCTTCATCATCAAAGAAGGGTGAGGTGTCTTGGCATTGTCGAATGAATTATGAAATATGTCACAATGACTAGGTCTTGTAACAACTGTTGAGTTACTTATTTAATCTTGACAAACCTCAAATGCATCCAAGGAAACAACATTGTTCAAGTCATTGTGCTTACCGATAACATAAAATCCAAATTGATTTTGTAAATTAGTCTCGTTCACATTTATTTCATGTTTTCTATTTTGTGTATTAGTCATATTCGCCTAATTTTACAAATTTTTAGAATTTTGACCAAACTATCCTACTAATCTTTGCATTGAATCCCATTCCTTCTTAGGATATTCTTGAGTCGAGGCTTGGGAATTAACATTTTGGGTAGGAACAAAGACTTGGCCATTATTTTCTTGTGAATGCACAACAAGCCTCGAAGTGATAAATCCTTGTGGTTGTTTTGATGTTAAATGCTTAGTCGATAAAGTATTCATTCCCGGAGTTTGTAATTTATTTGGCACATGTGGATTACTTCTAGCGAAATGAGCGGGATGAGGACTTAGAAAAGCAAAGGTTGAAAAACCTTGTGGGTTTATTTGCTCTTTAATTTCCATGGAATCTAAATAAGTAGATGTCAAATTGTTTATATTTGGGGTTCTTCTTAGGAGAACAATAGTCATAGGATCTAAAACATTTTGGTAGATTTCAAGGGCAAAAGCGTCATTAGGTCTATAAGGATGGGTTTTCACGTTATAGGTTTTTTGGAACCTAACATTGAAAGATCTAATGGACTATTTGGCCTCCATTTGCAACGTTATAAACTTCTGATAAATAGCTAAAGGGTTGATGGTTCTACCAAATTAGGCAATAAAAAATCCTTACCAACTTGTGACTGCATCCTCAAATAAATCCAAGAATCAATCATAAGCAATATTTATCAAGGAGGAGGGAAAGAGCTTATAGGCTACATCCTCGTGGGTAACTCTTAAAAGTTCAAGGAAGATTTGAAAGTC
Organism: Taxus chinensis; assembly: GCA_019776745.2. Taxonomy (NCBI): domain Eukaryota; kingdom Viridiplantae; phylum Streptophyta; class Pinopsida; order Cupressales; family Taxaceae; genus Taxus; species Taxus chinensis. The sequence goes on from CM034151.1 coordinate 381,928,889, forward strand.
CTAACATGTTCTTTATCGGTTATAACATTTACATGGTAAAAAATATTAAGATGCCTCTCAGGATCTCTTGGAAGATCATGCACAAGACTAGGAATGTTGATGGAAGCTCCAACTAACCATGTCATTGTGAATGATCAGGAAACAAGAGTTGTTTTGCCTTAGAAAGCTAGGAGACTTCGCTAAAATTTTAGAACAACTAATTGGGTCTCTAGATTCTCCTTGGCTAAATCTGTGTATCACAAATTCAAAAGAAAAATCCAAGAAAATGAAAGTAAACTATGATTCCAAGGGTTGCAGTAGGTGATTTTCAAGATCTGAAACAATTTCTTGCTAGGATTATCCACCAAATTTGTTGTATGGAATTTTTTTAACTTGTTGCGGCTCTCTATTTTGTGTAGGAAGTCAAACAGGCCCTTTTTCTAGCATCAAATTGTCCTTTACTTCTTGTTGATGCATACAACATGCACGCCAAGAAGGGGAATGACGGGCTCTTATGTTCTACTCATTTTAAAACCGCGACTTATGTGATTCAGTGCATGAGTTGTAGGGTATTGATTATTTAGACCAATAAAAGGGGGTGTTATTGTATTTTTAGTCCTTCTAATGCCACTCCTACAATTATTCACTTGATTTGTCTTTGAAACCTACCTAAATTAACCTAAATCTAAGAGGATATTGCCAAAGAACACAAAAGGGGGAAAGAAGGGCACAAAGAAAAGAAATCCATGGAAATGTAAAAATACAAATTTTGAGTTCTTGATGGAGATAACATTATTTTCTCAGTTTAACCCTGAGGCGTAAAATGTAGCTAATCACTCAAATTTCCATGTCCTTGTTGCAAGCATTCTAAGGTATTTAGACTAGACAACCTGCAGATCAGAAGTCGCCATGTCAATTGTCAAAAACACACCTAAGTGGTTCATTTAACTTAGAGAATGCCAAAATGATTAAACCTGAGCTAGCACATACACAATTCAAGAAAATCATATGAAAGATATCTCAAACACTTAGAATCAACACAAACACATTGCAATAGAGGTGGGAAATGAATATCATGGTCCACAAATCTTGCATAAGTGAGTATTTTACACTAGCTTGCATTATTTTCCAAAAAATCATCCACCCTTTTGAAATGGGGGTCTTTTATAATACTTATAACATTTCCCACCTCCTTCCTACCCATTTTCATCGACTTAATATGCATTAAACCCTAAATCCATCAAGCAAAACAACTTTTTACAAAGCTAAAGAGCAGAATTCATGAAACCGTGGTTCTGAATGAAATTCACCCAAATTTCCCTTCCAAATTCACTCAAATGAAGTATGAGGTGGGTCCCATCATAAAAATGCCAAATTGAAGTGAAATGATGAAGGAAACAAGAGAGGGAAGGTAGAAAAACATTTATGGATGAGTATATTCACTTTACAACTTCTGTAATCATTTCCTACCTTTTAATACACCTGCAAGCCAATTTTTTTGCACCAACGAGTTTGGGGGCACAAAAGATAAAAAGCCAAAATAACAAGGAATACGACCAAAATTGCATTTAAAATGCTTTACTCTGCTTAGGAATGTTGTGTCCATCAAATTTAACTTGAACTATTACTTTTATGACACGTGGTGTTGTTTTATTTGCTCAGGTTTGAACAATTTAAAGTTATAAATTTGAATCTTGCCTTTTAACTCTACAAGCTCCTACTTTTCCTTATCTCCTTGCACTTGACATGCTCATACTCAGACAACTCACAATTGGCTATTCTCACACTTGGGATTGTGAGAACTGGACTGCCATGTGGGCTCGCTTGCACTTCGACCTCACACTTGGAATCCTTGCATGTGGAATGAAAGAACTAAACTGTCACGTGGACGAATACAAATGGATGGCAGAGATTCAGAGAATTCATGGAAGGATGGAATGTTTTGAGCAGGGCCCAAAGAACCAAACACGTGGTGGGATGGGATTGATTATCAGCTCATCGAGGAACATGCTGAACACAAGAACGATTCCTCGTGTTCCTAATATCACTGTCATGACTGATGAGTGAGGGGTGGTGAATCGATGAAGACAGGGAACTAAGGAACGCAATGAACATTCTGCTTGGGTTGAAACTTACCAACGTAACCAACAAAGTAATGACGAGCAGTAAATTGGGGAACAAACGGAAGTAGAGAATTTCTTAACTGACAAAGGTGACATAACCAAATTTAAAAAGTTCACGAGGTAAAGCGACAAAGGCAAGGAATCGGGGTAGAGAGGGAACAATGGAATAGTTCCACAAGGGTCAAGCTAGGACGACTTTGAGGGTTAACCAATTCTTCAAAGTTCCATGTGGTAAAGCGGTGAAGTGGAAGACGGGGAGAAGTGGTGCACAAGGTGAATGCTGCAACATTTCCTCCAGTTCCTTAGAAGATTGATCCAACTGACCCAAAGGATTTTGAAGCAAAAAATGCCTAAGTTTTTGCATAAAAAACCTGCAAAATGCCAAGCCAAGGACAAGAAGTCAAGAAACTCAATAACAAACCCATTTTGAGGTGTGATAACATGAAAAAGGCATGAAAACTTAGCATTGAAAACATGCCTTCAACAGAGCAAAATGCCCATCAAAATGTAATTTTTGAATGAAACCTACAAATTATCATTGAAATATATAAATTGCCTTTATTTCCTTCGAGTCCACTACATTGCAAATTGATCAAGAGGGTGCCCATGAACTTTTAACCAGTTAAACCACAATGGGGTTAGTTATGCAATAACACCGCCCATTAGGGACAAGAGCGCCTCGTGCCTTTTCCTGATTTTAAAATGCCACATTATTTAATACCTTTTCTAAGATCTTTCTTATTACTTTGGGTCGGCCTTTCTTATTGTCAATGACAAAATTCAAGCAAGGAATCATATATATACTTGATTGACCATTATTAGGGGCTAGACAATTGGGGCTAATACTTACCATCTACTACTTAGGCAATGAAAAACATTCACATATTACATTTGGGCTACATTATTCACTGCATAGGTAGCTAGAGTTTGTTTTGCAGGGACATGTGCGACACATGAATCCTACAATGAAGTGGATGCGACAAACAGTGACAGGAAGAAGCTAAGCTCAAACCCTAAAAAATAGAAACAAAGTTACTACCAGGACACTAGCGCCCAATTTAGACACTAGCGCCTAGGCGATCCTATCCACATCTGAGTGCTCCCACTCGAAGAGGTTCCAGATCCTAGTTTCTCAAACAAAGCTTGTATAGATAAGATCAAACCTTTCCAACCTGTGTTTTGGCCCAAAATCAACTCAGATCTCCCGATACAAGATAAGTCACTCTTATCTCCTATCTTGCACACTTGCTTGTACTTTACATGCTAGATCTTGTTGCCACTGCTATATTCATTTGATCTCAGTCCTTTGATAAAGATTTAAATTTATTTAAATCCATATTCATTAATGTAACTATATATTTAATAATATAATTGTATATTCAATAATAACATTGTATTTTTCATAACATGCACTGAAACAACTCAACATATTCTAAAAATAAGAACATACATTGAAATAACTCAATGTATACAAAATATCTAAGATGCCACACATTCTATATGCAATAATTCAACATTCATGCATGAAAACACCCTCTTTTGGACATTGAACACACCATATCGGTGTAGTTAGTGGCAAATGGAGGATTAAATAAGAAATGCATTGAAATAACTCAATATGCACTGAAAATGTAAGACGCCACACACTTTGTATACAATAGTTCAATGTGCATGCATGAAAAAACCCTATTTTTTGATATGTACTACATCCTATCAACTGAGTTCACGGTGAACGAAAGATTAAATAAGAGCATGCATAAAAAGAACTCAGTATAGAATGAATATATGCTTGTAATCATGGTATTGTTTGCGAATGCGTGCATTGCATGAAACCCACAAAGAAAAGATCAAACAACCATTGAAAATAGGCTCACCTCACGACCCACTTGGTGATTCAATATAGAGAGTGAAATAAGACAAGAAACAACCATGGACCCCTCATCTACAAACAATTTTCATTCCCAATCAATGCCATTGCAAATTGAGAGGGGATGAGAATGTTCAGCTTCCCACTCCAAAGCGTGACGCATAATGGACAGACTGGGGGAGTTAATTACAACATTGCTTGCGACATTGGTGAGTAGTTGCAAATGACAGAGGAAGTAGGCAGGGCGATAAAAGGCGTGAAGGTGTTTGGGTTTAGCGAGGGACATAAATTTGTTCACGTGCCACGTGGTTGCATGCATTATTTTAGGCAGGAAGGGATATTTGTTAGTTTGCCATCTAATTTAAGCTTTTTTAATGCGCGGCTTACCACATGGAGCGTGGCGTGGCGCATATGTGGACTATTTTTTAATTTTTAAATTCATCATGAAATTTCTAACATGACACATTATTTTTACGATTCCTTTTGTCTCCAATTTTTTTTTGGATGCCCCTAAAATTAGGGAGTGGTGCGGCTCCCCTAGTTAGAATACATTTTGTGCCTAAGACAAGAATGAAAGGGAAGGTGAACCCCTTGGTCGCCTCGTTCAATACTAAAATTCTATTTGGAAAACCGAAAAAAGAAGGCATGTTCGTTCGGAAGCATCCAAGCCTAACTCCGAGGCTAGGAAACAGCTTTAGAGAGGGGTCAGGTGTGGGATTTCCCCCCTTGTGAGATGAGAGGGGTAGCCTAGAGAGCGATCGGCATTCGCTGGCGTCAACGATCTTCAATTCTTGATCCAATCCGCTTCTGAATTGCGTGGAATCCGAGGTGAAGGACACAAGCATAGCATTTCTCTGCTCAATCCACGTAGATCGTCCTCTGTCTTCGCCTTTGCCAATTCCTTTCGTTTTGTATATGTATTTATCATGTGTGAGCACGATTACTGTTAGCATTTTTCTCCTGCTCTGCCCTGCCCTGCCCTGCTGGATCACTTTCACTTTCACTATGTCGCAGACCAATAACTGGGAGGCAGATAAAATGTAAGCAAATTGTATGCTCTCTCTTTCCCTTCTCTTGTTTGGGGTTATATTCTGAGTTAAGGTTTTCTTTGCCTTTGGCGATTATAGGCTGGACGTCTACATTTATGATTATCTGGTGAAGAGGAATTTGCAGGCCTCTGCCAAGGCATTTCAGGCAGAGGGCAAGGTCTCTTCCGAGCCAGTCGGTATGCCCATCATCCTTCTCTCTCCCCCCTTCTCTCTCTCTCTCTCTCTCTCTCTTTTCTCCCTCTTTGTTAAATGGATAATGATTATGTGCAGCGATAGATGCCCCCGGTGGGTTCTTGTTCGAGTGGTGGTCTGTGTTTTGGGACATCTTCATTGCCAGGACCAACGAGAAGCACTCTGAAGTTGCCGCTTCCTACATTGAGGTCTTATTGCCATTCTCCTTTTCTTTCTCGCACAAATATTCTATACTTTCTGCTCTGCATGGAAAAGCCGTGGTTTCCATGCGAAATTGAGGACTCACAAAGAAGATCTAATTGCAGTATCATAGTGTTCTTCCTTTTTTCATAATCGTGAAATTAATGGGTCTGTATAGACCACTCCAAAGTGGCTATCATCTATTAACCTTCTGGAATTGTTTACACTTCTTAAAATTGTAAACGAGGAAAACCCTACTTGCTTACCTCCAAATGGGTTTTTGAGTTATTTTCAAACACCCATATTTTAGAGGCAGCTGTTCTCTTTTTTATCACATGAAATTCCTAATATGAAGTTTACATTCTAGTGGAAGCTTCATGCAGTAATTCGTACATCATTTGGACAGTACTTTTTTTGCAATAGACGTGCAAATAAACGTTTTTTTAACTGCTTCACTCTCATTTAATCCAGACACAACTGCTAAAGGCACGAGAGCAGCAGCATCAGCAACATCAGCAGCAACAGCAACAGCCACAACTTCAACAGCAGCAGCAGCAACAACACCAACAGCAACAGCAACAACAGCAGCAGCAGCAGCAGCAACAACACCAACAGCTACAGATGCAGCAGCTGCAAATGTTACAGAGGCAAGCACAACAGCAACATCAACGAAGAGAAGGTTTGCTAAATGGCTCTGCTAATGGGTTGGTGGGTAATGATCCTCTCCTTCGGCAGACTCAAGGGACAGCAAATGCCATTGCAACAAAGATGTACGAGGAACGTCTAAAGCTACCCCATCAGAGAGATTCCATGGATGATGGATCAATGAAGGTGATTGAGTAGTGTGGAGATTACAACAATCTCCTTATTGCAATGCATTTATTGCTTCTTTTATCATTTTTGTCGTAACTAACAACAGATGACTGTATGGATGTTGTTACTCTGATTCCTACAGAGATTTGGAGACAATGTTGGTCAGTTATTAGATGCAAACCAAACAACAATGCTTAAGTCAGCAAACACACCTGGACAGCCTTCAGGGTATATCATCTTCCGACACAAATCCTGAAACAAAACTGTACTAAATCTCGTATTTATAACTGGACTGTTAGGATTACTTTTCTAGCATCTTGGTATAGCTTGATGGTTTTCATTTGACTCAAAACTTTTGTTTGATGATCAGTCATCCAAAACAGAGTTTGGTTTCTAAATCTTCGTTGTCAGCATGTACTGTGGTCTTAGTTTCTTGTGATTTTGCATGTTGCGTGTATAGGCAAGTTTTACATAGCACAGCAGGTAATATGTCCGCTACTCTTCAGCAGGTTCAAGTTCGTAACCAGCAACTACCTGTGGCCACACAGGTGTGAAAAATGCCTTTCTTGTTAAGAGCTTTATTATTTGCATATAAACTTTGGTGCTTTTGCAAGGACGTTGATGTATCAAAGGATATAAAATGGCACAGGACATTAAAACTGAGATGAATGCAGTACTTGGTCGATCTGGTACCTCAGAGGCTTCATTATTTGGGGTGCCTGGATCTGGGCATACAAAAACAAGCTTGCTAAGCCCAGGTGTGACATATTTCAAGCATAGATGCATCTAAAAAGTGCATGGATTTGTGAAAATGACTACAAATGTTTGAACTTAAATTACTATCACAAGAATGGTCTGACTTGTTTGTCAATTTCCTTTTGTCAGGTGCTAATCAAGGAGGAAACAATTTACCTTTGAAAGGCTGGCCGCTGGGTGTAAGTCCTTGTTTCTCTTCCCTGTCATTGTATTAATAAGAAATGTTTTTGGTTTATTTCTCTGTATGGTAAGCAGATGGATGTAAGCCATATTCGGCCCTTAATTAAGATAACAACTATCCTGATTTTCAATTTGTAATGCTCTTTTAAGAAAGTCACACGAGCATATACTACTAAAATAGTTTTGTCTAATTTTATAAAGTAAGATTCCAGTGGATGTTTTATATTGTGTTTTAATTTGTAGTTACCAGATATGTTCATTGTCTGATGATTTTTGATTGTGTAGTTCTTCTCAAGCCTTAATCATAATTGTTTATCGTGTCTCGTTTATTTTCTGTTGTTATTTATTAAGTTGGGAAAAAGGACTTATCTTTCTAACATGTCAGGATGGGTGTTAAACTTATGGTGATGATGTGTAAGAAAATTCCAAACAGTTTAAAAGAGATTGTAAGTGTTGTCATCCGAGGCAGTTAGTGTTTTGGAAAGAGGATTTTAAAAATATGAATACTAGATGCTTTAAATATTTAGAACCAGATAAACAAAATGGTAACCAATGAAGGTATTATACTTTATTATTTTCAACGCCTTGAACATGTGATTGTGTCAGTCATTCTCATTCACTTATTCCTGCCCTTCTTTTTACTTTGCTTGATTTTGAGCATTGACCTTGGCTTCTTCCTTCAGGATCTTGCAATAGTTTTCTCTAGCATTATAACATTTGCTATGTCTCCATTTCAAGGAATTCCTCTGCTTGTTGGATAACATTTTATACCTGTTGGATATGGGTGATAATAATAGATGAAATGATGAATAGATGCATTGAAGTTACTAGAGATGCAGAAGAGAGGTGCTCATTCAAATAATATTTACTGTCCCTACTCTCACCTAGAGTAGTCAGCCTAGGGAAAAACCTCAAAGCTCTGCAAATCCTAAATGCCTCACCAAGCAATCGCTCTCGATCCTTTCAAAATGCTACTTCCCTTCTCACATTAATTAATGCAGGAATCTAATTTTACTTTCATGTTGAATATCTAGTTCCCTAAGCAATTTTTGCTTCTCATTTGGAAGGTTTTGGTTCTTTAGGTGTCGATGCTTGTTAACATCTTCCTTATTCCTTAACTTAGCATTATTGTTTCTAGACAGTACTAGTGCTTTTATTTACTCGTCCGGTCCGGCATCCAGAAGATGTGAACGGCAGGTCAACATTTCTGTGTTCAGTTGTTTTTTTTGTCTATCATTGTTCCTAAGGCTTCTCATCACAACTTTATGTGAGCTGGATTTTTTGAGTATTTTTTGGACCCCTTTGAAGGGTTGATATTTTTCTTCATTCTACACATGCATACATTCAGAGTCATTTTTAAAGAAGATTCTGTTAATGAGTCATTTACATGAAGTTTTTGCATTTGTTGGCAAAGCCTCATTGTCTTTGAAATTTGAATAATTACTATATATGATATTTGATTAACTGTGTTTTGTGCACATTTTCTTGTGTGTTATAGATTGGTCTACACGCAAATACTTTCACTGTGTTTGTGTTCCCAAGCATGGTTGTTTGACACTCATTGCCTTGAGTTTCACCTTATTTGATTCCAGGGTCTTGATCAACTTCGACCAGGTCTTTTGCAAACACAAAAATCGTTTATTCATTCTCCACAGCAATATCATCAGCTTCAGATGTTGACTCCACAGCAACAACAAATGTTAATGCAAGCACAAGCACAAGGAAATTTGACGTCACCTTCAGGTTCAAGCGTTAATGATCTGGAAAGCAGAAGACTTCGGATGCTTCTGGGTAGAAATCCTGTTGCAGGCAAGGATGGTCAACCCAATGTTGGTGGTGATTTGACTCAGAATGTTGGATCTCCAATGCAAGCTGCGTCTCCACTGCCACGGCCTGAAACTGACATGCTATTAAAGGTATGCAAAGTATTGTTTATTTGGAAAGAGATTGCTTGCAGTTAGTGAGTTCCTTTTAACGAACAAGTTATAAGTTTTCTGTATTCATTCAAGCATGATATGCTGTTTCATAATCTGCTTTGATGACATCTAGAATGAGATTTCACTAGAAAAATTCTTCATTTTACTGAATTTATTTATCTTTCTCAGTAAGGTAGTGCTTTTCCATGTGGGTCTTTCTTTAAGCTTATGAATTGACAAACTTCACACACTTATGAACTTTAGGTTTTGTCGGTTCAACTAGAGCATCTGGTAAAAGTGCATTTTTTTTTATGTGTTGTGCTTCATCCAGTTTCTTGTTTCATGTCGTGCCCTGCTGTTTCTCTTTATGAACCAATTTGCATAATTCAATTTGTGCCTGCTACTTCAAGCATTCTTTTAGTGATTAGTCACAATCACGGTTGATGCCTGATAGAAATTATAGGACCCTCCAGGCCTGAAATTTGCAATAAGTTCTATAGTTGGTATATATTTTATACTGCCAGGCAGTGCTGCTAATGTCCTGTGGTTGTCATCATGTTTTCAATTATCAGGTTTATTGGCATATCTATATTCTGTGGTTTCTTCTGATAAAATTATCTGTAAAGTTTGCACAGTTAAAGCTTTTCTTTGATTTTTTTGTGTCAAAGACATGCCTTTGTGCCAGCTTTATATTGGTCAAAGAATCCAAACTTAAGTAGAAATTGAAAGAGTACACAAACATTTTGAAACAAAAGGTGAGAAACTGAAGAATAAGAACACAGCTGCATTTGATAAATTAGATCTTCGGTACCAAAGTTAATGGGATTATTGGAATTGAGGATCGCTGAAATCGGAGCTGATGTTTCTTACAAAGTCACACGATGCCTACATTGCATCTAAGTTATGAGGTTCAAGTCCGTGTTTGGCAAGGATAAAACTCGAAAAAAATCTGAGAGTATATAAATTTCGGAGAAAAAATTGTGATTTAAGCTTGGACAATGGAGATATGCATTTTTTAATTGAAAGCAGCAATTATAATCATTAAGAAATCTAATAGAAATACTTGGCTGAGCAAAAAAAGTTGGTGCTAAGGGATCACACCCAAGAGTCTTACCTAAGGAACTAGGCCTGAGAAATAGCATCAAGACCCAAGGCCACAAAATAAACAACCAACCAAAAAGAAACATGTGTACACAAAACCATGTGCTGTAAGCACAAGCAACTGTGAAGCTGAATTAATCAAGCATATCATGCCATTGGTGCAATCAAACCAGCTGATGGAGGAGGAGGATTGTCAGGTTTAACACCTCACTCACCGCTGCCGGAGGGATCCCCAGTATTAGATATCGACTCCTGTCCCTCTGTTCATCATTTTCTTTTTCCTCTTCATCATGCTTTGGCCAACTTCCATGACCACCTCTGCTGTTTGGGGGAGGTGAGGAAATAACAGAATGGCTGTGAGACTGGTGCCAATCTCTACCATGTTCCCTGTGACCATGCACTCATCGAGAACTATGCTGGGGGAAGTCAGGAGGAAATTGCCAACTGTACAGGAGGCAGACATTGCCTTAGTGGCAAATCATGGTATGGAGGTGTTCAACCTCCAGTGCTACTTGCTCAGCTTGTACTTGCATCTGTAGCATGTTGTTAGATAACGCAAAAATTCTGTTAGTAACAATAAATCGTTTTGAAAATATTCATGATTAAAAACAACATAATTTCTCTCCTTTCATAGCTAGAAAATAATTCCAATATGAAAAATTTGCCATATTTATTTGAATTTTGTAGGAAGCAAGAGAGAATCCACCAATAAGACAATGTTCCAAGAGAAGGGCCTTAGTCTAAAGGGTTTGAAGGAGTGAATCTGTATGTTATCTAAGATGTCAATATGATTATCCTTTCTCTCTTCTCAATAATATAGTTTAGGATATAAGTAGAGGACCATTCTAGGGCCAACACACAAGCCAAGGGTAGTGCCAAAGGGTGTAACCGTCATGTATCTAGAAGACAACAATTCAAACTTGTAACAAAGGCGCAGGGTTCCAAAGCCTTTGTCTAATAAGATAGGGGGTGGAGTTTGTTTAGAAAACTAAGAGTGTATGCATAAGTTAATAAACAAGCGCTCAAATATCTAGGCTAAGATATAGTAATGCCGTTTGGTGGTAATAAACAATTGTTGTAAGAGAAAATGCAATAGACAAAGATATGCTACTCTGGCCTAGTCTAATACAAGATACGTCAAACATAATCAATCATACCAACATAAAGTAAGAGAACGGTTAGGGATATTTACTTTTGTAAAGACACTGTTGGCACATCCCCTCAAAGTTAGGAGCATCTTGTGAAAGAGTTGTTGTGGTTGGATAACAAGAGGGATAGGTAGAAGACCTAAGTAGAGTAAAGTTGGGGACTCAAAAGACCTTGTTGACGCAACTCCTATTCTTGTTGCTCCTAGTACCTCAATGCTCCAAAGTAGACTTCCAAGTATAAGCTCCACTAAACCTTAAACCTTGTTAAGGGAATATTTGCGAGCAAAAGCAAAGCATATTATGCGATGGTGATATAGAGAAATGACGACGCCTATAAATAGGGAACACAACCAAAAGTCACTATTTCTTAGCTAATGGCATCGACCATGATTGACATAGTCAACCACAAATAGTCTGGCTAAAAGATAATGGGAGGAGAGAGAATAGAGGTAGAGAAAGCACTTGGAAGAGGTAGAAAGGGGCTGTAAAGGTGCTACGAGCAGATGTGAAGGTGATAACACTAAGGATAACCTGTGGCCATAAGGAAATAGTAAGAAAGGTTGTAGAAAGGTACTAAGGAGGCATGCTAGGGCAAGCGAGGACAATGCCACACACAACACTCTCATAAGGTATTGCTAACCAACCCAAGTCCGCTCCCATTATGCCCCCTAATGCACGTACTTAGAGATTAGTGTGCCAACAACCTCGTAAAGAGAAATCATTAGTAAGAGTGAAAAATAAGGTGTATGCATAATGCATTTCCAAGCTTGTTGAGCACGGAATCACAACCAAAAGATGTGCTTGAGATTGTATTCGACCACATGCGCGAAATTTGGGGTTGGGAATACCCTTATACAAAAATCTATAGCTCTCAAGAATCTCTTGGTAAAGAAAACATCAAACATATAGAGGTTTCTTCGGATCATCAATGGCCAACCAAATAGTGAGAAATATTCTTGACCAAGCAAATGAGGAAGCAGTGATTAACACTTGTTGAGCACCTCATAAGGCACCAACTTGGGATAGAGCCATTGATAACCTAATTGGGGTTTGTGATGAAACAAAGCAGTGGTCATGTGCCAATTCTAATTTCTCCACCAATGAGGCAAAGCTTTGAGACCAATCTTATACAAAGCATTATTTGAGGCAATTGTTTGAATTTCACTCATAGACTCAAAATCTTCACCGTTGAGAGCATATTTGGCCTTGAGGTTAGGCTAAGAAAGCCAAGTTTTGGCACATCTGTTAAAGAGATGAGCAATGGTGTGAATGCCCCTTTTGAAGAATTGAAGTGTTTTCACCCATGACACCTCAACTAAGGGAAACACTGTGAAAGTATGATAATATGAGACCACCATAGAGAGTGGGTATTGATGGAGAGTCCATCATGAAATTTATCTCCCATTACAAAATTTATCTCCTTTCCACACAAGTCAAGGCTTAATGGCTTCTTGGGGTTTCAACTAGGGGAACACTTTGAAAGTATGATAATATGAGACCACCATAGAGAGTGGGTATTGATAGAGAGTCCATCATGAAATTTATCCCCCATTACAAAATTTATCACCTTTCCACACAAGTCAAGGCTTAATGGCTTCTTGGGGTTTCAAAATACTTTTGACAATAAAAGTGCCCATGACGTTGAGAGGTGCATGAGCAATGAGGAGGGTACAAAAATCAAGCCCTTCCCAAGTAATCCAACTAGGAAGGGTTGTTAGAAGAAATACAATGTCTTAACAACACCTTCCAAGCTTGTTGACCCTCAATGGCCCTAGGAATTCATTTTACGCACATAGCAATCCCCTATTTTTAAATATCAATTAGATCAGTGCCACCGACCTCTTTGGGACAACAAAGGTCCAAAGCCACTACACGGAAGCCTTGTGTACCTTTAGAATTCACCCAAAGAATTCCACAAAGGAAATTTTCTAACTTACGATTTTTCAGCTTTAGGAAGAGTCCAACAAGAAGAGAACCTTAGAGTAAATATGGAACTTTTCATCTCAATAAAGTGGTTTGGTGAGCACATATAGCTTCAAAGCTTGGCTATAGGGGCTTGAAGGCAAAGGAGATCCCACCAAAGTTTGAGCATCTCCTCATGAGAGATCCAATTAGACATAGAAAACCAATTGTGTATAGGTCTAAAGGGTTGTTTGTTGCAATTGGTTTTACCCCATTATATGTATAAACTCGAGACAAGGCAAAATGTTTTAAGGCAATCCATAGTATTGTTGATAAGGAAAGAGTCATCAACAAAGTGGTCACTAATAATCTAAGAGTCAAGGGAGTTAGGGAGAGGGATACCCTTAAGAATCTTAAGTAGCCAAAGCCCTTAACAACCAACACATAGATGGGGGCAAGTGGGAAACCTTAACAAATGGATCTGAAAATCACAAGTTGATCACAATGATGGCCATTATTGATTAGACAAGTACCGGCATTCATGAAAAGGGTCTTAATAGAGTGGACAAATCTTTGGGCAAACCCTAAATCCTCCATCATTCCGATAATGAAAGGTTACGCAATGCGATTATAGGCTTCTCAAAGTCAATTTTGACCAAAATAAAATTTTGATGAGAGGTGCGAGCCAATTCCATTCCTTACTAGACAACAATTATATGATCTTGTATATATCTTTGTTGAATGAAGCCAATTTGTTCAAAATAACAATAATGGAGGTGAATGCTGAATTCTTAGGGCAAAGGCTTTGGCAATGATCTTGTAAGAGACACTGAGAAGAGTAAATGGTTTCCAACTACTATGAAGTTATGATCACCAGCTTTGGGAATGAACTTGATGTTTCCCTCGTTGACAAGCGTTCCAAGGGAGTTCGTTTGTAAAGGTTCAAGGTAAACATTGCGCAAATTAGGAATAACAATATCCCATAAGATTTTATAGAATTTGCAAGGAAATCCATCATTACCAAGTGCCTTATCATGAACCATTTGATTAACTGCATGCCTTATCATGAGCCATTTGATTAACTGCATCGTGAAGCACATCAACAGAGAGAGGTCTGCGACATACCACCAATTGAACATCCATGAGCTGACAAGGTACTGCTCCAATGCATTTCTTAAGGGAGCTTTTCTTTCAATGGTAGACTCTTAGGCTTGGATCACTTGTTTATAATTGCTCACAAAAGTTTGAGGGATGTCCGAAAGATCTGTTAGATGGTCTCTTGACTCCTTAAGGGCCTCAATTTGAGAGGAATAACAAGCTCTAAACTGTTGAAAGAACACCTTTGAAACCCTTTCTCTAAACTAGTCTCCCGACTCCTTAAGAAGAACCTTGATTTGAGTAGAGGAGTGACAAGTCCTAAGGCGCTGAAATAACTCCATCGAAATCCCATCCCTGACTTTGAGCCAATGAATGTGGGCTCATAATTGAGCACCACAAACTTGATGGACTTTTGCTATTTTGATATTATGGCAAAGAGCAAAAACATCTAGTTGAAAAGGGCAAAAACTCCAACTCTTAAGGCATCCTTTTGAACTTCTTAAAAGTGGCCACATTATCTCTTTTTCTACACATGGACATCTTTTTTTACAAACACAAATGATTAAGTGGCGCTGCAAATGATTGCAGTCTTTCCCCACTCAATCCAAACCTATTGAATGTGCATGAGGGTGTGGCCATGCTAAAGATGAGCGGTATTCAAATAAAATTATATATGAAAATTGTGGCAGGAGGGACTCAATTCGAAATTTAATGGGTAAATGGTTAGAGAGGATAGCTTTTGAGATCACTCTGATTGGTCTATCAAAACAATGAGTGAGGAGAAAATATTTTGCTTGGCCAACATGGCCTATCTAGCTATTTGAGAACCTGTTCAGTGCCTTCATTGCCCTATCTAGTCTTCATTGCCATCTAAACAAAGTTGATTTTTACTTCTTGAAGATATAAAACATGCATATCTACAAAGTGTTGACAACGACAATAATGTATTTATGGGTTGGTTTAGTTAAACCTCACATGTTCGAAGAGAATATATTCATGAATATTGATCAAGATTCAAAAGGTCACCAGACTCCACTGACCGGCGCTTCTTCTGGACATATTTTCCCTCCTTCCCTTCTGGGTAAGGGCTTTGTGAGTGCTGCCGAGGAGAAAGGAGAGTATCCCATGGCCTAGAGGTTGACATGGATGCAATCACCTCCTTCAAAGGTAGTGAAACAAGCATAGTAACATGTGAGCTAGTTACAATATTAGCAGGTGGTTGAATGCTTGAAACTATTGGTTTCATTTTGACATGAGACAAAGGGGTTGTTGGAGACAACTTAGGAGCAACAAGTACCATAGATGAGAGTCGGTTTGCATTGGGAGCCTAGTTATTCCTATTGTTAATGTTGGCCATTTTGTTGCCAATGATCTGTTAACCATCTTACATCTCCTTAGGAGCTTTCCCTTGCTTAGTTGAGGGTTTGTCCATGGGATCATAAAAGCAATCTCTAACTTTGTGCTCAATAGATTGGAGATGGAAAGATATGTTTGAAAATTGATTTACAAAGTCCTTTGGGTAAATTGGTGGCCAATGAGCTAAATGTCTATAGCCTCTTTGAGATCCTAGGATAGGTTAACCTCAACATAGACCCATAATTGAGGCTGAGAAGAGTAGAACCTGTCTAGCTTGGAGCACACGAAGTCTATTAAGGGTTTGAAAAGTTGCTCAACAAATCTCTAAAGGGCAAGCGTTAATCCAAGATATTCGACCCAAATGGGTACTTTAAGCTTGGCCCTATCAGATTCCACAAAATCGTTAGTCCACGAGAAGAAAACAAGCTTAGTTATTTTAATTTCCGTACAAGTAAAAAAACATGTTGAAAGTAATTTTTTGGAATGAAAATGTTTAAGTAAAAATTATTTTAATATCATTAAAATTAAGAAAAAAACATGTCAAAACACACAAACAATGATAAATTGATCAAAACTTAATTTTTGAGAATATATCAAACTCACAATATCAAAATGTTAGTTAAAAAACTGGTGGGCTAAAACAATTAAGAGGAAGCTCTTAAACTTCGTACAAACTACTTGTTACTTATGTACTAGATCATTAGGAGCACTTGACTCAACATCATCACTTTATTCAACATTGGACTATCAAAGTCGAGATAAATTTCATCTTTCAAGTATTTTGGAATGTGTTGGAGCTCTAAAGAAGAGGTCGGTTATTCTTTGCCACTTTGCTCATACACAATTGCGTGTATTTGCGAACATAAACAAGATCCACTAACTTTCTAAACAACAATTTGTGCCTTTTCTAAGGTTGAACATGATTAAAGCTGCTCCAATTTGTTTCACAATCTAATGCATTTGCTGCTCCTCGACTCAATATTCAAAGTGCAAAGTGTTGTAGTTCTGGAGCACTTGGTGAATAGGGTTTCTCCTATGCGTATCCATCAAGATGTGGTCTGTCATACTTGGTTGTCGGGCTTCCAAGCAATCCTTCTTGTGACTTGCATTTGGACGAAGCCTTTCAGTGGTTACTCATTACTTCATTATCTCTGTCTGTGCCTTCAAAATGTTACCGGTGTTGTAATAAATTTGCAGGGATCCTTACATTGATCCATGCTCTCATAAAGCATGCCAATACAAGGGATGGCGCCTTCAACCATGTGAAATACATTTTCAATAGGTACACATTGTGTAAATCCTTTGCACTTACTCAAAGTTGTTACTTAGAATGACTTGCACATTTCTTATAAAGTTTGCACTCGTTCTCACTTTGTGAGTTGCTTTATTCACCCTTGTCAATCTACCTAAATCATGAAACTATTAATCAAGACATTGTCATGCATAAGAAACAAGAATGAAGAAAACAAAAACAGCCATAAGACCTAATGTATTCTATATGTATTTATTTTTAATATCTTTTTATTTTTGTTGAGAAGTGAGGTTAATCAGAATCTTTGATTGCTTAAATTTGAATACCTTAATTCAATTCTAAACATTTTTTTCAAACTTAAATAAACTAACATGTTGATCCCACGGAGAAATTCAATATGGAGAATTTAACTGGTTAGTTAAGCGAATTTAATCATATAGTCTAAATAACACGTTGATCCCGCAAAGAAATTCAATATGGAGAATTTAATTGGTTACTTGAGTGAATTTAATCATATAGTCTATTGAGTATATATGCAGCATAAAACATTTCTAGAGTCATACGAATGGTAATGAATATATTCTTTTTCTACTATTCTTCAATCAAGTTTTGAATAGATGTAGAAGATATTGTACTAGGGCGTTGAATCCATTTTTTAACTCAGTTTTTCTTGTTTGTCTTTATGTACCTTGAAGGCCTCGAATGCCATATTGGCTTTGGTGGGTTACATATGTAAGGCACTTCTACAAAGGTCGGCGTCATGGTTAGGTATTAGGGAAATCCACTATATATATATATATAGATATATATATTAGTTTATGCCTCCATATTGTTAATTCCCACAAAAAAGTGCATTTGACATTCGAATTTCTAAGAAGTTGAATCCATTTTTACTGGTTTTTCCCTTTTGGAGTTATTTACTTTGAAGGCCTTCAACACCACATTGGTTTTGGTGGATTACATCTCTAAGGCATTTATGTAAGTGTTGATGTCATGGTTAGGTATTAGGGCAATGTAGCCGATATATCAGTTGTATAGTTCTAAGAAGTTGAATCCATTTTTACTTGGTTTTTCCTTTTTGGAGTTATAATGTTATTTACTTCAAAGGCCTTCAATGCCGTATTGGTTTTGGTGGATTACATCTATAAGGCATTTATATAAGTGTCAATGTCATGGTTAGGTATTAGGGCAATCTAGTTGATATATCAGTTGTAGCATAGTTCTAAGAAGTTGAATCCATTTTTGGTTGGTTTTCCCCCTGATATATCAGTTTATGCTTCCATATGGTTCATTCCCACAAAATAATGCATCTAACTTTTGATGCTCCCAAACTTTTGGCACGGTTCTAGGAAAAATGGCTTTGTTGTGCACCTAGGTACGACATAACATTAGGAACATATTATTACTTTTTTTGGCATTAGGCCTATGGTTTATGCCGTTTATTAGGTGGTGATAGTATGTTTAAATTAATAAAGGTTTATGTTCATATTGTATTTAAGGTTTCCTTTGTTGTTGAGTATAAGTTGAGGGATAACCTTAAGTTTATGTTTAAATTAGTAAAGGTTTATTCTCACATTGTACTTAGGGTTTCCTTCCCTATTGAGTATAAGCTGAGGGAAGACCTTAAGTTTTGAATCTCTATTATTTTGCTATCAATCTAATATAGAGAGTCATCACTAAAC
Organism: Taxus chinensis; assembly: GCA_019776745.2. Taxonomy (NCBI): domain Eukaryota; kingdom Viridiplantae; phylum Streptophyta; class Pinopsida; order Cupressales; family Taxaceae; genus Taxus; species Taxus chinensis. Next base: position 381,947,483 of record CM034151.1, read on the forward strand.
CTCATATATGTTATCAATTGAATTCACATATGTGAACCCACTTTGGGTGTGTAGGTGTCCCCATTTTTATTGTTGCAGTTTTTGGAATGCTGCAAGTGATATCAAAGCTAAGTTGATTTTCGCAGCTGTCACAAACATACAAAAGTTTGTTTATCCATTAAACCACTTGAAGTTTGTGACCAAGGTCAAGTTGAAGGGATTATCTGTAGAATTTTACGAGAAAGTTAGAAGGGAGATGAAGTTCTTGGGAAAGAGGTTAATGGATTAAGATGTAAGAAACTGGATCCTTAGGGGCTCTATTTTGGAGGAAGCGGAGGATGATATCAATGTTGGGGCGACCTTGATTTTGCCCCTCCCAAAGGAGAAGCTAAGGAGGAAGAAGAGGGCCCTCAAAGCCTCTATTAATTTGTAGATGAGTATCCAACAATATGATTTTTTGGGTGTAGTCGAGGTCATACATGGTTGAGTAAATTGAGATTGGCAGTTAGGGTGGACATGATTCATAGGCAAGAAGATAAATTAAATGTTTGCCTACAACATTCGGATGGTGCTATCCATACATGGGGGAGAGGGGAAGAGAAGTACGGGGTATAACGCAGATGGGTGTTTAAATATCTTGATAAGGATTTTGCAGATGCATTGATTAAGCCAAAACACAATCCATTTTTTGTTTTTATGTTTTATAATGTAAATGAGCTGTTTTGTTATGAAGCTCATGTTCTTTGTAGTGTTGGGTTTACATAGGTAGCTTCCTCCACAAGCTACCTAAATTTAATGTATCTAGACATGTTGGCGAAGCACAAATGGGTGTTTAAATATCTTGATAAGGATTTTGCAGATGCATTGATTGAGAGGCCAAAACACAACCCAATTTTTGTCATTATGTTTTATAATGTAAATGAGTTGTTTTGTTACGAAGCTCATGTTCTATGTAGTATTGGGTTTGAATAGGTAGCTTGCTCCACAAACTACCTAAATTTAGTGTATCTGGCTTGTAGCTTGCTCCACGAGCCAACTCTTAGAATGTTCTAGTTAGTAGTAGTAGGTGGAAACCATTGTTTTTGTGAAAATATGGGCGGAATACCACAATGTTTTAGGGCATTAAAAGTTACTCATTTTATTATAAATAAGAGATTTACCTTCTATATGTAGCCAAAACATAACCCAATTTTTGTCATTATGTTTTATAATGTAAATGAGTTGTTTTGTTACGAAGCTCATGTTCTATGTAGTATCAGGTTTGAATAGGTAGTTTGCTCCACAAACTACCTAAATTTAGTGTATTTGGCTTGTAGCTTGCTCCATGAGCCGACTCTTAGAATGTTCTTGTTAGTAGTACTGTAGTAGTAGGTGGAAACCATTGTTTTTGTGAAAATATGGGTGGAATACCACAATGTTTTAGGGCATTAAAAGTTACTCATTTTATTATAAATAAGAGATTTACCTTCTATATGTAATCAGTTTATTTTCATATCAATACATGTTTATGTGTTTATCACATTTTGGTTTGGAGAAGTCTTCCTCCATTATTATTTTGGATTTGTAGGTGCAGTGCAATCCACTTATTTGGGTGTGCATGTGCTCCCATATATTTTATACTTTGTGTAGCCGTGCCTCGTCTTTGCAGGTACGTTACATGTGAGTATCGAGGCAGGTTTCAGATTTACAAGGCAGAAAAGAGTTGTCTATTTCAGAGGCCATAACTTTCTACTCAAGAGTCGAATTGGGACATTTTTTGTGTTGAAAGAGATTTAAAGACAATTCCAACAAGTAAAAAATCAACAAGTTCAGAGTAGTTTTGCAAGAGAAATATCAGTTCCAACTTCCAAGTTTATGTTCTCCAGAATTACCCCAAAAAAACAACAATTTCTAGTAATTCAATTTCAATATATTATGGCTTTCAATTTAGGCATTTGATGGAGATGCAGTTCTTTTGTTTGAAATTAGACGTAGCAAGCTTTCAAATGAATTTTTTCTCATGATCTTTTACCAATTATTGAAAGAGAAGGAAGCTGTGAAATTTGATTGTTTTAATTCTTAAAACCCCAGCCTAGAAAAAATGTTGAAAAAAGATAACAGGGTTAATTCAAGCAAGGTTAAACATTCAGTTGTGAAAAGAATTTTAAATGCATTTATTAGTCCCTTTGATAAATTTGCCATTCATTTAAATGTTATATCAAAATATGAAATGGAAATAGAGACACGACTAAATTTGGACGATAATTGCATAAAATGGTATGAGGACTTATTTCAGTTGGATGAGAGTAATCTGTTTTGGATTCTCTTTGAAGATTTTGCCACATGCGATGGAGAAAATAATTTTCAGCCTATGTTCTATGATTCTCTTCCTTTGTGTGATGACATAATCAATAAGTATGATTCAAACAAAGTGAATGAAATCCTCCAATTTATCTCTAGTGGATCACCTCTCTTATCAAATGTTAAGAACAAAGTGATCATTGAAAGTGGTCACAAAAAGTAGTAAAATATTTCTTTATCTCAAAACATATTCTTTATAGGATGAGTGTTATGATTCAACAAATACTGATCTCTTTGGTCTTCCATTGCTTATGCATGATTTTTCGTAAATGTTTTTTTCATCATGAAATACATTGGGAATGTATGGAAGTGATAGGTTTGATCACACATTTCTTATAGTTGATTTTTCTTTGGCTGAACATTATATTGATCTACATGACATAGTTGAGTATCCACATCAAGATGTGAATGGCTTCATCATGCTATGCCATTGTCAAAGCTTTTATCCATTCACATGGTGTCATGTTATCATCTTAAAGAAAAGGAAGAAAAAGTGGAAGAAGAAGATGTGTGAGGGGGCTTTGATTTGGTCCCCAAGCTTTGGGAACAAAGCTTCCGAAGGGGGGCATGTACATGTGTGCCAAAACACAACCTTTTTTTGTTATTATGTTTTATAATGTAAATTAAGCAATTTTGTTATAAAGCTCATGATTTATGTAGTTCTGGGTTTGAATAAGTAGCCGAGTTCAGTGTATCTAGACATATTAGGTTCTAGCTAGTGGCTTGCTCCACAAACTATTTCTTAAAATGTTCTAGTTAGTTGTAGTAAAAAGAGACCACTTTTTTTGTGAAACTATGGGTGGAATACCTCAATGATTTAGGGTATCAGATGTTATCCATTTTATTATAAATAAGAGGTTTACCCTCTATATAATCAATTTATTTTCATTTCGATACGGTTTTATGTGTTTATCACATTTTGATTTGTAGGAGTATTCCTCCATTATTTTTTTTGATTTGCAAGTGCAATCTACTGATTTGGGTTTGTAGATGCATTCTACTTTGTATATTTCGTGTAGCCGTGCCTCTTGTGTTTGCAGGTACGCTACACCGGGACAAGCCTTGTGGCTAAAAAAGAAAATGAAAGAAAGGGAAAGAAAATATGGTGGCTGATGCTTTATCCTGTCAGTATGAGCCACTAGTCCTTCATGTGATCTCTATTAGCCAACCCGCTTGGACAGGTGAACTTCTGCATGACTATTTTGCTGACCTTGTTCCTTTACAACTCAATTAGGACATCAAAGATGCTAAGAAGGGCAGGGTCAAGATGGTTCAAATGGAGTTATCTTCTTCAAGGATTGCATATTATAAATAAAAGGAGTCATTCATTGGGTGTTGGAGCATGGCTGTGTATCTCCTTTTGTAGTGATGTTTTATTTTAGAAAACCTACAAGAACATAAGGACTATCTTCCATTAGCAAAACATAAAAAATGATATCTCGAAGTTTGTGGCCAATTGCGATAATTGTCTGCGCAACAAAGTGGAGAGTGTTTCCCTGCTTGAGTTGATTCAGCCAAATGCTATTCCCAATCAGAAGTGGTTGTTGGTGTTGATGGACTTCGTCTTAGGTCTTCCATGATTAGGAGGTGAGGATCAAATATTTTTTGTCATGGATCAATTAACAAAGGATGCTCATTTAGTTCCCTTGACAAAGGTGGGATTCACTGCTTCTTAAATTGCCAAGTTGAACTTCCAAATATTTTTAAAGTTGCATGATATCCCTCAACGCATCATTTGTGATAGTGACCATATATTCCAAAACCATCTCTAGTGGGAACTATTCAATCTTGTAGGGGAGACATTCAACATGTGTACTGCTTATCACCCTTAAATAGATGAGCAGACAAAGGAAGTGAACAAACATTTCGAAGGTTATTTGAGGTTTACATGGGACAAACAAAGCACATAGGTGGAATGGTTGTATCTGGGAGAGTATTGGTATAGCAATACATACCATTCAACCATCAAGACGAATCCTTTAAAGGCATTGTATGAATATAAATCCCCATCTCCCATGGAATGGGTTGTCCAAAGGGGCAAGGATTTACTGCATTTGACACATTTTAGGAGATGAAAAACATTCTATCTATGATGAAAGACAATCTAATTTTGTGTGCAAATTGAATGAAGCAATAGGCTGGCCAACACCATTGCGAGCGGGAATTTGTAGAAGGGAAGATGAAGTTGTGGCCTAGGTCTAGTGATATGTACAAGGTTCAGCTGAAGTTGGAGAGGTGGTATGCACTCAACATCCCAAATGAGAGGAAGTTCGATGATGTCTTCTACGTGTCATACCTGAAGAAGGAATGCATGCATGTAGTTCTGTTGTCAGACTTGTTGATAGACTAAGAGGGAAAAGTAGTTTTCAAGCTCCAAACTCAATTTAAGCCATAAAATGTAAGGGGGTCTTAGGAGTATGTGAAAACCATACCATCTTCTCATTCATGGTCTTTTTTAAGTAGCATTAAAGGGCGTGTTGGTTAGAAACTTATTTTGTGATCTAGTGTGCTTGGGCTTCATCCTCACTACATGTCTCCTTGGTATTAAAATTCACGATCCACAATTTTGTTGCACATGGACGACCTCAGTAGGTCATTTATCCTAGTGCTACTTTAGGTTGAGCGTGATTAACTTAGTAGTTATTGCCATCTTTAGGGAGAAACCTCTGAGCGGGAGAGCATGTTTCTACCTTGGCACAAAATATTATTTGGAAGATATTATGACCTATTTTGTCATCAGGCCAATGGTTTGTAATAATGTATTAGGGGATAGTATAATGTTTGATTAGTAAGGGTTTATGTTCATATTGTAGTTAGAGTTTCCTATTCTTCTAAGTATAATTTTTGACAGAAAGCCCTAAGTTTTATATCAGTCTAATACAAAGAGCCGCCACTAGACCTCCCGTTTTTTAAGAGCTGGATTTGCAGGTATGAATCCATCTCAGATGTGCTAAGTTCCCCCATTTTTACTGCCACTTCTTTTGTTTAGTCACATTTTTACAGATTTGCTCTCCTGTTCCCTTCGAATGCGATAGCATCTCCCTTGGCAGTTTTTTGGTTTCGTATGGTTTATAAAAACTTGTGGGGTTCTGCTTAGAAAAACTACAAAAATATCCCCAAGTCTTATACAAAACTGTAATTTCTGTGCTTAATCTAGAAAATCCACCCCCAACAACTGAGCTTCCGGGGATCATATGTTAGCATTCTGGTGGTATGTTCTAGCCGCCCACTTTTTCTTCTCTTCACGGATCAAGTTGATGTTTAACTTGCAAAAATCTGCCCAATAAGTGTTGGCAGTCAATTGGGTGTGCAGACCAGAGAATTTTGCTGTCAGAAATGCTAAAAATTGATTCTTTATTTTTGGTTTCTCATCTATACGGATGCCAATGATTTTTTCCTATTGGGCTTGTTGGAAATGTGTTGTGTATTTTGCAAGGTTACCCCCCATTATTGACTGTAGACTCAGGCAAGACGTACACTCCAGCACGATGCGAGGTTTTGAGTTTGGATGGGTGGTTTCGGCTTATGGTTTACGACCCATGCTTTTATACCTATGGTATTGTATGGATGGTTTCTTGGCTGATAGTTTTATACCGATTGTATTGTAATGGTTTCCTATTGATGTGCTTAAAATACTTGCACATGCATTAGGGTAAAGCAAGATATGCAAAATATGTTATTGTATCATAAATATGGGTTTTTTCCCTTAATAGATTTTCGTAGGGAAAAAAGTCTCGTGTATTGTGTATGCCATTTTTCCTTTCTAATATAGTGTAAGACTGTTAAGCATTGCTTCTCCTGCATTAGTTTTTTGGACTCTTTAGAGCTCACAAGTTTTTTTGTGTTATTTGCTAAGTCATCGAGTATCTGCAACTTGTTCATTTGATCTGTGGGTTTTATCTAGTGTTGACCTAATTTGATCGGTTTGACCAATTTTGATGGGTAGTAGCCGATTTGGCTCAATTTGATACGGAGAGGAAAACTTTTTCCAAGTTTGCCAACAGCTTGCCAAGTCCCATTACTGTTATTTCTTAGTTATTTTGTGATGCATATTTAATGTCGCTGTCATAAAACGCGGGGATTTAAAAGAAGGCCCAGAAATAATTTTCAAAATTCAATAAACTCATTTTTTGTGTAATTCTCTTCAGATGCCTAAAGTTGTAGTGGCATTTTTACATATTGCTGGCTGTAATAATCTTTTAAATTATTAAGTGCGCTGGTGCATGATTCACCATATCCCCCTTTGTGCTATTTTGGAGGCAAAATTAATTCATGATAAAATTTTAATATTGCAATAGGTGACAATACTCCACTTGTACCGCCCTTATCACACATTGGATTTGTATAGTGCAATATATTGAGTATAATGAATTTGATCAAAAGGCATCGGAGTCTAAATCGGACTGATTTGGAGTCTCTTCATTTCTTCAAAAAGTATACATTTGTATGTACATACGGTTTTTTCATTTGTAAAAAATAAAGAACCTCTGGACTAGTCAGATCTAAGCTCTTGAATTGCCTTTCAGCAAAGGTCTCAATGTATCACGCGAGTAACAAATCTTTACAAAATGTGGGATATTTATATCCAGTTCATGCATACATATTTATTATTTGTAAATAAATTGGATTAGCTTTTAGATTCTTTATTTCCTATGCACATATATGTAAATAAATTGGATTAGCTTCTAGATTCTTTATTTCCTATGCACACATGCATATTTGTATATATGTGGGAAGTAAGGACCTTTGGAGTCCAGACTAGTCTGATCTGAACTCATTTGAGTTGTTTCTGTAAACTTCTCAATTTATCAGAGAGGGGTTCTGAATACGCCATAATCTAGAAGCAGATCTTTGTCACAATTCGCGAAGTTATAATTCTATTAATAAACTAATGCTATCATACTCAATCCAATCTGCAAGTATGTTCCTAGCATTCATCTGCACAAAACAATTAAATATGATGCTTGCGAAAATGGTTGGTTTATTCTTCCTAAATTTTTTTGGGACACTCTACAATCCGCCATCAAAGCATGGAAAGGAGTTGTGAAAAAAAAAGAAAGTAAAGATCTTATGGCAGATGTAACTGGAAAATTCAAAGATCCTTAGTATATTTTCCTGTTTGTTTTTTAATTTGGTAACCGTTGACTTAGTTCCTACGATTGGGGGATATCTGTTCCATGAAATTCAAATTTTAGGGGTTTAAATACTTTTTACCTCTTGAACTCATCCATTCGACATGTCTTTATTTTTATTTTTAAATTGGCATGGTAACAAACTGTTATCATATGGTTCCGAATGAGAACTTATTAAAAAAAATTATAGCAGTTCTTTCATATTGCATCCAATGGAGTGGGTTCAACACTTGCATCGACTATGCCATCTATCTCAAAGTCCTCTATTTGGTGCTCTCTAGATACTCATCACTCTCAAGCTTTGGATCCTTGTAGGCAATCAAATCGAGGCCAACCACCTAATCCTCCAAGTCAGATTGCTCCATCAGGTGGAATTTGGTTCTATTTTGCAAACCATTCTTGTACCTTGGGTCTATACCAAACAAAAGTTGAAGCATGCTATGAATGTAAACCAGGTTCTCTACCTTCTTTGATCTTTGTCGGTTCCTCTTTAGTGAATGAAATAAACCAAAAGTACTCCAATTCCTCTCCCATGATGAGGAACTCGCTTATTCCATTGAGTCTTGATAATAGAAACATTATCTCCTTGGCCAAAAATCTTCCTTACTACAGCCCAAAGTCCCTCCGTTACCTCTCTATCCTCATGAAATTTTCCTTTATCAAAGGATATAGAGAAGGATCCCTCTAGTTTCTTATTGTTTGTATCCTTTCACAGATAGGATCGATTTCTTCAGACATGAAGTTGTTTCAATCTTCCCATCTAGTTTTTCCTTTACCAAAGGATGTAGAAGAGGATCACTTAAGTTTGTAATTTTACTTATTCTTTAACACATACAATAATTTCTTCATAAATCTCCCCAACCATGGCTTGTTTGAATCAGAAAAGAAGACTACCTCATAAATGGGCTGGATGAAGTCAACCACACATTCAACATTGGCCAAAAAAGGGTTATTAAGGGTCGTTTGTTATACCTTAAGATATAGTCTTTGATATATATTGCCTCCAAGCTTCCCATTCATCACTAACTACAATGGAACATAAAGCCCCTTTGACCCAATGAAAATACTCAAGAAGTACGAATAAACAAACAAACCATGTATTAGCATGTTTGAACAATAAACTTTGACAAGTTTCTACTAAATGTCTGTTTGTGGTGACGATTGCTTATAATTTTTTCTACACCATAGGGCGCAGGACCTTTGTGTGGAGGTCAACCTTGTGCTTAGAGATAAGCTGGGAAAGTTATTGAATGAACAAGAAGACTTAAAAAGTTAACAAACCAAACACATTCGACAACGTAGAAGGCTTCCTGAAGAAAATGCAACTTCTATTTAATACGAAAGAATAGGGGAAGAGTACATGAATGTACAATAGTTCAGTAAGGCTAGAGATGAGAATCCTTGCGCTAAACAAGTGGGAAACACTTCCTTGTGAGTTGTCTAATATTGGATTGAGGGATCTCACAAAAGTAAAAGAATTACAAGATACATCGTGCAAGCAAGTATTATTCACTACTATCTAGGTGTGAGGGTGGTATATCGATTGTCCTTGTGAGTCGAGATGTTTAACATATTTATTCATGTATGATTACAAAGAAGGCAGTTACATCAAAAGACAATTATGAGGAGATATGATTCATCTTCTTGGTCGAGTGGCAATATTCTAGCGTGAGGTGTGTTAATGATTGATTTGATATGGCGCTTGCATGGAGTGTGTCATGTGGTGTGTTGTGAGGTAGTAGGATGTTGACATGTGGCCGTGAATTGCGAAGTTCTAGTGTAGGACTTTGGGAGTGTGTAACGTGTTGTGAAGCAAGGTGTCATCAAGCCATTGTGTTGTAAGGCTTGCGATATTTCTGCAATGTGGTGCGTTGCATGTGAGACATCGTGTGACTTGTTACATTATATGACCTTGTGAACCACTGTGAATCTTTTGATCGGCTGTGAGGTGGGGTTTGACATTGTAGAGGGTTGCAAATGTTGCACGGTGTTGTGAGAATTGTGAAGTAGGTGTGTATCGTGTGTGGGACTGTGAGGAGCAATATATTAAGTACCGCGAGGCTCTAAGAATGGTGTAAAGCGATGTGTGTGCTACAAGGCACTATGGAAATGTGTGATATGCTGCGAGGAACTGCTCGAGTGTTGTGATGTATAGCAAGTCCATGTGCATGCCATGAGAGGCTTGCGAATGCTGTGTTGTATGGCGAGAACTGCCAAGCGAGTGTGCGATATGCGTGGGAATGCGAGGAGCAATGCACTAAGGTACTATGAGGCTCTGTGAATAGCACAAAGGGATGCATGTGCTTCGAGGCACCATGGAATTGTGTGATATGCTACAAGGAGTTGTATGAGTGCTGCGATGTATTTCAAGTCCATGTGCATGTCACGAGACAATGGTAGGGTGAGGAGCACAAAGTCCTTAGGAGCGAGGAGGCTTGCGTGGCTGTGAGCTGTTGGACATCTATATTTTGTTGTCATTTTCAATGAGCTTGGAAATCTATTGAAACTTAGAAAGTAATGCATACACACACCGTGTCCAAAATACATGTTTTTATTTTTTTGGCACCGACAAGCCCACTGCTTTACAAATAAGAGCAACACCAATTGGACAAACATGTGATGTACCCACCTCAGTAGTGGCATCACTATTTGGTTATGTAGTAACTTTGCAGTTTAATCTTGCCTCGAATAACCACAATATTATGTAGGAGTGGATGGTTTCTATTGGTAGTCCGACATCCATTACAATGATACATCATTCTGTATACCAAACCTTGTTGATAAGTGCAGCTCTAGTTGTTTTTGTTTTTCCAATGAGAGTTGTGCTAAGCTTATCATAACCTAGTGATTTATACCTTGCCGATCAATTGTTTATGGCACAAACCATTTTCTCACAGTATGGTGATCAAGCAACATTAAACAATATGCTCATCAAACAAGTTTCAAATGAAGTTTGGCATGTTGCCATTGTGTGGACTCTTAGGAGATGGTCTCCGATCTTGAGTTGCTAGTGCCACATCTCTAAAAGACATGTCTGTCTCTGATTCTGGTTCTGTTGTTTCTCTTTTAGGCCGATTTTGTGTTTCAGCTAATGCTGAAACATGATAGCTTAAATGAGGCAGTTTGCCTTCATCACTTTTTGTGCCTTTTATGTGAACAATGACCTTCACCGCAACGTGCTCACCGTTGCATAAGTGTGCTGAAATTCCTTCCCACTAAGTTTATATATGATAATGGTTGTCCCATTGGTGACTTCCACAATGGGAAAATGCCCTCTTTGCCTCCAGACATTCTAGACACAAATAATAAATATGAAAAATAAAATATATTGATTATATTCAAAATTAGTTTAAAAAATTTAAAACTATTTTTTTGAATTGTAATAGTTTTGAACTTTTAAACTCAAACAAAATAAGATATCAATTTTTTTTAAAATAGAGTTTAATTTTAAAGATAAGCCAAAATTTAAAATAAAAATATTAGTGAAATATAAAAAGTGCTAGGTCCAAAATTAAAATAAAATTTGAAAAATAACAAATATAAACTTCAATTATTAATAATTAATATAAAATCTAAAATCTAAAATCTAAAATTGAGCTATCATATGGATAACACGATATAATTAAACACAAAAGAAAGAAAAAAATAACACTAACAGATAATCATAATGTAACCAAAAAAATTATGTTTATTCTTAATGCAAAACATAAAAAACAAAACAAAACAAAAATCCTTAAGCTCGAGAAACTTTGAAAATTGAAAGTCTAGATGTTAAACACACATGGGCGTGGTTTTGGTATATTTTCTTATTTTATACCATCTAAGTGAAAAATGACGTACGTGGAAACAACTAGACATTTTTTACAGCACTAGATTAGAATTGTAGTACGTAAGAAGTGAAGAGAGTAGTATGAGTATTGATGGTTATCTCGCACTTGGCACCTGATGTTTTTCTTATATTGGTGGCTCTTGTGAAACAAAGAAACCTTATTTGCTTCTTTTGTGTAGAGTGCTATTGATGATTGTCTAACTCGAAACCCATCTCAATTGTTTATCATAGCTCCACTTTTTTGAACTATCATCATTTCTGACATTGGTCATTCATTGAGGGGTTTAGGATCGTGCAAATTGACTTTTAGTAAGTATTTGTTTTCTTTTTTACAAGCAGACGCCAATTGACTGAAAGGGTACATGATGAGAGACGTCTTGATACTTGGATGGGCGTCTTCATAGACTCAGAGATGTGTCATAGACGTCTCATAGACTCAGAGATGTGTCACCCTGTTTTTTTGTTCGTAGGTAAAGGTCCAAGTACATTTGGCTGGGATAATGGGAGGAGGTGGCTAGAGAGGCCCTCAAGACTTCACATAAATAATGATATTTTCCTTGGATCCATAGCAGGCATGGCACTTGAAAATAAAGTGCCCCCCAATCTCCTCTAGTCTCTAGTTACTAGGGAAAACAAAGATAACAAATCCTAGCACCTTAACTTATATTTGGTTGGAATAAACCCTCAATTGACCAAGGAAAATCCTTGGGGCATTCTACTAATTAAGTTGGAGATGGTAGGGACAAATGATGCTGCCATAAATAATCAACAAGAAATACTCAACATAGGAAGTTGTCTTCGGGGTTGAGAGGCTTCAGTGGAAAGGATGAAGTGATCTATGTACGCATTGAGGTATGGACTATATTAATTCAACCTCTAAAGAGATGGATAGGTAGAAAGTGTCTCTTAGAGTACACTTGAAGGAGTTTGGAAAGGTACTAGGTAGGGAATAAGTGGACAACATGTATACAATAATGAAGAAATGACCAATACAATAAAGTAAATAAATCAATGTATTGACCAATGTAAATCACATACATAAACAAGGTTGTGGAAAGTTGAAGTGACCTATTTATGCACTAAGATATGGATTGTACTAAACCTCTAAAGAGGGATGTGTAGAAGGTGTCTCTTAGAGTACACTCAAAGGAGTTAGGAAAGTTGCTAGGTAGGGAATAAGTGAACAAAATGCATACAATCAATAAATAAAGCAATGTATTGACCAATGGAAATGACATACATAAACAAGGTGGTGGAAAGGTTGAAGTGACCTATGTATGCACTAGATACACACTGTACTAAGTTAACCTCGAAAGAGGGATATGCAGAAGGTGTCTTTTAGAGTACACTCAAAGGAGTTGGGAAAGGTAATAGGTAGGGAATAAGTGGACAATATGCATACAACAATGAAGAAACAACCAATGCATGCAATAAAGTAAATAAAGCAATGCATTGACCAATGTAAATCAAAAAGGTAAACAAGGCGATGGACAAAAGATACATGTGAGCAATTTGTTGGCACGATTATCCTCCCCTTTGGCTCGAGCTTCTGTGTCATGAGGTCTGATGGGTTTGGTTGAAACTTTAGAAGGGTAGAGGTAGCATAACAAGTCAAATAAAACTTTGTTCCTAAGTCACTGATCTTGGTTTGTAACAAACTCTGAACTCCAAGTCTTCATGGCTAGAGTGTTCCTTTCAGTGAAGTTCTCTTTGTCCTCCTAAGTAGGGAATTAGAAAGCCACATGTAGGTCTGTTGTAACCAGGGCAAAGTGATTTTGATGATTGTTTGTTTGGAAAAGGACCAAGGATAGAAGTATAGGTAGGGGTGCCAAATCCTAGGTCATGACCCCTAAAGGCTACTTCCACCATCCATGGATGGTGCAGTCGACTTTGTTCGTATGTGGAAACAACAATATTGTACTACATTGACCATGGTCAATGGTGTCAGCTTTGACATGATTAATGTAGCTGATTTAAACCTAAATTAAAATTTTATAAACATAAAACCCTCACTCATGGTTGAAATCTGGAAAGGATGTATGTTCAGATTGCTAAATTAAACATTCAAGTACAAATCTGATATAATAGTAAATAATAAGATATTTGATCAATCAAGGCACACACTAAACATAGTAAAATCACAAGAAGATAGTGCACTTAGCTATTCTGTTCTTCGATGGCTGATTTGAGCTTGTAATTGGGAGAAACAGGGAAGAATACTAGTATAATTGGTTTGTCTCTGGAGCTGGATGTCTGTTTGCCTTGGACAAAATTGGAAATAGGGACAAAATCAGCATTCAATTCTATCTTGAGTTTGGCGGTTTTGTCTTGTTCTGAAAAATAGATGTGTTTGTATGACATCTTGCTACTGTTGAATATGTGGCTCTCTTTGCGATCTTAGATCTGGAAGATGTGTGCGAGTTGCTGAAGCTAATCTTCTCTTCTAAAAACCCTAGCTTCTTGAAAGTCCTGTAAAAAGGGGTTAATGGTTTGGGTTGAAACGCCCTTGCACCGCTTACATAGCAATACCTCCACAAGGCGTCAAACCCCACGTAGTTCTCCCACCTATTGGAAGTGCAATTGTGCTCTTTTTAATTATATGTATGTAAATAGTATGTAAATAGAATTTGGCTCTTTAACATTTGATATTGCTTGTTTTGACCTGACTTTGAATGCTTTGAGCTTGATAATGCGTGCTCTTGACTTGGATTAGAGTGCTTTAGATAGTCATAGTTGCTGCTCCTAATGTATGCTCTTGCAATAGGGAAGAATAGGGCATCTTGCTTGATGCTTGATAGATGTGTTCTAGATGAGCTCTTGGTAAGTGCTAGGTGAAAGCCCAGTGCGTAAATGAGTGGGCTTAACTTGTATTTATACCACTCCAAAGGAAATGTTTCGTGCTAATGCCAATCCAAAGGGGAAAAGGCCGACTCATGAAAAGATGTTCATTTGAAAAATTTGATTGTTAGAGTGCTAAGGACAAAATCTTCCAGTAGGGGATAAAATCGACACATGAGTTTGTCTGTACTAGACAGTTTTATCCTGTAGGGTTGATAGCTGAAGTAATGGTTTGGAGAGGGCCGTACAAGAGGCATAAGATGTTTATGATAGATAGAAGCGATCTTGTAGATGACTGAGGAGGATGGGGGATTGGTCCCGTTGCAAGCCTTTGGATAGGATAAATTAGTGAATTTGAGCTTTAGTTTATGTGCACAATTCGTATATAATGCATATAAGCCAAACTCGACATTACCAACTTCCAAATGACCAAATTTGGGTTTCTACAGTAGCATAGAGACCTAAAAGGGTCTAAGAGGGACAAGAGGAGGTTGAATGAAGGAACTAAGCAATCATGATGTCAATAGGTGTAATTGTAAGATTTCGGGACCTAAGGGATGCCAAGTGCATGGAATTATGATTATGGTGACGGGGTTACCCAACCTAATTCCACAATATATCAATGTTGGGAGATGCAAAGCGCCGATAAATTCTGTGACAAAAGAAATGTTAGTAAAACATTCTTGAAGTGTATACAACCTAAATTTATCGTTAATAAATGCCCCTCTTTTTAACAGCTTTATTGATCACATACTTCTTGGGAAAGATGTGACGATGGGCGTCCAAGGAGTATTGAAATGTAGGAAGCTTGTCTATGGATATGTAAGAAGCAAACTGATCTCGGAGTATCAGCTATCCTGAATGTGCTAGTAAATGTCCCCCTTTTTGACATCTGTGTTTCTCACATCCTTCATGGGAAGAAGGCGTGGAGGGGGCTTCCAAGGAGTATTTGAATGTAGGAAGCTGGTGTATGGAGATGTAAGAAGCAAACTGATCTTGGAGTACCAACTATTCTGTTGTAGAAGAATACCCAAGAGGCAACTCTCTTTGAAGAACAATGGGATAAATATGGATATATCTCCCATTTCCTAGGGATTCAAGTTTGTGAAGGTTTAAAATCAGCCCAAAGACATCTTTGACTGAATTTGCAACAATTTTTGTGTTGGACAATGTGTTGAGTAGCTGTACGTTTATAATGAATGATACACTGAAACATGATAATCTGAATCCTCTGGATATGCACCCTGTCAATAGACCCCAAATCGTGCCCACCTGCCACCCCCTCCAAATCTGCGACCCATAAAGGACAATGGGTTTAAATGACTACAGTGAAGAGATATGTCTTTAAAAGGATATCCTGGAAATGACTAAGTTGAAGTTCAAGCTTCTTCCTATGCTCAATTTCATGCACTCTTTCCTCTTCGAGATTTCCTTTTCAACTTGCATTGTGTTGGCTCCTTCTTGCCTCTTTTTGGTCCTTATGCGTCTTTCAAAGGATATCCTGGAAATGACTAAGTTGAAGCTCAAGCTTCTTCCTATGCTCAACTTTATGCACTTTTTCCTCTTTGAGATTTACTTTTCAACTTGTATTGTGTTGGCTCCTTCTTCTTGTCTCTTTTTGGTCCTTATGTGTCCTCAACCATTTCCACAGTTTCTACTATGTTTATGTTTGTGGATTGGTTTTGATTTTGAGAGCTATTTATAATATTATTCTGTCATAGTCGTCTCCATCGCTCTCTACTTTCTTTACTTCACTCCTTTTTTTGGACTTTCTATTTGCTCTTATTCATTCATTTTCTGGTTTAATTTCCCCTTCTTCAATTTCAGCTCGGTCTTCAGCCTCAATTTCAAATTCATCTTTCCCTTCTTCAGGCCTGCACTAAAGACTTGAACTTGATTTGTTTTCTATTTTGAATCATAATCTGTAAGCTATCCTGCAATTTTTGAAAATATTTATGATATTGCCAGGAATCACTTCACCACGGCCTTGTAGCTGTATCAGCAAGCACTTATAAAATAAATAATGTGGACCAGCGTGATGGGACTGAAAGAATTAACCATGGGAAGACTCATTCAGTTGGAAGACATCAAGGCGCGCACGGTCCAACAGAAATATCAAAAAGATAGCAACAAATCCGAAAATTCTAGTTCTGATTGTGGAAGTTGTGGTGGTTAATCCCACATGAGTTTCCAGATGAGATGTGCAGAGATTGACTTTCTTATCATTGTGGATGCTGATGAGAACCTATCTGAAGAAATGAACCAGTGAGAATCATTAGAGCCATGATTTGGCCTTGAAAATATGAAATCAAGATTATAAAATACTGTTTAAAACTTATTTTAAGGTTTTTGGTTTATGTGTTGGGTTTCTGTCTGTATAGGACAGCAACACTTGACTTATTCAGTATTGTCCAACAGCCATCTTTTATGTAGTCTGGGTGTAGGTTGATCAGTATGTTTGAGTTTACCACTGAGCCTGGTCATGAGACTAAAACTTAGTAGTACGGAATTTGAACAATTTATAAGGTAAATGGAAAAACAATCTCCTCGTGAGCTTCTAGGGAGGTTACATACACCAAATTGGTGTTTTACTTGATGGTGACTTCCCAAACTAGCTTACCTTAACAGTAGATATGATATATATTATAAAAACAGTCAAACCATCTAGCTAATTTCCGTGCATCTGCATAGTTGATGATTCATTATCATGGTGTCTGCGTGGTTGACATGTGCTGTCTTGATCAAGTATATGGGCTGGGTGGAATTTGAGAGAGAGAGCTGAGAGGAGTGAAAATTAGAGTGAGCTGCGAGGGGTGGAAATGTTCTTTCTTTCGTGCTTGCTCTTTTACCTGATTTTGTTTAAGAGAAGAAAATGAAATGGGACTGGTTTTTCTTCATCCCTTTTCTTGTAAGCAATGCAAATGAGAGAGGATTGCGTGTAGACGAGTGATGATGTCAGAAGGCTTGAAGGCGAGTTAGTAATGCAGCTTAGCATCCTTTGCTTATATAATGGGCCTGCTGGTCCTTCTCAAAGATTGGATTTTTCATTTTTAGCTATATTTGATTTATGTGTTACCAGTCGTAGCAATTCCTGACTGGTGAATGGCATGGTGGTCATTACCAAACTCCTATCCATGGGTATGTAGTTAGTTAACTCCAGGAACGTGGAACCAAATATATATAATGTTAATAGTAAATACTATAGTATATATACTCAATTAAGTGAATGGCAGCTATAAATTGTGCCTCTCCTAAATAATATAAAAATATTGACGGTGTGGAGATGAGGCATCATCAAAAAGGGTGTCACAAGTGCTGGTGCAAATATATTTGTTGAGATTAGTGAAGATGTAAGAAGGAAAAATTGTTATAAAAATTACATTTTAGTAAATGCTATTAATGTGCTGGTTTGGTTGGTAATCTAGTTGTCAACTAGTCTTGATGTTGATATAGCATGTTAGTACGGAATTGAATTTCACAGTCAGCAAAATTTCAACGATAGTTATTGGAGTGAATGATTAACCGGTGTCTTAATTATGTGAAGCATGACCTTACTGACCTCAAGTAGTGCTCTGTCTATGATAACTATTGTTATTTGCAATGGCATATCATGGTTAAAAACTTAATGACCATACATTTCTAGGTTTTCATAAGTAGACTTGGTTAAAGATTTCTAGTATCCTGCATATGATTCATATTAATGTTCTGATTACCAAATTAAGCCTCAAATTGAATGAAATCTAGAAGTCTGTATGGTCCATATTGTTGTACTCTAAGAATCATCACCAATCAACAAAAACTGGATGGTCAAGGCCATAATGGAAATGACGAAATAGAAAATCCTTAATGTAAATCATGAATTCAAAAGTTAGAAACCTTAAATGTCGTACAAGAAGTTTAAGAAATATGGTCATGCAAGGGGCACAATAATAAGTAATGGAATGATAAATGCAAGACACAGGCTATTTTAATAGCCATCCTAATTTTTTCTAACAGAGTACAACTGTTTGCAGTTGAGTTTAAGAGGACAGCTTTTAACATTGCAAACATACAAATCATATTTGTTACCAACTGTTTAGGCTATGAATTGTGGCAGGTTTCCTATATTGTACTGCCTTTGGTATGCTCTGCTGTTTTTGCCTATATATTTGTGCTTTCCTAAGGCACTTGTAGTCTATCAGAGTTGTTTACGTGTCTTCTAAAACCCGAATACTTGTTATTATAGATGAAGATAGCCCAACTCCAACAGCAGCATCAGCATCAGCAGCAACAGCAACAACAGCAAAACAACACCCAACAACAGCAACTTCAACAGCAAGCTTTATCGAATCAGCAGTCCCAAATTGCCAACCATCAGCAACAGCAGCAGGACAAAATTGGAGTTGCTGGTGTAACAGTCGATGGGAGTATGTCCAATTCTCTTCGTGGAAATGATCAGGTATTTGTTGCAATTGTGATGATCCTTCATCTTGCAATGAACAGCATGGTTGCAGAAAATTAAATGGTTAAATGCCGAGTCTTAGTTTTGAGCATGTTCACTCTTTAATGTGTAGTATTGTGCACGGTTTTAATGTGTTTCAGAAAGAGGTTTTTCAATTATAAAACATGCCCTTGTTTCTTGATATCCCTATTTTATAAATAATGATGCATTTATTACACCTATTGACCATATCAAGTTATTCTTTGAGAATATGTAAAGCCCATGCTCCTGAGCTCAAAACCTCCAAGTGAGTCTTTAATAGAGTTTGGTTGACAGAATTTATTTCTGATTTTTTGCGATTGTGAAAGGCTGGCTCTAAAGGTCAGAATGGAAGAAAAAGAAAGCAGCCTGGGTCATCTTCCGGTCCAGCTAATAGCTCAGGAACTGCAAATACTACTGGTCCCTCCCCAAGTTCTGCACCCTCAACACCATCAACTCATACCCCTGGTGATGTGATGTCCATAGGTGGTGCATTGCAGCACAGTGGTAGCTCATCTAAGCCGTTAATGATGTATGGAGCTGATGGCACCGGGACCCTTGCCTCACCATCCAATCCACTGGTAGTTAAATCTCTTTGATTTTCAATATTTTTAAAATTCTTTGCCATTCCAATTGATTATTCGGATGCTTTTAGCATAATGCTGAAAATAATAGCTATCCCATTTTTCTGAGGAAGTTTAATGATGTACAATCTAATAAACCTATTAGTTATTACCAAGTTAAATGGTCATTTATATTGATGATGGATGACAAAAGCTGATGCAAAATGGTGATATTTCTCAAAATTTATGTTGAGTGTTTTCCAGAAATCTATTTGCAATTATTAGCACTATTTTTTAAGTGGGATTATAAATTTTTTAAATTGCAGGCAGATATAGACCGGTTTGTGGAGGATGGGTCTCTAGATGATAATGTGGAGTCATTTTTGTCTCACGATGATACAGATCCTAGGGATACAGTTGGACGGTGTATGGATAATAGCAAAGGTAAGATTAAAGAGAATCGGAAGCCACACATGAGAAATAGATTCATCTCTCACAGTTCTTTGTGCCAAGTAAAGCTGAGAGAAGTTCCGATTTCTCAAAGTTGTAATTTTTATTGATTTTTTTGAACTACTGTTGTGACATGTTAAATTAATTTTTAAAGGCAGCTATTTGTATGTTTTAACATGTTTTTTGCTGACAGGATTTTCATTTTCTGAGGTTAGCTGCCTTCGGGCCAGTACTAGTAAAGTTGTTTGCTGCCACTTCTCTTCGGATGGAAAGCTGCTAGCCAGTGCTGGACATGAGAAGAAGGTAATCTAAATGTAATGAAAAACTGTGGTATTCATTATTTTTTTCAACATGCATAATCCAGTTGAGTGGCTAAAGCCGTACTATGTTGGACTTTTCTGGAAATGTAGGCAGTGTTGTGGAACATGGACACTTTGAAACTTAAAAGCTCTCTAGAAGAGCATTCCTTTCTTATCACTGATGTGCGGTTCAGTCCTAATTCAACGCGCTTGGCTACATCATCTTTTGACAGAACAGTCAGGGTCTGGGATGCTGACAATGTCAGTAAGAAAAGTACCTTTTCTTAGTAGCTATATTTTATCAAGATTCTTAGTACATTTATCTTTCTGTGATGATGTTTAGAGCAGAAAAACATCATTCAGATTTGTTTTCAGGAAAAAGTATCTCATTTATCCTTATGAATCATTGCCGACTGATATGATTTAATGAGTTTTGTTGTATATATGTATATATTATGCTTCTTGTTTCAATTTTATTTTGTCTCATTATTTTATGTACAGTTCAACCATGAGGGCCAAGATTTCTTTTTATCATCTTATTAACCTTATATCCTGGCGTGTTTTGCAGCCAAGCTATTCCTTGCGTACATTTACTGGTCATTCCGCCTCTGTCATGTCACTTGATTTCCACCCAAACAATGAGGATCTTATTTGCTCTTGTGATGGAGACAGTGAAATTCGCTACTGGAGTGTTAACCAGGGCATTTGCACAAGAATGTTCAAGGTTGCTTATCCTTGAAAGTGTTGCCTTGTACAACGCTTATCACTGTTTTCCATTAGTGACTACAACCTCCAAAAATTGAATGTGTTCTAACTGTGTTGTACCTTGGGCTTTTGCAGGGTGGTATGAGTCAAATGCGATTTCAACCACGTATTGGCAGGTTTCTTGCTGCAGCTGCTGAGAATGTTGTTTCAATATTTGATGTTGAGACTGAAGCTTGCGTGCATTCTTTACGGGTTTGTGTATTGTCTAATTTGATTCTATTTGCATTTCCCTCTTATCCGAATGCTTCTTTTTCCCTTCAAGCATTGCAGATATGGGATGTGCAGGAAGTAATGAAGCATAGAATTCCGTAGTTCCTACTGCATCTAGGACTAGGCAATTATTGTTCCTCTACGCATTTGGTACTGCTATTTCCCTTTGTTTGAAATTTTTTTTTCAACGTAGGCATTGTGCATTTGTAGTTGCTACTTGTATGGTGCACCAATATACACAACTTCCATTCCTCTGAACATTTTTTGAGATAAGATTTTGGTACCCTTGACGTAGGATCCAAGTCAGTCACCTCAACTTTGTTAGTAGAAAACCCTTTTAATAGGAGCTTTTCTGTGGATTGATGTATAGCTGTGTGGCATGCTTATTTTATGATATAATATAGGTGTATGCTTTCATAAACAAATGCATGTTTTGTCTAGGTGATATTATTGAGAGCTCCTGTGAATGACAACATTTAGTTGATTAAACAACGACAGGCTTCTTTCAAGGCGTACTGCTGAAACAGATTGTCTTTAATGTGCAGAGACATACAAAACCTGTGCATTCTCTTTGCTGGGACCAATCTGGAAACTTATTGGCGTCTGTTAGTGAGGATTCAGTAAGGGTATGGGCCTTTGGTTCTGGAAGTGACGGAGAATGTGTGCATGAGCTGATCTGCAGTGGAAATAAGTTTCATTCATGTGTATTTCATCCTAGTTATCAATCACTCTTGGTCATTGGCTGCTATCAGGCAAGTTACATATTTCAGAGGGCATTTTGTAAGCTGCCAATATTTCCGTGAACTTGTAGATTTAGTTCTTTAGATATATTATTTCTTGGGTTGTTGTCCTTTATAAATATAAACAGTCATAATTAACTATTTGTTAACTTGCCGTACATCTGAGTCCCATTGAGTTCCTTCAGTTTTTTGTTTTCTTCCTTTCTTTTTTCTTTCTTAATATCATGCAATCCAAGTGACAATGATTATAATGGGTTTTTATTTGAATGAATGATATTTCTTGTCTGGGTTCTGGAGTTTTGCTGATTGTGTCACATTTTCCCTGTAGTCCTTGGAGCTCTGGAATATGGCTGAGAACAAGAGTATGACCATCCCAGCTCATGAAGGCCTCATTGCGGCTCTGGCAGTTTCACCCGCAACAGGCATGGTTGCTTCTGCAAGTCATGACAAGTGTGTGAAGCTATGGAAGTGAACAGTATGGTCTTTGCAATGTGGCAGTTCAGGGTTTTCTAAAACATTGCCTCAACCGTTTGCAATTGTGGCAAGTTTTGCAATAGCAATTTGTACAATTTAACTTATTCCAGTTAAAAGCAATAATTAAAAACTACTGATTCATGTGCATCTATATTTTTCTTGGAATGACACGTGAAGCTTCTACAGCCACTTAACAATTCATAAGCATTTCATGTGCTTAAATATGTATTTATCAATGAAGCTTGCATCATATGTTAGGCATTTTAAAATCCTATTAAGCATTGCTCAGATTGCCTTTTCACCTTTTTGTTGGGTACATTGATCCACTAAGGTTGACTGGAAATGCGTTGACTGGAAATGTGACTTCCATTTCTTATAATTTGGAAGTAAGCTGATATATCTGCTAACAAGTCTACCAAAAAGCAAGCAATGGAAGTTTGTCTATTGTTACTTAGGCTTAACAAACAAGCGATGACATTTAAACTTATGTTCCTTTGGCCTAACTCTCCCATAGATTTAGCTTGCAGGGCATGCATATATTAAATTTTGCAAATCAAATTATGTTTGGCATCTTTTCAGTTATCTTTTTGATTGCTTTTGCAAAATGACATCTTTCCAACTATATAC
The DNA here is from genome assembly GCA_019776745.2 of Taxus chinensis. Lineage (NCBI taxonomy): Eukaryota > Viridiplantae > Streptophyta > Pinopsida > Cupressales > Taxaceae > Taxus > Taxus chinensis. Next base: position 381,970,188 of record CM034151.1, read on the forward strand.
AATTTTTTTGTAATATATGTTGACGTCTTTCCAACTTGCTGACGGGGATATCCTTAGCTCGGTGTTATTCCATATATGCGTGATTAGTCATATTAATAATTTTGGTTGAATAAACCATATTTTGTCTATAGTCTACTCAACATCAATTTGTAAAGGGCTTGGAAGCTAGTTATTGTACAAAGTTCATCATGGCTTGTAGTTGGCATTGAGAACCTGAATGTGAGTGGGGAGTTCCTGAAGAAGGATTTTGGCCTATGTATTCTCTAACTGCTTGAATGTTTTGTTGGGCTACAACAATATGGAAATCGTGATAATATGCCTGACCAATTTTTTTGTCAGATGGGAATTTTGTATATTGAAATTTTTTTGTAGCTCTTACTGATCTGTGTTGTGCATTAAATTGATCTTATATACCTGAATGTGATCTGATTTACATTGTACGGGTCGTAAAAATGTGTAGCAGTGAGCACCACACAAAAGCTGATAAAGCATCTTTATTGATTCTTATATTTTATTACTTAGTAAGCACTTTTGTTAAATACGGATATGTAATGCCAATTTTAAAGTTTAAACACTGTTGCATGTTTATTTGTCTAATCCGCTAATGACCAACCGGTGTGAGTGGTGTTAAGAGTTGGATTTAGTAGCAGTAATTGAATTTGGTTTCTTGAAAGTCAAATCAATGCAGTATCTAAATGTCAAAGCACTATCTTATTTTAAAGTAGCAAAAATTCTAAACATGTTACATCTATAAGAATATTGATGATTTTCCATTCATTTTGAGATAATGAATCGAGACTGGTATTTGTTCATCCTTGGAATATTTGTATTCATCACACTTCAATGTATTCAATTTGGCTACTAAAGTTACGTACTAGATTTGATAAAGCAACAAAAACTTAAAACATTTTGTCTTAAGTGACTTTCAACATGCTTATTGCAACACGACTTGTTCATTAAAAGTTCTAGTATGGCAGAGTTCTTGCTGCTGTCAAGAGTTTCATTTAGAATTATTATGCGGCACCTAATGTATATTAGAAGAATTTATAATCCTCGTTTTCTGTCATTTTTGTTTGACAAGGTGTCACATGATGAATAACTCGAGGCATTTGTTAACCCAAAATTTGAGCATTGTTCCCAAGTTTGATTCATCAGTTCTCAATTGCTGTCCCTCATTTACTCCGTTTTCCCCCTCTGTTTGCCAAATTATGAAGCTTTGAGAGGCCCCAATCGGCTGAATCTCAAGTGGTATTTACTGGGAAAATGTGGAAATAGTTTTTGAAGAAAACTGAAGGGTCACCATTTAGATGACTGTAAGGTAGCTATAGTTCACACAAATGGAGGGTTACCATTAAGATGACTGCAAGGCAGCTGACTAGATTCTCTAAGAAATTGAGGTTTAAGCTTGACAAATGTTTAGAAGATTTATCATTTCTCATAAAAGATAATTTGATAGATTAGAGGTTGCGACTCAATCCTTACATCCCTCAAGCTTTGGCTTCATTTTTCTGTAGTCGTGTACCTGACTTGAAACGGCAGAAATTTTAAAAGCCGAGGTCTAGGCTTGGTAAGGGTTCGAAAAATTATCATATTTCAAAGATGTTGCAATATTTTACAATCTGCATCATATACAAGGAAAATCAAATTCTACTCTGGCCCATTTCCCTCATGAGTTGTACATTACTTTGGATGTCAGCAATTAAAAAAGCTTTGTGCGGATTTTCCTGAAGGCGTACAAACATGCGTCATTCTGAAGAAAACCTCGAAACTCTTAATTTTATTTTCTTAAAATTTTATAAAATATACATCACTTCTTTATATGCCTTTGTTGTTATTTTGGTTGAACCTATGTGTGTTAAGGTGGGTTTGAATGAATGAATGAACTATTTTAATTACGTCCACAGGACCAAGCAGCCTATAGGACTCGAAGCTGCAACCAAGTTGAACAAAGCCATTCCCAAGAGCAGTCCTAATAATTTTGCCTAGAATCCACTGTTCGTTTGATTTTGATTTTTTGGCTGTGGATCATCATTAGAAGATTTGTTGTTTTGACCAATCTTTCCTCCTCAAAAAAGGAGGTAAGGTTGTCTATTCTAAAACTGTCATCACATCTAATATGGAAGTCATGATATGAAGGGCATTCCATGATGTAGTGCCATTTAGTTTCCACTGCTCCTTTGTTACAAAATATACACGTTCTCTCTTCACACTCTTCTTTAGAAGACATCCATTTGTGAATTTCACACTTAAGATGGTGTGAACTAGTCCTTATCTGACCATCAACATTTTTGCTTTCCATTTGGTTTTTGCTCCTAAGTAGGCCTTTTCCTTGTGGTCGCAAGCTGGATTAAATTATCTGATATAATATTCTTTATTCCCACCACGTCGTTGTGTCCACATGCCTATCTTAATTTTTTCTTGTTCATAGTTTTTTATTCCTCCTTAGTGTTTGGACATTCTTGCATGTTAATATTCCATTTGTTCATACATTTAATATTTTTGTCATCCACGTGTTTTTTCTCTTATCTAGATGTTCTTCTATAACCATTCTAGGCCACCTGTGAACTTCCATGCTTTGAACCTTCTTCTGCATTTCTAAGGTTGTGGTGGGTTTGTTCTCTTGGCTGATTATTACTATGCATGTCGATCTTCACATATATTGAGTTATGGTTTGATTTCATCTCTATAGGGCTGGCCCCTATTTCTAATTTTGTCAATCTTGAAATACAACCTTGTGAACATATAGCGTAATCTACTACACTTTGTCCATATATGTTTTGCAAGTGATTTTTCTTGAATTCGGCCATGCTCTCATGCCATTGTATATAACCATGTTATATAGGCTACATGTCCGCAACAATTCTGCTCCGTAATGTGAAAACACCCCATTTTCATCTTGTGAAGTACTCTCCCAAATTTGGGCTTCATCTTCCTGTAGCCATAACAAATTGTTGTTCATTCCCCCCTCATTCCTCAGGGAAAGGGCCTGAGAGCTACATGTTTCATTGTAGACATGCATGTTTAGAGGCACCTTTCGTCCGCCATTGTTCATTTTGTACATGACAATTTGATTTGTGTGCATATTCTCTTGAAGATTACTAGGGCTTCCATTTCCATGTCTGATAAAGGATGAAACAAAATTTGCTTACACATCTTATCACTTGTTCTAAAAAATAAACAAGTTCACACAAAGTTGACAACCCTAGCTATTATAAGAGTGTAGACACTAAATCATGCACTTGCGTATCTATCTAGTCTTGATCACATACCGCTATTCATATGATTCCTAAGCGAGAAAAATACTAATTGATCATTGTTTTTGGCCGTCTTTGCTTGTTTTCTGTTGCCTCTTTTGATCTTACATTCCTTCTTGCATGGGTGAGAGGCCATGGAATGTATATTACAAACCATACAATTACACCCCATTTCTTTACTCATTTGCACTTAAAGATGGCCCTTCAACATCTTATGAATATTCATCTTCCTAAGATAATTCAACTATGACTTTCAATGTCTATTTAACTTCCTTGGCACATATACAAAAATGTAATTCTTTATAGCTTACATAATACACTGAGACTATTGACATCCTATTTCTACTACTACATTAATTAATTCATCCCTTCATCTTCTTTCTAATCCCACAACATCCCATACATCATTAATCACTCTTAATCACCCGTAATCACTCTTAACTCGTCATTAATCCTCCACAACCAATATCCCACATCTCCTAAATCTCACATACTTCCCCTAGCTAAAACCTATAAATGAAACATCAGTATCCATAGGAAAATAACTAATCATGTGAAAATAACCAAGATATATAAAGAAGCATAAGAAAAGCTTTCTATTTTTTGGAAATTCTGCCATTTTGGGAAACCATTTTATTTTGGAATAGATTCTCCTTCTATCCTTCCTCTATCTATGCAACCAAATGTTGTTATCATCTTACACAAGCCATAGAGCAACTACACTCATTCAAGCATGAGAAAATCTAGACAAGAAGGTTGATCTACATTTAGTAAGTGTAGGTGTTTTCATTATGCTAAATATGAAGTATTTGTTCGATTTAGATTAGGATTTATTTTTGTTATTTACTTAGTAAGGTCTGAATCTAACATGATACATTCTAGCACGCCCGATGGGATATGTTACACATTGTTTCTGACCCATGTTCACCATTTTTTGTTTTTTGCTTCATTTTTTGTGTTTCTGTATAACAACATTTTTGGTCTATGTTTCAACATTCCCACTCATGGGAATGATATTTAATATCAACACAGTGGTATTTTTACCTTCTATGCTTGTGTAGGATTTTTCCATTTTAAAACTTCTTACAATGTTTGATTTTCATTGTAATGTTTTAAATCATCTTTTTAGCATTTCCAATCATTAACCATTTATTTTGAAGGCCAATATCATTTTTGTGTACCTTGTAATATTTCTTATCACTATAATAATGTTTTTGCATCATGTAGTGTCATTTTTGGATTTGTGAGTTTGTTTTGTAGGCTGTAGTGTTTCTAATCCATCTATGGTGTTATTGAGAACTATAGTGGCATTTTTTATTATCCCAATTGTTGGCTCCCAAATCTACACTAAGGTGAAAATGAGTGAAGAGAACAAGATAGGTCATTATAGTGAGTTACTTCTTCACCTAGAATAGTAGACTTAAGGCCAACAAATGAGAGGGTGGTTAACCTCCCACTCTTTAGGCTATATGAGACCTATGCGAGAGACCTTGGAGCAACCTTAAATGATGTCAAATAATAGAGATTAAGAAAATATAATATAATAGACCCAACCAAACAACCCAACTACTATGAATTCCTACCCAATTTCTTGTCACTAATAGGATATTCATATTGCTACCTAAGAATGAGTAAAGGTTGCACTCAAATAGATGATAATAACATAAATATCCATAATCTATAAGCTAATTACTCTTGAGGATAAAAAAATGTTTTAAATGAAGTGCTCTAAACATGGATCCAAAGTTCTAATGGTTGAAATCTTGTAGCATTTCCAAATAAATAGTGATATTTTTGTAAAGTTTGGAGGAGAATGGAAGTATTAACATAAGAAGGTGATCACATGAACTAAGGATAATGACCAAACTCATTAGGTAGGGAGTTATTATCATATGAACTAAGTGAATGAGTGATAATTAAAATAAATACAATAATCTACACAATTGTTGCACAATCTGTCATGAATTCAAACAAATAATAAAATGAACCTACATGTACCATTTACTATTTATCAGAACAAAACACTAGAATATGAAAACATATTGATGTTAGAATAATTTCAGAAGACACAAAGAAATGGTGACTTGCAAAATTTTTATAACACAACACTTATATATGTTTACACAACATAAATAAGAACTCAATTACCAAGCAATGATCTGCATGATCTAAGACTTCTAATAAGAATGACAACACATACTCAAAATCCTATAATATCTACTCTTTGAACCAGGACATATTTTCACTATTCAATTTCTCACAAAAATAGAAAACATAAATTCTCAAATAAGACAACCAAGTTTGTTCAATTGCCAAAAGATCAATATGGAGAGTTTATTCTCCATTTTATATAACTTCCCTTTATAAAGGTGCACAAAAAGGTACTCAACATATTTTTTTAAAGGAAACAAAAGGCTAGAGAAGAGCCATTTGTTAGCATTAGGTTAAAACAAATCATCCACCAATGAGAGGAGATATAAAAGTGTGCTTGGATCACTCTTTCCAAATTAATATGGAAAGAACACAAACCTTTCCTAGAATCAAACAAAATTTGGCTTAAAAGAGACTTGTGTGGGAGTACAAATGAGGATCCATGAAGAGAACATGTGTTTCTATGAAAATCAGGAGAATAGATGAACATGAAGCTACCACTTGGCTAGGAAGATTAACTTTCCACCATTGGATCACTGTTACAACTCATTTCTTTGATCTATAGCTTAATTAACTTCTTAATGCATTTTGGTGGGGCCCTAAAAGGAGAAGTGACTAAAAAATACTTCCCAAAAGAGAGCATAATAGTCCCAAAATATTCAGAAAGAAAATTGGGTGCTATTAGAATAAAACATAAGTAGAGAACTTCCCAAATTTCTATCATGAAAATATTTGAAATATCTTCACCATTCCCTCCAAAATATGGATAAATGTAGAGCTATCTTTGAGACCTTTCTACTAGTACAATTTGTAGGTGAAACAGACCTATGAGTTTAAAGATACGGGAAAAACAAAATATCATGTCGTGTTTTTCCCGTGACATCCACAAACTGATTTTAAAATTAGGGTGAAATGTCAATTTTAAGCTCATGATTAGTGCGATGTGGTGGATCACTATCATTATCCACTTGTACACTAGTAGAAATATCATTTTACTAATTCCAAATCTCATTCAACATGTTCATTTCTCCTGTCTAGGACTGTACAGTCTAGTCAGGGCTGTACCATATGGTCCTAAACTCTTTGTATGGTCTTGGATTGTCATGTCTTCCAATTGTAATTTCAAATTTAAATATTGCATTGGGTTTTATAGTTTCTTTGGGTAGGCATTTCTTACATACATTATCTACAAAACCTATATAAACAACTAAACACTTCCTTATTAGCTAACCTGGAACTCCTAAGGTAATGCACTAGAGCACTCACTTTTTACATTTACAAAAGGAATCCAAATCTCCCTAAATCTTAAAATTTACATCTACAATCACTAGGGAAACATCCACATCAAGTATAAAGAAAAAAATAAGGTCAAGGTAGCCACATATCTCATCTACAAGCATCCAAATATCCCCTCTCTATGTTTTTAGCAAAGAGCCAAGTCAAAGCAAGAACGATCAAAGAAATTTCCAAATATGATTGATTTATCTAGATATTACATGCTATGTGGAGAACGACATATGGTTTGATGCCTCTTTGGAGTAGTTACAACATCAGTTGTGCACGGGGGTTCCCATAACCCTTTTAATTTTAATTTTGTGGGACTCTTCACCCATGGATAGGGTGTGAGTGTGAGATGACAATCATTTCACATACAACATTGTATGTGCAATAACTAGGGTTTGACAACGACAGACAAATCTAGGAAGGTGAGCAACTCAAAAAGTTATAGAAGTTGTCTTAGAGTAGGTCCAAGACCGTACAAAAGGTCATGGACTATATGGTATGGTCATGGATGTGTTGTATGACCCTAACCTCATCATAGTTGTAGTTCTAGTCTAGTTTGCGAGGGTTCCCTTGGTTCAGTTCCCTTAGTTTCTCTGGTACATTGTCTCATATATTTCTAAAAATCAGTTGTGACAAGTTAAGTGCCTATATACCTTCTTTTTATACTTTCAATTACATATTAGGTTAAGTGGTGTATAACAATCTTTCTTACCTAATTTAAGTTGAAAATTTGATTTAGCTTTTATATTGTATCATCATTTGTTAGATTGGTAATCAACTCTAATATAATCTACACATAATTAAATTGAACTAGAAATTCAATTTGGGATAAACATTTTAGTGAACCCTCTTTTGATCGAACCCTTAACCTAATCTAGGATCTATCTAGTTCCTTGTGTATTAGGCCTGTTGATTTTTAAACCCTAGCTGATCTATGGTTTCTATTTCTAGGTATATGTTGTTATGCCCTTAGTTTTGTAACTTATATTGGATATGTAGGGCCGAATTGTGGATTACATATCCATGTTATTGTCATATTTCATTCATTTATGCTTTCATATATTTAGTAGGTTGTCCTAAATGTTGGCCATAGTATAGGAAGGGTATATATAAGAAGTAGTAAGGAGTAGTTAAGTATAATATTAATAACTTGAGTCTTATTATATGGTTGGGAGGTTGCCCCCTTGAAGTGGATAAGTCATTATACTTGCATAATATGATCATTTATCTATATTTTGGTGTTCTTTTTGCCGCTAATATTAAGATTTATGTAACTAATTTCATTACAAGTGGTATCAGAGCTTTGATTTGGCCAAATTCAGGTCCAAACCCTAATTTTGAAGATCCGGCTATATATCCACAATGGTGGTGAATGTTTCTCCAATTTTTTAATTGAAGCGGTGAAATCATCAAGTAAGTTTTTCCCAAAGTTTCAACATTTGTTGAATCATTTTACATAAATTATAGCCATTTTATTGTTTCTCATAAATTTTCTCCATAGGATGCTATTTTTGGAATTTTTCCAAGTTTCTTATATTTCCAGAAAGATTTCCAAAAATTAGCTAGGGTTTGTTATTTTCGTTTCTCTCCATTCGGCCAATAACCAAACAAAACCCTAAAACCTCAATTCCTACCCTAACCCATATATCCCCAGACCCAAACCTTGTAACATGATAGGGAAATCACCTAGAGGCCAAGGGAAGGTTCAAACCATTCTAGGAATGACTCTAAATAAATAAGACATGTATTTTACATCTTTAGGTTCTGGAGCATCAGAGGCATTCACCCAACTTTAGGAAAGGGTTAATAATATGGTAAGTAAGGATGACCTCCAACATGTTATTCATAATGGGAGGTAAAATTAAAGATAACCTCAACCAAGGTATTTAATAAATGAAGGGTGAAATGTCGATGAAGTTTGGATTAATGAATAAGGAGATGATGCTCACTCTTTCAAGCATGAAGATTGGCATGAATTCCCACTCAAGTCACATGGGTTCCTCAATTAATGCATACCTAGATAAAAAACACACCAACCAAGGAGGATCCTCTATACAAACTAGTGGATATTCTAGCCAGTGGTGTAACATTATTCCAAAAGTGGAAATGCAAAAGTTCAATGGGAATGATCCAATCACTTGGATCAACCTATTGTCTCTGAAATTTGCACCTTTGCTGAAACTAGGCTCAACATTTCAGTGAAACGTTGTTAGAACATAAGTATGTGGGTTACTCATGATATTTCTCCAGATGAAAGGGTTGGTTCCCTTCATCCTAGTTTGCAGTAACTAATCCTATACAAGTTTAGAGGATGAATTGTATTCAATTCCCAAGATATCTACATTTTTCTTTGGTATCACTGAGGTACTGACACCATAATATATCATGTAGTTGTGTACAAGGTGATTTCCAACAATTAGAGACATGTAGAAAGGAGGAGGCTTGACAAGTACACTTACTTGTTCTTCCTTAGGCTAACAAATGTTGATCGTGGAGTCTATTTTGTGCATGGAAATTTCGAGAGGTGGAAGCTGCTTTAAGGATTCCTGCAAGAGATCCCTTTGAGATGGGATAGATAGGGAATGCCACACTGTGACATTCAAGGTTTTTATTTTATCTTCTCGAATATGTTTATGGGGATACCCGCAGTATTTTACAATGAGGGAGTGATATTTTCTTTTCTTGACTATTCTACTGTAGAAGCTCTTTGGATGGTGGGTTTATCTCATTTTGCAAATCTGTCTTGAGTTGTGGTTTTTTTCCTGTTGCACGGACAATATTTTCCACAAGGGTCCATGGATTTTCTAAAGCATGTAGATTTTATGAAGTCCACATACCTCCTAGTGAAATTGAATTTTCACCTAAGTTTGTGGGTTGGCTAGGATTTTCATGTGGGGTTGGAGAAAAAGGGGGAGGATACCTTACATCAATTTGTCTCTTCCTTGACCTTATGTTTTCTACCACATGGGGTTGTGGACAATTGAAATTTCCTGCAGTTTGGTTAACTATGAAAAGATATTCAAGGCCAAAATGCATGTAGTTAGGTTCTAGAGCAGATTTTTGTGCCTCTTCTTTACTAATTTTTTGCAGAGCCGCGACTTGCTCTTGTTGATACAATGGAGTTTTCACCATAATGGATTTCTCCCGTAATGAATTCATTCCAACTTCACATGCATACTAATTGTGGGGTTGATAAGAAGGATAACACCACTCAAAAATTTGGGACATATTGTTTTAGAATGGGACAATGGCTTTGCTTAAGCTAGGAGTTGACAAAGGTTGCCGATTTGGATTTGGAGGTCTCCTTGGTGAATAATTCTATCAAAATATCTAGTTTATGTATTGGGATCCTTGATTATGATAACCATGAGGAGGATTATGATAATCGTTTGGGCTTGAGTTTGTTGTCTCTTGAGGGAGATGTTAGTGTGAGTTATCCTATGCGTCCTCTTCTCATATTGGAGGGTCATCTCACATGGGTTAGGTTTAGGGTTTCATGTGTGTCATGCACTAGGGTTACTCAGCACCCTATATGTACCCCTTTACTATTCATTTATGAGCATGCCAAGACACTCCGCTGTCTTTCCTCTATATGCAAGCTTTGTTTCTGTTGAGCAAGTTCTTCCAAAACTGATCAATTCTTTCTTGCAATCATTGGAGCTATCACAATTCCATTGGAGTGCAACTACTTCATGGTGCCTCATTTCTGATTTGATTCTTGCAAACTCTTTTCATGGTATCAGAGCTTCATGACTTACCGTCACACCAAAAGTTCAAATTGATGGTGGAGAGGGATCTCATCGTGTTAATCAATTGCTACGCCAATACCCTCCCGCATGATGGAGCCGGGTATACACCCAATTAGGCCCAACAACATTAGGAGGAAGTGATACCGGGAATTTCCTAGGAGGTCACCCATCCTAGAACTACTCTGGGGGTGGCGCACTTAACTACCTGGTATCAGATCTGCATGACTTGCTATCACACCAAAAGCTCGAACTTTACGGTTTTCTTAAAACATAATGTATTTTGGAAAAAACGCAGGGTTTTTGAGTTTGGCGTGGCAGAATTTTAAAAAGTTTTTTTTTGTTGGAAAGACTTTCAAAAAAGAATGAGTTTTTAAAAAACACGAACCAGAATGGAAAATTTAAAATACTTACCAATTTTTTGCTAGGTTTTGGTTGGAGCAGCCGTGGAAAGGGGAGGTCGTGGCAGGGAGAATATGTCACACAGTGTACAACAAAAAAAAAATAGTCTGCGATAGGGTCCAAACAACCAACAACAAAAAAAATGCATATACAGTAGGGTGGTTGTAAAAAGAGACGTAGGGTTTGGAATTTGCAGTGTCCAGTAGGTACGTGGGAAGAGAAATACAGTCCGTGTGTTGGGAGCAGTCGTATGAAAAGAACAGTCCATGCACAACCAAAAGCTCAGTTGGGAGATGAAAAAACCTTGCAAATGAACTCCAAGCCATAGAAAAATCTGTATCCTGCAAAATAACAGAAAACAGAGAGCTAAAAAACCACAGAGATCTAAAAAAAATTTCACTTCTATTTGAAAATTTTATTTAGAAAAAAATGAAATAATCTCTATTTTGGCTGAAAAGCCAGATTTAGCTGTAGATAGATAAATGTGGATGTAAATACCCTGAAACCTCCAGGAATACCTGCACAAGTACAGAATACAGGCACAAAAACTGACGTAACTTTCTGAGAAAGCTTGTTAGAGAGATTAGCAAAATAATTCCAGAAAATAGTGATCGAAAAACTTGCATGCAGAGTAAAAAAAATGAAACCAAGAAAGAGTAATCACAACTAAAAAATAACGAGTGCACATTTACCCGATCTCATCTCTAATTGGGCATTTCCAAACAGTAAACTTTAGGTGTTCTTGTCAATTTTTTTTTCACTAATCGTGCGCTCAAGTGTACAGCATCACTCTGAGCACCTGTTTTCCTTCCGAGCTCTTTTTCGGCGTTCTGAAGATTCTCTGAACTCCTTGAGTTCATTTAAAACCTTTTTTTTCACCCTTATTATTACTTGCGACTAGTGAGCGTGTCCGCCGCAGTCTGCAACAAGGGGGTTTCCTTTTATGACATGAGACTTTTTTTCTCACCACCAGGGTTGGCTTTTGCCTTCTCTCTTGTTTTTGCTTGTGCTTGTTTACGGTGTCCTTTTTTGTTGCGCTCCACGAAACACTATTGTGGTCTCCTCTCTTGCGCATTATTACACTAATTGCAAGACGAGTTACTAAGTGTTTCAAACCGCACGCACGGACCCGATTGTAATCAACGCACTAAACTATAAAGTGCTGAAAGTAGGGGGGTTGTTATTGTCCTGGGTGGTTGTGTTTATTTTTTGCATTTCTTTCTCTCTCTCTCTCATTATGGATGCACTTTCAATTCCTTTGCTTACGCCGTTCAAATTTTTTGAATGGAGATCGAAAATAATAATGAAACTAAGGGGTAAAGCATTATTCCACATCACCATGGGAACTGAGACTGAACCAGACGATGAACCTGAAAAATCTAAGTGGTTAAACCGTAGTGATGAAGCTTTAGGTCTTCTTTGCATGTCTGTTTCTCCTGACTTTCTCTTCCACATTGAGGCATCCGAAACACCTAAATTTGCATGGAAAACGCTGGATGCGATGTTTGGACAACTAGATGACATGAGAGTGCATGAGTTAGAAAATGAACTACTAGGGTTAAATCCTAGTGACTTTGAAAACCTACAAGCCTTCTTCTCAAAATTTGTCCACATTAGATTATTGTTAAAAGGATGTCAAGTATAAAAGAAATATTCTCAACTAATCTTGTCGATTCTCTCTAAGCTAGGTCCTGAATATTCTGTCTTCGTGTCAACTTTCTATGCTACAAAATTTGCCTTGGGGCGATACTTGGACTATGCCCTCCTTTGACTATTTTTCGTCCCAACTCATTCGAGAATAGGAAAAACTCATTCAAATGGGGTCTCTCAAGTCCAAGTCACATGCACTTGTAGCAAGTACGAGCAAGGGAAAGAAGACTGAAAAGAAGAAAGAAACAAAGGATCAACCTAAGAAAGAAACCAAGTCCAAACCTAAAAATGACACAAACACTTTGACTTTTGAGCCTAAGGCACATAAAAGTAAGTATTTGTGTTCCTATTGCAAGAAGTCTGGTCACAACGAGCAACACCGTTTTAAGAAACAGATTGATCACTTATCTCATTTACTTGAGAAGAATAAAATAAGCCTTCCTGAATCCATAAAAAAAGTGCTCCGAAGGCCGAGTCTTCTACTGCAAAAGGTGCTAAAAATGACAAGAAGAAAGGAAAGGTCCTTGTAGCCAGAGTTGCTCCTTCATCAACATGGATTATAGATTCCGATGCCTTGCACCACATGGGTTCTTTGTATGTTGAGTTTTCCAACATTGAACCTTGTGGCCTGTCACAAATCACGATGGGTAATTACACAACAGTGTCAGTTTCCGGTAGTGGATCAGTAGAGATGGATGGGGGAACATTTAACCAAGTGTTGAGTGTTCTTGATCTCTGTACCAATCTCTTATCGATTTACCAAATTACTCACCTTGGTGAAGGAATACGAGTGGAATTTGGCCCTAACTCGGTGATTATTCGTGAGCTTAACAATGACACTACAGTGGCTGAGGGAAAGGTAGATCATCGTTCACGGTTGTACACCTTCTCCCACTTTACTTCTGATTCTACACCCACTGCCTTGTTCACTCATGCAAATGAGGTTAGTAAGCTATGGCATGAGCATTTGGACATCTAAATTATCGCTACCTTGAACAATTGAGTCAAAACGAAATGGTCAACGGGTTGCCTCACATCAAGTTTTCTAAGGGTCTTTGTGAGGGTTGTACCCTTGGAAAGCATCCTGAAAAGAACTTTGACAAAGGAAAAGCCTAGAGAGCCACTCGTCCTTTAGATATTGTTCACAACGATGTTTCTGATCCATTTCCTTCTCCTTCGTTTACTAGAGCTCTTTATGTGCTAACCTTCATTGATGACTATTCGTGATATACTTGGGTATATTTTCTTAAGCTTAAGTCTGAAGTCTTTGAACATTTTCAGGACTTTAAGGATCTTGCTGAGAAATAGGTAGAGTGGTCTATCAAGGTTCTTCGAACTGAAAATGGACGTGAATATGTAAACAATAGGTTCATGGATTTCTGTACTTTTGAAGGGATCTCTTTGCAGCATACAGTTGCTTATAGCCCTTCGCAGAATGGAGTCACAGAAAGAAAGAACCGTACTCTGAAGGAGATGGACACTTGTATGATTCACTCGAAGTATCTTCCTCCGCAGTATTGGGCCGAAGCAGTGAATTGTGCAAATTACATTCAGAACTGTGTTCCACAAAAGGAAGTAAGAGGGATGACACCCTTTGAAGCTTGGTTTGGATGCAAGCCTGATGTTGAGCACTTTCGAGTCTTTGGATCCAAGGCTATGGCTTGGATTCCCAAGAAGAAATGCAAGGCTTTGGAACCACAATCCAAACCTTGTATCTTTTTAGGGTATCCTGATGGCATGAAGGGATATCGATTGATGAATCATACTTCTCATGAGTTGTATATTGAGAGAAGTGTTAAGTTTGATGAGTCTTCTTTGACTTCTACTTCTCCACCTATTGAGGTTCTTCAGCTCGTTGATTCAGATTTTGACTCATCAGATGATGAAATTGTTGAGCGTGCTCCTCTTTCGGATCCTCTCGACCATCAGACCTTTGAGTCTTCTGATTCTAACAATAGTGATGACGAGGACTATGTCCCTTCTCACTCAAGTGAAGAATCTTCCAAATCTGAGCCTGATCCTCCTGGTCCCCTTTGGACCAGGAAAACTTTGCAAAGTGCTAGAGATTTAGTTGGAGATACTTCGGATATGAGATGTACTCGCTCAGATTTTGTTGGACCCCACTCTTTCTTCACCTTTGCTTCTGATCCAAAATCTTTCCAGGAAGCTTCTGGTATTCCTAAGTGGGATTCTGCCATGGATGAGGAGTATTCCTCTCTCATGAAGAACGATACTTGGGATCTCACCACTCTTCCGAAAGGAAGAAAAATCGTTCGGTGTAAGTTGGTGTTTCAAACAAAGTATGGAGTAGATGGAGATGTCGAAAAGTTTAAAGTGCAATTAGTAGCTAAGGGTTTTTCCCAAATAGTTGGGGTTGATTATAAAGAAACCTTTGCTCCGGTTGTGAAGATGATTTCTATTCGACTAACCCTAGCCATTGCCGCAACAAACAGATGGAAAGTCCATCAAATGGACGTTGAGAGTTCCTTCCTTCATGGTGACCTAGAGGAAGAGATCTATATGGAACAACCTCCGGGTTATGTCCAAGATTCCTCCCTCATTTGTAAGTTAAAGAAGTCTCTTTATGGCCTTAAACAAGCCCCTCGGGCTTGGTATGCCAAGATGGACTCCTTCTTACTTACATCAGGGTTTACTAGGTGTCACTCTGATCTAAATGTTTATATTCTATGCAAGATGACTCCATACTCATTCTTGTTCTATATGTTGATGACTTGTTGATCACAGACAACTCTTCCTCTATTATTGATTCTGTGAAGATCGCCTTAGCCAATAATTTTTCCATGACTGACTTAGGTCTACTTCATTACTTCCTTGGGATCTAGATTTCACAATCTGACTTGGGAATCTTGATTTTGCAACCTAAGTATGCTATTGATTTGCTAGCTCGGTTTCAGATGTCTGATTGCAAGTCTTCTCCTACTCCTTTTCTTTTCGGGGTTAAGTTGGTTTCAGATTGCTCTACTCCCTTGGTTGATGGTACTCTTTATCGACAGTTGGTGGGAAGCTTGATTTACTTGACTCACACTCGACCGGATTTATCATATGCTGTTGGGATCATGTCCAGATTCATGCAGGAGCCACATGAGCTACATTGGAAAGCAGCTAAACAGATCCTTCATTATGTTCATGGCACTTATGCTGATGGCATTCACTATCATGGAGGGGTTGATATTGAATTGATTGGATTCACAGATTCTGATTAGGCCGGTGACTTAGATCATCGAAAATCTACTTCTGGCTACAATTTCTCTCTTGGTTTGGGTCCTATTAGTTGGTATAGCAAGAATTAGAATGCAATTGCAATATCATCTACAGAGGCAGAATACAGAGGATCAATTAACACTGCCACAAAAGCTATTTGGCTATAGGGTATTCTGATAGAGTTTGGCATCCACTTTCGGCGGCCTACCATTATCTATTGTGATAACATGAGCACAATCTCTATTTGTAGAAATCCAGTTTAGCATCAGCGGATGAAGCACATTGAGATCCATATGCACTTCATACGAGAGATTATTCATGATGGTATCATCGACATTTAGTAAATTATATTTTTTTTCAGTCAATAGATTCCATTCTATTCAAAAAGGAAGGGAAAAGCAATTTTCATCTCTTCCAGATTTTCCCAAGTTACACTTTCTTCGTTAAACTGGTCCCACTGGACCTTACATTGCTGTATTTCATGATTTCTCAAATGCAATTGGTGAATTTCCAGCACTCGTGTGGGTTTAACCACGATTATTCCTGGGTCTTGGACCTGCAAAGAATTCCAATTTAAAACATGTGACAAGTCTGAAACGTATTTCTTAAGCAAAGAAATATGGAAAACATCATGCAGGTGGTAATGCTAATTGATAAGCTACATGATTGATTATTTCAACAATTTCGAAAGGTCCCACATAACGAGGTGATAACTTGGCAGCCTTGCCAAAAGTTATAGAACTCTTTCTGGGTTTAACACGAAGAAAAACCTTTTCACCAAGTTCAAATTTTCGGTCAACTCACTTTAGGTCAGCATAGCTCTTCTGCCTATCTGCTGCTTCCTTCAATCGTTCAAGAATCATTTTAACTTGCTGTTCCATTTCAGTGAGGATTTCTGGTCCAATTACCACTCTATTCTCAATACTATCCCAACTAACAGGGGTTTTGCACTTTCTTCCATAAAGTGCCTCAAAAGGTGCCATTTTAAGAGAAGAGTCATATGTGTTGTTGTATGCAAACTCAACTAATGGGAGATACTCTTCGCATTTATACTGTTGATCCATGCAATACATTCGTAACATATCTTTCAACACCTAATTTACTCTCTCAGTTTGTCCATCCGTTTCTGGATGATATGCAGAACTGAAGTTTAGTTTAGTTCCAAGAGCTGTATTAAGCGTTTGCTAAAATCTTGATGTCATTCTAGGATCCCTATCAAATATAATCAATTCTGGTACTCCATGTAACCTGAAAATTTCGTGCACAAATCTTTTAGCTAACACTAGAGAATCATCCTTTAGATTTCCAGCGATGAAATGAGCTACCTTTGTTAGTTTGTCTACAACTACCAAGATAACATCATGTTTATTTCGTGACATAGGCAGCCCTTGTACAAAGTCCATGCTTATTACTTGCCATTTATACTGCGGTATGCTATGGGGATATAATAAAGTAGCAGGGTGCATGTGTTCTGCCTTAACCTGCTAACATTCCAGACAATGAGTCACAAAATTAATAACATCCTTTTTCATTCCTTTCCAGAAGTATTGCTGTTTTAGATCAGCAAGCATTTTAGTAATACCCGAGTGTCCAGAAAAGGGTGAATTATGAAATTCAACTAACAATTTCTTTCTCAAATCATTTAGCAAAGGTACGTATACTCTGTTTTCATAACGTAAGATTCCTTCATTATCAAAATGAAAACCTTTATACCTTTCATCTTTTGGTTCTGCAGCAAGTACTGGTTTTACTTGCTGAAAGTATATATCAGATTCTGAGGCACTTTTCACCTCATCTTTAAACTGAGTTCTTAATGTTATAAGAGTAGAAATGTGCTTCCTACGACTTAGAGCATCTGTTACTCTATTCTCTTTTCCTTTGATGTAATTAATATCAAAATTATATTGAGACAAAAACTCTAACCACCTTCACTGTCTTGCATTTAGATTAGGCTGAGTGAAAATATATTTCAGCCCTAAATGATTAGTTTTCAATTCAAAAGGTTTCCCAAGTAAATAGTGTCTCCAAACCTGAAGCGCATGAACAATTGCAGCAAGCTCTAAATCATGAGGGGCATAATTCAGCTCATGTAACTTAAGTTTTCTACTTTCATATGCTACGACATGATCATTTTGTAACAAAACACCTCCAAGGCCTTCCCCAGAAGCATTCGTTACAACAGTAAAGTCCCCATTAGGGTCCAGTACAGTTAATATAGGTGTTGAAGTCAACTGAATTTTCAAAATTTTAAAATCAGATTCACACTTTTCATCCCAAATAAATTTATTATCCTTCTTCTGCAATGAAGTTATCAGTGCAGCCACTTTAGAAAAATCTTTAACAAATTTTCTATAGTAACCAGCAAGGCCCATGAAGCTTCTTAATTCATGTACATTCTTTGGTGCAGGCCACTCGGTTATTACCACTATTTTTGAAAGATCTACTGCAATTCCTTCTTTACTAATGACATGACCCAAATAGTGAACTTCAGTATCAAAGAAAGAACATTTGGATAACTTACCGTATAACTTTATTTTTCTCAAAATTTTCCAAACTATCTTCAAATGCTCATTATGCTCCTCAACACTTTTAGAATATATGAGAATATCGTCTAAGAATACAAGCACAAACTTGTCCAAATATTCTTGAAAGATATTATTCATTAAGTTCATAAAAGTTGCGGGTGCATTAGTTAATCCAAAGGGTAGAACCGTGAATTCATAATGTCCATACCTGGTTCAGAAAGTTGTTTTATGAATATCTTCTTCCTTAATTCTTAATTGATGGTACCCAAATCGAATATCTATCTTGGAATAAACTGCTACTCCACACATCTGATCAAATAAATCATCAATTATTGGAAGTGGGTATCTATTCTTGATTGTTGCTTTATTTAACATCCGATAATCAATACACAGTCTAAGTGTTCCATCTTTCTTCTTCATAAATATTACTGGCGCTCCCCAAGGTGAAACACTTGGTCTAATCAAACCCTTAGAAAAAAGTTCTTGCAATTTTTCCTTAAGCTTGACTAACTTTGTAGTATTCATCCGATAAGGTTCTTTAGAAATAGGTTCCATCCCTGGTTTGATTACAATGGTGAAGTCAAATTCCCTTTTGGGTGGTAAACCTAGTAATTCCTCTGGAAATACATCCTTGAAACTTTGCAACAGTGGGTATCGTTTCATGGAATCACCGTCTTCTTCTACAGATTCAGATATCTTTACTGCATATAAGGTACATCCTTTGTTTTTAGCCTTTTTAAGTTGCATAGCTGATAGTTTCCTAACTGAAATTTCCCGTTTTACACCTTGAATCTCTACTATTTTTAGCCGATCATCTAAACATCTTATATTCTTTCCAAAGCAGTCTACTTTTGCTTTATGGTCAACTTACCAATTAACGCTGATGACAATGTCATAGGATCTCAAAGGTGCAACATAGAGGTCAACTTCCGTGGAAAAGTTAGGTAAGTCAAGGATTGCCCCAAAAAGACACATACTCACTGTATGAACATAGTTATTACCATACTGTACAGTCCAAGATTTATCCATTTTTTCAGCTTTTATTTTAAGTTTAGAAGCGAGTTTACTAGAAATAAAACATTCAGTAGCTCCTGTATCAAAAATAATAGTGATAGGTATGCCAAATAACTTACCTGAAACTTCTATAGGTGTCACTTGCTTTTCAGCTTGCTTGTCTGCTACTGCAGCATGTATCTTATGCTACTGATTACGATCATCCTTCTTCAAAGGGCACTGATTTGTGTAGTGATCTTTGCCACAATTATAGCAGCCTCCTACAGGTCCCTTTTTAGGCTCAAAATTACTTCCAGCCTTAAAATTATCACGTTGTCCTCCATAGGGTTTCTGCCCATTGTTATAATTCTTGGCAAAACTATCCCTTACATTTCCAGTAGGCTTATTCGCTGTCGTTTTCTTATTATTATCCACTGGAAACTTACTTCTGTTTCCAAACTTTTTCCATGGCCCCTTCTTAGGTGCAAGAGAAGTTGAAGAAGGGTTTGCAATCTTCTTCCGCACTTCCTCTTTATGAGCAGAAATAGCCTTTAATTTCTGTTCTTGCCTTATGGCTTTTTCAACAACCCCTTCCATAGTGGTTGGGCTGTGAACATCGACCTCTCCTCCTATCATGGGATTTAGTCCCATGATGAATTTCCATATTCTAAACTTCTCGTTAGTTTGATATTGTGGTACGTACTTGAGGATTTTCGTAAACCACTCCCAGTATTCAGTTACAGCTAGCTTTCCTTGAACTAAGTTCTGGAATTCTATCATTTTCTGATCATAGAAAAGTTGTGGCAGCCAACGTTTCCTAAAATAGCCTTTAAATTGATCCCAAGTGATGTTGGTCTCATCAATATTTAGCTCAGCTTTACGGTTGTCCCACCATGAAGATGCTTCATGGGAAAGCTGATAGGCTCCCCAAATAGCTTTGGTTTCCTCCGAGAATTTTCTTATTACAAAGTACTTCTCCATTTCACTGAGTCGGTTCTCAGTTCCATCTCCTAATGTAGTGCCATCAAATTTAGGTGGACTTATCCTTTTTATATCATTAGTGAGTTCCGCTGCCAACCTAGCCTGTTTGTTTTCTGGTTAGACAGGTACATTTCCAGTGTTATTACCAACACCCATATCGAGGTTGTCCTCAGGAGGTAGCTGATTGTTGTTACTAACTTCATCATCCTCCTCATTTCCCACTACTTGTTGTTCAAGTACAGCCAAACGATCTCTTGTGTGTAATAGGGCAGCAAGGATCTCATCAAGTTTTTGGGTTGTTGCCGCCCCTTCCTCTGGTGGAGCATTATTCGCAACATTCCCCCTTGTTCTAACCATTTTCTA
This sequence comes from Taxus chinensis, assembly GCA_019776745.2. Taxonomy (NCBI): domain Eukaryota; kingdom Viridiplantae; phylum Streptophyta; class Pinopsida; order Cupressales; family Taxaceae; genus Taxus; species Taxus chinensis. The sequence continues at coordinate 381,990,759 of CM034151.1, forward strand.
TTACAAGAAAATTCAAGTTTTTATTAGATTATGGACACAATAGGTCCAAGAGCTGCAACCTTCAGCTCTGATACCAAGATGTAACATCCTCATTTTAGTACATTAGAACAAGATTTTTTTTTGATAAGTGTTTTCTAGTTCTAAATACATAATTTAGAACTCACAGATCATAACAATCATTCTTATAACAGATAACCATATGCAGTTGTAATGACTCGGTGTACCACCAATCTATTCATTCCATGACTCGGTGAACTACCGATCTATTCATGTGTATCATAGAGTTGGCATTTTCATCTGAACACTTCACTCTTGCGGTTCTCTTCCCTAATCTGGGATTTCAGAATGCTCGTGTCCAAGGAACCTATCTGAATAATTGTTACCATCATTCATCGGCATCATGTCCCTTAGACTAGGTGACATAGGACAACGCAATCACCAGCTTGTGATACTTTGGCCAAAGATTTGAAACATACTGTTCATGTCTCATATTCCTTGACGACATACTCGTCAATCTGGAATACATCCTTCACCCCACTCTGATGTTATATAGAACGTCATATACTGACTTCTATCAGTCTCCCCTGTCCCAAATTTTCACTTAGGAACGGGTTAATATCATAACACACATTATAAGGATGCTCTTGAAGACTAGGGGTAAGCTGACATACTGGGTCACCCATTGTTACCCCGTGTGTCAAGGTACCCTGAGTCTCAAAGGGCTGCCTCATAACATGTCTATGGTCCTAACCAGTCCCAAAGGAAAATCTTGTTCGAGTTTCAGGTGTAAATCTTAATGATCAATGCAAAAGGGTGTTGCCATATGTCACCTGCATTGTTGTATCCTCGAGAAGATCCTAATCTTCTCGAAGGTATTAGCCCTGCAGTTGACATGTATCAACATCCTACAATACTACCTCAGAAATATTTACATAACTTCAAGAATTTACTTAAGTTGAGTTGAATTTGAATTGAAGGCCCTCCTAACTGGGTAGTCTTTCCCAACCCTGGGTTCCACACCTTTGAGTTGCCTTACGTAATTAAGTTCAATTTCACAGAGAGAAGTTTAATAAGATTTGTGACCTCGTCAAGGTGTCCACCGGTTCCTAATAATCTTATTTCCTCATAATAGGGCAATAACCCTAAGTTCTCTCATAAGGAAGCTAACTAAACCCATAAGGGTTCATATCAACCCTGAAGACTGAATATATCAGACTTATTGCTAATAAGACATGGTGATTTTAATCCATTCATTGCATTGCATTGACTTAGAACATTATTAGGGAGTAGTAGAATACTCATCCAGTTATAGCTACTTATTAGGGCATAGTTCAACCCCAACTTCCCTAAAAGCAGTGAACTAATTTCCAAATTAGCCATATTCATAAAATAAAAGAATTACTAGCCAAACATGAAGTATTCAGTCACATAATTTTTTTTTACAAGGCTTACTTAGGGAATCCATCTAGATCCCATGGCATATAATAATAAAAATGCACTCTCCTTCATTCAGACATGAGAAGGTCGATTCAACAAATAAAAATGCAGCCACGTAAGTAACAATTTCCCCATTTCATTTATTTCCAAGCCATACAATTACAACGTATGCACTTCGTCATATTTTGATACAATAATCATTAGCAAAAGAATAACTTTCTTCCTATAGTACAATTAGAGAAATCATGTTGGAATTAATCATAAAAATCAGATTAAACAATCTGTGCATCATATCATATCTACGTGCCTTTACCACTTACGATGACCATCTGCAAAAATTGCTAGCATGGGTCAGTTCAGTGAACTGAGCATGATAAGCACTAATTCTTAAAACAATTGTATTCCACCAATTGTTTCCATTAAACAACCTGTTTAAATGAAATCATTTCATCAAATCCATAAACATGAATCATGCTATTTATCTTTCTACCATTCTAATATGACTTTAAAACATAACTCATATTATAGCTGCCATTTCAACTTAAATCCTTTCGGATGATTCATCTTACACAAGAGAATAAGAAGAAACAAAATGAATCTTAAATACCTAGCCATCCGAAAACCAAGGGTAGTATCAATCCTAATATAATTATTTTATTAAAGAAATGAAATCTTACCAACGCATGTAACCAACAGATTTGCATTTAAACAATTCAAACAAAGACATATTATAGCCTCAAGCAAGTTCAACTGATGGATTTTCCTTTATACTTTATGTATAATTTCATAAACATTGATAAGTATACCAACTATTACTACAATACTACTTTTATACAAGTAGATAACTGAATTACTCAAATAGAGTAATAATATAGCTAAAGATAAGGAAAGGAGACTTCTGTCAAGATACAACGCTTACCACTCTCTCCACGTAACTTTAATAGTCTATTCATCCCATGCCCATGCTGAAGAATTCATATAGAAATTCAAAAGAAGGAAGCATTCATAATTTCCAGAAAGGGAGAGAATACTTTCGTATTCCAAAATTCCTATATCAACATATACTTTACAACTAAGAGAAAGAAATAGAGGAATTCAGATCTCCATTCCAAACAAGTTCATGACTGTACCAACTTTCCAGGAGTAATGCATAAACAATCAATCTTGAATTCAATTAGGGAAGAAGAGAAAGCAAGAAAATAAACACACAAGTTTACCATTAGCTCCAATCTTGTAGAATTGTTTAAAAGGTTGTCCTTAGATCCCTGGGGTCTTGCAATTGCACATTAAACAAAAGCCACAGATTGATATAAACGAAATACATATACGTTCAAATATCAGTCCATAATCCTTATCCAAATAAAATAGTCTACCCTTCACCCAGGACTCGAATCATTTTTGAATAAGAGTTAGGGTAACTATTATCATTACTTATCAATAGATTAAACCAATTATTTCCAGCAATTACACTGGATAGTTTGTCATTATGCGTTCAAATATACAAAATCAAATATCACCTCTAGTGTTAATAGATGAATTCTAATGATATATTTCAAGGTCACTTCAGTTAACATCAAACACAAGTCCATTCCCTTCCAAATATAAAACCTAATTTCCATTCATGCAGATCTAGGATCACCCACAAATTTTTAGGGGTACAGAGTTCATCAAAGCAAGTTTTCTCTCAGTCACAACTGTGTTCCCATTATCCAAGTAAAATTGTAAAGAAAACAATAGTTACACAAAATATTTCATTACTTACAGAACCTATAATCATAGAAACATTCAGACCCTTCTCAAAAAAAGGTACAGGCTTAGTATTCAAACATACTTCTTACTCATGTGACTCAACCAGTCAAGCTTTAACTTCAAACCTTTTTTTTTTAATAAATAAGGCACAGGCTTACTATTCGACATATTTCCTACTCATATGACTGAACCAGTCATGCTTTATAGAAGGAATTAACAGTTTCACTACAATCCAACTTTGTATTCACCTGAAGCTCTCAAGTAATAGTAGACCTCATACCACTAAGCAACCATCAAATAAATCAACCAAATTTGACACAACAGTTCATTCCGTGGTATTTTTCAGACACGAAATCATCAAGCACGACATTCTATCATTGTACAGTTTGGAAACTCAATACCTCTATCAAATAAAGAGATATAAAAGACGTCTATAGTACTCGGTACCCATATAGTATTCACAGCAGGGCGATAAGATAAATGAAATAGATTTCTTTCAGGTCTAAGTAAAAAAATCAGGGATTCCTAAATCAACAAGAAAATAAGAAAAACCAATACATTGCTACCAGCCAAGCCAACTATACAAGATCATCTGAACAGAGTTTTTCTAATGAAAGCATTTGAAAGAAAGCAAGATTTTTAAAAGTTAGGGCCTATCATGCATGATAGTGTCGCTTAAAAATTCAAAGAAGACCTCTGTATGTGCTCGCATCTTCCCTTCTTCTTCCACGAAAGATTAAACAACAATAAATTGTTACCTCCATGCCTTATATACTTCCCCCGACAAAAAAGGAATCTAGAAACTCTCAAAGTTGCCATGCAACACAGAGTAGACGGCTGGTTCGAAGAACCAGTGCTCAAACAGAGTGAAAAATAGAATGCATGGAAAACAAAACAACCATACAATATTCCACTTGCATGCCTTCCCAAGAAATCTTCACTCGGGAACCAAAGTTCATTAATTGCATTTACTTCCATCCTCCCGCCTATTTTCCATTGCCACCGACAGCCAAAGTTGGTGATCGCCACAACAAAACAAAAAAACATTCCCATCCTTGGTGATACTGCCACGTCAGGTTATATTAGCAGTTTTTATCCTCCACCAAGCATATCAACATTCCAAGTCCTTCAACCTTATCCACCTCTTAAATTCCATGGAAACCACCGCCCATGACTCGCAACCCTTCTAAGGTCCCCCTCCCTTCTTAGCATTAGTTAAGATAGGTTAGTGACTTAGGTTAGATCATAGGGTATGACATTAGTCTCACTTACATAGCGCTAGGTGTAGTTAACCCTTAGGAGCATTAAGCTCATAGTTTAGGGCTAGGTTATATTAGCAACTATTTTAACCAATAGGTTATAGTTTAGGTTAAGACTATTAACCTTAACGAATCTAGTCTAGGTCCCCAAAATAGGACCAATCAGTGTTAGAGTCCATACTGGATAAAACATTCCTGTAAAGGATTCTATTTGGCATCAATAAATTAAGCTTTTGTTATAAAACATAAACATCTTTCCTGGCTTAAGGTCCAGGCCTTTCCTGATGTTATGATATCTAGAACCAAATTCCATTTATCATGATCAGCCTGAGTTAAACTCCTGGGGTTGATCATTCAAAACTCAATCAGACCTTGTAACTTTCGTAAGGTCAATATAATTTTTTCATCCTAAATAAACTTAAAACATTCCTTGGATCAATGCAATT